>CM056210.1:6218242-6818242 GCA_029692085.1 Gymnothorax javanicus | reverse complement strand
CGCAGATCAGGTAACAGGTAAGTGATGAGGGAGGGACAGGCTGAGTGAGGGAATTGTGGTCCGGCCATTCAGCCCTGTCGATTGTCCCGAAGGAAAGAAGGCAGGAACTCTGACAGAAGTGGTTCTCTCATGACACACTCCGTCAGTTTTTAGTTTTTGCAAGAGCGGCCTTCTTTCCCACTGTATTTCTCACAAAAATCTGGGTCTCTGTTTGTAAAATCCAGGGACTTCGGTATCACGGCTGTCTTTGTTCTCTCCGGCCGTGAGCTTTCAGATATTGCTGCTAAGACTTCCTCGGTCTGACACTATATGGGGATGGTCGTCAAGTGATGACATGGTGACCTGGCAGGGAAGAGAATTGAGATTAGAATAGTGCACACACACAGGCACACACACACACACACACACACACACACACATTGTATAGGGCAGAGGTGGGCAACAAGAGCTGTATCTGTCCCTGGTTTTCACACCAACTTCTGGCCTTTGATTAGTCGAAATTAGCCAAACCATTTATGAAATCTGACATTTCAGGCGCATTTATGTAAATTATGATGAATGACCACCAAAGACTGTTCTTGTCCCCCTACATAAAACATTTTTTATTGGTCTAATCATTGGACAAATCTATATTTGAACCCCTGAGAACAAGAGTGGTCTAACTCTGTTTTTCATAGTTTTGAGATAATCTATGCAATAAATAAATTTAAAGGAGACCTATTATGCTGATCCTTCTTTTAATACATATTAGTAATGTTATAATGTTGGTTGTCCATGCTCAACCTCTGAAAAGTTTCTAAACTTAAGATACAGGGGTTTTGCCGTAATCCAAGTACGTGATTTCGTGAGCGTGATTTCCTCTCTGAACAGCTCCTCCGGAGATCTTCACGAGATCTGGGCAAAACCTGACGTCAGGTTGTGCCGTCCAATTAGTACAGACCTAGCCAGAGCCAACCACTGCGCTGGACCTGCCCACACCGGAAACTATTCTAGCAGGCACTAACAACGGCAGATCATACTATGCCTTAGTAGCGTCTACACTTTTGGAAATACAAAAGAAGAACCGCAGATCATTTGAGGTGCAATTTTGTTAGTATCTCTCCCAAAGCTACTTGACCGTTTACTTTTGGACGCGAAGAAAAACAAATATTTCTCTTCAAAAAGACAATGCCACCAGAAATCAGTGGGTAGCTTTTTTTGTTTGCTGGCAGCAAACAGCCACGGCCAAAGGGAACGTTAGCTGATTGTGCTCAGCATTTCACCAAAGACAGCTTTGTCAATAAAGGATAATTTGACACAGGATAAGCGTTTCAGCTGCTTCTCAAACCTGAAGCAGTTGCATCGATCAAGCGCTCGGAGCCACAAGCTGCAAATAACCATATAACAGCAAATAATGTAAGTGAAGCTTACGTGTTATGGGTGGCTAGCAGGACCGCTAGCGATAGGTAGCACTAACAACTGGCCTCAAACGCAGGCTTTGTAAAACATCTGAAGATAAAGCATGTATCGGTCGCGACTGTCCATGACTCACAGACACAGAAGCTGTAAGTTGCTTTTACTGCATAAGCCAACCTGACGTGATAGCCAGTTGATTGTGGCTGTAGCACAGCGGCTAACGTAGCCAAGTTACTGTTGCTAATGTTTGTGTCCTAAATGTGCAAGAGTGATATCAGGGGAAATTCTACAGAAGGTGTGTGAACATAAACCTCATTTGAAGCTAACTTTTAATACTTGTTTGTAATTTGGATGCTTGGTACAACTGTTCACAGTAACAGAACTTGCAGTCTGTAAAACCTGTATTGCAAGGGTTTGTCTCTGTGGTTATGACCGCTCAGTTACCAGCTACTGCATGTTAGTTTGCGTGCCGTGCTAATTAAAAATGCTCCCGGTTAACTTATATGCAGTAATTCTGATCGTTATGCTTGTGTTACTTCGGTAAGCATCAATGTGGCAGTTTCATCATAACGTTGCCCGATTGTAACCACTACAGTTAGTGATCGCTTCACTTATCCATGACCGGGATCAGCCGGATACTTCACAAATGTCTGAGCAAGCTCTCTGGTGCTACCGTGAAAGCAATGCGAAACGCAGAAGCTCTACTGGTTTACAAATGATTTCTCTGCACTACCTTGACATAATTTCATCCCCCTTTAGAAATTGTTGTGGCTAATAAAAAGCCAAAAAAGGCGGAGATTAAATAGGTAATTCTTTCCTGTAGAAGTGATCAATTCGCTAGCTCCACATAAGCAACTTGTCCGCGCTAACGGAACTTTGGGTCTGCAAAACCTGTATTATGTACATAACATAACCGAGCTCTCTCTAGCTGTCGCGTACTATCCATAAAGCTGCTTTCACATCAGACACCAAACGAATTTTTCGCGCCACAGATTAGCTACATTCAAAGTCAATGCAAAGACGCGAATACAGGCGTTCTGGGTGCGCTAAGCAGCTTTCACACCGGACGCGAAACAAATTTTTCGTGCGACAGATTACATTCAAAGTCATGACCGCTTATCAGCTACTGCATGTTAGTTTGCGTGCTCTGCAAATTAAAAATGCTTCTGGTTAACTTATATGCAGCAATTATGATCGGTATGCTTGTGTTACTTCGGCAAGCATCAATGTGACAGTTCCATCATAAGGTTGCCTGATTGTAGCCACTACAGTGGAAGCTAACCGGAGAGGTGCTGTATGTGTCTGCCGAGTTGGGCTGCAGTTAGACCAGACGTAGATTTTCAGAGCTTGGGGTGCATTTTTGGGTGCTTATGAAACGATCACTTTACTTATCCATGACCGGGGTCAGCCTGATACATCTCCAATGTCTGGGCAACCTCTCTGATGCTACCGGTGAAAGCAATAGGGAAGCGCACAGGCTATAACATGTCCGGTATAACAAACGATTTCTTTGCATTGCCATCGATTGAATATTAAATTCTTTCCTGTTAAAGTGATCGATTCGCTAGCTCCACATAAGCAACCGTTCACGCAGACCGAACTTACGGTCTGTAAAACCTGTATTATGTTCATGACATAACCGGAGCTCTATCTAGCTCGCACGCTATCCATAATGCGCCCATTTTCCGCGAGGAAAAGCTGGTCATTCGGAAGCAATAAGTAAACCATTACCACAGGCAATTTCCGAAAAAGGCCGTTTAGCTTGGAGCTTTTCGCCCCTCCGTCATATACCAGCGGAAGCTGTTCGTTGCTCCACGCTAACAACACACCACAGCGATGCACACGAACCAGCAGGTCCTAATACACACCGAAGCAGTCCATAAGCTGTTAGTCCACTTTTAGCTGCTCCTCACTGTCCATGTTTCCCTCTAAATTCAGACCCACCGGATTTCTACGGTCTCCGGTCTACACTTGGGCATGTCGACCCGTTCTACAAATGTGTCTATATGGGGTGGATTCTAGCTTTCCCTCAATCCTAGCTATAAAGTAAAAAAAAACCCGCTCTACTCACCACTGTCGCTGTAGCAAACTGTAGCCGATAGCAAATTTGACCTTGAGCTGCCAGATTTTCGCACTGCGTCCTCAACTTTTGCCGCTGCGTTTGTTAGAACAAGTTCATTTCATTAGATCTATATTCAAGTATCAGATTAGATTGCGGAATTTTCCTTCCTTATCAGATTGCAGACGTGTCTCGCGTTTCACTCTGGCGAGCCTGACCCGGAAAACTGCGTTCTGCAGCCTCGTCCCGCCCAACTCCGCCCTCCACAGTCAGAAGAAAGTGGGAACACGGGGAGTGGGGGCCATAGCGGAAGAGCCACCCCAATGAGGCGTTTCAGGCAGAGACTACAATGGACTACAAATGGGGTTTTTTGAGGATGGCAGTATGAGCTAAAAAAGGACCCTGTTTGGGCTTTGAACGATCAGGAGTACTCTAGGGGAATCCAAGATCAAAATATAACCTTGGAAATATAGCATCCGAGGTACCCTTTAACATTTAAGTAGCGATATCTGGGCCTAACTCAAAAATGCAAAAAACTGAGACAGACCACTATAGCACTAGGGGGCTCATTTGCGTTTGCAACCACTTAAGTGAATTAGTCAGGGTAATTGATAAAAATAGAAACCTGCATACACACCAGCCCTGCAGGACCGGGATTGCCCACCCCTGGTATAGGGCCATTCTTACTCACGTGTGTGACCAAAAATATAACAAATAGTAGAAAAAATCTCCTCCAATTACAAAAGCATTGGAGGTTCACGATTGTGGACCTTATATAGGAGTACAACTTATCCAAGTCTATCAAGCAAAAATTTTATTTGTAACATTAACTTTAACTACTTAAGGTCAGAGGTCAAATACAACTTTCACACAGAAACAGGTTTATCATAACTCTATTTGACTTCAAAAACTCTGAGAAGTTGAAAAATCTAGAATGTTCATAGTTTTGGGGTATGGAAAATGGCAAGGAATAAATTTGACACCTCTAATTAATTTTCAAAGTATTTCTTTATTTGATGAGATCTGGTCACGTGTGAGACATTTTGGTTCACATCTCAAAGAATGGCCCTATAGCTGTGCTTGTGAGGACACTGTATTGACTGACATTTCATTCTGAAGAACCTTTTCAAGCACTAACCATAACCAAATTATGCCTAACTCTAACTGAAACGCTAACCTTAACCTAACCCTACCTGTAATTGTAACCCTTGCTTTAACCAATTGGCTGCAATCCTCCATATTCCTCTGTGAGAACTCCTCAAATGTGGCTTCTCCAGAGTTGGTTGTCACAAGTATAGCTGCACAAGCCCATACACACTCACACACACACACACACACACACACACACACACACAAGAAGGCCTTCAGGCAGGAAGTCATGTCATCTCTGCTCAGGACTGCAGAGTCTATAATCTGGATTAGGGAACCAGGGGCCTCTGTGCTAGTCATTTGATGGCAAGTGAATTGAAGGTCTCCTGGGTGATTTTAGTAAAAGTTTCTCCAATCTATGATCTACCCGGCACCCATAAACAAATGAAGAATGGCAGAGTGGACTGATTTGAAAATGAAACACCCCATGCGCGGCATGCTCAACTCTAGTTTGTGCGAGCAGTGACAACACAACTTTATTTATTTATTTATTTATTTTAAATTTGGCATCTCCAATCCCACCCGAATCTGGAATGCCCAATTGGTGAACTATGTACAAGGCTTGCTCGTATGCGACCCCTTGCTGCCAATTCAGGAGAGCGAAGACAGTTCGCGGCTCTCCTCCGAAGCACGCGCCTGTCAACCACCGCTTCTTATACACTCATTGGTTGAATCTTCGCAAGTTCAGAACGAGGGCGGAGGATACCCGGACATGAACAGGCTTAGAATCCTCCTGACGAGCGCCCGTCTGGCCAACAGGAGGCGCTTGAGCAACGAACAAGGCAACTATTATAATCCCTTCCCGGCAGTCCCTTCCCAATTTTTAACCCTGTAGCGCATTGGCCAATTGTGCGCTACTCTGAAAAAGCTGCCGACCACTGCCGGCTGGTACGAAGCGGGGCTCGAACCCGCGACATGATAGTCACTTCTGCTTCGCAACGCGATGCTTTACCGAGACAACTTTATTTTTAATTTGAGTGAGCACAAGAACTGCCGCAGCTCTCATTCAGCTTTATCCAGTGACGTCCCATAAAGCTGCACTTTATGTGTGCTTATTATATGTTTCGCTCTGTTAAACGATGAGATGTTTGATGTTGCCAGACTGCACCTTGTCTGGAGTCAATTATTCCTCAATGTTAAGCCCACAGTCTGCATTGGATAAACCACTCAACTACCCAAAATGCAACTGTTTGTCAGGATACAGAGGCTAGGGCTAGGGCCAAGGGGAAAAATAGAACGAATCCATCTGAAAATAACTCCCCTTTGGGACAATAGAAAGAAAATATGTTCTTGAACCTTTTCTCTCCTCTTGCAGCTGTCTGCTGTTCTTTAGTGAATGTTTCATCTCCTGCTGAAACAAATAGATTCTCTGCTCACATTTTTCCAAATGTCACACAGGTACAGCAGTTTAAAGTCAACATCAATTGCAGTCGTACAGCGCGTGCAATTTTGCTTGAGTTCCTGCTCCGGCCATCCTCTGAGCGCGTAGAAAAGTATTCTTCCCTGAACTGATGTTGAACTCCTTACAATTAGTTAGACACCAAAGCTGAAATTTTAAATGAATGTAACCCCAGGAAATATTATAAAATCCCAGTTTGCTGGCTTCACGTTTGCCTCTGGAGATATCAGGGTATAGTAATTAATTTATTATTTACAGTAAGTTCCTGCTTTCGTGTCATACTCTGATTAAAATACTGTATATATTGCAGGGATTGCAGTTTTGTTTTAATGAAGGCTTAGTGGGATAATGGCACACATTTTGTTGAAATAAAAAGAAGGAACTTTTTCCCCTCGATGCAGTTAGACTATTTACTATACAGATATTTTTAAGAGTTGTCTAGCTGGTTCTATAGTCCAAACTATCACAGGAAGTTACCATTCTAATTACTTTCCTGGGTTGCGTGTCAGCCAAATACAGTAAATTTAATGTAGAAAAGCATATCGGAAATCAGTCTGGGCTGATGTTGTGATCAATAGCTTTACATCATGACAGGCAAGGATTATGGCCAAAGGTTAGCCAGAACATCACTGCTGTAACCAGTTATGAGGTCGCCAAGGTCTGGACCTTGGCAAATATGTTTTCCCCCTCTCAAGCTGATATTTTGCATTATATGTGTGAACAAACATGATTTTATTTTGTCAACAAAAATGTTTAGACATTGCTATAAATCCCCTGCCATCACATCTCTTAGGCCAATGTTGGAGCATAGCTTAGGCAGAACTGTCAACAAATCAAAGCGAACAGGTTGCATCGATCCACCAAATAAGACTTATTTCAGCCAATTAAAAATTTGAAGACCTTGGTACTTAAAGTACTTAAGTCACAACATTTTTTTAGAGAAAGGGGACTTAATACACTGCATAATAGATCCATGAAATCTGCTGAATGAAGATCTCGGTGCTGAGAGTACTTAAGCCACTACATGTCCATTTTGATAAAATTTAGAGAATTGACTTAGGTAACTGTATAAGAAGTTTTCCCATGCTTGCCTAAAAGTGTATGAAAATATAACTTAAGTAGGTTTAGCCCCAGGCTCTTAACTTATTCTTCAGTGATAAATGACCTTATTCCTATCGCATCTAATAGTCTAAGTGACTAGAACAACAAATGCCAGCAGTGAGCAACAAGTTAGCGATTACTGACAAGTGACCTTTTTTTAAAAAAAAAAAAAAAAAAAAAATATGGTCACCTTCAGTGAATATTAAGGTTACATATTTACATTGTTCACATATCTATTGAACTGGTCTGTTCTCTACCTGTAGGACTATATGACATTCTATATGACATTTTGGATCATTTTGTATCAGCTGTAGTGTTATTGCCTTCATTTTGTGACTAAATTGTTACTACTGTTATAAAACCTTAAATATAATACTGTGTTGTATAGTACTCTGCTTCTTGTGAATATGATTTCATCTTATAGCACTGGCTAGCCTCATAATTCAACAGCTTTGAAAATTAACATTACTGGTGCAAAGTGGTACAACACAGTCACCACTGGTTGCTATATCAACTGTCTTACAGTGCTGAAGGTTAGCTTACTAAGATTGACTGGCTAACGTCGGTCGCATTGGGGTACTGCCTTTTTTTAACCCATTTATGTCCATAACAGAAACATCATTGCTCACAGGAAGGGACAAGCCTAGCGTTTGTCAAACTATGAGTCACAGAACGGTATCAGGCCATTGGCTGGAGGGCCATTAGCCCATTTCCATAAAATGAATTTGCCACTAATAAATATTCATAATTATAGATTATCTAAAATTCAATTTTTGAACCACTGATTTTACCTGCGAATGACTACGTTACTCAGCACATGGCTCCAGTCGCAGCAAACAACCTGTGCAGTTATGACAATCACTTGCTCTAACTAAGCAATCTTCTCTGAATCCTTTAGTCTGAGAATTTACAAAATTGGTTTGCTTTTGTGTTAACCATGGCCTGCTCTAAACAATAATATCTTGACATTTATTTTATAAAAAAAAACTAAAGTAGCCACTGTCACAGATTCAGAAGAACCTTGTGACTAACCTGCATCAAAATCCAAGCCCCTTTCAAACGGAGGTACGACCCTGCTTACATACCTGCGGTGGCTGCCCAGCAAAGGCTAACGTTATGTGCCATCTGTTAGGTCTATTTGAGTAATGAGGCCATAAAAAATGCGCAAACAGTGGGGTACATACTTGCACATCTCAAGGATAAACCTGAGGATTATTTTAATAGAAAGAAAGATCAAATGACCAATCAGATGAAAGTTATGCAAACTAACCTAAACAAACCAAATCAGGTAAAATGTCTACCCTTCCGACTCATCACATGCAAATCCAAAATTCTGCAGCTGTGAGTCTCAAGTCTTGAAGAGACCATAAAACCAAAGTATTTTGCCCACAATTATACAAGACCACTGACGTATCCAACACAATAATACAGCTCATTTATTAACGTTAAGTGTGAGATTTTCGCAATTTTTTATTTTGAAAATCGTAACCAGAGAACACAACATCCGCAAAGGTCTTCCAGGGAATTAATGCCATAAAAGGCAATTCCTTTTTTCACCCCATTTGGCCTGTCTACTGTTTGTTTCCCTGACCCAGTGGCAGAAAAACTAGGGGTGCAGTGCTACTGGGCTTGCGAGTTATGGTTGCCTGATATCATAGCGATGCAATTGCCCCTGTTAAAACTTAAAGTCAGTATGGTTTTTTTAATATTAGTAGTGGGCCTATCTTTGTCATGTATAGAAAGTGACAGATTGTTTTACATTAAATACAATACTCAAACACGTCTCACATCATTAATCACACCAAGGCCAAGGAAATATCATGGGGTCCAATATTTTTAAGTTTTTAATCAGTCCACGATTAAAACTTCGTAAATATGTAGGGGCCTGCATTACACCGAGATTATGATTTTTGAAATCAGTGGTTGTGAGGCTGTATATTTTCTTCAATATTATGGAAAATGTCCTTCCTCTTGCCTTCCTTTTGTGGAGATTTGTGGAAAATATGATGACCAATCAAATGTTGAAGTAGGCTATTTTGGTTAGTTTGGCTTGTCAGTGACTTCATTGAAAATGCATGCATCAGAGAACACAACAACGAGAGCAAAAACAGGAGGTATGGAGGAAGAGGTGGCAAGGGTCAAACTGCTGAAATTACATATTTTTATTTTTTGTCTTCCCATGCGATGATCTGCATAAAATAGCTGAAGAATAAGAAATGGCAAGTGCCTGTTACCTTACCACTGCACTATTTAGCTACTAGCTTGCTATCTAGCTAACCAATTAATTTCCTTCCAACTCCAACCCTGCTCTCACCCCAGCATCGGACTTTGTTTTTTTAGGTGCCGCTGGTTCATTATTCCCAGCTTGATAATTTAGCCTAAAGACAGTTGGCAATTGTATGTGGGTACCTATCAAATGCCTAGTTTTTTACAAAGTTCATGAGGACACTGAATTGGGGATCTTAGATTTTTAAAAAATGATGATGAAAATTATATGAGTTTTACTTATTAAATTAAGATGGGTCAGAAGATGCCAAAATTGGGTTCTTGCTTGAAAAATTCAAAATGTTAAACCAATTGTCTTTGTGGGAACTATGAGGGACATTAGGCTACACAGAAACTGAGCTAGCTTACTCACTGATAAATTATAATGAAAGTAATGTTAGCTAATAATACATCACACTATCGAGTAATTGAAAAATGAGTTGTGAAATGTTTTATCAATTTCTCAACATTTTTAAGGTTCATAATAAATGTAAATAATGTCAGCAACCTGTTGTTAACTTATTTTTTTTTTCTATATGGCTGGCCTGCTTATCTGCTATGTAAGATTTAGGAGAGCTATTTTACATTGGGCCATTTTATTCTATTCAAGGCAGTGACATAGAATCAAAGACTTTATGCTCATTTTGCCTTTCCTAATACACAAACTGATGTGATACATGTATATTATTTTTTTTTTTAATTTTATTTTCCTTTATTACAGGGAAGTCCCACTGAGACCGAGGTCTCTTTTTCAGGGGAGCCCTGAATACAATAAAACAATTACAAAGTCAGTTAACAACTCAGAGCATAGTAAAATTCACACAATTACATACAACAACTGCAGACTAAAGGAAAACAAACTTTAAAATACAATTAAAAGTAAAAAAGTAATAAAATAAGTAAAACATACAAGTACAAAGGACAGAGAACAAGTCCAAAGTTAAAACTAAAGGCAAGTACATCTGGCCTCCTCAACTAACATCTCCCACAGTCGATTCTTGAAGGACTCATATGGAATGAGACAGTATATAACTATTGTGGGTGCGTTAGTATGCACAAACTAACAGGGTTTGATTAGGTGCGTATTTTGTCTATGAGATGGCTGGAGACCTGTAAGTAATTCTTGCACTCCAGCCCATCACCACACACTTCCACCAGTGCCCTGACCCCATCTTTCAACGTTAAAATGTTATTAATTAAACTTAATATTATCTATTGCAGAACAGATGATACATTTTTGATAGTGCTTGTTTGGCTATTGGGAAACCACTATATAGAGAGCCCCACTCTCTTAATTTTTTATTTTTATTTATTTTTCTTTTCTACTTTTTAAAATTGTGTTTAAGTGGTCCCCTGAGGCAGAGAGTCATACAATACTTGCCATAGTTTGAAAAATGCCGGACAAGCCCCATTATTTCACAGGAATGGTTCAAAATGACTTAAAACTGAGTTGGCGGTGTGAAGGAAGGCCTATTTGTTTTGCCTACATTTTAGGTACACAATGGCTCAGGTAGAATACCATATTTGTTCTCGAGCAGACTCTATTCCATTGGATCATATTAAATATTTCATTGTTTCACATCCTCCCACTAATTTGAAGACAAGACAAAGACAATGTGTGTGTATACAAAATGTAGCTTTTAAATTATCATGTCATTTATTGAAGGTAAAGTCATTCAAAACCTATATAATCACCAATGTGAAAAAGTAATTGCCCCCCTAGATCTAATAACTGGTTGTGCCACCCGAGGCAGCATCAACTGGAGTCAAATGTTTTCAATTAGTCAATTAGTCTTTCACATCATTGTGGAGGAATTTTGGCCCTCTCTTCTTTGCAGAATTGTTTCAATTCAGCCGCATCGGAGGGTTTACAAGCACGGACTGCCTGCTCAAGGTCATGCTACAGCATCTCAGATGGATTTTAAACCTTTATTGCAGGGATTCAAGTCAGGACTTTGGCTAGGCCACTCCAAAACCTTCTTTTTTATTTGCCATTCAATTGACTCACTCGCATGGTTCTGACCACTGTCCAGCAGCATAACTTAACTGCGCCTTAGCTTTAGGTTACAAACTGATGGCAAGATGTTCTCCCCCAGGGTTTTCTGGTAGACAGCAGAATTTACAGTTCCATCAATTATGGCAAGTTGCCAAGGTCCTGAAACAGCAAAACAGCCCCTGGCCATCACACTACCACAAACGTGTTTGATTGTTGGTATGATTTAGAATGCTGTGTTTGCATTACACCAGATGTAACAGGACATATGTCTTTCAAAAAATTCCACTTTTGATTAATCAGTCTTCAGAATATTATCCGAAAAGAGTTGGTCGTGATCACGGTGTTTTTTTTTTTTTTTTTTTTGGCAAATGTGAGACAAGCCTTTGTGCTGTTCTTGGTCACTAATGGTTGTTGCCTTGCAGTTCTCTCATCAATGCTTGTTTCTCAGTCTCTTTTTTATTGTGGAATTGTGAACACTGATCTTAACTGAGGAAAGTGAGGCCTGCAGCTCTTTAGACATTATTCTGGGTTCTTTTGTGACCCCCAGGATGAGTTGTCGATGCGCTCTTGGAAGCTTTTGGTAGTCCGGCCACTCCGAGGAAGATTCACCACAGTTCCAAGTGTTCCTCATTTATAAATAATGGCCCTCATCATGGTACACTAGAGTCGCAGAGCCTTAGAAATGGCTTTGTAATTAGATGTCTTACTTCTCATCTGTTCTTGAATATCTTTAGATAGTGGCATCATGTGCTGTTTTTGCCCTCTTTACATTGCCAGTCAGGCTCTTTTTAAGGGCTTTTTAGATTTAACAGGGCTGGCAGAAATCATGCCTGACTGCATCTAGTGAAATCGAACCCAGCTATCAATTTAATTTGTTTAATTGGTTGATTTAGTAACTGAGGGGGAAATAACTTTTTTAATATAGGGCAAAGTAAGCCTGGATAGCTTTTTCCTTTCAGAAAACAAACAGCGTTTCATGTGTACTGGGGTTATCTTTGTCTAATATCAAAATTAGTTAGATGATTTAAAACATTTACGATTCAGACAAATATACAAAAGCAGAGGAAATCTGGAAGGGAGCAAGTACTTTGTCCCAGCACCGTACTATTCCTTCAGATCTTTGATTGCTCTTATATACAGTATTTACAGTTATTAAATGTCTGAATTTCAAATTTTCATCAGAGAAAGTATAAATGTATGACTTTACAGTGAACCAGCTCCACTAAAGCCCTTGGACTTTGGTAAAATTTTGTCCTGGCTAAAGACCTGTTAGACATCTGTGCTAACACGTACTTCGCGTGTTTATCATGTGCACATGTTGCTTTTAGAAAGTTCACTATCCTGTAAAGAACTGCAAACTGTTGAATTTGGGACCGACTTCCACAAGTCCGAACAATTTATTTAAAAAGCTTTTAATTCTTGCACTGTCCTGTAATGGGGTCTTTGATGACCCCCGGTGACTCTGGCCTCAGAGCTCAGGCAAATTTCAGTTTAATGAAACAAAGCAATGGTTATTGGTTAGTGATGGTGGACATGTTTTTAGTAGAATTGTAATTAAAATACGTGCTCCAGACAGCTTGTTTCTCCACTTGCCCGCAATGAACCATATCTGATTTGTCATTAAGTAATTATGAATGCTAATGCAAATAAAGCACCTTTCAAACAGGATGCCATGCACGAGAAATTAATCACGGGAGTCACAGTTGGTGAAGCGGATGAGCTTTAGGACGGCCGCCCCAGCCTCACGCGCAGACATGAAAGAGGGGACACATTAATGACGTCTGGGGGATTCGACAGGCAGAGGAACTGAAAGAATTGTGAAGTCTTTTTCTGCGCCTCCTCACAGTCATTTTTATTGCTTTAATAAGGGAAGAGAGGAGTCGCTCAGATAGCCTTCCTCTTAGAACAAGCCAAGGCATTTTAGCGCAATTACAGGAGATAGGGGATTTAGATATTAGTGGCCCACTGATCCATTAGTGGGTAATTTCCCTCTTTTTCTCTGAAAGGAGTGTTCGCACTGAGATCTCTCTAATCCTGTAAATAATGCCTGGCATGTTTTCAACACGTCAGGGGGAGGTGCGAGGCTTGTAAATCTGAATGTGAATTGGATACACATGCTTGTTTTCCTGATTGTGCAAAGAACTGAATATGCCTGTCTTCGGGACGGCCCTGAAAGCGTGGAGAGGGTTACTGGTCACACCAACTGCAGCTCACTGCTGTGCTTTCTCCTTCACGCCGTTTGCAAGGGCCCGGAAAAGCAACCAGTTTTCAAAGCAAAACGCTGAGACAGTGGATTAATGCTGGTGAGAAGAGATTAATTCAACGTCGTACACTTCCATCTGATTTCCTGGAGAAAAAGCCGTTGGCATTTCTCCAGGTAACTAGATTTCAGGCAGTGATGAATCTCATTGGATGAACATCACAGACTTAAGCTAGTTTAGAATGATAACTAGACAAGCTTATTCAGATTTTGGTAAGGGTACCAACCACAGGCAATTGGGAAGTCAGTAGATTTTTCAATACAACATTGCTCCAAATAAAAGAAAATGTAAATAAAAATGTTCAAATACATTGTAAAAAAAAGTCTCTTGCTGAATGTTGGAGGAATTCAATGGCACATTGCTGTGCTATTTATTTTATGTCAAGATGCAGGCAGCAAGCTCCGCCCCAAGTGCGAGACCGTCTGAGGGTGACATTAATTACGAACACTACATCGATTCGGCGGGCTCTCCTTATCAGTCCGCTGACTCCGTGAGGGGGCGACGCTCGCCCAGCGGTAGCCATTGAAATCGCCGCTCCGGGACGCCGCACTCATTTACATCTTCTGCCGCTCCACCTGTTTTCCTTTTCCTGGGATCTACTAATTTACAGCCGTGCTCTCACGTGAGAAGAACACAACGTTATTGGCACATTGGCGAGTTGTACGGAATTGGCCGCTCTTTAATGATGTCATGCCTTTCAAAAGATGATCATTTTATATAATATATATTATATTATTATATATAATGCAGGGAGATATAGTCATAGGTGCGGTTGTCTGTCCGTCAGTCCGTCCGTCTGTCCTTTCCGTCTGTGAACATTTTGTTTCTGGAGTGTAACTTGAAAACCGTTCAATATTTCTCCACAAAACTTGGTGTGCACATTAATCATGACCTGACGTGGTGCCTTTTGCTAATCCGAAGTTGATGACATGAGGGTGGGGGGATATACCATCTCCTGATGTCTCTTGTTACTTGAGACAAAATCATGTATATATTTTAAGCCTCGTTTCTGGACTAAAACACTTGCAAAGACCTTTTTTTCAGCACAAGCTCATCAAGAATTATTTCCTTAGTACATGACACAATTCTATGTTGTACACTTTTGACAGGATCCATTTTCTGATATAACATGTTTCGGTATAAAGGGTAGGGATTGCTCTTTTCCAAGATTTATGGCCATCCCCCCCACCCCACACCCCACACCCCCGCACACCACACCACTCTCCTCCCCAGCACACACACCAGCAGGAAGGTTAAACGAAATCTCCGTGGATCAATTAACAGAGGGACCTGCCCTTCATAGGGAGACACAGCAGCTAGAAGGAGGGGGTATGTGTGGATTTGCATATCAGTACAGAATTACAAAGCTGAGATAACTACAGGCCCTGTAATAACTCAGTACAGACTTGGCTGTCTTCCTGGAATCTCCTGGCTGTTTGTCCTAATAGAGCACCTCCCTGGGACTCAGGGCAGGCAGGCTATTAGGAACTGTCAATCAGACGGGAGCAACAGGGGCCAGCCAAAGCTACCCATAACCCCCCCCCCGCCACCACCACCATTTTCTCTCCCCGCTCACCCCACCCCTCTCATGGGCCGGGCCAGTCAATTGCTCGGCCAGGAAGGACAGCTCTGCCTTGTGGGACGCAGGGACCTACCCATACTGGTGTGTGTGTGTGTGTGTGTGTGTGTACATGGATGTATATATAGTACACATGCGTGCATGGCTGTGTGTGTGTGTATTCATGTGTATTTGGGTGCAGATATGTGTTTATTTTTGTGTGTGCAGGGGTGTATATGTGTGTGTATGTCTGTATGCGTTTTTTTTTTTTTTTTTTTTGCGAGCCTGTGCTCGTAAGTGTGTATATGGGTGTGCAAGGGTGTGTGCATGTATGCACGTGCATTTGCGCCCGCGTCTGCATGATTGCGGATTTGCCCGTGCATGTGGGCATATGTTTGTTTGTGCGTGCGTACGCAGCAGTTCGGACAGTAACTGGTTTGTAGGGTCCATTGAAAGATGGCTTGTGGAGTTAATCCCACTAGTGATCAAAACTGACCGTTCCCAGAATGCACTCAAGGGGCGAAGTCGTCCTGTTCAGAGAGCAAAGGCTCAAGGCTCTGTTTGTACCATTACTAATTACCCAATGAGAATCAGCTAATTGGCTGATCAGCTGATAGTAGGTTATTTCATACAACCTGTATCCTTAGAGGCTGACAATCTAAACAATCTGTAACTATCAAAAAAAAAAAATGACAGTAACAATTCACTGAATTTATTGTTTTGTGGACTGAAATAATTTTTAAAATTATATTTAATGTCTTTCATGAAATATAACAAACCATAATTACTAAACAGGCCATAATTATAAAATTAAAATTCTAAGCTCCGAAGTCAATTGACCTGGACATTGGCCCAAAACACGTAAAATAATCAATTAAGCTAAGCTTATTCTTATTAAGTTTATTACAGTATATAAATTTGCCTGCTGCGGTCAATCAATGGTCAATGGTAAGTTATAAAGGCGGGCAATTCTCATGTCCATGTTGGAATCCGATAAGAGAACACAAATGATTTTTTAACATAGTTTTATTCATTCATAAGTACACATTAAGCTGCTTTTAGGGACAATTGGATTTCCCTCTGCGCTTCTCCATCGTGGCTGTCGAGACTCGTGACCACCCCCTCACCTCCCCAACTCACCCCCCTATTCTCTCCCTCACACACACACACACACACACACACACACACCCTCTGTCGTCCTCCATCCCTCAGGCCCGAACATGCTAATGAGGTGAGAGCTTATCGACTGAAAATGCAGATACAATTTTCACCCTCTCCCCTTTCTTCCTTTCCCTTTTTTAAAAATCTATTTATTTATTTCATTTCACCTCGTCCTTACCCGCGCAGCCTTTGGTGAAGGCAGAACAAGGCTGAATGTATATTAATGTCTGTTAATTGTAAGGAAGAGGCCCTCAGTGCAGTTTAATTTGGCTAAATGCTGGGGAGCTCGACAGAATGTAAACACAGCTCGTCCCTGTGACCTCAGGCTAACAAATCTATAGTTAATGCCACATTTTATTACTTTATATTGGTGAGAGGGCCAGGAAAGGACCTTTTATTTTCAAAATGATTGGGTTTGGTACCAATTATGCAATTCACTATTGATATACAATCGTTCTGCATACAATTAATGAGCGTGCCCTCAGAACGTTGCTCCATAGCAATTACGTATGGGCTAGGTGTAAAACACATTCTATCCTGTGTCGTACTGGAATGAAATAAGGAAATTAACAACTGCACTACATAAGGGTAAATCTGAACCTTGCCCTGTGTTGTTTTTGAGATGAGGCATGGGATGTTACTCGCTCGTTAATGCGCATGGAGTCCAACAATCAGTATGGGCTGGCCAGACTGATATGGGCTGTGGCATGGCAGTTGTTTTTAGGAGTTTCAGTGAAATTTCTGCACATTCACCCAACTCTCTGCCAGTCACTGGGGGGCAGACTGACAGG
The DNA here is from genome assembly GCA_029692085.1 of Gymnothorax javanicus. NCBI lineage: Eukaryota > Metazoa > Chordata > Actinopteri > Anguilliformes > Muraenidae > Gymnothorax > Gymnothorax javanicus. The sequence continues at coordinate 6,801,107 of CM056210.1, read as the reverse complement.
CGATTCTTTAAGAACCCATTAGTGCTGTGATTAATGAGACTCTATGGCCATGTGTCCGGTGCTCTACAGCACAACTACAGGTTTATGAGTGTATCACACCCAGAGATTCTTTTCTTTTTTTAAAGTGTAAAAAATTAAACAAAAACACCACCTTACACTTTATACACACATTATTATTTGGGAGGCATCACACTCAAACAGGTGAGCAATTGCACCTTAAGCTATCAATTTAACAGAAAGTTTTGCTGTTTATTTTTTTTTTTAATAACTGGTCTCAGCTGCCTAAAATAGACTCCAGTCTAACACTGGTATTTTGTGGCCTCATATACTGTATATACTGTTAGACATATATGACCTGTCTTTTTTTAGTGCAATTATCAATGATCACTGACCCCAAAAAATGAAAAATGAAATTAATAAAGAGTGCACACACTTGCCCTTGTGATTTATATGCAAGATTTCTGAGTGGTACTGCAGAACTGACAGCTTGTTTGAGTTCTGTAGGATGACACAGTGTACAGTATACTGAGCAATCCTAAGTTAACAGTGCAGTTTATTGGCCTGGTCTGATTTTTGCATATACCACACACTTTGGTCCACTATTTCCCAATTAATGCGTTTCAGTGCAAACCCAAATTCTACTCTAAATAATAAATAACTGTAACCTCTGAAGCACCTCCCCAGAGTTCCCACGGTAAATCCATTTTTACATGTACATTGAAAGTTAAAAATGAAATAATTGTAATTTCCCTGATAAAAAAGCGATGTCTCGGACTTTGAAAGAGTGCTGTCCCTAATGAGGTCCGTTTCCCTCTGAAGGGGGGGGGGGGGGAGAGGAGAGGGAGGGAGAGTGGGAGGGGTCTGGACATCATTAGTAAGCAATCGGTTTTTGGCAGCATGATGTGCGAGTCCCTCAGCTGCAGAGGTAGATTTTGCCGGACACATCAATTTGACCCCCACCTCTCACCCCCCTTAGAACCCACTCCCACCCCCAAAATTTTGATTTGCGGCCCCTTCCCCAATACACACACACACACACACACACACCCCTGGCATACCTCCAATTCTGCCCCACCTTCATCTGCATATCTTTGTTATTGGAGCCGGGGCTCTGAGAACATACTGTAGGGGTTATCGCGCCATCTGTAGCCCGCCTTCCCCACCGCGAATAAAAAAATCCAACCTGTAAAATTCAGCCAGGAAACAATAAGCACCTTTTCATCTCATTCTGCCGACTGCTCAATGGGAAAACAAAGAGGTTTGACAAGAAATAAAGGGCTTTTATTAATTAGATTGGCATCAGACTCGCATTCATAAAAAAAAGATGATAATACTCAGCATCGCCCCAGCTCTTCCTTCCATAAACAGTTTAATAGTCACATAAAGGACCCTTTTCAGGATGTGTGAATCATGACATTCGCATTATTTGGCAAAATCAAACACCTGAACCGTGTTTTGTTTGTTTTCCTTGTTGCCTGATGTCAGTGATGTGTTTTCTTTAGCCGAAGGATTGCTAAGTCTTTGTTTATAGGATCTGGGTTCCACAGAACTTTCAATATCATCCCCCATTTTATTCTAATTTTGCTGTCATATAATTGTGATGTGGAGTTCAGGTTCATTTTATCCCATTTATTTTTTTGTGCATCTTCACAGTAGCCGATTGATGATCTGAAGCCACGGTTTTCATTACTAGTCTTTTTGTTCTCACCTTGATATCAGCAATCAATGTGGACCCCAGTAAGCAGGTGTGGTGAGTTGGCTGTATAATTGACTGCTTTAATTGATCAATTAAGTGCTAAATAACGAAAAAGAAACCAGCAGACTCTGCGGCTCTCGAACCAGGAATGAAGACCACTGATCTTAAGGACCAATAATGAACTGATTTAGTCCACTGATAGTCAGAATTAATTGGGGCATCCCAACTGTGACGTGAGGGGAAACTGCGCGCCAGGCCAAGTACTGAGCCAAGTATATAACTAATGAATTACACAATTTACTAGTTTTTTATTGTGTCAAGTTTTTATTTTTCATGCAGCAAAAAAAAAAAAAAAAAAAAATGCAGAGGGCTATTTAGAATTTAAATGGAAAGGCCTGGCATTTCAATGTCAAAATCAGATGCAAAAATGGTTAACCTTCAAGAGACACATTAATTCAGTTCAAAAGCATACAACAGTAAGATTTATTTTCTATCAGGAAAAGCATATATTTTTGACAAAGCCTCCATTTTTTTCTCTCATTTTTGTCTTTTATTCACAAAATTATGATCTAAAATAAGAATAATCCATCAATTTGGCATTTGAAAAATGACGAATCCACTTGGAGAAAATATATTCCAGTACTTCCATATATTCCAATACTGCTTAACCAAGGTGCTCCGGAATCAACGTTTAGTGAAGATCTGTTAGGTGCTTAAGACCACCCAGAATATTACCAAAGACAAATGAAGCAATGGCAGGAGAGATAAAACAGTGGTTTTGTTCTCAGACCTCATCCTTGAACATTTTCTACATAGTCCGCTGAATAAAATATGCGAGCTAGTGTGAAATTTGCAAGTGTAGATGTTGAGACTTTTCCAGTAAAACCCCTGTATCACAGGAGTTATTATATCAGATCAACATGTTCAACCGACAAATTACTAGCACAAACCTTTCGTCAATTAGTAAACACTGGAGTCTTTGAGTGCAGCTTTGCTGCCAAAAGCTTGTAGAATGCAAATGCATGGAACTTAGCGACATTCTTCAGAAATATTATGACCTTGACCAGATTCATTATTTATGTTTTCAAGAGATTGTGACAGCTTTCTGATTGCCGGTATATAGTATTAGTGAGAATAGACCCACGCACATTAGGCTAAGTGGAAAACGTGTTTCTATTTAAACTGCAGGCCATTGAGTGACTTTCACTCAAGTTATGCTTTTCTGCTAAATTGCTCAAAAACGGATGAGTTTTGACGGCAAAGAAAAGAGGCATACAGTGGTATGCTTAAGACTTGTAGCAATAATAATGTCAAACTTATGTATGCAAATAGATTTCCCCCTCTGGTGTGGCGGATTACGGTGAAGTGCTGCTATTTGCATGTGAAAATGATCCGACTTCAATGCAGAGGGGGAGAGTCGGAGCTGAGGTGGAGAGAGGGCTGATTGGTAAAACACGCTCGATGTGATAAGCCGGAAATTGTGTTCGTCTAAATGCTCATAGCTCCATTTGCCAGCGTTTCTGCGTTGCGGCATTTTCAGCTGCGTTCCAAATGAGAAACAAAATGCTTCGAAACAATCCTGGGCACCTTGCGCGTTCGCAAATGGGGCCCGCGCGTAAAGGCAACACAAGCGTTTTGTTTTTCATCCCAGAAACCAGATTAGTTACGAATTTTTGGAACCTGAAAAACAATGACAGCGACGTATACATTCTTGTTTGCTTTTCCATCTGTTTTTCAACCAGCAGCACTCGAGGGGCCTTCGAGGGTATCCGCTTTTTATAAAATGTGGAAATCAGAAATTGGCAATACTGAGATATGGGATATTTTGCATGGTTTATTAGTTAAACTCATTGTTAATATGACTGTGATTCAAGGGGAAAAATGCTTTATTACTGAACGGAGTGTAAGCTGGAGAGTTAAATCCTGTGTTACACAGTGGTACAAGATTGAATAAGATGAGAGTTTAGAGGAAAACAGAACGCTGACTCACACTAAGAAAGCAAAAAAAAAAAAGCTCGCATCCTACACACCACAGTCAGCAATGTTGTTACGTGGTATTCACCGCACTCGGCCTCCACAAACCTCACCCCTCCATCATCAGTGAGGCCCTGCCAAAATCCGACCCGACACGGAATGCGCGCAGGATCGCCCGGAGAACGGTTTTAACCGTTATCAGCAAAGTGTTGAGAAGAAGCCCATGAGGTGAGCTTCAAGAAGAGAGTCCGGAGGGCCACGTCTCGGGCTCCTGGAACATAAAAACAAAAATGCGGCGAAAAAAAAAAAAAACACCTCATAGGAAGCGATGCCCTGATCTCGCTCAGTCACAGAACCTTCTCAGCGTGGATAGACGTCCCGACAGAGCCGGTGTTGGAGTTAATCAAAGTCGACTGCTTCAGCGAGTGCAGAGAGGAGAGAGAGAGAGAGTGTGGAAGGGGCTGGGCGGGATGAGAAGGTGGTTCTTGACGACTGCAACTTCCAACAAGCGCTAGATTGTGTTCGAGGAACCCCTGAACATGAAGAGCTGACAAGGGTTCCTTCAGTGTTTGGCCACTGCAATCGGGTGGCATTCGGGGGTAAACTGGGCCATATCCATAACATACTGGAAAGGGAGTCAGGCAACACTCAAAAGCAATAAGAAACCAGCTTTTGAAAAAAATAAATAAAACAGCGAGGGCTACGTCAGGAAATATGAAAAGGATTGAAATGAATCTGACCAGACAGAAGATAAGCCCCGGCAATTGAATAAAAATGGAAAGACTTTAGGAAGATTCAGGCAGGGGCAAAGGACAATAAATGGGGATAATTGCGGAAATGAAATTTTACCAGCTCTGCACATGGCTTACGAATGTTAAATCGAAAGTTTGATAATAATCCTGGCGACACACGTAATGATTGGGAAGAAGTTTTTCTCTGAATAATTTGTTGTTTAGTGACACTGTTGCACAATTAAAAGCTGGAGGTAATGGGTAGTCGTCGGGAAAAAAAGCACAGTCAAATGCTTTTTAACATCTGACCATAATGTAACATAATGATTATAATGACAGACTATTGAGTTCATTCCCTCCTCATTTTGAGACAACACTGTAGTTTTGTAAATGGTGAGATCCTTCGTTCAATTCCATTCTTTGGAATTACGGCATGATCCGGTGGTCACAATGCCCCACCGGGAGAATACAGGGTGGATTCTTGAGAAGGCTATAAGAAGATAAAGAAGACATGCTCACACACACACACACACACACACACACACACACACACATCTGCAGTTAAGTGTAGCTATTTGCACATCTCTGTACACAGACACACACTCACAAACACAGGTCAATGCTCCATGCAAACTCCAGAGCCAGTCTGGGATGAGGGGGATGTGCAGTTGTGATCTTAATGAGCAGAGCTGGAGAGCTATGAAGCTCGCTCTCTGAAACAGTGGATGCCCATCACTCCGGGAGGTCCAAAACAGCACTGCAACACTGCGGGTCGTCCGTTAGCATGGGGGAGGGGGAGGAAGAGGGGGGAACGAGGGGGGTATTGCGTACCTGCCTTTGAATAACCTTCCCAGTAGGGCAAGAATAATTTATCGACAAATAGAAAAAGAAGAAAAAAGAAGCCCGTTCAAAGAATTGTTGGACGCTCTCTTTCATACGTCATGTGCCCTCTGTCTCCGTCTCACCGCAGATCTCCAGCTATAATGCACGGTGCATACCTTTGTGGTCACGGGGGGTTCTGTTTGTGAAAGACAGAACAGAGGAGCCACCCAAGATTGGAAAATTAAAGTGACGATTTCTCATCTTTGCGGTGGTAACTCTGAATAACGTCGTGCTCAAACTAGAAGCGGGCGGAACTGGGCAGGCCCTGAATAATGGCTTCTGCAGAAAACTCATTTAGAGAGGAATGGGGATGCTCTTTCACTCTGTGATAAAGTGCGTTATTGGCATTCACACCTTTGTCGCTTGTTTTGGACGTCTTGTGAGTATGTCTGCCACTGTTTTAGTACTTGGATAGCTTCATGCAAAGACACATCCGTGTGTTTACTTAAAGTTGGCAATCTTAAAAAAAAAACCCTTTTATTTACTGTTTCGTCACTCCATACTGTTGCCTGAGGTATATGGATCCAAGTGGAATAGTATCACTCATTAACCCAAGAAACTGCATCATTTTGACTATCCTATGAATGCGCTACATGGGTTAAAAATGACCCTCAGTCATTTTCATTGGCATTTGCTGCTTTGGCCAAGATTTTTTCAACATTTTAATACTTTTAAATAAGCTTATTGAATCTTTTGATAGCCTAATTATTCAGAGAGTATCTTGTTTGTGATTACAATAAATCATATATTTTTATCTCTGTTGATACATGTTGAATAAAAATATTTTTTGTATCACTACCCTCATTTTGACAGCATGTTTGGAAATTGATCCAGGCTAATTTGCAGTAATATTTTACACATACTGTAGATGAGCGCTTCTTAACTATTCATCTACAGCAAATCAGGTCCATCAATTTATCTTTCATCCTAAATTTTTTACACTTCTTGTTTTATCCAACAACGCATCATCACCTTGCGCTATATTTCTATGTGTTGGAGAATGTGCTGAGAGATAGACTATTATCTATTACTGTTATTTTTAGATCATTATAAATAATACTGCATATACAAACATTGCATAAGATGGTTGCTAGCATTTAAAGAAGTTAAAATCACCTGAGTAAAATCCCTGGGCAATGGAGAAAAGTAATTTGTTCTGATGTGTCATCTTTTACTTTTTGAACTATATCTTAAGTTGTAGGAAGCATTCAATGCACAATGTCTTTTATCAACTCTTTGCCGTTGTGGTACAGGAATGGTTCGAACAGTTATTTCAAGGAAATCATTTCAAGGACTCTTCCAGTGATTGCGCTCCAAAGATGTGTAACACTAAAAAATTAAAACACCTTTTTAAAAGATTGCATGCACCCTATGGTGTAAACACTGTTCCCTCATGAAAGCCAAATATTCCTCCATAATAATGCCGAAATACACTTTAAAACGCTGAGTAATGCTTCCAAGGACACGAGAGTGACATCAACTATCTTCCATGGCCAGCACAATCATCAGATCTAAACAAAGTTGAACATTTTTGGGAAGTTCTGGAATGCAGATCGCAAACTAGATTTCCCTCCCCCTTCAAACCACAAAGAACCACCTCTTTTGAAGAATGAGCCAATATTTCCAGCGCTATTATCAACTAAACCACTTTATTAATTGATAGAAATACTCAACCTAGCATAAAACTTCATCGGATATGATTACATGCCTTTGCAAACCCATATTGCAAAAACCTGGGGCAGTCATACAAACATGGTCGTGGTTAAGAAAGTAGAACTAGAGTCGCACAAATTATGCTTGATGATGTTCAAATTAAATGAGGGATACCTGGCATCTTTAAAGAAGAAAATTATTCATTTGGATTAAACAGGAAAAAAAAACTGCCAGGTTATTTTTGACCCATGATGTGGCTTCTTGAGTTAAATGCCTGCCCGAAAAAGCAATTCAAATGTTTGTTATTTTGTTAGTCCTATCAGCTCTGTGAGATGAACGGTGTTTCTTCGACATTATTGATTTTTTTCCCGGTCAAAGCTCCATTTTGATGCTGTAAAGGCTCTGTATCACAAACGTGCTGAGGGGAAGCTGGTGCTTTTATGTATTCTTTGGCAGGGTGTCATCTGGGGGGCCTGACAGGCACATGTGCGGACGCCTTTTTCTTTCACACTCCAGTCTGCTCCGTTTCCTCACCAATTCCCACCGAGATGAATTTGTGAATGAAGTCATGCACATCCAAGGTCTTTATAATGTTAATTCCTGGTTATTGACAATAAAGAATGGGAGGTGGGGGGGGGGGGGGGCTGGTTACTGTGGTTAGGGTCCCATTTCAGTGAGTTTTTGGAGGTGGGGAGGAAGAGGGGCTAAGGGCGGACTTCCTCTCGGACAGATTGACTGTGGAGATAAATTCTTCTGCCATTTTTCCTCCTTTCTATTTCAGTGAAAGAGAGGAGAGCGGAAGAGCATCCAGCGTCTGTCACTTTGCTTCATCAGCCAGGACACGTGAACACGACATGCCTGATAATATTCCTTCCCATGGCAACGGCAAACATGGAGGCCGGATTTTATGAGCGACAGAGTCTCTGGCGGCCAGTCAAACGCCCGCAGCCGAGAGGCCCTGCCACCGCCCTGACAAAGGGCTCGTGCAATTATGGTAAAAAATAACTGCGGAGCTATTTTCTGTTTAGTCCTCTGGCAGCACTCGCCAAATTAACATTTATTAATTGCTCCGCTTTTTAGAAATGGATTTGGTGGAATCAGACACCACAGGGCTGCCTCTGTGCGTCGTGCCGTCAACACATTAGGCTGAAATTACATTTTTGAAAAAGTCTATTTTGAAAAAAAAAAAAAAAAAAAAAACTTAAAAACTTAAATAAATGTCACAAAATGTGTTTCTGGGGCAGCTGTGAATCATTTCATAATAAAAATCAATACGAATAATTATTTAAAATATGTGTGAGCTTTCATCTTTCAAACAAAAAATTATTGTGTTCTTTAACATTGGGGTACTGTGCTTTAAACTAAATATCATTCAACCTCACCTCTACAGAAAGAGTGGATCATCATGTGATCATCCTCCTGTTTGGAGATTCCAAAATGAGCCTTGATCGAGGTACTGAAGCGAAGATGGCTGGTCTATCACCAATTATGCAATAAATTGCCAAAAAATCCTTATATTTGGATAATTTATATACAGTGGTTACCATAACTCATTGGACTAAAAAAAATTTTTTTTACATTTGGTTCTGCACTCTACCACTTAAGGTTGACGGTGATATTTAAGCATGGTCAGCTTTAATTTGAGGGTATTTGAATACATATTGGACAAGCTGTTTAGAAATGACGCCACCTTTTGTAAATAACCCCCTCCTCCATTTTTTTGGGCGCATATAAAATATTGGACAGTTTCATATAATGCAGAGTAAAGTAATCATGTGTAATATTTGGCCCCATATCCTTTGCATGCATGTCCTTAACCTCTTGAATGCCAAGGATGTATATATACGTCCTAAATCATGACCCTCAGATACCGAGGACGTATATATACACGTCCTCGCACGCTGCGTTTATGCGAAAGGAAATTTCTCCTCACTTTTTTCGCGGGAGTTTGACCTCGGGATCATTTTTATTTTTTCGCTTTGCAGATTTTCTGCTCAGTTTGCACCAAGAATCCATTCGCTTCTATGGGAGAACAACTCAGTAGAGGATTGACACGGAATTTACATCGCCACTAATGGCAATGCGAGTTGAGCCTTGTTTACGCTCAGGGGGCAGTACCTACTGGAATCTCTAAAAATCATCAACAACATGGCAACGCTAATGTTGCTATGCTACTGTCACAAACATTATACTTTATGAACATTGTGCCCGCTTGAGAATAAAAATATTCACAAAACTGATGATGTTGTCATATCTGATTATGAGCTAGATCACTTTTTTTTTGTGAAACTGCATTACATATGTTATTTTATACAGCTAGCAAGCTCGGTGGCTAATGTTCCCATTATCTCAAGCAATGCAGCTAACTGTGGTTTGAATATGTAGCTAGGTAGCCTAGTTGGCCAAAGTTGCTGCCCTACTCGCGTGAAATTTTTGCCCAAAATGAATACTATGCAATGGAGTGAAATGCAAATTTCGTGCATTTTCGTTGTTCTTGTGCGCGCACTCGTTTTGTGTTGTGTCGCGTCTCCCGTGTGATTTGCGTCTCCGGGGTGAACTAGCGTCGCGTCTTTGCAATAACTTTGAATGTAATCTGTCCACGCGAAAAATTCGTTTCGCGTTCGGTGGAAACACAGCATAAGAAGTTTTCACAGATACAGGCCTACCAAAGAAAGCGGTCAAGCTGTGACAAAAGTTTGACAGATGTCTACCTTTTTCAAATAACCAGCAACACAAAATTGAAAACATGCCACATTCCCCCTAAACTTCACTCCACAATACTTTGAAGTCGACACATTTTCACCAGAACCAAACTAAAAAAAATCACACGGCCTGTAACCAACCCAGAGACGAACCAAATGAGTTTCAAATGTGTGTTGCTGGTTCTTTGAAAAAGGTAGACATCTGACAAACTTTTGTTACAGCTTGGCGGTTTTCTTTGGTAGGCCTTAGATAGAGACTCTGAATTTATTTTCTTTTCTCGTATTAGTATAACGTAAATAGTTACAAACAATACTTATATGCGCTATATGAAGTATCTCAAAGAAGTTTTGTATTCACAAATCATTGTCTTGTTATGAATTACAACTGTTGTAGTTGTGGCTGCCTTGCCATATCATTTGCATACTTGCTGTATTGACTTTTCTAGTGCAAGAATGGAAAATAAAATGAGTCTTAGATAGCTAAAAGTGCTTAAATTGTCAAAAACATATTTTTATGAAAAATCCAATATGGCTGCTGGTTGCAGGGCCTGTACCTGGGTTGGCATTCAAAGGGTTAAAGTCTGTGATGCACAGACATCACTACACTGGGTATCCACTTTCGATGCTCCACCAGGTCTGCACTGCTGCCGTCCTCAAAACTTGTTTTGCGAGGACTTTCCGCCATCAGTCTCTCGTCAGCATGTAAAATGCACATTCAAGTGGATTCAAATCTGGTAATTGATTCAGCCATCGGAACCATTATAACAAATAATCTGTAAATGTACAATGAATTACGGTGCTCACTGTATACACTGTATAGCTGTTTATAGTGCATTATAATGTAAAATCACCCAATTTTACTTGGCATGTTGTTCTGTCCTATGACAGATATTGACCCTCAATGCTGTGAATACATAATTCAGGCATTCTAGAACATAGTGTTGGCTGATGAGCTCCTAAAGTGGACATGCTAACCTGTCGAGACCTTGTGTATGATATCAGTCTTGGTGTATGCACTCTAAGTATTGTGTATCCATACTCTTGATGGGTGGATTGTACATCCTAAAATGCAGTGATAGACAGTTAGTTTTTTTGGGTGGGGGGGGGTCTTGTGCTTTTACAGTAGCTGGTACAGAAACATAAAGTCACCTGCTTAAAGGAGCTGTGTCACAATTTACTGTGCAAGCACTATTTTAGTGCTTTAGCCAAAGAATGTAAGCTGGTTTGCTATCCATCAATAAACATTATAGAAGAAGAAGAACACCTTCTTCTTCAATACCTTCTTCTTCAATGATTATGGGCAGTTGGCTAACCTGTTTACATCCTTCACATCCTTTGGCTAAACTGCCAAAATACTGCTTTGAATCCTCTAATTTTTGTAGAAAAACTCCTTCATATAAAAAGCATAATGCCCAAGTAGCTGAAATATATAAATACAATGCAAAACGATGATGGATTTGCAAGGATGGAAGTAGACTTTGACTTGCAGTGCAGCGGATTCACTTTGTTCAAAGTTGTGAGGATGCACAGTAATCGTGGCACAACTCCTTTAATCTACCCCAAGAGGGATTCAGACAAGACTTAAGTGTATATTCTCCCAGTTGGTTCGATTTTAGAACAGTTAAATGGCTCAGCAAAGAAGCAGCCCAATCAAGTCAGTGTGGAGAGCAATGACAACTGGTCACAGAATCAGTGGGAAATCGGGCGACAGATGGCGTGTTTCTACTGGCCCCGTGAGCTAAGCACTTGACCAGCCTTTCACCAAAGAAGAGCCCTACTGGTGAAATGTGACAAGATTAGTCGGGGGTAAAACTGTTGGCCCCGCAATACGCTCTGACCTGCATCATCAACAAGGCAAACAAACAATCCCATAAATACCGTCCGTTTTAGGGACAGAGAGTGCATTCCGACACATTTACAAATCTGTGAGATTCACACTTTAGCTCAGTTCCCTGGTTCAGCAGGGTTGACGCAAAGTTTTCACATTATTAATTATATTTTGGAGGAGTTTGTTTCCAACATTATTCAGAAACTGTTATTCATAAAGATTAATCCTCGATATAATTAAACAGTTTATTAATAATCATAAGTTGTTTCAATAGCTTGATGAGCTTCTGTGGGAATTTGAGGTGGCTTCTCATTTGATCGTGGCTATCATCACGTGATTATCATCAGGTTTATGCTGCTATAATGCACGGGGATCATGCCCATGTCATCATCTTGTCACCTTTAATGCAATATTGTTAATTCTAAATGGAGTTCAACCTAAACAGAGGTTTCTAATCCCTTCAACTCAAAATACATTGTGTCACTCTGTTGCCCAAATACGCCCGTTCCACCTAGCTAATCCAACATGTTTCAGTGGTTAAATCTTCAGTTTAATATCATTTTCAATGAAAATTCTCATGGTATGTACTTGAATAAACTTGCACCCTCTCATAAGTACCCCCTGAAAAAATGCCATCAATTGCCATACTTTACATGGGACAAGACAGAAAGACGGCGGATACCCAGCCATCAAATGACATACGTACATAAAGCATCTTGGTAAATTTTACGGACATTACAGTCATAAAATTTGTTGATAAATCTGATTATGCCGTATGTAACAGTGTTATGTCAGCTGTATGTCAAGTGGCGCAAGTGAAGTATTACCATGATTCTGGGACAGATTCCATGGCGATACCGTGCAGGACTGCTGACTGTGGATCATAAGCAAAGGCAGATTACAAGCTCTGCTACCTCACTGTATACAGTGTGATCTTGTGTGGTTCTGCCACACTCTCATCTTTCTTCAGCCGAACAGTTTGTGTCTCTCTGAAAGACACCATTTTAATTTCACATTAGCACTATGAAATATGTTTTTGACTGAGATTATCTGTGTTACGTGCAGGAATAGAGGGAGACCCCAAGCGCAAAGTAGCAGGCAAAACGGCTGGTTTATTTGTCATTGTACAAAGTTAACAATGAGCACACAAGCACAAGAAACAATGGCAATAGTAAATACAAAGTGGAAAAGCTTACAAACTCAAAAAGGGAGGAAACAGCCAATTCCAAATTGGTATTGAAAATACAGTGCTCAGGAAACGCAAGCTGTGAAACAGAGTAAAATTTAGAAAGAGAAATTTAGACACGCGAATGAACACAAGCTCTTATAAAAGAGAGAATATGAGCCCCTGAGGACAAGAGTGGTATAACTCCGTTTTTCATAGTTTTCAGATAATCTATGCCAAAGTCCAACCCCTGGATAAAATTCAGGACACATGTAGGGTATGCCATCTGTTGTTAACCTGAGAGTTTATGACCATGTTTTTCAAGATAACACGACTTTTTTTCTGCAAAAATAATGTTTCAGAGGTTACTTTCTCTAAATTTTCTGAAACAGACCCTTTTTATAAGTTAGACCACTCTTGCACTGGCTGTCTTAACAAATGTAACTGACTTAAGACAAGTAAATTAATAACTCAATTTCAATAACTCAATAATAGCTTTAATTTCCGGCATCCTTGGAATTCGAAACACAAAATAACAAGAGAATACAGATCAAAAGTGAAACATTGTATCGCAAACTGCTGACCACTGAGAAAGTCATCCATCAGTTAATCTTGTTCCTCACAGCTGTCTTCGCTGTCATCATCTGGATGAAAGTTTGGGCCATCTTCATCTTCAATCAGACCCAGATAAAATGAGTGGTGGACAGGCGGTACAAGGTTGAGATCATCTTTCAAATCCTTGACTTTTGAGGGGTTCAAAGAGTCAGACCACTGTTGCACTCACGCTATTTGTCTTAATGGAAGTGAGGATTACTAAAAATCTCTGTATAGTAAGATGCATCACTGTGACATCTAGACCACTTATGCCCTGAATAGATTTTACCTTTAACTTGCGAAATATGGGTCTAACTCAAAAATGGGAAAATTAGAGTTAGACCACTATTACACTCAGTGACTCATTTAGTCTCCTGAAGGGTGAAAGCCGAACCAGCATAGAGTAAAGGAAGTAAATGGTCTGACAGACAATAGAAAAGTGAACAAAGCAGGAATTAAATACTGAAAGTGAGGTGAGAACTAAACCAATGAGAAAAATAAACTAATAATTGAATAATGGGTGAGAGTGGCGGGAAACTATGCCAGCAGGCAGACTGACGAGGTTCATATGGCGCTCGTCACAGTCTGTACCTACTAATGTAGTTCTCGAACTGAGCACTCTTTTCAGCGAGAACTCTGGACACACACAATAAACATGTAAATACACAACAGCTCTGAAACAATGGATTCTGTTCCTCAGACGTGTTAGTTTCTGATGCCTTTGAGTACTATCCTAAATAACGATAATAGCTCTTAGTCGAGGGTAGAGAAAAAGTTTGTTCTCAGTGGGTCATGCCTTAAGATCCTGTGCTTCTGTGTGATGCTTGTGGAGGGACCTTCTGAAGAGGTCACACCAGCTCTGTCAGCATACACAGAGTTTTAAAACTGTTCCCTACGCATTACGACGAATGGAAAGGCAACGGGCGTAAAGTGCATTGGCTAATGGCCCATTTTCAGTGGACAAAAAGTCACTCAAAAGTCGCTCATGGCAGTAGATCTTTGCCGTGCGGTTAATGTGATAATTCGCCTCGACAATAAAAATTGATCATGCACGTTCATACGCAGGGTTAAACGGGAGACAAATTAAGCAGGACTGAGTAAATAGATCCGTGTGTGAGCTGTGTGGTGCTGTGGGAACAAGGGGTCACTTTTAAAGTGAATTAAACGTGATGGGGCCGCAATGACCTGCACTGGTGCTCACGTTTCCTGTCAGTTTGACACTTCCTGTTAAACGGCTTCCTGTCTTTCCTGGGGGGCAGAGGGGTAGGTGTGTATACAATGTCCCCAAAGCCCATTGCACCAGTCCCTCCCACGCCCCCAATGTGCCATCCCCAAAACAGGACTTGGTCAAACAAAGTTGTTTGAAAACAGGACTTGGTTTGCTAAATCTCACTAGACTGAAGAACCTAAAATGACATATCTGTATGACTGTATGTGTGCTTACAAATGCGCGTCTGTGTTTGTCTCTGAGTCTTTGCCGTGTTCCCCTGAAAGAGTACTATGACATAAATAACCAGATGTGTATTTTTGGGCCAGCGCGACCCTGAGAGAGCAGTTGAAAATTAAAGAAACCTCATTAAAACACTAATGACTTGGGTTCCGAATATAGCCCTTTAAAGCAGATACAGGCAAGAAAACATGATGATAAGGAAGGCAGGGGAGCAACAAAAAAGTTTCACGGTTTCATTCTCACAAACACAAAAACACGCACGCACACATATGCACACACACACACACACCCCACATGCATACACACACACAAACACACACACATACGCTAACACACGCATGCACACACACACACACACACACAAACGTGCACTGAAACACACACATGCACACACACACACTCCCACATGCATACACGCACACACACATTCGCCCGCACGCACACACACACACACACACACACACACACACACACACAAAAATGCATGCCCACACACACAGTAGTGATTTAGGTGTTCAGTCGCCATATTCTCTCACCCACCTCAGGAAATACCCTGGCAGCTCCGCCTGATATGTGTATATAGATATTCGCCCTAGTGTGTCACGCAGTGGCAAACACGTGCCAAAGTTCCAGCCCTTCAAACAGGAAGAATTCAAATGTAAGTCTTAGGCAACAGAAAGCAGGGGAAGCCTGAGGCAGACGGTTGGTAGGCTGGGCAGTAGTGGTGATTATTGAAAGACCATGCGCCCAATATGCAGAGAACAGAGGTAGGAGATGAGGTTAACGTTCGGGTTATAATTCTGTCAAACCACAGCCTGCAAACTCTCCTTTTTCCAATCTGCAGTCATCATTTCGACAGTGTACATATGTATGAGTTTGTGTGTGTGTGTGTGTGTGTGTGTGTAGGTGTGTTTGACTGTCATTCACATTACTTACAGTATCTGAGGTCTTGAGTTCGCCTGAATCATCAAATGAAATTCCACCAGCTGATTCTTTTGCAAGTTAGCTTGTTTTCGCCTGTTGTTGTTTTACGAGTGAGTATTAGTACGTTACGCAAATCTGTGATGCTGTCAACCCACAAAAGGTCTGTAATTGTGTCCTTGTCACTGGAAAGCGTGTCATCAAAAACCCTGCAACTCAGAGTATTTTTTGCATATATTTTAAGCTGAATGTTTCAGATCTTTGTTACACAAAATAGCCTGACCTTCATCCACTGTGAGACCAGCCACCCACAAAGTTTGTTAGATTGCGAGACAGTTTTTTTCAGATTCTTTCACAGACTTTTGGAAAAGACAGAACCCCTGGCTCTCTCTCCTATCTTCCCTTTCTCTGTCATTGCTGAATCAGAGCAACGAGCAAGATGACACTCCCTACATCTGAAGGCCATCTCATCCTGTTTTATACGGACTGACACTGGATGAAGACCTCATAATTTAGCATGTGTAAAAGCTGAAATATTCTCTTTGAAATAACGGGCAGAAAAGCTTCCTGTTTGATCCCAAAATCTGAAAGTTCATTGACAAAAAAAGTACAATCCAAGACCTTCTAACCTATTTTGCACAATGTTAGATATCTGTGCATTAATTCATGGAAGAGAGTCAAGAAACTGGAAGAAATACCAAAGAAGAAAACTTCATCTCTCAGGAGGAAGTGCATCAAGATCCTACAGGAAGTGCAATGCCATTGACCCCCAATTATCGACAGTGAAAACAGCGACTGACCCACTGTTATCATCTGTGTCACGGATGTCACATGACCGTGGCAGCTTGCTCCTTTTGGGAGGGTGACGTAGTGTCATGCAATGCCATGCCATCACCAGCGACAGCCCAAACTCCTGTCTCGCACCAATCATCAAACCCACCTCTGTCCGTCCTTTAACAGATAGCAGTTTCTGCCCCTCTGCACTGCGCTACAGAGTGTGGTTGCCAACCTACAGCCATCCACTGCCAACTCTGCCTCTCAAAGGGGGGGGGGGGAGGAGATAATTTACAAGAAATAATATCATACAATTCTTACTCTCGAAATGCAATTTTTTCAAAAATCATTTTCTGGAATCCACCATTGTAATTACATTTTTCTGGATGGACTGTGATTGTTTTCCACCATTATATTAAGCTGGAAACTCATAGGGTGAGGATCCGTCTGAAAAAAAGGTTTGGAAACAGACAAACACACATGCACACACATACACACACACACACCCACACACGAGCATACAAGCACGCACATGAAATCATTACTGAATCCAATTAAGTAAGGCAACAATCAGTAATGAGATTGGACATGGCCTTGCCGTGCTGCTTGGGTGTGAAGCCAGGAAACGCGTGCCATATCCCATCACATTTGCTGATGAATATTCATGGATCAGCTCTCTGGGCTTTCCAGACTGTTGTATCCACGAAGGTTCAAGTCATACCGCCATCCGCCTTTCTCCAGGGCGGCAGCTCGGGAGATGCCCCACCTGACCTGTGTTTGGTGCCCGTATCCTGGGATGCCAGTCGACCATCAATGAGTGCCACAGGTAACCAGACCATTTAAGGCATTCATGACCGTAATGCTGATAATGAGAAGATAATAATCATCATGGTACAACGTGCATCATACGCAAGCATGTTTATTTTTATCCGGCTTTAAAACATTCAGCCATTAGCCAGGTGACATTGATGAGTATGTCCATTCTGCAAAGCATATTGCATTATATGTTTTTTTCACATTTTCTAAGGCATAATGTATGATTTATGAAGCCATTATGTCACATTTATGACTGCATTATATATGTTATATGATGCTTTTGGCGTGAAACCTCAATTTTCGTGAGTCTTTGTCTTCTTTTTCGTCACTGAAAAAGGGAAGCAGTACCCCACTCCTATTTTAAGTAATTTGTAATTAAATACTTTGATTTTTTTAGCCAGTTTAATTAATTAAATTAGTTTGAAGTTCCTTAACTCAGTTGAGCGGAACTGTTTCACCTTTTTCAGAGTTCTTCTAAGATCACCGAGGAGAGCTCACTCATTCAGGTCTGATGGACTAAATGAAGGCGAATAATTCGCGTCACAAAGAGTGGGCTTCGGTCAACCTTCAGCGGAAAATACACTACAGGGTCCAGTACTCAGTGTCTCATTTTAGTCGCTGCTGTAATTGACGTTGCCTACCTCTGCAAAGCAGGTCAAAGGTGCTCTCCTAAACCAAGAACCAATTTCCATTTCAATATTTTATGAGAAATTAGACTGTCATTTGATCAGAATCGCAGTGATTATTGTAACACCAGGTCTTCTATGATTACATCTATAACAGCTACTGATCCTATTAATTACAATATATCACATCTCCGTTTATTTATGTATTTATTCATATACTTACAATTCACGAGGCGAATCGCTTCACATCTGTCATATTGTCTCCCTGAAAAAGTGTCTCCTCCATAATTGAGACTTACTTTTCACATTCATAATTTGGTCTCGGCTTTCATTCTTCGGCTGAAACACAATAGCGACGCAACATCAAGAGAGTGTATGTGGTGTCATATACGGATCACTGCCAATCCGAACTGATGAGATTCTCTGTCCCCAGTTCTGCAGCGATTCCGCTTGTATGTATGAGTGAAAGGCACTCAGCTTCAGAACTGTTACCCAGTTTCCATTATCACAAAGCATTAATTCACAGCTTTTTAATTGCACTTTCTGGGGAGAGAAAGGAGCGCTGCATTCATAGCAAAAACATTAAGCAAAGCGCAGGCCTCACGAACAATGTGTGTCCTTCTGCTCTGGAAATGTTATAAAGTACACACATGTTTGATCCCGTACACACACACACACACATACACACACACACTCCCGCACGCCCACTCACACACATGCACACATACACTCACACACGCACGCGCGGACACACGCATACACACAGACACACACACACACAAATGCAAATATATTTCTTTTAATGAAAGATTGACACTCTCACTGGAAACCAAAAGGGTCCTCAGACACACATTATTCATCAGTAATAAACACTGGCTGTGTTTTAAGCCGGTTTATTAGCAGAACATAAGTGATGTTAATTCATGCCACATCACAATTTGGCAGTTCATGTTAAGACTCGCTGTGGAGTAAAATCAACCCTTTTTCAGGCTTTAACAGATCAACTATTACTTTATGCAACAGTCTTGCAGCAGTTATATCTATGACATTTTCCATTAATTCATGAGAATACAGAACTCATGGCATTACACTTGGTAAACTAGTAAAAACAATTCAAAAGGCTATCAGTTTCGAAAATTACAAGAGCCAGTGTTCAGTATCATCCTGACCGTTAGTTTGATATGATTTGCGGTGAATAATAACTGAAAATTTTCAGCACTTTGCCAAAACTGTCCTCTTGCAATTTGTTCATGCAGGAATTTGCTTTATGGGCAAAATCAATCGTAAAATGAGAGAGTACGCGGACATACTATCCTTTTGGCAGTTAGACATCACCAAGATCTTTTCCACACAATGAAATGATGTTGTATATAACCTGAGACCCATGAAAAATAACGTTGTCTTTCACAGCAGAACCAAATAGTCTGATTAGTGACCCAGATATAGTAAGAGAAACCAAAATAGGCAGATTGAAGAAGGATTGCTCATTCCTCATTGTATGTAAGTTAGCATTGCTACTGAGCAATACACACTAGTCACTTGCGCGTGTGGTGTGTGTATGTACAGTATATGTGTGCGCATGCGGGAGGAGGTTGGGGGTGAGCGAACGGTATTAAACAGTTGGCAGCGGGTGTTCAGCGAGAACATAACATTGACGATATTTGACGTACACGAAAAGCAAATATTGAGACACCTTTGAGATCTTCATAACAGTTTTGCTCTCAAGGATTCGCACAATGTCAGATACGTTATTTTAAGATGTATGCAAAAATATGTCAAAAGATTTAATGGGATTGCACCGCCGAGGGACTTGGCCTGCTCCCCGCGCTACACGAAATCTAGGCTCCCTGCCTCAGCTAGTAATGGGTGTGGCCGTGTCACCTCAGTATGTGTGCAACACAATGTTGGGAAAAAAGTTGTCAAATCGAGACAGCCTCTTCCAAGTGGGGTGAGAATAAGGTGACAAGTTTGATTCCCACTTGGTTTTGGGTAAGATAGTACAAAATCTTCATTCCTTAAGCAAAATCACCCTAAATTGACATTTAATATAAAATGTGTAGAGCTTCTGCTGCGTGGCTTTAATTGGGCTTGACTTTGCTGCAGCGGCGTGCCGTCAGATGTAAAGAGGCCTATCAGTAACCTTACCCGTTACCGCATGATTTCTCTCAAGCACTTCCTGTTTAAGTTTCCAATCAAAAACTGGAAAAGAGATGTCCGCACACCGTTAAATGAGCTCCCAAAAAAATTTTTGTACGTACCTGACAAAGGCCATATTGGCCGAAACTGTTGTGCAATAAAAAAAAAAAAAATTTTTGGGAGCTCATTT
Organism: Gymnothorax javanicus; assembly: GCA_029692085.1. Taxonomy (NCBI): domain Eukaryota; kingdom Metazoa; phylum Chordata; class Actinopteri; order Anguilliformes; family Muraenidae; genus Gymnothorax; species Gymnothorax javanicus. The sequence continues at coordinate 6,780,969 of CM056210.1, read as the reverse complement.
AACGGTGTGCGGACATCTCTTTTCGAGTTTTTGACGTTATTGTTTGTCCTGCACCTGTTGTAATACTTGGATGTGCGCGTAACCTCTTGGAATTTCATAAGTTTCCAATCAAAAAATTTATTGACTGAACAACCAAGACTGATAAATTATTAAAGATAACTGATCTTTGATTGTACTGATTAAAGAATATGAAAACCTATGGTGAACTTGCGTTGTCAAATAAAGTACATGATGTCTGCTGTCCAAAATGATAAGCCATTACTTTATTAATATTTTTTACACCTTGTTATCTGCGTTCAAACGTCGCATAATCCGACAAACTTCAGAATCGGCCATCGCCGCCACAAAAAATAATCGACCCCTTGAAACAATGGGAAACGTGACGTCATGAGGGCTGGACGTGTCTTTCGAGTGTGCGAAGTCACAGTATAAGTGTTGAAAGTTGCGTTGATGATCAAGAGTGTTCTGAGAGATACCAGTTGTTTGAATTACAACCAATTGTTTGTTGGAAATCAATATTTAATCCTCGACAATGCCGCAGTGCGCGGCTGTTGGGTATTTTAACGAAACGGGCGATCCGAACCTGACTGATGTTACCTTTCACCATTTTACCTTTTAAACAAAAGAGCTACCAGCCCGGGTGATGCCAGCATCTTCTTCAGCCAAACGATCATGGCGGCTTTTTAATGCCGTCTTATACCCAACGCCTACACACAGTTTGCACAGTACAAAAAACATTTTTTTTAAATTGCTTATTGTTTTGGATTGCTGAGATTATGTACCTTATTCGGCAAAGTAACTTGACTATAGTTTTTCTTATCCTTTAAGAAATGATGATGTCAAAGTGATTGCCTGTTGGCTACATTTATTATATCGATGTGACATTGCAAAGATAAATGCAAAAAATCTCAAACTTTCACTGACTTCCATCTCTCTTGGTTTTTCAAATTATCGCCATCCTTACAATGTCATGCCGCAGTGCATTGTGCCTAACAATGTCATTTGCCGTGACTGTACAGAATATAGAACGGTTTTCGTACCTTATTGTTTGATGAGTCTTGCAAAATAATTTACGCAAATTTGTATGGTTTCATGAGCTACATGCATTCAGAATACATAAAAAAACATATTGACATTTAACGTCGTAATTTATATGCAGAAGAAAACGCCTCACAACATTGTGATGCAGTGTACTAACTAGAGCTGCGCTCACCTCTGCCAATGTACTCAATGTTATTTTTTGCCAGTATTAGCTAGCAACCCCTGTGTTTATGCAGTCCCGTAGTCTTCGCGCAAATATGTTTTTAATGTATTTTTGACCTTTTGCATGCCCTTGACCTTTGACCTTGACCTCCCAAAATCGAATCACCTCTTCCTTGAACAATACTCAATCATTCCAAAAAATTAGAGGAAAATCCATCCATAACTTTTTGCGTAATCCTGCTTACAAACAAACCAACAAACCAACCAACAGACAAACGGTAATGATCACATGACCTCCTCCAGCTTCATTGGACAGAGGTAATAAAGCAAGCAAAAATAAATTTGACAGTCATTCTACCAATTATCCTCCCCAACTGTTGGTAATCAGGCTTAAGCATTGAAAGTTGGGGTTACTGAAGGCCTTTGTTACTGCCGACATACCACTACTGCTTTTTAGCCCCTCCTACAAACTTGCAATGCTAACAGAACTGCGAAAAACAAAGACGAAAGAGCAGCAATTCCCTGAAGGAGGAGTGAGCTGCTTTCTAAGGAGGATGTACCCAATACATGAGAGTGAAGTGAGTCAAGGGATATGAGTGTAAAAAGGTTGATTGGTTTATTGGTTTATTGTTTTAAATAAATTGAATGCCTACTTTTTTCTGTCTATCCTTCAAAAAAATTTGTCTCTACAAGCAGTGAGCAAAAAGTAAAATCAACGCATGCATTTATTTGCAAATAAAAGATGAGGATTAGTAGATTGAATGAAGGCCAGTGCAGTTCACAAGCTGATTGAATGCAAGCCTGCTTTCTACAACCTGGAACCCATTTTGCTGGTTTACCTGTCATGTCCAGAGGTTTCAAGCTGTTTTTTTTAGGTTTGTTTTGTTTCTTTCTTTTTCCCGGCCTCCTCAACTCGCTACTCACTTCACAAGCCACATATACCTTGCCCCCCCCGGCTGTTTGTAACCTAATTGGTTTATATTTTCAGGGAACTGGCTTGTATAAGGTGTTCAAATGCTCTTTGAGTTATGGGGCAGTTGCATCCTTAACTGCTTCTTAGCAATTATCTCTGCATAATGTGGAGGGACAGAGCGGCCATTTTCTGCTCTGTCATAAGCAACTGGAGTTCACTGTACCTCTCCTTGGCCCCTTCAACTGTAGACGGATATCAACTGTACCTCTCCTTGGCCCCTTCAACTGTAGACAGATATCAAGGCAAGACTTGATGCTTCTTGATGCTCGCTGGTGCAGTGGAAGAGATAGTATCTGCAGTTTTCACTCTAGACTGGGAGTCTGACCTATTGTGATGCTTTAAAATTAGCCAGATGGCTCGGCATTTTATTCTGAAACATTCCCTAATAATGTTACGTGCCCTTTATTAGCCTTCAGACTCGAAAACATATTCATTAAAGGGACCTTGGAAATCGAGCCCTTCCCAAAGCAGTGCTTAGTTGGTTATTCAAATCATATTCAATCTGTAAACTGATGGGTGTTACAGTGGCTGACTATCACAATTTTATTATTAATTGGGACCAATCTGACAAAAAAAAAAAAAAAGATATAAGGCTTGGCTTTTACTGAAGATACACTCGCATCCCAGATGCTGAGAAATACATAATTTAATTTATGCAGCAAATTTGCACAGAGACGGGTAAACTACTTAGAAGTGTGCCTCAGTCAGTGCTGAATAGAAAAAAAAAAAAACACATTTTATGTAAATACTACTAGTAGTATTACAGTGATTGATACTATTTATACAAAGAAACACATAAATATAATCACACATTTATTTCTCCCACAATTAAAATGGAATCAGTCATAATAATTCCGGGGCAAATGTATACAGAACGTTGACATTCAGTGACTCCACAGGGTGGTATGCAATTATGCTATTTCTGGTGGAAGAGAAAAAGTTAAAATTATTCTTTTTATTCATTTTTGCTGACAAATGCACTCATAAACACAACACGCAAAGGCATGCACATGCTCTCTGAGGCACAAGAGTATACACACAAAAACGCAGAGACCTTCGCCCAAAGAACGTGATGAAAGTGGGTTGATTGGGCACTTCTCACTTTTCCTCAATGATGTTCAGGAACAAAGGCCCTGGTACAGCTCTGGGACGGCCAGCAGATCGGTGTGTGTTACCCTGTTCCATTTTGTCTCAAAGCGTTTGAGGCCAGATACGTACATATGATGTTGGTTTTTCAGATGCAGAAGGACAGCAACCCCCCCCCACACACACACACACACACACACACACACACACACACACACACACACACACGCACAAACTGCAGGGATCATGAACAAAGAAGACTTAAGGACTAATGAGTTTGCTTGCAGGGCTCGGGCAACTCTCCCTCCTTCTTTGTGTGAAGAAGGTGCTACTTTTCTGCTAATTCAGCAGTGGCAGCCGGCTTTGAAGTTCCTCACATCTGAGGAACCGCATGAATTATTCCCATTATTACATTACCGGTTATTAAAACAATGAAGGGGTCCCTGTGCTGGGTATTAATTGATTACGAAACCTCAGCGTAATGTTAAAACTTATCTTACAGATGCTGACAAATATCAGTGAAAATAATAGTCATGGAGGATCCTATTGACCTTTGAGGGGTGGCCTCAAATTAGGCTCAATAAGGAGCAGACATAAACCTGAATATAAGACTGAATGAAAACAATTCCCCATCTAGCACACTGGAAAATTGCTGTTGCAACATATAAAACATCATAGATTTGTCACAATCCTGATGTGAACCTTGATTTTTTCAGCCTTCCACCTTGCAACCTGTGTACCTGTTAGACTTATTGTCTCCTTTAGTTGATTTAGGGTCTTGTGTGCCTCCCCCGCCAGGCGTAATGCATTTGTGTGCCCCACTCCCATGTATGTATACCTGTGGTGTATATAATCTTACTTTGAGTCTTGCAGAGTTGCTCGATTCTCCTTGCTATATTCCCTTAAACAACCAGCCAGTTTCTCTCTTCCTAATTTGAGAGTTTAATATCTGCTGAAATTACGGTAACCATTAAAGACAGGAAAATATAGAAGTACTTTTCTAAGCCTTATTAGTAGGAACAAGCTCTCAAGCCTATTTCTTGGTCTCCAGGAGTAGGACTGCATTCCTGCTAAATCCTTTGTATCTGATATTTCTGCTCTGGCGAGGGTGATCACCATACGGCTTCTGCCCAGGAATGCCACTGGCTAGGCATGGATACGCCCCCTAACCCAAGTTATCATACCATCTGAACTGAACAGAGCTCATTCTTCTCCGGGCTCCATCCGCTCTTACCATTACTGAATTACTATCCATAAATGGCTTCATTTGATTGCACTCCGACTCTGCATCTGGTTCCTTGTCTGGATCACAGCAGTATAATCCAGCCCTGGAATGAAAATAACAGAAATGCTCTGTCCGGTTGATGCCCTGAGGTACCAAGGTATGTGGATTGGACAGCAGGAGGAAGAGCTCCACCAGCTACACCAGTCCACTGGAGCCCTCTCCAATCAACTCATGGCTATTACTAATATTTCCCTGGAGTCTGTCGCCGCCAGTCAAGCAGCCAGTTCTATTCTGCAGCAGACTCTCTCCGGGCAATCGCACATTGGAAACTGAACCTAGTGGTGTTAAACCCCTACGACGGCAACACCTCCTCCTGCTGCAGTTTCCTGGTCCAGTGTTTGATGGCCTTTGAATTACTACCATCTTAATTCCCCAGTAAATGATCCAGCTGCACTACAGCAATCTGTCAATCTCAGAATATTTCATCAATTTCCGAACTTCGGCTATCTCCAAACTCAAACCTGGACAGTCTCATCAACCTGGTGCTCAGAATAGATCTCCGGCTGCAAGAGAGGCGGCCGGATCAGCGGGCGAGGTTACAGGCACCTGCCCTGCCTACATGCCAAGATACTATGCTTGGAGCCACACCTCACCTGGCTCTCTTGGTACCCATGGCAATCAACCAACCAGGCCCCAGAGGAACAGTTGCATCAAATTAAGCAGAACATGCTCCTGTATTGTGGTAGTGCAAGCCATGTCATTGCTGAATGGCCTGTTCAGCAGACTCAAGCTACTGTTCATCCTGGCAAGGTCGCCCAGTCTCTACCAGGGCATTAGTCGACTCAGGGGTAGACTGAAACTTCATCCATCCTGGTTTCGTTCATCGCCTGAAAATCCCGACTGAACCACAGCTAGTACCCCTTCAGTCCCAAGGCCTCACAGGGATTGCCTTTCCTGAATTCACAGATGGAACCAAACTGGTGCCCGTGCTAAACTCCTGTAACCATTTCAAACAGTTGGCATTCTTCATCATGGAGTCACCGCATAGCCCGGCGGTGTTGGAAAGGCTTTGCCTTGAGCGCCAAAACCCTTATGTGGACTGGCCAACGGGTTTAGTCCTGGAGTGGAGTTCCTCTTGTTCCTGTCTTTGGTCAGCGTCCAGTCCAATAGCACCCCCTTCCTCCGACCACCTGGAGGAGCCACCAAACTTGAGTTCCTTTTATCTACCATGATCTCTGTCAGGCATTCAGGAACGTTTGAGCTTTGTCACTTCCACTACCTAGACTTGATTAGGCCATTGACCTGTTACCCAGAACATCGCTGCCCAGGGGTCGGCTGTACTCTTTTACACCACAGGAGTCCCAAGTTATGGAGGAGTATATAAATCATCTGGAGAGTGTCTTTGTCATCAGCCGGAGGTAGTTTCTTCTTCGAGGCCAAAAAAGAGGGGTCTACACATCCATACATTGATTATCGGGACTCAGTTCAATAACTATCAAGAATCTTTACCCTCTTCCCCTGAATGAATCAAAATTCTCCAACCTCCAGGGTTGTTGTTACTTTACCAAGCTGAAAATGCACAATGCTTACCACTTAGTGTGCATGCGGGAAGGATAAGAGTGGAAGAAAGAGTCTAACTCGCACCCCAGCCACTTCAAATATCTTTACTATGAATATCTGGTGATGCAATTCGTGCTCACTAATGCCCATGCTGTGTTCTAGAACAATGGTTCTCAAACTCAATCCTGGGGGACCCCTGTGTATGCTGGTTTTCATTCCAACCACAATTGCAATTCCAGAATTTTAACGAGCTGTTCGTTTTTCTTAATTAGGTGCTTTTGGTCTTCAGAGAGGTGATTTACCATCTTAATCTACAGAATGCCAAACATAGCTTTGCAATGCCCCAGAGATGACCAATTTTATATTGTGCTCATTGCACTATAGGCAAAAAATTAAAGAGACAACAGACTAAGATAAATTTGCCAACTCAATGACATAACAGGTAACTCGGTTAATTGCTGTATAGGCAATAATCGGCTATTTTTCCTGATACTTCACCACTAAACTGGTGGGCCTCATTATCATTGGCGTTATTACATTCTTCATTATCTTCTTGATGGTTAGGAATGATGGCCAGATGTACATGCTAATTAAGAGCCTTCTGATTGACCTCAGTCTTTAATTGCATTGATTATACATTATCTTTCCTTATGCATATTGAAATCAACTGTTTGAAATTTAATCCAGTGAGTATTAACATGCCCAAAGAAGATACATTTTTCATTGCATACATAGACAATTCTGGCAGGATGTGATTTAAGAAATTCAGTAATCCCACAGTATAACCCCTAGTTTGGATAATTAACATCTTGTTAAAATACTGAGATCGCCAATGTGGTTGGAATAAAAACCAGCATATACAGGGGTCCCCCAGGACCAAGTTTGAGAACCACTGTTCTAGAATCTCATTAATGATGTCCTCTTAAACATGGTCTCCAGGTTCAGCTATGTTTACTTAGACAATATTCTGGTTTTTTCTCCAACCCTGGAGGACCATGCCTACCACATCCGCCAGATTATTCAAAGATTGTTGGAAAATGGGCTCTGTCCTTTCTTACCATTTCCATATTCCCATTAATAACGGGCTTCATTGGATTTTACTCTGCCTCTGCATCTTGTCCCATGGCTAGATCATAACACAGACTGATAGAAGTGAAGGATGAATTAGTTATCTCTGCACAGTGTCTCAGAAACTAAATTAATTAAATTCAAGCAGAAATAAGAAATAAGAGTCATGCGATAAACAGTGGGCATTATAATTCATTGGACAGTGACATATTTTTTGATATTTTAGTTTTGTTTGCAAAGTCAAACATCAGATTGGAATCCAATTCAACAGGACGTTGCCAGAGAAGGTACCCAGTGTGTAGGGAAGTCAATGCGTCACAGAGCTCAAGCAGTTACATGTAAAAAATATTCACCAAATATTAAAAATTATTACTGTTTTTGACATAATGTTGAATTGTCAAATATTTTTTCATGTGCCCAAAAATAGGGGGGAAACTAGGTGCAAAAGATACAAAGACCCTCAAATTTGAGCTGACAGTGTGGATCTCAGCCCTATCATCATCACATCCTTGCAGAATCAAAGCACTGCAGTGCAGAACCAAAATTAAAAAATGTGTCAATGACCAACTAGATAACTCGGTCGCCACAGTGACCGAGTCGTGTACCTCCACGATCCCCATGAGAGATCACTTGAAAATTTTTACAGCCGCAATGTTACTGTTTTTACTCTTGCTATGACATTAATATGCATCCCTGTACATGTACGTATATGTATGTAAATGTGGCTCAAAATGAGCAGAAAACACAAAATGGCCGCCGGTGGCCATATTGGATGTCTGAAATTGCTGAGAATTGATCTTGAGCATTGCCAAATAAACATCTTTGACTATGCAAATTTAGAGAAAAATCCTATAAACTTTGAAGCCTCCAGAGCCTGGAACAGAAAATCTCTGCGGCGGCGGCAGCGGCCCCGGAACTAAACCATAGTATCTCCTGACTATCGTCGTCGGGGAGATACAATGAATTATAGTGCTCATTGTACATAGTTTTTCAAAAATAATTTTAACCTCTTGATGACTTTGATCCCACATGTAGGTCCATCAAATGCAGCTGCATTATTCAAATTGGTGGAAATTCTGTCCTATTTTATATGCTGGTGAGGGTTACAAAGTGACCAAAGATTCAAAATATATCCTGCTGAGTTACAGAGAAATATTTATAAAATGATGCAAAAGACGTAGATATTGTCTATGTGATGATGCTGCAGCCATAACATGGTGTCCTGGGTTTGAACATTTCACTCAATATAAGTGTGATGTAGGATCAGTGAAACGCTGCGATCAGCAGATACAGAATATGTATGTGACACTGTCCTACAACAATAATAATTTTTGAATATTTATGCCCTTCCCATGAAGTTATGACATTGTGGAAACGGCCCCTCACACTGAGACTGAGAGAATCCTTAAAGCTTCTCAAATGAAAAAGTGAAATAGATTTTTCAAGGATTAGTGAAAGTTGTACTGTGAGCCAGGTCATTTTACTGCAGTAAGATAATTCCAGTGTAGAAAACCCACGACTGAAAAAAGCGTTTGCAAAGTTTGAAATTTAAAAAGGTAAGCTGTTAAAAATGCTGAAACAGTTTGATCAACAACAAGAGTTTCTGCATCCTAGAGATCAAATAGAGGAACTATTTATTTTTTTTAAAAACATTAAATTTGTCAATGTATGTGGCGCTGTATCAAGTGTTGGAAGTTTGTTCATTTAATGGCTCATAGAAATATCCCCAGGGGACAAAATTACCCAAGAGGAAATACACTGTTCGCAGACTGCCGGTTCTCATTTTCTCCGCAAATAATTTGAATGGGAATCTCAGCTCCTCTTCATTAAACAATGGAAATAAATAGTCCCCCTTAAAGCAACAATCTTTTTTTTTTGGTTGTAAAGGCCCTTCAGTGGCCATGTTGGGGGAGCAGTCATATATTTGAGGGAGGTTGTTAAGATGGGGGAAACAAACAGGAACAGAAACACTGCAGTAGCAGAAATTGCCGGTAACAAATTGCCCCAGTGCTACCAGAACCATTCCGGCCACACACTACCCAGGAAGTGGAAATCACATTTAATCATACATTGCAATTAATCTTGTTTGATTGAGGTTTTTACCCTTCATTTAACTTGATTGTCTGCCAGAGTGAAAATGAATACCTGGACCTGACTGTTGACACATGGTTGATGAATGGTTAGAAAACACAGCATCTAAGCTGACGGTACCAATGACTTCATAGAGACATGGAGGGGGAGGGGAGGGTGACTGCGAATGAGGTTGAGGGAGGTGGGGGTTGAAACATCTGGAACGTCCATTGGATAATACAAAAAGGATTGTGGTCGTTCGCATTAGTCAGGCCAGGATTAAGTGAGGGTGTCAATGGGGGCCCGACCGCAGCACTTAAAGTGGGGGTTTGAATAACCCCATGTGTCCCATGAGAAGGATATTTGGATTTCCACTTCCTGTGCCAGGGTGGGGTCTGTGGTCGTCAGGCCCGGGAATTCACACCTGTCAGTGCTTTCCATCCACTTTCGTGTTGAGTACCACAAGTCGTGCCTGACTCTCTGGTTCTCTCACGTCCAGTGTGGTCCAATGGGACACCAAGTACCCAAACCACAACACCTCACGCTACATTTTAACAAGAGGCCTGGGACAGCTAATTTACTAAACAAATAAAGGAAGAACTTTCTGACTTAGTCCAAACTGCACTTCCTGTTTTTTTTCCTCCTGTTAGCTGTGTCTCTGGATGACTCTGAGAGGTTTGACGGGCTAAACATTTCAGCTAAAGGAATTTCACTCACGTTGGGCTCTCCCCTGTTGCACCCATAATCGGAAACTGTCTCTGTGCTCACATCTTTCTCTTGTGGAGGGCCCAGCTAGGGGCCGCGCGTTTGAGGAGATATTCACTCATTTAGCGTCTCCTTCCTCTTCACAATTCTTTCGGAAAATCTCGCATTTTGCATCAAAGTGAGGGTGTATCGTGAAAGCAGCATTCAGCAACATCAGGTGTTTCCAACCCCCGTTTTGTAAGATTACTCAGAGAAGACTCTTTTAAGCCTCTCTCCCCTGTAGCCATTTATCCATCAAAATCACTAAATGGGGTCTAAAAAAGCTGGGATTTTCTTGAAATAAAAGTAAAGTGAAGAAAGAAATGGTGAAATAGAAAGAGACTGAATTGTCAGTTATGCAGACCCAGGATTTTCCTTTTTGTGTCTGTGCTTTGCCATACCTCATTGAATTGTAAATACTGTACAGTTTAGAGGGGAAAAAGCTTTTCCAAAGGCTCCACACACCAGTAGACTCTTTCTCTCTCCGTTGCTCAAGCTCTGCCTACCTCCTTCTCTCCTCTCTCTGTCCCTGCTCCTCTTGGTAAATAAAATGAGTGGCTCTTTTCTGTCCTTTGCAGTCTCACCACCTCAAGCCTACATTATTCACCCGATAGACCAAAAATCAAAATTTGAGCCATAAATATCTGGTTTCATGTAATCCCGGAAATTGTGCATGAAGTACATCACCTAACCCTTTCCCTCTTTTAAACTCATCATATAACAAGTGTAAATTCACTGGTATCTTCTCAGTAAAACCACAAGACGCAAAACATTCTAGTCACCAAGCTCTATTATCATTATTTTTTTTTAGCATGGCAGCTATAGTTCTCCGCACATTAGGGTTTGTGCCATACCTATCATTTTTAAAGTATATTTGCTTGTGTCTGTATTAATCCTAACTACTTTGAAAACAGAGACAAGATTAAAAAAAAAAAAAAAAACATGAGTGCCAGTCAATCGAAGGTCAGGAGGTTCAGAGCATGTCAATAAACTCCACAAGATGGGACCTGTCTCATGGACAATGTGTTCTCTGTTGATTCTGCTGCAAGGCGCCATGGGTATTCTCACTGGCACACCTAAAGGCATGAAGAGAAAAAGTACAAAATAAAATTTTCTGTATGAGCTGACCAGGCCAGCCATTATGAATTATGGACAGGAGTACAAAATTTGCAAAATCGGACCCCCAACCCACACCCACTCCAGCACCACCAATACACATCACATAAGAAGCAATATCATGAGAACTGTCTGATTGTTTTCTTGTTGACTTTTGGTCTTAAAATTCACTTACTAATTGCAAGCATTACAAACTCCAGCAGGTTCCAATATAATTGCCTTCAAGGCAGCATCATGGCGTTGTTTTTCTTCTAGCCCTTCATTTGTGGATGTCTGCAGCTGAGTGAGCGAGTGACTGATGAAGTTACACCACTGATCGGCCAGCTGAGTGCATTTTCCCCATTGGCTGCTGGTCTTTCAAACTAATTTCCCATAAACAGTTTCTATTACATCATCAAGGGGAGTTGACAGCGGATTCATGCGGATCAACACAGCTTTCAAGAATATCTGGAGAGGACTTTATATTGGCTTCCAGGCCACACCACTGCCTATCCCTATGACAAATTACCCACAATTTCGCACATAGACCTATTTCCTCTATTTCTATTTCCCCTCAGCTTGTATAATTGTTCATGCAAATAATATTAAAGCGTTTGGCTATTCATAATTAATAGTGGCAGAAAACGTCAATGTCTTTCGAAGCATTTGAATTCCTGTAGCTCACAAAATTGTATATTTTTTTCTGCGTCCACGTCCAATCAGCTTCATATGCAGTTTTGCCGACTCTCAGGTCTGCATGTTAAGTTTGCTGTTAAACTCTGTCTACAACCAGTGACATTACCATAATGCAGGTTAACTCTACCTGTTTCCAATTGAGAATTGGACAATTAACTTAATTATTTTAGTGAGTAAATAGGCTACCAATAAGCTACGTTGCCATTAATGATTGAGACATACAGCTTTGCGTCAATAAGGAAGGCTACAATATGAGATCACATGGATGGCAATCAACTGAAATTTCTCAAAATTCCATCCTGAAGTAGAATGCAACATAGTAAATTCTGCTGAAGATGGTATTAAGGTAAGTTTCAGATTTCATTTCTAATGAATTAATTAGATAATCGCTGTTCAGGTAATCTCATATACAAACCCCAATTCCAATGAAGTTGGGACGTTGTGTAAAACGTGAATAAAAACAGAATACAATGATTTGCAAATCCTTTTCGACCTGTATTCAATTGAGTACACTACAAAGACAAGATATTTAATATTCAAACTGATAAACTTCACTCATTGAATTTGATGCCTGCAAGATGTTCCAAAAAAGCTGGGACAGGGGCAACAAAAGACTGGCGAAGTTGAGGAATGCTCAAAAAACACCTGTTTAGAACATTCCACAGGTGAACAGCTTAATTGGAAACAGGTGAGTGTCATGATTAGGTATAGGTATATAAAGTAGCATCCCCGAAAGGCTCAGTCGTTCACAAGCAAGGATGGTATGAGGTTCACCCCTTAGTGAACAACTGCGTGAGCAAAAGTCCAACAGTTTAAGAACATTTCTCAACGTGCAATTGCAAGGAATTAGGGATTTCATCATCTACAGTCCATAATATCATCAAAAGATTCAGAGAATCTGGAGAAATCTCTACACGTAAGCGGCACGACCAACATTGAATGCCCTTGACCGTCGGTCCCTCAGGCGACACTGCATTAAAAACCAACATCATTCTTTAAAGGATATTACCATGTGGGCTCAGGAACACTTTGGAAAACCATTGTCAGTTAACACAGTTCGTTGCTACATCTACAAGTGCAAGTTAAAACTCTACCATGCAAAGCGAAAGCCATATATCAACAACACCCAGAAACGCCGCCGGCTTCTGTGGGCTTCTGAGAGCACACATGGGGAAGTCCTAAGCCACAACAATTGGCAAAAGCCAAGACACGGACGGGATCAACGCAGACAACCTATGACAGATAAACAGCTCCGGTCACGGAGTTCTAAGTGCACAGTTAAGATTGCAGGACTACTAACTTGACAATTACAGGCTTATATATTGGCCATGATTATTCAGTACATAAATTGTGTGACTATTAATCAAGCGATCTTAAACAGGAACAGCTTGACAGCAATTATGCATTTAAGGGTCAGGGGCTCACGGCACACCATACCCATTTTGCCCCTGGTACTGGGAGCATTCGGGTTTAAGAGTTTAATAGGAACAAGCTCCCAAGCCTATCGATCACCAGGATTGGGGCCACATTCCTGCTCACCATATCTGTTACCCTGTCCAGTTGATTTGGAACACCTCCTAAGCCTTCTGCGGCTATTGGGACTGGGACCGCATTTCTGCTTAATTCTCCGATCCTTTCATCTGACAGTTCTGCTCTGGCGAGAGCCTTGTGCATCTGGCTAGTGCCCCCGGAAGTCACTGGCCGGGGCGGGCATTCCCTACAACTAAGTCCACTACCATCCTGAACTGAACTGTTTCACTCTGCTCTGGGCTCTGTCCCTCACGGTCATTACCATACAGCTATCAATAAACCCTACTGTTGGATTGTACTATCTTTGCATCTGGTTCCGGTCTGGAACATAACAATATCCAGTTACATAGGATATGCTTTAAATTATAATTTTCTTTGCGCATATTCACTTAGAATCTCAGAATTTTCTGAGATAATAGGCTTCCTTCAGCACTAACTGCATGCAGTTCACGTTGAAAAGGAAATACTTTAAATACTCATGATGGATTTTCTTTACCCACAACTGCTTAACGTGTGAAAACATCCATAAAATAATAGCCAAAGACTCAAAACCTTCCACGATTAGCCTATAGCTATCCTTCAGCGCTATCCAAAGGCTTGAGAATTTAGCTAGTAAGAGGGGACATGTTTTTAAAAGGGTACTCATTAAGCGTTTTCTTTGTTCATAACAAGCTCCAGCCCTACGATAGCTAGAGACTCCAAAACTTTCACAGTATCAGTCAATATATATTTAAATTCAACAGTATGTTAAATCTTTTGTATTGAAATTGACAGTAGTTAGGCTGCATACTTTCCCTTAGTATTATGGAAAATATTCTTCCTCTTGCTTTCCTGTTGTGGTGATTATAGGTTGTTTCCAGATGACGTCACATCACAGTGGGAACTGCAGATGGGGGCAGGAAGGGATTTCTCCATAGAGAAGCACTATCAAAATTCAAAATTTTTATGCTGTACACTTTGTACGTCACTCTGGAGAACAGTGTCAGCTAAGTACATGTAATGTGAATGTTCACAGTTGTGCCAACCGATCAAATCAGGAAAAGAAGCAGAGCTACTTTCGAGTCCCAAAAGTAGTGACATATAAAAGAAAGAAATTTAAAAAGCTCACGGATTAACGGCGGCAGACATGGATTAAAAATCTCTGTTTAAAGTCTGGAGGAGCGGATTCAGACAACGCTTGTGTATGCAATGACCGCTTCAAGAAAGGCTACAATCATTTAGCAACTAAAGTTTACATATGTGGCTGAAATGTATAGAAATATATACCAACGATTCCCAACCGGCATTCTTCACTTCCTGCTTCCCATCTGGCTTTTGTGCATCATTGGGACCACGGTATTGCAAACAAGCTATTGGGAAATATGGAGACCAATCAAATGTCCAAGTAAGCTATTTTGGCTAGATAGCCTCAGTGACATGACTTAGCTGAAAATACAGGCATCAAGAACAGACACAAGAATAAGAGCAAAAAATACAGTGGAGAGGAAGAGGAGGCGAGGTTAAAACTGCTTAATTGTTATTTTTTGTCTTATCATGCAATAGAACAGCTGACCAACAAAAGATGGTGAGCAACTGTTGGTAAGCCAACATTTACCCTAGCTAGCCACTGTGCTTTCTGGCTTGTTAGCCAACTAGCTGCCAAGAGTGACAATGCCAGTATCGGACTTTGTTTTTATAGATGCCGCTGGTTTATTATTCTCAGCTCAACCATTTTGCCTACTCAAGACAGTCGGCAGGTGTATGTAATGTTAGGTATCCAGCTAGCACCCAGTTTTTGTAAAAAGTTCAAATGGACACTGAATTGGAGATTTTATATTTACAAAAACACATTAAATGATGAAAAATATGCGAGTGACATAAATAGGGGAACTGCAAGTCTCACTGCGCACACACGGAAGTGAAGTACGCGCAGTGCATAATGGGAAGAAGTGTATGTCTCTATCATGGCTTCGGTAAATACAACCATTGCGGAACACGATGATTCTCGGCTTATTTTGAACCCAGAAGATGTACCTGGCGAGGTTTTCGCTCGCCGTTCGAGGCAGCCATTGTCACAGAATTGAAGAGATTACTGTAACGTCGAAACGCACATTTAAGTGGCAAGAAGGAGGACCTGATAGAGAGGTAAGGTAGCTACGTGGTAATAACAAGTAACGGAGGCAGCCTTGTTATTGATGACACCCGGGTTGCTAGGACATGCTCTGCATATGCATTTGCGATATTAAACATCCCCCCCAAAATACATTTGTGTACACTTCTAAAATCGTTATGGCAAATAAAAAGCCGAGACACATAGAGGTTGGATATGGAGCTCTTTCACTCAGATCCTTGGGGATATAATGCCGAACATTATGATTTGACAGAATTTGGATCTATTGAGTTATTTATCGATTCGCGTCAGCGTATTTTCCCTCTCCCCTCCCCAGTCATTGTCACGGTTGATATTCCCGAGCAGACAACAAATATTCAGGCGGACGTAAAAGGGCATTTAATTCTTTGTAAAACGATGTATGGTTTACCCAGTCAGTGTTTTCTTATACGATGTGAAGTTTTGAAAAGCTCTTGCGATGACGGCGGGTGAAAAAGCTCAAGAGCAGCTGTCGTATTATCCATTCATGAAGTTATATCCTCGAAAAATGCTTACCATAGGTAGTTTAACAGTAACCAAAAGTCGTTTTCTCAAAGCAAAAGAAATCCCTCTGCTAGCCAGTGATGGAATAGCCATATGCACTGTCAGTGCCTGCCCTGCATCGCCACTGTCAACTCGTGTTCGCATGGATAGCAGCACTGACATTGTAAAACTACGCTCTTACTTACTGTGTGAATCGGCGACATATGAGGCTGTTGTTGGGCATTCTTCTCTAAGGATTTTTCGCCTTGGTAGTTTTTAAGAACTGGGTTTGACTGGAAAAATCGCAGATGTGTTTACCATACGTTTTCCTCCAGCCTCAAAACGGCTGCTGCAGACTCGGAGTGCTGAAGTGGGCTTCAACTTGCTGAATTCTCCGTTATTTCCAGCCCAACCGAAATTGTTTATCCTCTTATTTCTAAGCTTAGGGACTTTGGGAAAAACGTAGAACCTGATATGTCGATCCCTGACGTGACAGTTGTAGCATCCAAGCACGCAACAAGTAACGATCAAGGCTTTCTATTGAAGCGTATCTGTCCGTCACTCGCTGACATAGAGTTCCGATAATGAATTGCGCGCATAAAAATCCAATATGGCTGCTTGCAGTTCCCCTATTGGCATGGGTCCGGAAACGCGACAAGAGTTTGGTTTGTTCCCCACTACTGAAACGAGTTGAAATGCCATAAAGGGCAATTGAATTACTTTTTGCATCTATTGACATATTTCTTGATGTTATTAAGATGTCTCAACCACCACGGCTTTAACAGCCGTTCTTTATTTTTGTCACATTTTTCTGGTTATAGGTTTCATTTAAAAGTTTGATAGGAACGTAACTTAAGGAACTCTTTCCGAAAAAAAAAAACTGAATTTTTGTTCTTCTTTAAAAAATTGTAAGTGTTAAAACAGTTGTTCATGTAGAAGCTATGTGGTATGTTCGGGCTTCACAAAAACCGACTTTCTTGTCAGCCACAAGCATTTCTGAGTTGCAGTTTTATTGTGTAGCTGGCATCAGACTGTAGCTAGATCATTAGCTAACAAGCTATCTAGCTAATAAATTATAATGATAGTAATATTAGCTAATAATGCAAAATTGCAAAATTATTTATTAATTGTTCAACAATGTTAAAATTCATATTAAATGTTAAAATTAGTATCATTTGTTGACTTGCATAAGTTCTTATTAGATGGCTGGCCTGCTAAGATTTTGGGAAGCTACTATACATCACATTGGGCTATTACCATACCATTACTCAATCTGCACCAGCCGCGTGGCTGAAGCTAAGCAGGTGTGGGCTTAGTTAGTACTTGGATGGGAGACCACCTGGGAAAACGAAGTTGCTGCTGGAAGAGGTGTTGGTGGCCAGTAGGTTGCAATCTTCCCTCTGGTGGAATAATCCCCAATGCCCCAGTGCAGTGACGGGGATACTGTACTGAAGGAGATGCCGTCTTTCGGATGAGACGTTAAACCGAGGTCCTGACTCACTGTGGTAATTAAAGATCCTATGACACTCTTCGATAAGAGTAGGGGGTTCCCCGGTATCATTGGCTAAATTCCCAACCTGGCTCTTTCAACCTGCCACCTAATCATCCCCTGATCTAATTGGCTGTACAACTTGTCCTCTCCCTCCCCACCTCAACCCCCAGGGCTCCCTTGAAAAAGAGATTTCAATCTCAACGGGACTTACCTGGTTAAGTAAAGTTTAAATAAAATGTATCTTACATTAGGCAGAGACTGCGAATCAAAGACGTTACGTGCATTGTGCCTCTTCTAATACATAAAACTGATGCAATATCTCTATACTCTAATTTGCCAGTATATAGCTGTCAGTGTGCATTAATATGAGCAAACTAACAGGGTTGGATCAGGTGCATATTTTGTGAATGAGTGGGCTTGGAGGGCCTGGAAATAGTTCTTGTACCTGGGCCCATCATCACTCGCTTGCACCACTGGTCAGAAGCCAATTGTAAATTGCTGTACTTGATCCCATATAATTGGCAAACTTTGCATAGGCTCCCCCTTGTCCTTAGGGCGGGGTCATCTGATCCCATATAATTGGACAGCAGCTTGTGGTGATGCTCGGGTTTCTGGCGGGCAGCTGTCTGTGCATTTAACTCTTACTTTCCTGATCTTCCAAACGGTAGTTCCCTGAATAGAAATTTGATATTATTTCATTTTTCTGGTACAAACAGGTGCTGCATGTAATGCGGAATGCTTTATATCTCTACAGTTTTTAATAGTCTGCAATGATTGGTAGAGAAGTGCTTCCTCCACCAGCTCAATCAGGACAGAGGCCTGGAAATTAGACAGCTTTTTAGCTTGTGGTGATGCTCGGAGCTTTTTTCTGGAGGCAGCTGTCTGTCTGTCTGTCATTTGGTGTCTGTCTGTCTTACAGTTTTTCCAAATTTGAATATTAAAAACCAACTTTTTTCTAACGGTAGTTCTTATGAATCTGAATATTTGAAAATATTATTCCCAGTTTTTTTTCAGCATTTTGGACTTAGAAAACAGGCTCACTTTTGCTTTGCAAAAATGTCTATAACTTTTTGTCTTATTTGGAATATTTTATATCTCCCCTGCAAAAGTTTTTAATAGTCGGTTTTTGAAATGATTTTGGACTGAGAGTGAATGCTCATTTTTCCACTTTATGATGCAGCTCTTTAATTCTCAGGACAGATTCATTATTTTGGACCTAGAAAATAGTTTTTTGAGGAAATTAGATTTTTTTTTTAGTTTCAAGGATGAGTGAAAATCATAGTTATGCAGCGGACATTTTTTCAGTCGTCTGGCGTCTGTCTGTCTGTCTGTCTGTATGGTGTCTGTCTGTCCGTCCGGCGATAGTTTTTCACTTCAAATTTGAATATCTTAAAAACTGTCTGATAACTTTTTTCTAATTTGGTGCGAGCCTTCCTTATGATATTCTGAATATTCACTGAAAATGAGAAAATTCTATATCCCAGTTTTTCAGAAATATAGCATTTATTTTTTTAGAAAATCAGTGTTTAAGCGCTCATTTTTCAGTCTTTTCCGCAACTGGTGGGGGATGCAAAGTAATAATAAGAAAAAAGAAATAAACCAGGCCCAGTTCTAAAACTGATTCTATACGGTGGGCAACTTTTAATCCATATCACACTATGTTTTACAACAATCAACATGCTGTTTTCCTTTTTGTCTTATTTGGGATGCTGTGTCAAATGTAAATGAGCCTATTTTAATTGAACATGGACAACATATCAGATGTTGAATGGCTTTGAATTTTATGGCAGCAACACATATCAAAAAAGTTGGGACAGGGCCATGTTTACCAGTGTTTTGCATCCCCTCTTCTTTTTATCGACAGTCTGTAAACATCTGGGAAGTGAGGAGACCAGTTGCTGAAGTTTTGGGGGAGGATTGTTGTCCAACTCTTGTCAAATGTAGGATTCTAGCTGCTCAATAGTCCTGGGTCTTCTTTGCCAGATTTTTCCTTTTATGATGTGCCAAATGTTTTCTATTGGTGACAGGTCTGGACTGCAGGTAGGCCAGTTCAGCACTCACACTCCTCTACTATGAAGCCATGCTGTTGTGATGGATGCAGTATGTGGATAAGCATTGTTTTGCTGAAATATGGAAGGCCTTCCCTAAGAGAGCCGTAGTCTGGATGGGAGCATATGTTGTTGTAAAACCTCTATACTTTTCAGCATTGATAGTGCCTTTCCAGATGTGTAAGCTGCCCACGCCATAGGCACTAATGCCACCTGATACCATCAGAGATGTAGGCTTTTGAACTGTGCGCTGATATCAAGCTGGATGGTCCCTCTCCTCTTTAGACTGCATGACACGGCGTCCGTGGTTTTCAAAAAGAATTTCAAATTTTGATTCATCTGACCACAGAACAGTTTTCCATTCTGCCTCAGTCCGTTTTAAATGAATAGACTAGAATAGAATCCTTCATTGCCACTGTCAACATTGTCACCAACATGGACTGTGAAAATCAGTTAAGCAGCTTTTCATGGCAGCGAAATCACACAAAACATGAAGCAATAAATGACTGAATAAACGCACATATGAAACAGCACAAAAACAGTGCAAAAAGCTTATTGAATAAACACACATATGAAACAGCACAAAAGCAGTGCAAAAAGCTTATTGGCTGGTAAAAAGCTTATCAGCTGATGCATAGAGTAAAGTGCAAAAACAATCAGGTTCACAGTGGGACGGAGAGCAGGTTGGGGGGGATTGCACTTGGTAGTGTGTGTGTGTGCGTGTGTGTGTGTGTGTACGTGCGGTTTCAGTGTAAGACTGTGGGTGGGATGGGTGGTGGTGGTGTGATGGCTTTGACGGCCTGAGGGAAGAAGCTGTACATTAGTCTTGATGTTTTGGATCTGAACTTTGGCCCAGAGAAGATGGCGGCGTTTCTGGATCTCCAGTATTGACCTTCGGACTTGTCCCTTGTGCACAGAGATTTCTCCAGATTCTCTGAATCTTTTGATGATGTTATGTACTGTAGATTCAAAGTCTTTGTAATTTTATTAGAATAAATAAATAATAAAATTGAGGAACATTTTTCTGAAATTGTTCGACAATTTTTAGACCCCGTTTTTTGATGAATCTCTGTCCATCTTTACTTCTGAGAGACGCTGCCTCGCTAAAATACTCTTTCTATACCCAGTCATGTAACTGACCTGTTGCTAATAAACTTAATTACGATTGTTATTGCAAAATGCTCCTCCAACTGTTTTTTTATTAGTACCACTTACTTTTCCAGCCTTTAGTTGCCCCTCTCCCAAGTTTTTCGAGATTTGTTGCTGCCATCAAATTGAAAATGAGCTAATATTTTTCGTGAAATGGTAAAATGTCTCACTTTCAACATTTCATACGTTGCCTGTGTTCTACTGTGAATAAAATGTGGGTTTAAGAGATTTGCAAATCATTGCATTCTGTTTTTATTTACAATTTCCACAGCATCCCAACTTTTTTGGAATTGGAATTGTACATGCTATATAAACTACTATCAACTAGGCTAATGATTTCACATAAAATTGTTGGTTGTATGTGTTTAAAAAAAAAAATGGTAGTCTGGAAGCATATGTTGTTGTAAAAAAAAAAAACATAATTCCAACTGTACATGCTGTATAAAGGCAACCACCAAGAGCATGAGCCTTCTTGTAATGGATGATGTTACTCATTCATATCTTTGCCCTTGATCATTGATTTTTTTTATTTTTTTATGAGTCAAAATTAACACATTTGTTGTCCTCTCATGTTGTATGGTGGGAAGAAAAGGTGTTAGGATTTGCAACAAAGTAGAGAAAGAACCTTTGTATGATGTTGAGGATACCCCAGTCACCAGTGCAATCACATATTGCATTAAACTTACATAGGCTCAGGAACAATTGTATCTCTATCATTTGTGCAGGTGGTTCAATATATCAAACTTGGCCATGACCGACGCCAGCTTGGACTAATTAGGGTAAATTTTCATATATGAAAAAATTTAAATATGTGAAGATGATGTGCAATTATTTAAATCACAAGTCAGATGCAGCACCGCCCATGATCAGTCGTAAGTGGGCGGGAAGTGCGCGGCTCGAACAGGGCACTAGAGGCACTAGAACCAGTGTTACACCAAAGTATGTGACCCCTTGAAAAGCTAACAGGAGCTGTAATACCATTGGTTGTACATGGCTGCGTTAAGTAACTACAAATAGATGTATAATGATCATTCATTTGAATAAAGCATGACTTTATCTGTGTGACAACATTAGCTAGCTACCTATCCAATGAAAAAATAAAATAGACCATCTGACCACTGCTCGTGGCTTGCTGTGCTTGCAAGCTAACATCAGCTAATGTTCGCCAGCTATCAGTTCACCACCACCCGAGCTCCTAATTCAGTACAACACCAAAACAAACAACTACAAAAGAATCGAGATAACAAAGTCACATAGATACAGCTGTTAAGGGTTGAATCAGCAAACAATTTCAAATTACATTTTTTATGTTACCTAGATTTTCTCTGTGAGCTAATGTCTCCAGCCAGCAGCAATAAGCCGCGTCGAATAGCACTGTACGATTCAGCACTGTGGGATACTCGCGTTATCTCCAATTCTTCAATACTGTCCAGCCATAACAAATCGGAACCCTGGGCGCCATTATGAGGCACAGAAGACACGAGATGAGCAAACTTAATAAACCTGATTGCTGGATTCAAAACGCGCGGAACACAACTACCCGACTGGATAGGCAGACTAACAATTTCGGTCGGAAATTTTCACCCCTCCCCCTGCAAGGAACTGGCCCTGTAAAAAATGCAAAGGCATGGGTGAAGAAATGTTTGCCACTTGGCAAAAGCAAAAGACCTGCCTACGTTGCTGACACTGATTCTACGTTTGCAAGCCATATGCGTTTACACATTTTTTTCCTGAGCCTTTCGAGTCTTAAATGGGTGTTTGGGAGAAAGCTTTGGTCAGCTGATGATATGCTGCATGTTTGGCATCACCGATGCCATATTTTGAAGTCATAATGACATAACTGAGGAAAAGTACTCTATGAAAAGTAGTGGAAAGTAGCAAAACTTTATAACTGTTGTTGAAATGAGCTTGGATGGCTAGGGAAGTGGCTGGGATTTGCTTGAATTGCTACTCATCCCCTTCCAATTGCGGATAGCGATAGTTTGCCATAGCCCACGCAAGCATAAGCTTTTGTGATCAAATTGCACATGCCCAGCTTGTGACACAGCCCCTTTAAATGCGCAGTAGTATCACACCGAGTAACACTTGGTTTAAATGAATGACAGGCTTACGTTTAGACGCAGCGGAAAGCAAGCAGGCCAAGTAAAGGCTTGCATCTGCTAACTCCATTAAATTATTGTGGCATTAGAAGAGTGTGCTGTCCCAGCCTTTAACGGTCAAATCCCTCCCTGGCTATTCACAGAGGCTCAAAGCTCCTCTCGATCGGCTAGCGAGGGGCATTTGCTCCCCATTCCTGAGATGGTTCATGCGGGGCTTCTTATCTCTCTTTCATCAGCTGGGTTCATGGCTTGTAGTCTATTCCCTGGAAATTCATGTACAGGCACTTAAGAAGTGCTCCTGAACAAGCTTACGTCGAACTTTCACAGAGCCCCCAGTGCCCAATTTGAATACGAAAGAGAGAAATGAATGAAAGGCTTTAATCTCATCGCCACTGTTAGGGCTTTTTTTTTAACCATCCATCCCTCCACACACCTCCCTCTCCAACTCTCATGTCTTCTGCTTCTCTCTCTTTCTTCCTTCCTACTGCTTGTCTGTTAAAGTGAAATTGGCTTGTTCGGTTCAAAAAGGAAATTGTCGGGGGGTGGGAGTTGGAGATGATGTTTGGGATCTGGCGAATGGTCAGCCCGATTCAAAACCTCTCACCTCAGCTCAGCCTCACTTTCGGCAAATGTGCTCACGTTCCAGCTTCATCTTTCATTTTTTGTGCCACTAAAGAGAAGGCAAGAGCTCTCCATGACAAAACATTCAACCGCTCGCACGTAACGCGGTATCAAATGCACTCTACACCTCAACTGCTACTTTTGGAGGGAAAGTCTTTCTTCTAACCCTGTCTCACTCAAGCCCCCACCCTCTTTCTTGCCCTCTCTTTTCCTTCGTTGGGTTGAATTGGCTTTGAAAGGGGGTCTGTGTTCTCAAAATGCCAGGAAATGAACCCCCCTCCTCTTTGTAGGATTAATTAATAGCAGGAGCTGGTCACCACCCTGGAGGAGCTGTAATCGGTACTTAGTAGGAGATGGGGAAAGAAAAAGTTTTGGTAGCAGTCTTGAGGAGGGGGCCGGAGAGGGAAGAGTGCTTTGAACTCGCGGGCCGCGGTGTACTGGATTAAAATGAGATGGGGGGGAGGGGTGGTTGGTTGTGTGGGTAGCCCTTTGATGTCCTGCTGAGAGGACTCATGGAAGGAATAAAGTTGGGCGGTAAAAATGCTGGTCGGTAACATCAAACGTTCTTATCACCCACTCTCACCTGTTGACACCCAGGGGTATGGATGTTGAGGCACAATGAACCAGTGATGATGCCCTTTTTTTCCTTGATTGCCCCATCCTCTCCCTCTCAGTCTTTATACATCTCTCTCTCTGTCCTGTTTATATTTGTACTGCGTTGACATTTTTACTTTCACTTTGTCACAAATCCTCAGTATGCAATGGCTGTTTGTGACTCATTGACATCACCGAGTGCGGAGTATTCACGATGCTCCATATTCAGCAGGACCTAGTTTTCATGAGTTCTCTCTTTCGTTTTTCACACATTGAATTCGAAGCGTTGATTTAATTGCTACCAGGTGCTTTTGGAAACATATATATATATTTTTTTACAAATATCCTGCTGTGGAATAAACTGCAGTCCAACGAGTTAGGATTTACCTTTAGAGATAACTGAAAACTAGCCATTCTTGGTCTTTACCCTGAGATAAGTGATTCCAAGCCTGTCTGTAAGATTTTTTCTTGAACTCTGAAGTCGAATATTATTAACGACGCTTTCTTTCTCAATCTACCAGCATCTAAATTATTCAACACTGTTGCATCAGTTCTTGCAAATCACAGTTTATTTTTCAGAAGTGGGCTTATCTCTAAGCAAACAAAGACCATGTGCCTCTATTTATGGACAATCATTTATTTATGCTGGATTTTGAAGTCACTCAAATGAGGAAGGACTAATCAGTCAGCTGATTATTCTGCACCCTGAAAGTGAGAACAGCCTTGATAAACCAGACTTCAAAGAGTCAGTTTGTACTTTGAAATGATAACATATTTGATACCTTCTCACATTTTTTGCAATGCTGTTGACTCAAAGCTTATGTTCATTAAATTATCCTTTATATTTCAAACCAATTGTGCTTAGTGTGATATTTCTGACAGACATTGAAATTTTATGACAAACTGGAGAGCTTGGGATTTCCCCAGAATCTGATGCATGCTTTGTGTAGGTAAGCTCATAAAGTTAAAAATGCATCACTCAAATTAGTTTTTCATTCGTATCTCAATTGTGACGTGTCCGATGACATTCCTAGTTGAAGGCAAACTTCTTTCTTGAACAACGTTGGACTACCTTAAAAAAAAGGTGCATGACGTGCTCCTTTTACTTATCTTCATTTGGGAAATATTTACGAAAACGAGGAACAAAGACATTTGGAGAGTGGAAACTTTTGTGACAACCGTTGAACTCACGTAAATCAGGCGCGGCATTATGGGTGGGGCTTACGGGCTTGGGTCCACCCACCTGTACTGCTGGCCTACCCAAAGATTCCCTCTGGCGCTGATCACGATTGTCATTGACAACAAATAATCCATCATCAGGAGAAAAATACTAGCGGTAGTCACAGTGGTGAATGTAATTCTTTTCTGACAAATAAAAATTCAATGACAAACCAGGGCATTCAAGGCCGTAGCCCGGAAGATTTTTTCCTTAGACCTGAATAATTCTTTACTTTGAGCAGTTAGTCACTACGTAACTGAACATCAGCAAACCAAGACGGCAGTGTTGTGTTTCTTTGTCTTCAATGAATGGAGGCAAGAAGGACCAATCAGAGACGGTTTATTACTGGAAAATATGTCCAAATACTGTTTTATTGGCTGACAGGCCTTTGTAGGCTTACCATGCCAACTTATTTTCATACATCGTAAGTCAGTGTGTGAAAATGAATTTGCAGATTTTTTTTAAATCTGTAAGATGGGTGAAGCTGGTGCACAAACGTCCTCTCATGTTGAACCAGGAAAACAAGGTGTGTAAATGTCTATATGAGTCCCAAGTTACATGAACGTGATAGGAGCTCAGCATAAGGTACACAGCTAACTTAAGCTGGGGACACACTACAAGATTTTCACAGTCTTTGCAGATTTTGAAAAGGCTTGGAGCACACACTACACAACTGGCTTCAGCAGATTCTTGTAAAGACTGGGGATCACACATTTAAGGACTGCAGCAGATGAGGGAGCACACACTACACAACTGTGTCCAGAGTTGGCTCAAAAAATTCAAACATGTTTGAATTTCGGCGACTGTAGTCGGGCGGAGTCTGTTCACCTCACACACTTGCTGATTCCAGTGTGTACCACATCACACACAAACAGATTCTGCGCTGACTTGTCATGGCGACTGTCCCCAACTAGAGCTGACTGGCGCAGACTAGCCCCAACTGCAAATCGTGGGTAAAATCTGGCCAAAAATCTTGTAGTGTGTCCCCAGCTTTAAGGTGTGCCACCTCTTGGCTAGCGCCACCAAACTAGCCCAGTCTCCTGTTAGATAAAGAATTTGGTAGTGAAACCCATTTATAGCTAAATTAATTCATTTTCATGACTCAACAAGCTACGTTTTATGAATAGGCTATAAGTCGCCAGAATCCTTGATTGGTTTTCTTCAGTTGTTTAGGAGATATTTATTACGAATACAAAGAACCAAAGAAAAAAATAAGCAAATGTGTCTGTGAAATAAATGTCACCTGTAATTAAAGCATTTGGTTTTTCTAAAGCCCAGTTCAGACCAAAGATTTGCGACGCGATGAGACCGTTTTAGAATGTCGCAGGGAAGAGTTGCAGCAGTGTGAACTGGCCCTTCTCAGCCCGACTCAAGCCGGCTGACGGTGTCGCCAGCGATTCAGCATGTCAAATCGCAAGAGTTTGGTTTTAGAACTTAACGCACGTAACCCGTCTCAACAGCCAATCGGCTCGCAGCGAATTCAGCTAGTCACGTGAGTTACAAACTGTCAGCTGGTTGGAATGGCGCCGGGAATAACCGGGAGAAATTTCCTAAAGAGGGCAGGTCTCCCGTTGCAAGCTCCTGGCACAGATTGGCATAAGCGCCCTGGGTATCTCATTGAAGCACCAATCGACCAGGGGTGCAGCCAGAACTTAAAATTGCGCGGCCAATTAACATCTCTTTAAAACAATTATTAGTTCTGACTCGATCCCAATCATTTTTTCTAATTCACTATACCTTCAATCCGAAAACACTCCGCACTATCAGGCGTTGCTTGTTCTCCTCTTTTAGGCAAAACGACAATCATTCATTTGGACACGCAATTTTCTCAGAACGACGTCACGTGCATATAATTAACATATAATTAGCTTTTTAGAGATCGGGGAAATCGCATTGCAGCTGGGCTGGTTTTTGATCTTTATTCAACACAAATAGGACGATTGAGCTCATTAACTAATGCATTTGGGGAAATAGTAATATAAAGTAGGCTACCTTAAACTGCCAAAACTGCAAAAAAGTCAGGTATGTTTGAGTTTCTCTTCAAGCTTACATGTCTATGCTGGAATACGGTGACTCTCAAATCCAAGAGAGACAGGACTGCATGGTGAAAGCAGCTCCTCAGCAGCTGTGCTGCCGGCTGAAAAAGAGCGGGTGAACAACAGCCATTGTTTCTGAGATTGCAGCACACCAATGACCGCAGAGACTGAGTCATCATGCAGTAACAAGTTTACGTGAGTCAAACTAGAAAAGCAGCCCAAGCTAGCAGGGCGGCAGTGACAAATGACAGTTTCATACGCGTGCTCATAATTATTGTGACGAAAACAAAAACATTTCAACAAATGAAAATGCTTCGAGATGCATTTTCACCGGTTACCTTTGTTTGCCAGGCTGCTCACATTATTTGACCAAACAAATGCTGCGAGCTGCCAATTTAACAATAATTACTAGGCTAACATTACCAGCTTGTCTACTAAGCCAAGCTAACTATAGCTGGCCTGGGGCGCATTTCCCAAAAGCGTAGTTGCTAACTAAATTAGCTACTTACATAGTTCGTCCATTCAGAGTCAATGGGCCCAACTATGTAAGTTAGCATCTGTGATTTCGGGAAATGCATCCCTGCTTAGTGACCCTGACTAGTATAACTTCAAATGAAAGGTATATTAAGGGTGGCTGTTTTGTCTAATGTCATGGATGTCGCACTTTTCATATTGACAATACCGATTAGCTGCTATCGGTTTCTCTTGGTGTAGGCTTAGCTTGGAGAATGAGCCAGGAAAAGACGTTGAATTATGGTATACTAGTGTACGGTGTGACCAATCTGCACAAAATAATGGAATACTTGACATAATGGGCCATATCATGAATTCTTGGAAGAAACCATTAAAGAACTGCAGAAAATAATGCTACGTCAGAAAATGCCGTAATCATGGCTTTCCAAATTGTTATGCTCAGTTTACTCCAATAAATTTTTCACTTATGATGTTGCAGATTTGTTTTTTACACTACCCAAGTTAATTGTTTCATATATAATGGGCAAAGTGAACACAGGGGGAGTCTTATCTTACCTGAACTCTGAATCACATACATGGGTTACTTGCGCGCATTCATTGAACTTAAAGAAGCAGGCCATATTCCTATAAATTGTTTTCGCGGAAGGTCCACTTGCTTTCATTGATGGAATCTTATTTAACTGTCAATTAGGAAGTGTTCACAGCAAGTCCTTATGTTGCCGGACTTCGGTGTATTTCCAGTTTTTAATGACCCGTGACTGCTTAATTGTTTATTGACAGTCAGTTGGCTACAAGTGGAAAATGCCCCTTGCCACGGCATTTTTATAGCCTGTGCATGCAGACATGGCACAGACTGTTGGCATAGTTGGCCGAAAGGCCCTCTGCGGGTCAAGGATACCCTCCATTAGTTTCTGTGTCTGCTGCAAACCTGTTTAGGCTCTATAGGTCTGGTCCGCCTCAGGTCAGCATGTGTTCCGGGTGGTTTGGGAGGACGTGTCTGAGCAGTTGGACGGCACATTGCAATGGGGCAGTTGTTTCTGCAGTAAGTGCTTATGGACGGTGTATGTATGGCTGAATCAGTCAAAATCTGGAGCTACAGTGGGAAATTGAAAAAGTTCTTGCAAGGATCATTTTAGAGAGCCTGAGCATTTAACATACCAACAATTTTCTAGTGGTGAACGGCCCCTTTAAAGAAGTGGCTCTCCAATGTTATATTCTCAAGGCCGCACTGAGCGGACAGTAAAACAGAAGTATGTGTCTTTAAGCCTTGCGCAGAGTTGCTTACTTCAACAGGCTATTCTAACTTTCAAACAACCTGATTTTCATTAATTTAATTTTCTTTTATAAAGCTTATCTTTAATAAACTCCTAGAAATGGGAGGTTTGGACTTGCCCAAAGCAGCCATTGAGATAAATGGGACTGAATGTGCTTTTTTTTTCCATTTCTAAACTCAGCGTCTTTATTGTCCATTGAATTGTTCTTTAATGGGCCGTGAAACTACAAGGTGCATTTTCTCTTTTTTTTTTTTCTTTCTTTCTTCTAAAAGAAGGGTTTATGTAAATTTGTGAAAAACCTCACAACCGGTTATTTTGCTGAGCGGCCAAATTAAAGTTGAGGTCCCATGTGAGGCCCTTGTTATCAATCGCCTCTTTATTCCGGCATAAATTAACCATTGTATCAAGGAACTTGGGGTGAGACGGGTCTTCTGGAAATATAAAATTTGTGACCTTGCTCTTCGTTCGAAACTTGGGACTTCAGCGGAGACGTGGGTCTCCCTCCCTTTTTCAATCAGGGCATAATTTTGATAAGGGCATATCACAGTGGACACTCTCTCTTTCATTTTTTCCATTCCCTTCAATTTTTTAAGGCACAAACGCACAGTTCAGTCAGGAAATTCTTGTCAGGGATGAGCTCTCTTTTTATCCAGGAGAGTCCATGGGTACTGATCGTACAGAAAAGTACATGCTATGAAAAATATAAAGACACCATTTATGTAAATAAGGTTTTTTTATGCACAGTAAAGACAGTTCAAAATTTTCAGAACTCATATTTAGCCAGAGAATGGAATTAAACAGAAAATGAAAGATCCTCGTTTTAAATAAAAAAAGAATAATGCATTACATCCCTTTGCTGTATCAGATGCTAAAGCTGTGTCTCTCCTGCTTTGAATGCAATACTGAAAAACTATGAGGCAGTGGCCTTTGTAAATGTCAGCTAGTGCCGGTTTCTCTTATGGCCTGTGATTATCTTCAAAAACATTGCTGAATTTTGTTTCTCATAAATTTTCCTGTCTCAGTTTCATCCGTTTGTTTGACTTTTTTCAGCAGCCTGGGATTCCACGTATTGATGATGGGAAAGGCCCATGAAAAGGGAATAGAGCTTGGAAGCTCATGCCGACAATTTCCCTGCAAGCACCGGGGCACAGGACAGCTGCAACATCTCAAATGATAAATGCTTCATTCATGCTTATGCAGCTAATGAAAGAGCTGAACTGATGCTAAGCTATTAAGCTCCATTCTTTCAAGTGGTAATTGCTGGCTGCGGAGGGAGATCCAGAATCATTCTCAGAATTTCTGAACTACGCCAACAGTAATTTCTCATCTGATCTTTTGTGTCATTTCTTCAGTATTCCCTTTTGTCATGGTGCGGAATACCCTGTCAGACTCGCGGGCTTCGCCCATTATTGCCCCACTCTCCTCCAGTCCAGCGCAGCAGAAGGTGTTTCTTGCAGCTTCATGTACATCCGCTGCATGTGCAGGGTGCTCTGACCAGTGAGTAATGCTCATTTTTTGGACGTTTTGGAACTGTGCAACCAGTCAAATTGACCTGGAAATTATGAAGACAGAACATTCTGTAAAAATCCTTTACTAATTTTAGCTTTTTCTCAATTCAGTGTGATATGGGTTGCAGTATTTGGAGAATATTTGTGCATAACCTCTGGTAGGTCACATTTAGTAATTATAGAGCCGATGGTTTTTGTGAAAAAGAAAAAAATGTTCTGATCAGTCGAGAAAATACAGTAAAGACCATCTTTGGGGGAAAAAAAATTAATAAAAGCAAGTTTTCACGGTAGTGAATGTTTTTCAGGTGAAACAGAAAAGAAAAACTAAACTAGAAAATGTTAATTGTTGGTAATGAAATCTCTTAAATATTAATTCACATAATTGTGAAATAACACCGGATAACACAGACCCTGTGTGCACATTCATTTGGTGAATACTTGTCTACACTAGCCTAAACAGAAGACTGCATGCATGTACAGTACATGCCTGTCTACACGCCACGTTACAGATAAACGTGTATCTGCATGGTCAATCCATGGAATACTCAGCTAATGCGATTGAGCAGAAAGGTTAAAATCATATGTAATGCATGATTGCATAAATGTTTTCAACGGATTCATGAGCTCAGTTTTAGAAACAAATTAGAAATTAAGTTGGAGTGACAAAAAGTTAAATAAATCAGCGTTTTGGTCGTAATTTACCGTGACTTTCTTGATTTTGCAGAGAGTTAAAAAAAAAAAAAACATTTTATCGCTCTCAGCTCAAATGGACCCAAGAACAGCATATCATGGACAAAAATGTGTAGTGAGGTTTAGCATGTGTAAAAATGTTGGCATGTTTTTTTTTTTTGTTTTTTTCTTGCTCTCCATAGAATGAATGCCAGTGTCATCGAGTTGCTGGTCAAACACGATTTTTTTTTTTTTTTTAAATAAATTTTGCATCTCCAATCCCACCCAAATCTGGAATGTCCACTTGGGGAACTATGTACAAGGCTTTTCGCATATGCGGCCCCCTATTGCCCACTCAGGAGAGTGAGACAGCTCGCGGCTCTCCTCCGAAGCACACGCCCGTGGCCACCACTTCTTATACACTCATTGGTCAAAACCTCGCAAGCTCAGAACGAGGGCGGAGGATACCCAAACATGAACGAGCTTAGAATCTTTCTAACGAGCGCCCGTCTGGCCAGCAGGAGGCGCCTGAGAACTTGTTATTTACAACACCCTATCCCGGCAGACCCTTCCCAATTTGCATCCCTGTAGCGCATTGGCCAATTGCGCGCTACTCTGAAAAGAGCTGCCGACCACTGCTGACTGGTACGAGGCGGGAATCGAACCCGCGCCGTGAGAGTCACTTACTGAGTGAGCTATCCGGCCGCTCCAGGTCAAACATAATTTGAACATGGAACAAAATAACTTTTGACAGGAAACACTTGATAAAATTTAAAAAAATAAAAATACTGGAGGGTTTTCCGCACAAAACATCACCCTGTCTGTAACTAACATTGCTAATAATCAGTGAGAAAAGAAATTAACCCGCAAAGTTGACTTTATCAAACAAGGATGCAGCCATATTGTCTTGGTGTAAAACTTGACCTCATGAGGTTGATTTGCTTGGCGGTGTCTCTGCAATCCTCTGTTGACAGCCCGGACAAAACGAAACCAAACAAACAACAGAGAAAGAAGAGCTACAGGGGGTGGGCGGACCTCTTTTGGTCCTGGGTGTAGCAATAAATGCCACTGAATTATAAACCAGGGAAAGCTGGTACATTTACATGTATCACCACTAAACAGGCAATCAGTTTCTATTGCTGGAAACCTGCTTGAAACACCAGAGTTGCTGTCAGGCCGTAGCTTAGGTAGATTAGGATTATTGAAGAGATTTCAAGATATGGTGAAATCATGCGTTGAGAAAAGTTGTTCCAAAACTCTCAGCTTATTAGTTCTCTGCTGTACTCGAACGAGTGAGGTTCTAACCATCCTTGCTCGTTAAAAAACAATTTTAAAAAAAAAAAAATTAACGGATGCTTATTTTAGTGTGAACAATGAAAACATTACCTAATTCCTCTTAATGGGTCACCTGTTGTCATAACCCTCGAATGTCAATTATTGGCTCCTCTCCGCGTGCGTTTTTGCGATTTACATGATTTTTATTGTCATGACACCTCCCCTGCTCCTTGGAGCTCACTTGCATACCTCACCCCTTTTGTGAATGTAACATATATTGTATATAATTTTCCTGTCGTGTCATTATAGTTGCTGGATTGTCGTAGTTCATACCCTACTAAACCTTCCAGTCAGTTTATGTCTTCTAGTACTGAGGTTAGGACATGTATAAGTCCCAAGGAAAATTTTCATGTAATTTATATTGCCAGTGGGTGACATATCACCTTTATGGTTTGTATCCTCTTGTGGGATCTGCTGTCTTCTCTAAAATAATGAAAGAAAGAAACGTTTTTGAGTTAAATTGACGGGACCAAACTCCCAAGCCTTAA
The DNA here is from genome assembly GCA_029692085.1 of Gymnothorax javanicus. Lineage (NCBI taxonomy): Eukaryota > Metazoa > Chordata > Actinopteri > Anguilliformes > Muraenidae > Gymnothorax > Gymnothorax javanicus. Next base: position 6,748,102 of record CM056210.1, on the reverse strand, counting down.
ATCAGTTCCAGAATTGGGACTGTGTTTCTGTTAATACTCTGTTCCTGCCTGTTCTTCTTATTCAGTTTACTAGGAACACCTCCCAAGCATTCGTCGGTCTCCTGGGTTGGCACTGCATGCCTGCTAAACCTTTCAGTCCTATTGGCCAGCAGTGGGGGGACATGGCTTCTCCCTGAGACAGCCACCGACCTGGGCACGGACATGCCCCTGCCCTCTCCAGTCATTACAAACTCAGCTGAATTGCCCCTCGTCTGCTGTGGGCTATGGCTTCTTTCGTCTATTGCCATATTCCTGTAATAATACTGTTATGGGCCCAATTTGTTATGGCGTCGATTTGTTATGGCGTCACGGACAGCAAGGGATGACAGACAAAATCCTTTAAGTTCAACAGATTTAATTAAACAAACAGAACCAATCTACTCTCTACCCTACTGACCAAGATTGAAATAAAAAAAAAAAAAAAAAGATATTTACAGTTCCTGTAATGGAGATGGGCTGCTCTGTTGTGATGTCCTGGGACAGGAAAATGCTCCAACACAGGCAAAAATCCACAAAAAGCTTAAAAGGTCTTGAAAAGAGTGACAGGTCTGGTCAAATGTATCCTTCTTGCAATTTCTCCTACCACTACACACTCTCGATTTTTCTCCTTATATACTCTTGTCCAGCCCCCTCCCATTTCTGGGACTTTCCCCTCTGGGCATGCCCTGGACATGCCCAACCTAGCTTCAGACTGGGCTTCACAAAAAAAAAGTCAATACTGCCATCTAGTGGTTATTTACCACATTACACCTCCATTCCAAAAGGGAAAAATTTTGACTTATAAAGGCAAAATTTTTCTTTTCAATACACAAATGGTTAAGTAGACACTTGTATATATATATACATATAATACACTATGCTAATAAACACGTGATATATATATACATACTCAAACACGGGATAAGCAATCAGCAATTACATTGTCAGTACCCTTTACATGCTTAATTTCCAAGTCAAACTCCTGTAAAATCAAACTCCAATTCAACAATCTCCGATTCTTGTTTTTCATCTTACTCAAAAACATTAACGGATTGTGGTCAGTATATACAATCATTGGCTTTTGCCCTGTACAAACATAGACCTCAAAGTGTTGTAAGGATAGAACCAGAGCCAACAGCTCCTTCTCAATTGTGGAATAGTTCTTTTGGTGGCGATTGAACTTCCTGGAGAAGTATGCCACGGGATGCTCAATGTCATCAGAGTCACTTCTCTGTAGGAGCACAGATCCACAAGCTTGGTCGCTAGCATCGACCGCTATGGAGAACGGTTTGTTGAAGTCAGGAGATTTGAGCACGGGAAGTGACACAGCAGAGACTTCAGGCGATCGAAGGCTCTTTTTGGCATGCTTCATCCCAAGTGAACTTTACGCCTTTCTTCAGTTGGTTGGTGAGACTGAGAGCAATCTCAGCAAAGTTCTTGCAGAACTTGCGGTAGTACCGATCATTCCAAGGAAGCGGCACAAAGCTTTTTTTGTTGTCAGGAACTGGAAAGTCCATGATGGCTTGGACTTTAGCATTTATGGGTGCCACCTTACCCTGGCCTATGACGAGCCAAGATACGTGACAGTAGCACAACAAAGGTCACTCTTGTTCAGGTTAACAGTCAGGTTAGCCTGGGTCAAGCGCTGAACAACGTCTCTACATCTTTCAGATGTTCTTCCCAGGAGTCACTCCATGTGATCAGGTCGTCGATGTACGCACCGTGTGTGGCAATCCGGCGATTGTAGACTGTATCATCCTTTGGAATGTGGCTGGGGCATTTTTCATGCCAAAGGGTAGGACTTCATACTGGTATAACCCAGATGGTGTGGCAAAAGCAGAGATGCTCTTGGCCCTCTCAGTTAAAGGCACACACCAATAACCCTTCAATAAATCAATCTTGGTCAGAAACTTTGCTTGCCCTACTCTATCGATACAATCATCAATCCTAGGTACTGGAAACACATCAGTTCTAGTTACAGCATTGACTTTGCGATAATCTGTACAGAATCTAGTGCTTCCATCAGGTTTTGGAACTAGAACACAGGGTGAACTCCAATCTGAGTTAGAGGGTCTGATAATATCATGTTCTAACATGTACTCAACCTCTTTCTCAGCAATCTTTCTCTTTTCAGGATTCATCCGGTATGGATGCTGTTTTATTGGTTTGGCATCACCAACATCTACATCATGAGAGGCTATAGAAACTCTCTTTGGAACATCAGGAAATAGATCTTTATATTTCTTGATCAACCTCTCAAACTGATCTTTCTGTGAGGGTTCTAAGTGCTGGAGTTTTACATCAAGATTTTGCAACACTTCAGAATTTGACAATTTACATGAAAGAACTTCAGCTTTAATTCTAGGTTCATCATCTTGAAACTCCCCTCATCTTCACAAGTCTCGGCCATAGGAGGATCTGAAGTGACAGCTGCAACCCTAGCATTCCTATCATGATAAGGCTTCAGCATGTTAATGTGACACAACTGTTTTGGCTTTCTCCTATCTGGAGTCTTCACAATGTAATTGAGATCATTGAGTTTTGTCAGAATTTCATAAGGACCATGAAATCTAGCCTGCAATGGATTGGACTGTAAGGAAACAACACAAGGACCTTGTCTCCTGGTTTAAACTCACGGCTTCTAGCCTTATGATCATACCAAGTTTTCATTTTTCCCTGACTTGATTTCAAGTTCTCTTTGGCTAGGTCACAAGCTGCATGCAGTCTTTCCTTGAACTTGCTAACATAGTCTAACAGACTGATATGCGGCTCTTTCTCTTGCCATTGTTCACTCAACAATAGCAAAGGTCCTCTCACTTCATGGCCAAACACTAACTCAAACGGACTGAATCCAGTAGACTCCTGCACTGCTTCCCTAGCTGCAAACAACAGCAAATGAACACCTTCATCCCAGTCTTTCTCATGGTCATAACAATAAGTCCTCATCATTGTCTTAAGAGTGGAATGAAACCGCTCTAAGGCACCCTGACTCTCTGGATGATAGGCACTGGAAAGAATCTGCTTCGCACCTAGTTCATACACAACCTGCTGAAACAATCCAGAAGTGAAATTGCTACCTTGATCTGACTGAATTTCCCTGGGAAGGCCAAACAACGTGAAGAACTTTATCAAAGCCTTCGAAATTGCAGTTGCCTTGATGTTGCGTAGAGGTATGGCTTCAGGGAATCTGGTAGATGCACACATGATTGTCAACAAGTACTGATTTCCAGATCTAGTCTTGGGTAATGGATCAACACAATCAACAATGACCTTGGAGAAGGGCTCCCCAAATGCTGGGATAGGCTGCAATGGAGCTACAGGTGGGTCTAACTGGTGTTCTCCAACTACCTGACAAGTGTGACAGGTTTTGCAAAAGTTGGAAACATCTTTCCGAAGTCCAGGCCAGAAGAAGTGTTTCATGATCTTGTCAACAGTCTTGTTAACACCAAGATGACCTCCTAAAGGCAAACTATGAGCTATTGTTAAGATCTCATTCCTGTAGACCTTCGAACAACAATTTGCTTGACCACTGCCCAATCTGCATTGGCAGGGATATCAGGAGGGCGCCACTTCGCATCAACACTCCATCCTTGAGATAATACCCAACTGGAACTGCGTCTATTTCTTCATCAGGAAGGGCTCTCTTTTTTAGTACACAAATTTCAGGATCATTAGTTTGCTCCTGAATCAACCGCTTTCTGGACAGAGACAAGTCTCCAGACACATCAGAATCACCAGACCCATCTGGCTGGCTGAATAGAGAACTGATAAAAGTGTCTGATAAGTCCTCAAACGGAGAAACCATAGTAGGCTGAACAGAGTCATGAGGCGAACCACCTGAGTCATGACTATTCAAAGGTGCTGGGACGGCACCACATCGTCTTCTTCTTGAGCCTTCTTGGCCATAGCACGAGTCACTGCACAGGAAGGATACAGAGATGGGTCTTCATCGCCATCTTCAGTGCTCGGCTGCGAAGTAAGATGAACAAGGGGAACTACATTGCCCTCAGCCAAGTCATTGCCTAGCAACAGAGAAACACCCTTGATAGGTAGACTTGACATAAGTCCCACCTTTACCTGTCCTGTAACTAAATCTGACTTCAAGAATACAGAGTGCAGGGGTACAGATACAGTCCTCCTTCAATACCTTGTACAAGTATGAAATCCCCAGAAGCGGTCTCATCACGTAACTCCAAGGAGTCCATCAACAAAAGTGACTGAGAAGCTCCGGTATCCCTTAGGATATATATGGGGACAGGAGGAGAATGCTCATTCAGAGCCACAAATCCCTCTGACACAAATGGAAGGAATTCCTCCCTCACAAAGTCAGCAGTATCAGGCTTCTTAGCCTCACAAGGAGCAGGCAATTTAGCAGATCGGCCATCTACTACAGGGGGTTTCTAACCTTGTCTTCACAAAGGCATTGGGTTTGGTATCCTTTTCTTGTTCTTTCTTAGCTTTAAGGAACCAACAGTTAGTTGTAACATGACCAGATTTCTTGCAATAATTGCAAACTAGACCACTTTTTGTCACTGTCAGCTTTCACACTTTGTTCAGACCTTTTACTGGATTTCTGAGCACCATCACCAGATTTGTCTTTGTCTTTGGGTGAGGAATCTTGGGTATCACCGTACCTTTTTTTCTGAAATTGGGACCATCTATTGTTACTGCTAGACTGAAATTTGGACTTATGTGTTAGAACATATTCGTCTGCAAACTTGGCAGCTGATTGCAAATTCAGTGCTTGCTTCTCATTAAGGTAGGTCTTAATATCATCCTTGACACAGTTCTTGAATTCTTCAACTAACACCATCTCTTTTAGTGAGTTGAAATCATCCTTGACCTCCATAGAAGTACACCAGCGCTCAAAAGCAAACCTTCTTCTCGTTAGCAAATTCAACATAAGTCTGATTGTCAGATTTCTTCAGACCTCTGAATTTCTGTCGGTAAGCCTCTGGAACCAACTCATAAGCTGTCAAAATAACCTTTTTGACAACCTCATAATCAGAGGAATCATCTGCAGACAAAGCCGAATAGGCTTGTTGAGCTTACCCTTGAGGACAGTTTGCAACATCAGAGGCCAGTGTTCCTTTGGCCACTGACAACTCTTAGCTACCTTCTCAAAGCACTGGAAATACTTATCAACCTCCTTCTCTGAAAATGGAGGCACCAGCTTTACCTCCTGGCTGGCGTGAAATTTATTTTCAGCCTGAATTTTTATTTTTAGTAGCTCCATTTGGAGCCTTTCTTCCCCTGTCTAATTTTTCTAAATCGAAATCTCTCTGTCTTTGTCTCTCTCTTTCTGCTCTTTCCTCTTTTTTTTCTCTTCTCTTGCTAATTTTCTAACTCAAACTGCCTTTGTTTTTTCTTTTTCTTCAATTTCTAGCATTTTTAATTTAAGTTCCAATTCTACATTTGGATTTTCCACCGGAAACTGTTCCAGATCTCCTGGTGCAAACACATTTTCATCAATGTAATATTCAACAATCTCTCTAGCCAGTCTTGCTTTTCGCATGGCTGGTTTTACCTCTGTCAGCTCTAACTGTCTGCATATTTCTAGCAGTTCTGTCTTTTTAAAAGACTTCAAAACCTCTACGGTTGGTGATGCCAAGAAATCATCCATTGCTGTTGATCTGCCAATATATATCTAGGAAAATTCAAAAAACAATTTCACTATTTGAAATTTTAGATTTTCAATAAATGACTCGCACAATGGTCTACCCCGGACCCGAGCCCCCAATTTGTTATGGGCCCAATTTGTTATGGCGTCGATTTGTTATGGCGTCACGGACAGCAAGGGATGACAGACAAAATCCTTTAAGTTCAACAGATTTAATTAAACAAACAGAACCAATCTACTCTCTACCCTACTGACCAAGATTGAAATAAAATTAAAAAAAAAAAGATATTTACAGTTCCCTGTAATGGAGATGGGCTGCTCTGTTGTGATGTCCTGGGACAGGAAAATGCTCCAACACAGGCAAAAATCCACAAAAAGCTTAAAAGGTCTTGAAAAGAGTGACAGGTCTGGTCAAATGTATCCTTCTTGCAATTTCTCCTACCACTACACACTCTCGATTTTTTCTCCTTATATACTCTTGTCCAGCCCCTCCCATTTCTGGGACTTTCCCCTCTGGGCATGCCCTGGACATGCCCAACCTAGCTTCAGACTGGGCTTCACAAAAAAAAAGTCAATACTGCCATCTAGTGGTTATTTACCACATTACAATACTCTCTTGTGGATTGTACCCTAAACCTATCATAGCACCTTTAGTGTGTAGAAACAGGTGTTTTTGAACATTCCATAATCCTCCCAGGTATATTGTCTCATCCCAACTTATTTGGAATATGTTGCAGGCATTAAACTTGTAATTAGTGTTTCAAATCACTTCTTTTCTTGTTATATTTGCTAATTCTACATTGTCCCAACCTTTTTGAATTTTGGGTTGCACCACTTGACTGCAGGGTTGAATCAGATATTCTCAATATGACAAGTTAGGGAACAATCCTCTTTTCACAATTGGTTTTTATGCCCACATAGTGGGCAGGCAATAGTGACTTGCAGCAGCTGGCAACAATCAAATTTCCACTCATTAAGTTCAATATGAATCAATGATTTTCTGGCGGAATTTAGCATTAATTTATCAATATAGGCCTGGATGGATCAAATATACATGCATGCTGGTGAACTGCGAAGAGATACACTATACACAAGAGTTGTGACAATCATTAGAGGTGCTTGTGCTAAAACTCTTTGCTTTATTTAAGGGGCACTCCACCCAAAACATGATTTTGGCTCATTCCCTTTAATTTTCCAGTCTTGCTCATTCCCTTTCAAATGACAGTCTTCCTTTCTATCTGAATTTATTGTTTGTTGCTATGTGGTAGCCTATTAGCAGATTAAATGCAACCAGAAGGCCACCAGTAGCCTTGTTCTCATGTAGTCATGCTAGGGCCACTGAAAATCCGTCAGAAAATCGGGGGGCATTTGGGTTGTGGAAGTTGAAGGATGTAAACAGGGATGTACCCCCTCAATATTCAGTTTTGAAATTGGTTCGAAACTGGCTGTATTGGATGTCAAGAGCTTCTGGCAGATCCTTCAGCTACAGGAATGCCGTAAGGGATTTTTCACTCACGTACCTCCCCACTGTGGCAAGGATCAATCCTGCTCCTATGCACTACTGAAAAAAAATAAGAGGCTTATTTTATCCTGCTTTTGTCCACATCATTTATTTAGTTAACTATAACTAATAGCTTTCATATACAACCCCAATTCCAAAAAAGTTGCGATGCTGTGTAAAATGTAAGTAAAAACAGAATGCAATGATTTTCAAATTTCAAAAACTTACATTTTATTCACAATAGAACATAGACAACATATCAGATGTTGAAAGTGAGACATTTTACCTTTTTATGAAAAACGTTTGCTCATTTTGAGTTTTGAATTGTAGTTTTCCTGTTTTTGACTCCTACCTGTGGTATACAACCTGCGGTGAACCATCTGTATTTACTCAGGTGACTGTCTTCTGTTGATTTTTGACTTTGACACAGTGTCACTAATTCAGACCATGAACCAGAGCCAGATCACAGGTAATGCCAAATTGGACTTTAATAACAGAAGAACTATTCTGAAGGATTTAGCTGGGAGTTTCCAATGACAGCCCAAAGTCAGGCGGGAGCAATCAGGAACATAGAGAGTCAGAGTCAGACAATGTGTAGTAGAGGGAATTGGCCTGAGGTCAGTAACTGGGATAGCAAGCGGAATAAAGCAGGGAACTTTTTCAAACTGGGATGAAGGAGAGGCTGGAAGATGCCACTCACCAAGCCTGCAGACTTTAGAAAGAGTCTTAGGAAGTTGAAGATTAAACTCCAAAGTCGAAGACCAAAATCCAGCGAAGGGGAGATGGCGACCAGGATCTTAAATACCGAAGACAATAATTACTGACTGGAAATGCTTGTGAAAACATGGGGAGAGAAATACTAAGGAGGGAGGGGACACAATCAATTTGGACACATTGCAGGGTACAAATATAAAGATTAAAGGGGTCCATTTTTTGAGATTTGGTGAATACCATGAACTTGGTTTTGTCTTCATTTGAGACCAGCTTCAACTCAATTAGGGACCTTTGACTAGCATTAAAATCATCTTGAAGATTAGATTTGGCCTGCTAAACTGAAGAAGCAGTTGCATAAATGACAGTATCGTCAGCATATACAGTGTTGTGAAAAAGTATTTGCCTGCTTCCTGATTTTTTTTTTTTTTTTGCATAGATGTAACACATTAATGGTTCAGATCATCAAACAAATTTTAATATGAGACAAAGAGAACCCGAGTAAATACAAAATACCTGGCCCGATGCAAAAAATTTATTGCCCCCGGTAAATCATGAATTAACGGTGATTAACCACAGTTTTTGAGTTCAGTTTTGCTAGCCACACCTAGGCCTGATTACTGCCAGACCTGTTGAATCAAGAAATCTCTTAAATATAATCTGTCTGACAAAGTGAAGTAGGCTAAAAGATCTCAAAAAGCAACATATCATGCCGCGATCTAAAGAAATTCAAGAATAGATGAGAAACAAAGTCATATGGACATATATCAGTCTGGAAAGGGTTACAAAACCATTTCAAAGGCTTTGGGACTCCAGCGAACCATGGCGAGAGCCATTATCACAAATAGAGAAAACCTGGAACAGTGGTGAACCCAGGTGTGGCCAGCCTACCAAAATAACTCCAAGAGCACATCAATGACTCATCCAGGAGGTCACAAAAGAACCCAGAACAACATCTAAGAACTGCAGACCTCACTTGCCTCAGTTAAAGTCAGTGTTCATGATTGAACAATAAGAAAGAGACTGGGCAAAAAATGGCATCCATGGGAGGGTTCCAAGGTGAAAACCACTGCTGACCAAAAAGAACAGAAAGGCTCCTCTCACATTTGCCAAAAAACATCTTGATGGGGACTGACGAGACAAAAGTTGAACTTTTTGGAAGGTGTGCGTCCCGTTACATCTGACTTAAAACTAACATAGTATTTCATAAAAAGAACATTACACCAACAGTCAAACATGGTGGTGGTTGTGTGATGGTTTTGGGGCTGCTTTGCTGCTTCAGGACCTGGACGACTTGCCGCAATTGATGGAACCATGATCTGCTTTCTACCAAAAAATCCTGAACGAGAATGTCCAACCATCAGTTTGTGACCTCAAGCTCAAGCCCACTTGGGTTATGCAGCAGGAAAATGCTCCAAAACACACCAGCAAGTGCACCTCTGAATGGCTTAAAAAAAAAAAAAGTTTTGGTGTGGCCCAATCAAAGTTCGGACTTAAATCCGATGGAGATGCTGTGGCATGACCATAAATGGCCATTCATGCTCAAAAACCCTCCAGTGTGGCTAAATTAAAACAGCTCTGCAAAGAAGAGTGGGCAAAATGTGAAAAACTCTTTTCCAGTTATTGCAAATGCTTGATTGCAGTTGTTGTCACCGAGGATGGCAAAACCAGTTATTAGGTTTAGGGGGCAATTACTTTTTCACATAGGGCAAGGTAGGTTTGGATACCTTTTTCCTCAATAAATGAAATCATTTAAAAACTGCATTTTTTATTTACTCGGGTTACCTTTGTCTAATATTAAAATTTGTTTGATGATATGAAAAATTCAAGTGTGACAAATACACACAAAAAAAAAGAAATCAAAAGGGGGCAAATACTTTTTCACAGCACTGTAAATGCAATTTGCAATGATCCAAAAATAAGTCAATTTTATTAAGATAGATAGAGAATAACAAAGGGCCAAGAATTAAACCTTGTGGAACTCCTCTGCTGATTTTAACACTCCAAGAATGAATACCTTCAACAGAAATATATTGAGTCCTATCCTCAAGATAGTTTTATACCAGTTATAAGCAAACTTATCAAAGCCCATGTCTGACAATCATCTCAAAAGAAGGACATAATTAACAGTGTAAAATGCCTTAGAAAGGTCAATGGAGTGGATTTCTGAATGGTGTCGGTTATCTAATGCTCTTTCAATGTCAAATATATGGTTAATACATTTATATTGGGACAGGCCAAAACAGAACATGGGTTAAAGTGACAAAAATGACTGGTTGATGCTCAAAACTGCTCAAATTCATAGTAATTCCATAACACCAAAAATATGCAAGAGCCTGAGATGGTATCAGAAGAGACATATTTTAATAGCACTTCTTTGCCCACCTTGGCTTTACTTGGTAAAATGTACATAAAATGAAGGCCAGGGGCTCGATTATAATTTTCCCATCTACACTTACTATATCTAAAGGCTTGAGCGTTCATCCAGAAGAGAAATAGCCCACAGAGTGTTTTCTTTGGGCATATTTTATTAACAAACCATTAAATTCCCATGTATATATATATTAGCTATAACTGTGAAAGATTTTGAGTCTCTAGCTATCGTAGGGCAGCAGCTTGTTAAGCAGATTTGAGCAAGGAAAGCGCTTTTGAAAAATTCCTTCTGATAAGCTACATTCTCAAGCTTCTCGACAGTGGACAAAGAAAGCCATCGGCTAAACATGGAAGAATTAGCGTCCCTGGCTATCATTTCTTTGTATGTTATAGCATTTTAAGCAGATTCGAGAAAAAAAGTATTTAAAGTATTTCCCTTTTAACATTAAACTTAACATTACTTTTAAACGGAACTTTTGAACATAGTAAGTGCCTCACCAAATGTTTTTTTTTTTCCCCATTTCTCTGATGGTTTTTTTTCTTCTGTTTCCCAGCTTAATGACAGCTTGCTTTACTGGGAGTGACAACACTTCGGACTACAAATCGAGAATTACCGGAAAGAGACTCCAAATGCACATTCCACACTTGAAATCAACTCTAACTCTTTAATTTGTCAATATATCAATGAAATAATGAGGGAACAGTGCACACCTGGCCATCAAACAGCTAAGCAATCAACAGTTCAATTACTTTTGGTCCCTTTTAAAGAGCTGCGGCTCCTTCACCATTCATTTAATTTGGATGTGAATACCCTCAAACAACAGTTTTCAATTCAAGCTCATTTTCATTTTTTAATTTCCACTTTAATATGCTGTGATTACACTGCTAAGATAACGGAAACTTTGTGAGTGCCCAAATATTTATGGACCTGACTATATGTGGCCTATTTCAGCTTGAGCGATGTGAGGAGTTAGTTCGCATGAGAAACAAAAACATCCCTTTTTACCCCATCCATAGTTTCTAGGGTGTAGCCTGTGGGGCTGCTGACATCATCAGTATCTAATGCAGAATTCAAATGCTGCGTCAGGACAGCCCATCCAGTTGGTAGTATGATCTTTTTTTTCCCAAAGGGCCTTGGTTTTCAGGTCTCCCAAATCTGAATATTCCCATATACAAAATGGCTGCACTACTTTTTGCAACAAAAATAAATCCTCGAATTCTCTATGACACTGAGTGAAAGCGTGACCTGGCCATTCTTCCATTTGTTTGAAACAGCTTCATAATGTTTTGACATTTTAAAACTTTTGCTGTATTGTTAACAGTTAACAGTTATTCAAAGGATTATTTTCAGGTGACCTGTTTGACATGCAAGCAGATACTTGCGCTTTAAAAAAATTTTTTTTGAAAGCTTCTGAAAATTGTGCCTCAAATATGTAAAATGTGACAACAAATCAATTTTGTACCCAGTTACAATTGCACATAAAAAATGTGAACCGTGGGTTTACACATGGCTGCATATTTTATTGAACACGAACATAAATTCAGGGACATCAGGCAGCTTCATTTTTGAAAAAAAGTGCGAAGAAACCTTGATTTTATGCGAAGCATGTTAAAATTTAACAATCCTTGAGGCATGCTTGTACAACACTTTAGAGATGCCTGGAGGCTTGTAATTGTGCATACACATCAATTATAGATTGGACTCTGTACTCGGGTTCCTGGCTCGCCAATCAGGCCTGGTCCGAACCCGGTCCCTTGATGGCTTTCGTACCTGGTTGATTACAGGTGTGGTGCACACAGTCTTGTTAGAGGTTTTTTCTAAGAGAGGAGGGAATCCTCTTTCCTGTGTGGGGCGGAGGGGGCAGCGGAGTCGACCATCACAAGCCGCTAACAATTTTAGTCAGGCCCCAGGAGGCAGTATAATGAGCCCCATCGACACGGCCGAGGGCGAGATCCGCACGCCTGCCCAGTGAAGGGTGGAGGCTGATCGGCATCGAGCTGCCCTGCAATAATAAATCAGAGCCCTCCCTCACGACAACATGCGTTCATATATGCAAAGACATAAACAAATGCACACACACACACACACACACACGCGCGCACACAAATGCACTCACACACAAATGCATACATAAACATGCACCTACGTACCTATGTATGCATACAAAAAAAAGCACATATGATGGACATACATGCAAACTACTCACAGGCAACTCTTTCTCTAAAACATGCACAATCACACACACTCGCGTAATCTCCTCCTTGAAAGAACGCAGAAATTAATGCCTGTTCATTAACAATGATCCCATTCTATTCAAACTCCGCCATCGCTCCGATCTCCCGTTTCACACCACGCGACCTGCAGCTCGCAACTTGCAAAACAGATGCATAAATGCGTCCATAAGGCAGCAAAGGTGGAGGTGGTGGTGAGGAATTGTCAGTGTGCCATTGTTCAGCACCATTAAAAAACAGAAGAAGAAACAACTTCTCTGAAATCGCCTAAAATGGGTTGTTTAACAGAAGTAATTCCAAATTACATTAGAACTCTGAGAACATCGTGTTTCGAGGGATAGTAAAACAGAAGTGCTTCCCTCCGCGACACCGACTTTCATTAGCAAAAAAGAGTGGGTTTCTTTGGCTGTTTTAGATCTATACTTTTTCCATCCTCTAGTGAGAAAACACAGCAAAGTTGAGCAAAAATGCACTGTGAACTATAGTCCCTCACTGAGCCCTAAGGCAAAATCTGACCTTTACAACACAAAGGTGAAAAGCAGTGTTCTCATTGGTCTGAGACAAATGCCTCCAGAAGCAACACTCTCCTCTGCTCACATCTGATCTTTTCATGCCTTATTGTTATGCCGTCTGTCAGAAAATGGTTTCCTGCAGCGCCTCGCAAACTGGCTTCGGAAAGCCTGCGTTCCAGCTCCACACTTCCCTCCTCTCGCAGCATCTACTTTCCTCTCTACACATCTTCTCCCGTCCCCTGCTCTCCTTTATTTCACTGTTTTTCCCATCCTGTCTCCTCCCTTCTTCAGCAGATTTGTCGTTATTTCATGTGCGTAACCTGTAGAGTGACCTAAAATGTAAATGTTATGTCCCTGGCATGTGTGTGTTATTTCTCCGCTCTGCAAGCAAACTGATGCTAACATTGCAGAAATGCACTGCATGTGTTTTCAGACACTTACACTCATTCACTGGCGCGATAAGATGGGCCGCAGTTTATGTGAAAGGGTTTAAAATAGTACTAGATGTTCTTACCTCTTATCTTTCATATAACCAATATCCTACATCACAATGACCCTGAACAAAAGTTTAAGCAAAATAATTTTGGTGGATGAGACCAATCCCCAATCAAGTGAAAGTAAGGCCTTGAAGTCACTTTGGGTTTTGAGACAAGTGAGAGGGAATGAGACCCTCTGTTCTTATTACCTTCCGACCAATCAGAAATGACCTGGCAGGGAACGACCCAGGGTTTTTTGGTAGTTTATTTTTGACTGACACTCTTGCCCAATGTTAATGTTTCTCTTTCTGTTGTCAGAACAAGTTTAGCAGACTGGTCCACATCTGTTTAAGAACATAGCAAAACGTGATGGAAGGGGGCAATAGATGGACATTTCGCCCAGCTCTTTTTCTCTGGGTGGGCAAAGGTTAGGATATCTGGTCGAGGTCATGACCTTCTCTTGATTTGTTTAGGTCAACCTTGGCCCTTATAAAATTAATTTTCTCGCAGAATTCATTCCTACGTCATGGTTTTGGGCCATTAAATATATTGACAGTTTTTTTCTATAGAGACTGAGATCATCCATTAGCTTCAAACCCAAACCTGGATATGAACCTATAAACGTTGACAGTTGCAGTCAACAATTGTGTTTGGAGAAATTCAACAGGAAGTGAAATTTATTGAGTGATTAAGTTGATCTCTCAGATGCATGCTTAAAATGAAGCATGCATATTCATGTGCGACCCAGACATAAACCCAAACGGCTTAACACACGCACACACACATATGCAGGAATGCATGCTTGTGCACACACACTTACACTTACCTTACGTTTTTTTATCTGTCCACTAGTTATTGTTGCATTATTAAACATAATAAATAGTGGTGATTAGCGGTGTTGAAGTACAATCTTATGTTGTCCGGCTCAATAAAAATAACAGTATGACCTCACTAGGGCAAAGCAAACTCTCACTTTTGATGTACGCAGTTTGTCTGGCTTGATTGATGTGCAAAGCGCATTCAGTAGGGAGAATGTTAACAAGAAAGGAGACCCTCTAATTGTAGAGTTCAGATGTAACCTGAACTTGTTAAGGAAACACACTGCCTTTATTTTTAATGGCTAGTAGTGACCTATTTCACCTGTGTTTCAATGGCAATTTTCTCTGCTTCTGTTCTACATCATGTAGTAACCTGTATTTATAACATGAATGCATGTTTCATCATTAGATTGCATTTAATATGATGTTATATCCAAGTGTGATATAAACTTCAAATAATATGATTTATATTCCTATTCTTTCCTTCCAGTTCAGTGGTGAGAGCAAATGGGTTAAGTGGAGGGAAATTACCATAATAATGAGACATATACCCACACAGTAGTTTAACGGGTAATAGTGCCGTTTCAATCTCCTGCATGTTGTTCTTGCTGCAACAAATAAAATTACAACTTGCAAAACTACTACAATTTTTTCCTTCTTATTCTTTTTTAATAGAATTTCAACATGAATAAGATACAGACCAAAAAAGAATTTAACTATATATTGTTGAGATTGTGGAGTGTTGGTAATTCTCTCTTAAAGCAGTTTTCTTCTTTTCTCCTATTACTGGAGCGACTTTATAAACCACATGTAAGCTTATTTGGTATAGCATACTTAAAAATCACACACACACAGTGTATACATCAGTGGCGGCTGGTGAACTGGCGATAGGGGAGGCTCAAAACAATCCCTTAAAATTAATGATTGGTCACGACCTGTTTTCAATCATTAATTTAAATTACCATTACAGAAACTCCGATTACTCTCAACATTATCAGATGTGGCCAGTTTTCATTTATAACGCATACGGATTATGACTCCGGACTTCTCACGCTTTTCTGTATTCAGGGATTGGAAGCAATGCGTGTGTTTTATGATCGATTAAATGAAATAAGATCATTTGAAATGTCTTTATGCAATTCCACTGCTTCCAACCCCTCCAGTGCACAAGGACTTTAAATCAGCGTGAGAATCTCTTACGTACGCTTTGATTGAATAATTGCTGACTGCAGCAGAGGAACGTAAATATGCCACTAAAACTCAATCCAAATGCATGAGAGTTGACAGGTATGCGTTATTAATGAAAACTGGCCACACCTGATAATGTTGAGAGTTTTCTGAGTTTCTGTAATGGTAATTTAAATTAATGATTGAAAACAGGTCCTGACCAATCATTAATTTTAAGGGATTGTTTTGAGCCTTTTGTACATAATATCAGGACCATACATACTCACATATTCACACATGCATGCACCCACACATGCCAAAACATGCAAGCTCACTGTGCACACCAACCCTGTTTGTGATAAAATTTTCAAGGACTACAGTGCGCAGACTTAAACTGTTGTGTTAGCTGTGCCAAGTTTTAACAGCGCTGACATACAGTATTTACAAATAATACAAATCATTCCCCCAAACTCTAGTATAGATTTCTTACAACATTTTACTTATTTTCAAGTATCACTCATGTCAGTATTTCCTAGCATGTAAAATATGATCGCAAACTTGAAATATGACTTTAAAGAAATGTTTTATGTAGATTTGATACTCAAAATGTGCACATTCCTGGAAATGGATTTCTTTATCTTTTTGGGACAAACAAAAAAACTGAATTATTCAGTGTCAAGAACCCAGTGTACAGTGTGTACATGATAGAATAGATCATAGAAAACAATGCACATTTTCGTCAACAAACCATTTATTTTATTGCACTTCAAGAGAACAACACCAAGACAGTGGAAAAAAAAAGAAAACAATGGGTCAGTTTTCGGAGAATTTATTAAGACCGAGAAACATCAACAAAAATGCATTGGTGTCAGATCACGATTACATTAAGGCTAATCTAAAGACAAATATTAACACTTCAGAAGAACTGCTGGTCCCAATGTCAAAATGACGCATTTGTTTGTTTGCTTCGGTAATGTAATAATGGGAGAGCTGTTATTTAAACATTTAAACAATGTTAATTAAATGTTGTGAGTGCTCCTCAATGCCTCATGGGAGCATGCTGCTGTATGAGTATATTTTATTGCAGAGTTTGTGCATGTATTTTTTTGTACTTTCCTTGCATGTGTGTGTCTATGCATGCATGTGGCCACGCGTAAGGGTGTGTCTGCCCCAGTGAGTGTGTATGTTTGTGCTTGTGTATGTGCAAACTGCTCGGGTGCTTGTATGTGCGTATGCGTGTGCATCAGGGCTTGTGCGCATGCGTGGGTGAGTGTGCGTGTGTGTGTGCGTGTGCAAGTACATGTCCGCGTATGTGTGCAAGCGTGTGTGCGTGTGTACATGCGTGTGTACGTTTGTGTGTGTGTGTGCGCGCGCGCGCGTGTGTGAGCGTGTGTGCATGTGTGTGCGTGCGTGCATATGTATGTGAGCGTGCGTGTGTACGTGTGTGTGTGTGTGTTGTGGGTTGATGCGCGCGTGTCTGTGCGTATACGCGTGTATGGGTGTGTGAGCGGGTGTGCGTGTACGTTTGTGTGTGTGTGTGTGTGTGTATGTATGTGTGTATGGGTGAATGCGCGTGTGTGCGTATATGCGTGTGTGTGAGCGTGTGTGTGCGTACTTTTGTGTGTGTTTGTGTGTGCGTGTGTGCAGGCATGTGTGTGTGTATGAGTGAATGCATGCTTGTGTGTGAGCATGCATGTATGTGCGTTTGTGTGGGTGTGTGTGCGTGTGTACGTGTGTGTGTGCGCGCGTGCGTGCGTGTGTGCGTATGTGTGTGTGTGCGTGTGTGCATATGTATGTGTGTGTGTGTGTGTGCGTGTGTGCGTATGTGCATGTAGGTGAGTGTGTGTGCGTATGTGTGTGTGTGCGTGTGCGTGTGTGTTCTTGTACTTGCTACGTACTGAGGAACGGAATGAGTTTTTAACCAACAAAGTGAAGTCTTTTTTTGGGAAGTGAGGACATTTTGGCCCGTCCTCACAACTACAAAGGCAAATTGTGACTTATTAGTTAAGGTTAGGGGTAAGGTTAGAATTAGGGATAGGTTAAGGTTAGGGTAAGGGTTTGGGTTAGGCATACATTGCTTATTGTTAAGATTAGGGAAAGGCTGTAGAGACACAGGAAGAATGAATGGAAGTCAATGTAATGTCCTTACAAAGATATAAGTACAAGGATGTGTGTGTGTGTGTGTGCCCGTGTGCGTATGTGCATGTAGGTGAGTGTCTGTGTGTGTGTGTGTGTGTGTGTGCGTATTTGTCTGTGTGTGTGTGCGTTCACGTGTGTGTGTAGCAGGACCGGCAGGGGGAGGGTTCGTTCCAGGCAGTCCCACTGCTAGGCCATACGGTCCTGCCCCACTGGCTTTCAGCCTGGCTGGACAGAGCTCATTTGCATGTGGAGATTTCGCTCGGGGGCTCGTCCCTCACTGAGCCTCTGGCTGCGGGACAAGGAGATGTTGTGCTGGCAGAAAGGACATGTCACATCCATGTAGCTCCACTAATCAGCTCCACACAAGCCAGGATCCACAGCTCCGCACACGCCAGGATCAGGCCCCGACTGCGAAAAAAACTGACTTAATGCTACACAGCTAGAGACCTGGCATGAGGGCAGCGGGGAGTGTTGGTGTGCGTTTGTGTGTGCACATGTGTGTGTGTGTATGCATGTGCTGGTGCATGGGTGTGCTTTTGGGACCTTCCTTATCCAATGTCAGGACAATTCGATGAAGTTCTACTGACCCCTATGGGCAAGATTTTATAGAAGGGTCAAAGCTTTAGCGTTTATGTCAAGTTTGCACTGTTGATAAATTTTATTTTTTTATTATGTGCATATTCATATCCATGTGTATAAAACATGAACAACCAAAAAGAAAGAAATAGATGGGAAGTATTCAAGTTTTGAAAAAACTGACTTCTCTGAAAGCTCACATTTCTCTGTAAATCCGTAAAGCCTGGGGAACAATGAGATCTCGCCAACTTGGTTCTTCACCAAAGAGCACAGACAAGTCATGGAGCGGTATTATCAGCTCTTCATTCTGTGCACAGTGACATGTTTGCGGGGAGCGTGAATCCTATCTGTGTTTGAGCGCGCGGGAGCCGGAAGCTCACAAGTGCCGGAGCTGGCTCTCTCCATTGCGACGCGGCGCGTTTCCGCGGCGGGCAAAAGCGAGACGCGCGCGGGACTCGCGACAGCGGCGGTATCAGTGTCGTGCAGCTTCGCGTCTCTCTAGCTACCTGCGCAACTTTTTAGAAAGGGGGCACGAGTCATCGCCCCGATCCGCCACTGTAATCCTGTCGTGCAATCAGTGATGAACGCACAAGGCAGCCAATTCTGGAAAAAAGAGCGCGAGAGCGCTGGGGTAGGGGAGAGAGGCGGCAAGTTCACAGAATTGGTTGGATTTTTTTTTTTCTTTCGCCAGACACATAAGACCCGACAATTTTATCGTTACTGTTTGTAACCTGTGCTGCATTGTATTAATATCATTATGCTAATGTGCTGCGGCGCCAACCGAGCGTTTTGTTCAGCCGAAAGCATACTGCGAGAATATGAAGCAGCGTGCTCCCAACTCTTCCTTCTAATCCAGGGAGTGAAAGCTCCTGTGATATCTATACTTAAAAATGACAAATAATGCACTGCCAAAGAAGTTAGAAGAGCTGATTGAAGGTGCTAATAAGCCGGAGCGCAGGGCAGATAATAGCACAGAAAGGGGATCGGGATCCGACTCGAACATCTCTTCTGCCGGCCCGGTAATCCAGGGCACTTCGGGAGGGGACTGGAGTTTAAGGGGGACGCATTAGTGTCTCCCACACATGTGCCCCTGATGCTAGCCCTCCCTAATCCCCATTGTATTTCTCTTTTCTCCCCCCCCCCACCTCCTCTCCCCCTCTGACCGAGTAAATCCCCTCGGATGAGGTGACAGGCTTCATTCAGCGACGAGGCGTGGGGTAACAGCTGCACAGGGGCCTGTGTGAAAGAGCCTGGCCCCGTCCAGGGCCCATCTCCCGCCCCCCCCTCCCCAGCTGAGCGCTCATGCCCGCCGCTCCCCTGCGCCCTGCGCCTGTGACTGACAGCCGGAGGGAAGAGCAAGAGCCCGATCGCTGAGTCATTAACGCCTCAATATCAAACTATTTACAGCTGCAGCGCCAGCGCTGAAAAAATACCCGTTGTAAACATCCCCGTCGTAAACAACCCAGAAATCACAAATTGCTCTCAAAGCATTTCTGAGACATTCTGGCAATGTTACAACAGTTGCCGAAACATTGCTGCAACGTGGTGAGAATGTTTTGCGTTAGCTGGGATTCAGAAATTTCCTCCACGCTTATCATCTGTCGAAGCCAAAGAGAACTTTACCTCGACTTTGTCCCCTCAGTTTTCAAAAACGCTTTTTTTTTCCAAATTCCTCGATAAGAAAACCTGCACTACATTGTAGGCTGACCATTTGGGGGGGTGCGGAGGTGCCCGTCTGCTGCGCCCTCTCGCCTGTGACAGGATGCGAGCCTGGTGCTCTCTCTCTCTCTCCCTCGCACCGCCTTGTGCCTAACGAGGCCCCGCTCGCGGGCGCATATGTGGCCACCTCATTAACGGACACATGAAAGAGAGCGAGGCTGTGACAGGCAGCCGACGAGTCCTCCTCACCCACGCTGTCACATGCGGCCAGGTGCGGGGTGGGGTGGGGTGGGGTGGGGGGGGGGGCCTCTTCAGCTTTCCACTCTATTTTGACGCCTCTCTGCCTTTGAACAGCGTCACTGCTGTCACCTCGGTCAGCATCACTGGTGTCCCAGTCATTTCCATTGTCATCATCTTCCTCATCTTTAGGTCATCTCAATCGTCATCCCTGGTGTCACAATCTTTGTCAGCATCACCAGCTACTTCTTTAACTCTCTTTCACATCAGTTTTAAAATTTTATATCAGTATTATAAATGCCATTGTCCTGATATAATCATGACAACTGTCATCATCACCACCATCTTCATTCCCCATCTTATCGATTTTATAATTTTGTGGTTCTTTCATATACATCATCCCCATCATCTTCCTAATCACCGTCATCATAACCACTGCAGTCATCATCATCATCATTGCCACTGCTATCATCATCATCATCATCATAACTGTCATCATCATCATCATCATCATCATCATCATCATCGCAAGTGATATCATCGCCATCATTATCACCACTTCTGTCATCATCATTGCCATCACCATCATCATCATCACCATCATCACAATCATTTCATCATCATCATCATTCATCATCATCACCATCATCATCATCATCATCATCATCATCATCATCATCATCACCATCATCACCATCATCATCATCATCATCATCATCATCATCATCATCACCATCATCATCATCATCATCATCATCATCACCATCATCATCATTATCATCATCACCATCATCATCATCATCATCATCATCACCATCATCACCATCACCATCATCATCATCATCACCTCCATCATCATCACCATCATCATCATCATCATCATCATCACTGCTACCATCATCATCATCATCATCATCATCATCATCACCATCACTTCATCATCATCATCATCATCATCATCACTGCTGCCATCCATCATCATCATCACCATCATCATCATCATCACCTCCATCATCATCATCATCATCATCATCATGCTGCCATCATCACCATCATCATCATCATCATAATCATCACCATCATCATCATCATCATCATCATCATCATCATCAGCATCATCACCATCATCATCATCATCATCATCATCATCATCATCATCAGCTGCTGTCATCATCATCATCATCATCATCCCTGCTCATCATCATCATCATCATCATCATCATCATCATCATCATCATCATCATCATCATCATCATCATCATCATCATCATCATCATCATCATCATCATCATCATCATCATCATCATCATCATCATCATCATCATCACCATCATCATCATCATCATCATCACCATCATCACCATCAATCATCATCATCAATCATCATCATCATCATCATCATCACCATCATCATCATCATCATCATCATCATCAGCATCATCATCATCATCATCACCATCACCATCATCGCATCATCATCATCACTGCTGCCATCACCATCATCATCATCATCATCATCATCACCACTGCTGTCATCATCATCATCATCACTGCATCATCATCATCATCATCATCATCATCATCTGCATCATCATCATCATCATCATCATCATCACTGCTGTCATCATCATCATCATCATCATCATCACTGCTGTCATCATCATCATCATCATCATCATCATCATCATCACATCATCATTCATCATCATCATCATCATCATCATCATCATCATCACTGCTGTCATCATCATCATCATCATCACTGCAGTCATCTTCATCATCATCACTGCTGTCATCATCATCATCATCATCATCATCATCATCATCATCATTACCACCATCATCAACATAAGATAACATGAGTGGCACTGTACACAATACTCCAGATGTGGTCTGACGAATGTGTTGTACAAGGGAAGTATGACCTCCTTGGATCGTACTCAATACTTTTGGCAATGTATCCCAGCATCCGATTGGCTTTTTTAACTGCTACGGCAAAATGGCTAGAACCAGTGAGGGTTTGGTCAACAATCACTCCCAGATCTTTTTCATTTTGAGCACATTCCAGTTATTAACCTTCCATGAAGTAATCCTGTCTAATGTTTTTATTACCTACATGTACTACTTTACATTTTGCTGCATTAAATTTCATTTGCCACATTTCTGCCCAATTCTGGATTCTATCCAAATCATCCTGAATCACTTTAGTGGACTCTAAAATTATTTGCCAAACCTACCAATTTAATATGCAAATTTAACTAATCTGCTCCCAATATTCCTATCAAGGTCATTAATGTAGATGAGGAACAGCAGGGGTCCCAACACTGATCCCTGAGGGACGCCACTCCCACCATACCTAGCTCAAATGAGGTTCCACTGACCACCATCTTTGTGATCTGGTCCTGTAACCAGTTTTGAATCCGCTCTGGGATACCACCTGTAACTCAAATGGAGCTCATCACCATCATCATCATCAT
This sequence comes from Gymnothorax javanicus, assembly GCA_029692085.1. Taxonomy (NCBI): domain Eukaryota; kingdom Metazoa; phylum Chordata; class Actinopteri; order Anguilliformes; family Muraenidae; genus Gymnothorax; species Gymnothorax javanicus. The sequence goes on along the minus strand of CM056210.1, from coordinate 6,725,586 downwards.
CATCATCATCATCATCATCACCATCATCATCATCACTGCTGTCATTATTACCATCATCATCATCATCATCATCATCATCACTGATCATCACTGCTGTCATCATCATCACCATGATCATCACTGCTGTCATCATCATCATCATCATCATCACTGCTGTCATCATCATCACCATCATCACTGCTGTCATCACCATCATCATCATCATCATCACTGCTGTCATCATCATCATCATCATCACTGTCATCATCATCATCATCATCATCCCATCATCATCATCATCATCATCACTGCTGTCCTCATCATCATCATTATCACCATCATCATCATCATTATCCTAGCTATAATCATCATTTATTCCATCATCTCATCATCAATCATCAATTCCTTCTTATCTATTTGTGGAAAGTATTTTTTCCCTTTATTGCATTGTCCCTCTTCTGCCATTACTTCTTACTTCATTTTTATGTATTTATATTCAGCTGCTGATTATATCAATGTAACAATACCTTTTTCATCAGCAGTGGTGATAAAGCTACTAAATATAGCTACTAAAAGCTGTATGAACAGAACGCTGTCTGAACTGAGTTATACATGTAGAAAGGTCTCCATTACAGTAACGTCTAACTCACATGAAGTGGAGATCTGATTTAAGAGATCCGCTATGCTGTAAAAGGAGTGGGGTTCCAAGGACGTGAGCTTAGTCAAGCGGAGGCTTCAGTTTAAGGAGCACGTCTGTCACCCTGCCAGTGAACACGCCTCTTCATCAGGCAACAGAGCATCGGGAACAGCTGACGCATGTTTTCATCCGGTCCTCCACAAAACCACACCTTTCTGCCACTAGTCAAGTGAATGAGTGACTGAGTGTGAGTGTTTGTGTCTGTGAGCCTGTGCTGGCCTACTGTCAGTGTGCGTCTGTGAGCATGGTAAAGAGAAAGAGAAATCTTATCTGACAAACGGAATATGATGGCCGCTGTATACTTTGCACATATTTTATATGCTGGGGGAGCTCCATTCTTTTCAGAATGTACAGTGGGTGACTAATAGCACATCAACACCAAATCACCTCTCCCAGAGCATGTCGAAAAAGATGTTGTCTGCCTCTGCCGCTTCGCTTTGCTCGCCGAAAAAATAAAATATATATTTAGATGTGTGTTCAGTACATTGCATTTGTCACTGAGAAAATCTTTGGGGAAGATCAATTCCTAGCGGGCAATGACAATGCTAATGTTTTTCAGCTACGATGAGTTATGGCATACAACTCCATTTATTGGTAATGTTTCTCTGGGCTGCGTCAAAAAAGACTAGTGAACCAGCTGTTGGGGGTGGATTGGAGGAGGGGGGCAGAGGGCGAGATGTCTCTGTCAACAAATAACAAAACACACACAGAGCCGCCTGTTTCAGAGCACGCACCATACATCTCCCTGAGTAAAGGCACCAGATTGAAGGGCTGGAACAGCAAAAGAGGAAGCTACATGTGAAGCTAATGTGAATGACAGTCTCCAGTGATTCCGCGCTCTGGAAATGTCCATCTCACTCCTGACTGCAGCTGAGTACTATGACTCAGTGTGTGGCCTCTCATGCTCATAAACCCCAGGCCAGACTGCAGCCAAGACAGTGGTGCACCAAAAATACACCACTGAGCTCAATGCTGGATTTGCAGTCAGCACAGATACATCCGGAGCCAAAACACAGCAGTTCACAGAGGTGAGCAACAATTAGGGGTGGGAACATTACTATTAAAAAATAGCATAGTATACTAATAGAACGGTCAATTAAAGGTTTCTGTATTCTTTATTCAAACCTTCTATGCTTTTTAATGCATTTCATCACTTTGTGTTTCTGTGTGCCTTACCTTTACAGAATGATCTCAAATGTAACACAATTGTACTGGGCATAAATGACTAAATGCAGGACAGGAATAGTCACACTAATTTTGCCATAGCCACCGACACAAACAAAAACACAGGAACATTTCTCTGTAGTCACATACTTCGAGAAAATTATTTTCAAATGATGGCACATTCAAAAGCATGCACGAGCAGCAGTGGAGAGAACTGTGATTTTATCTCCAAGCCCGATGTTATTGTTGACTTTTTCTTTTCTTTAGGTTAGCTGCTTTGTTGCAAGCCGATGTTTCCTTAAATTCCATTAAGGGACAACGCGTTTGCCTTTTTTTTTGCCAATGAATTTGAAGTATTATATATTTTTCCACTGGAAGAATTAACTGGTTCCTGCCATTTTCTCTGTTTTAGTAAAAGGGGATGGTCCATCTTTTTGATGCTATACTTTCTGGTGCATCGCCAGCAATGCATGCAAATTAATCAGATTATATAGTGACAAATAAAAAACAAATAGATAAAAGCAAACTATGAGAAAAATGTTGCCTTACCTTTTTCAGTAACTGCAATAATATAATATAACCAAATTTTAACAGTACTTCACTATATTATTACTCACAACAGCAACAACAACAACAGCAACAATAATAATAATAATAATAATAATAATAATAATAATCTTATTATGAATTACTTTTGTAAAGCCTTAACCCCAACACTGGCAACAGTTGCTAGCCAACATTTAGGGGTAAAAAATAAAGACTGAAATAGTCTACACAGCCAAACAAAGCTGAAAAATCGTTCAGTGCAAATGTGCCCGAGAATTGCCCAAACACAAGTGAGAATCACAAAAGAAGGCTAGAGAAGGGCTGAAGAATAGAGCAGGCTTGAGGAGAGCCGGGGCACGAGGGCGCACAGGCAAGGCCTGCGAGTCTATTCGGTCCAATGGTGCGGAGAGCATGTGGGAGGGGATCAATATCATTACCATACCAGCATTCCCCACAGAGCGCAATCCACCTCTGAGATATACAAGATATGGGGGAAACTAATGAATAACTTCTGTTTGTTTGCGCAATTATTGCTATTATTATTCATATTGTAATGAAGCAGCTTTTTTTTTGCTGGTAGGAGACTCTAGCATTTATCACTGTCTTCAAGCACAATATCAAACACATTTTCATCGCTGTTAGAATTGCTTTAATTGGCTGTAATTGCAAATTTAATCTGTGGTGGATTGCCAAAGGGAGTTGGATTCTCATTTAAACACTTTTTGGAGCTTTGTCAGGCCATTTAGTATGAAAAGTGGAATTTTTTGAGGATTTCCATACAGGATGAAACACATAAGCCTACAAATAAAATCGGCGGCACAGACTGTGGAGAAGCATTTTAATTTAGACTTTTCTTCATGGCAACAATGCGTCGGCGGTTGACTTGGAATGAAACGCAGCCTTGCTAATGTTTATTAGCGACATTTTCCAACATTTTATGCACATCCATGTGACATTCTTCAAACTGCCGTCTGCGACTCTGCAAAGACGAGCCCCTCTCTGCGAGCACGCTCGACCCGGGGGGAGGCGGGTCATTTTTGTATGCGACCCACTCTAGACACGACTCACAAATAGGCAGTTTGCTACCTGTTGCAAAAATGAAATCTCCATACAGCCACACAGGGCCATTCAACATTGAAACGGGGTCTAACAGTACGCCCTTGGCATCAATATGAGCTGATGCTGGCATTGACTTCTCGGTAATTTTTGTCCAAAGTGGGCAATGGGCACATTACTTAATTAGTAAACAAAGAAATATATTAAATTAGCTTAGAGAGCAATGTCCCAGAAACAATTACATTTGTGACCTATTAATTGCCGTGAACAGTGCATGCCTCACAGCTCACCATTAGCGCATTTTGGCAGTTGTTTTTAAGAATTATAAAGGCCTGGGCAAAAATATGCGACAAATTACACTCTCCATCCTGTGCCTATGGGTATTGGAAGGGACTCAGCAGGATGTCAGAGGAGTTGACCAAATCTACAGTGTCATCAAGGAAGCGGTATTTGTTTTGCAGAAAAGAAACTTGACATGAAAAGACATTACTGGTCAAAAGCCAGTATTTACTAGCTAACTAATTTAGTAGTATTTACTAGCTATCAAAAAAATTGGTCACTCTCAATCCTATCAATCTATCCAGAATATAGGAACAAAAACCTTAATTTAAAGGAAATGGTGGAAGCACGAAATATTCTTATCTTAAAATTGTTCATTTTCCCTGAAAATAGCAGTAGCACCCCTGGAAAACTTGACCAGAAAAATTGAAGTGTATTCCTGTTCATACTGTACATTTTGAGTTCACCATAGTGACAGGGAGACCTCAACCACGACTCCCTGCTCTCCTGGGATACAAATATAAGGCGACACAAAGGCTGATGTCCCCTTGTTTTCCATTATTATACTTAAGACAAAAGAATTCAGCAATGATGTGAGAGACTATTGTTCAGCAACATAAATGCTGGAATTGCTAAAATAAAATTGATAAAAAGTGGAAAATACCCATTTTGACCACCTGGAAAATAACTAAGAACGTGGCACATGGAAAAGCTAAAATTTGACCTCGAAGAGGACATGCTATGTTCTTATCTAGAAGTTTGACTCTATGGTCAGAGGAAACCAAAATAGAGCTCTTTAGCAAAAAAAAAAAAGGTGGTCATAAATTACTTCATCTATAATGAGGTAAGGGGGTGGATCCTTGATATCCTGGGGCTGTATTTTATTTATTAATTTCCCCAAGGGCCTGGAACCACTTCTTGGGATGCATGGTATCATAAAATTCCATCAGGTTCCAGCAGATATCAAATGAAAACCTGACTGCCTCGACCAGAAAGCTTAAATTACCTGTGGCTGGATCCGCCAACTGGACCATGTTCCAAAACATGCATTGAAATCAACAAAATAAAGGTTCACCAACCACAGAAACATAATTTTGCCACAACCATCAAAGTTCTTTGACCTAAATTTACTGTAGTTGAAAACCTGTGGGATGAGCAGAAGAGTAGAGTCCACTATTGTGAGCTGAGGAATATGAGGAATCTGGAGAGATTCTGCTCTCCGATTCCTGGTCATGTCTTTCCTAACCTAAAAACATGCCAAAGGAGATGACTAGAGTTTTTTTTTGAAGGGGTGTCACAGATTTCACAGCACGGGAGCCTCATGCATATCCCTGACCAGCTGTATAGGCGTCTTTAATAAATAAAAGATAGGAGTTTTCAATACACAAATGAAGATGATAATCAAAACATGGTCCAAGGTCAGGCAAGCAGGAGCAATCAGGAATGCTGGAGGTCAGGCTAGGCCTAGCTGAAGGGACATGCCCGATGTCAGTAGCTGGGGTATCAAGTCAAATGTATCAGGAAACGCAGGGCAGATGCAGATGGAAGTGGAGGAAGCACCACTCACCAGGACCAAAGGCTCTGAGAAGAGTCGCCCTAATAAATAGTCACTTGCTTGCAAGAGTTTAAACACTGAAGACAGAGGAAAACCGTGTAGAAAAGAGGATATGAAAACCAGGAACTTTAATACACAGACCACATCGAGCAGCGTCGACAGGAGTGCGCAGAGCGCGAGGTGGAAACGCAAGGGGAGGACAAGAGCAAAACAATCATTAACCAATGAGAATCAATTAACAAAACAAAACTGAAACCATCAATGACGGCTAGAATGTGGGGTAAAAAAAATTAAGAAACACACATTGGGCAAGACGAGGGGAGGCTACACCAATGATTAAATCAAGGGAATCCAATAACTCTGACCGACGTGTTGAAAAATTATTTGTTTCATGATGGTAATAACAGTTTCTTTCAGTCACAGTATTTTAATGAATGATAATACTTTTACGAAAACAGTATTTTGAATCAAACATCAAGAGGATGAAAAATGATGGCATTAATTCATGACCTCTTTCATTCGATTTATCTACTGCCAGTATTAGAGAAGGGTACTGTGCATGTGTTTGTGTGTGTGTGTGTGTGTGTGTGTGTGTGTGTGCATGTGTACGTGTGCGTGTGTGTATAGGTGTGTGCACATATGTGCGTATTCTGTTCCGCTGTTTGTCGTGACTTCTCAGTGGCAGCGTTTTCTCATGTCTTGTTTTTCATCCTCAGCCGGAGCAGCTTTTGGCTGCATCGCAAACATCAACGATTACAAATGGCCGTGTGTTCCAGGGGTGCTCTCCCTGCCTGTAAAAACCAATCGGGCTCAGGCTAACACAACCCTCCCCCCCGGGGATATTTTTCAATCATGGCTCATATCAGTGTTTTCTGGGGCCACCCCAGACAGGCCCCTGGTGCTCAATTTAGTCTCCTGCCGAGGCTGACCCCAGACAGCCACTGAACCGGTGACCTCCCCAATACCCCAATGGGTAGGGAGCACCGTGCGGCAGCCTCTACCGGGGGCAGATTCCCAGTCGCTATGGAGGTCCAGGGCAGAGTGGTCTGCCTGTCCACCTGCCAATCTTTTCTAAACAAGCAGCAAAACAATCCCCCCGCAGACAACACCCCGCCATTGAGCTCACGGCAAACCCAATACCGTCCATTCACACGCACAAAAAGACGTGGATATTGGCTTACACCGCGCAGCTCACATTAAGGAAACCTCACCTGGCCGCAGATACTGAGGAACAGAAGACCTGAGGCGGTACAAAAGGTAAAGAGGGAAGGAGTAAGAGATAAGGATACAGTTAGACTGAGTGAGTGAAAGAGAGAGTAGGAGGGAGAGAAAGAGACTGATCTGATCTGAGCCTTTAGCTGCAGTTTATAAAGTCAACTCATCAGGAACAGTGATTTCCACAGAAATCCTGTATCGTATCATTACTTGCATCCCAGCCTCCCTGCATGTCCAGCCTTTGATTACTGTTTTTAAACTAAATTTGTAACAATTTACAAGACTTCCACGGCCGAAGGCATTTCCGAGTTTAATATGTTTTCCTCAACAACAGAGGAGTTATCTAGACGTCAACCGTTAGTACAACTTCAAAAATAAAAAATAACATTATTGAAAAAATCTATCTATCTATCTATCTTTGATGCAAATGAACCAAAAAAGCAAGATAAAAATTTTGGATCCAAATTTATATACGTAATTGCTTCATATGGACATTTAGCAGAAAAATAGGATGAGAGACAAAAGCATGACTGTCTGTGCGCTAAAAGCCCTCTAGATAAAAGTCGAGACATTGACTTATAAATATAGAATAGTAAAAGGTAGTACTTTGTGCAAACTTTTCTTTTTGAATATCAAAGCACAATGTCTCTGAAAGTTCATAGATGTGGTGACTAGGTAAAATAATGTAAGTAGCTGCTCTAAAGGATTTGGTTATCTATTTGTGATAGTTGTCCCACCTGAAGATCTGGTTGCCCAAAAGTGGTGACGGGTGTGTGGCTGGCCCCAGATCTGCCAACAACCCCACGTCAAGCAGGGTGTCTCCTGTCTGATTCTCAGATGGCACCTCATAGTCTGGAGGTTGAGAGGGCAAGACTGAGCAGCGTGGGTCTCCCAGAGGGCATGTGCCCCGAACACCACCAGAGCCAACGCAGCTCACTGGCGGGTGTTGGCGAGGCCAGGAACATCAAATCGCATTTGTGCGTCATGCACAGTATCCAAGGTTTACTTCAGGGCTTATGCAACAGTGATCATGCTATACATCCACATTAGGGATGTTTGCAGCAGCGATTACAGCAGGCCGTGACGGCTTAGATCGCTTCGCAGTCAGGAACCGTGATGACGAGTTCCCAATGGCGAAATGCTTCCTGAGGCAGACCCACAGGCTGAGGCTCCCTACTCGATGTTTGTACCTCAGTAGGACTTTCTGATGGTCCTGTGCAACTGCTTTTTGAACCCCTGGGTCAAGCAAACCTGGAGGAGCTGTCATTCAGCCTGGCGTAGTAAAAGAGGGCGGGTGACCTGTGCGCCTTGCCTGTGCAACCCTCTTGCATGTCTCTCATTGATGGTATCATCTGGTGAAACTATGTCTGAATCCGACCCTCCTGCCCAAGGTCACCAACATGTTTTGGTTGAGTGTTGTGCCCCTGAGGGCTTTTAAACCCCTCATCACAGCGACAGGAAGGAGGAGAATCTCCACGCTCTGTGCCCCGAGCGTGCACTCCGTCGTTAGTATATGGAACGCACGGCAGCTTTCAGGAAGTCTGGCCGGTTGTTCGTTAGCGATTGAGGTTGGGCTCAGTGGGCCCCTCGGTCCATGCAGCTGCTTGTTCATTGGCTCTCGGTGGTCCACACAATCCACACAAGCTATGAGGGGTTGAGCCACCCTCTCCTAGCTGGTCTTAGGATGCACTCTACCTATGCATATGGATGCATAGCGTCCACTCTGGAGCTTTTCAGGGGGTATCAGTGGAGGCAATCGGTTTGGCCACTCCATCTCGAGGACACGTCTGCTAATCTGCTGTCTCATTCAGTGCTCGGGGCTCTGTCCGAGGGACCTCGTCTGGAGCAGACTAAGGCATTTGATAACTTCCAGTTATTGCTGGAATTTTTTGCTGTCCGATGCAAGACCATAGGCTGGTGATGCTCAACTGCTTGACCGCTGTTGTTTCATGGTTGTGGTTTGGTTTGGTGTAGTGTTGGTGTGGGCCCGCCTGGGTGTACATTTCCTCCCTAACGGCTTTCACCTTTGTTATTATATCCAATAGCGAGGCCTTTTAGACGGCAGAGCATGTACGAAATAGATGTAGTAGTTTCCTGGACGAAACTTCAATTCTGCAAGCTATAAGGAGCTCACTAAGCACGAGCCCAGCTAGCCCCAGTTTTTTGCTCCTGAGTTTCAAAGGAAGGTGAGCAGTGAGAGTGCTGGGGCTTAACAGGGGGAGGGTGCTGTGCAGATGCTGCCCCCTGATTGGGTGGGGAGCGCAAAGATCTTTTCTCAAGGGCTGAGGCACCGGCTTGTGAGATTAAACCAAAAGCAAATCTTGGTAGAGGGCTACACGCATACTCATGGAGCTGGAGTCACATCCAAGTGACCACTATGTATGTAAAAACCAAATGACAGCATTAGTAGGCTGTGGCTTTAAGAAGAATTCATTTACTCTTGAATTTCACAGTAGAAAGTTTTTTTTATTATTATTAGTCACACAAATGGGCTGCAAAACATTATATTCAAAGTAAATATGAATTAATTTATTCAATCTTACCTAACTTGAGAAATTCCTGTAATCCAGTAGCTTTCTACAGTCTTGGTACCCATTTTCAAGGCCATTGTTTGAACTGTCCTGGTTTCGATAGCAAACCATAGCCTACTAGCAACCCTCACAGTCTGCCTTAATGCATTGCGCTTCAAACTTTGGCAATAGCCTGTTCATGATCAGTGTCAGATTTGAAAATTCTGAGGCCAACATCACATAAATTGCTGAAAAGTATTATAATTTGTAAACAGCAAAATGAAAACTGAGCAGTTGGAATATTCATTTTTGGTTTAAGCGTTTGCTTGTTCAGGTAATATGACGCTTTTTAGTTTGCAAAATTTGGCTTAAACAAACCATATCACTGAAAAATTTTATTGGCTGCTATTTGAACACTACGCATTTGAGGTATGTGAAAAGAGATTCCCCGTGTAAGGGTTGTGCTTCGTACACAGTTCAGGTGCACTGAGGACAGGAAGTTGAGGACTGGACTTAGGTGCAAGGATGGACTTAGTAGTATTTATTAAGTCTGCTGCACAGCAGAAGGCACGTACGAAGCCTTACAAAACAATGTGGATACGAGGTTCCTTGATAAATGCTATCAGTAATACAGACTCTGAGCTTTAGCTGCAGTAACAATGTATTACAAATAGGAAAACAAACGGAAACGAGCTTCCTGAATATTAATGAACATTAACAGCACTCGGTATAAAGAGTTTTAGAATATAATTATGCGATACGCAGAGAATACGTCTATACAAGACTAAGAATGCCGCACAGGCATGTACGGTATTTACGAGACTTCACCATGAGAGAGTGCGAGTCTTGCCATCCGGGTCTTATTGAGCTGGACGGCTGGAGGCGTGGCCTGACAACCTGATTGGTTTCAAATGCGGATACAATAAGGTATTAATGGGCACCTATAGGGACACAAAGGTAGGTGGACCACAGGACCTTATCCACCCCTCACCCCACTCCCCATCCCCAAATTTAGCATCCATGCAGCATTGCAATCAAGCTTTTAATTTTGAATACATATTTAATACTTTAAGCGCTAATTCAAAACGCTATATAAATCAGGTAAAAAAAAAAGGAAAAAAGAAAAATTTGCATTGAAAAGGAATGAAAATAAATGAGTTTATACAAGAAAAAGAAAGCAAAAAAGAATTTTTTTTTTTTTTAAATATGTAAATATACCTGTTTCTCCCTCCAAAGGCAATTGATATTTAAAGAGGGCCCTGATAGCCTTGGAACCAACAGAGGTTGATGGTATGTGTGTAAGGGAGGTGGGGAGAGTTTGGTTGTATGTGTGTTAGAGAGTTGGGGGAGAGGTTGGTGGTGTGTAAGAGAGGTGGGGGAGAGTTTGGTTGTATGTGTGTTAGAGAGTTGGGGGAGAGGTTGGTGGTGTGTAAGAGAGGTGGGGGAGAGTTTGGTTGTATGTGTGTTAGAGAGTCGGGGGAGAGGTTGGTGGTGTGCAAGAGAGGTGGGGGAGAGTTTGGTTGTATGTGTGTTAGAGAGTTGGGGGAGAGGTTGGTGGTGTATAAGAGAGGTGGGGGAGAGTTTGGGTGAAGACACCGAGCAGCAGTTTTTCTGTTAACTCAGTCTATCTCTAAATGTATTCGGTGGCGCTGCCGTGAGGCGATGACTGCCCCAGTAGTCACAGCAATTATCATCTGCAAGACTAGATTACGCTTAGGCCCCCAGTTCCTCTGATTTCAAGCAAAACATGGTTAATGGGGAGAGTAATGAAAGAGTGTAGAGCCAGGGTGTTTGGACTAATTTGTGACATTCACTTCATTCCTTCTGTTGTTTATTCCCATCCTCTATTTCTCTTCTTTCCCAGTTCTCGTGGCGGAAGGATAGCGAGGAAGGAAAGACCAGGAACAGATAAGCAAATTCAGAGCAGGACTCTTAAGGTTGTTAAACGCAATGAATCTATATCTCCATCTCCGCTGCTATTGTTGGCTATAATTGCAGCGGTGTTCTTCCACAGAAGGAAATGCCAGAGAAGCCCTTTCTAACAAAACACCTGCCAGCCCGTTATTTCCCCACAATATTTCCCATTGACAGCCTGGGTGATTTCCTTGCGCTGCTGCTACCACTGTAAATGGCGTCCATTATGCTGCCGGCAGAAAAGGCCCTTGCGGAAGAGACACGGAGAGAAAGAAACTATGATATTAAAGTGAGACGATGAGCCTAATTAAAACGGAAGGATCCATTCACCACAAATCAATAGCAGAAAACAACCGTCCTGTTTCGCAGCTGCAAATACCCCTGACCTTTATCAATATTTACTGCCGACGAAAAGAAACTACACGAACAGCTTCTACAAATTCCGAAGATAGTGTTTATTTTTTTATTTGAAATGTTTGACTGAATGCATTTGAATGGAGGAGGCGGAAAAAAAGTATGTAATATTTTCTGTAATGTTTATCTTATAATTCCACACACCGTAAAACCTTTTCAACAAATTTCCATGTCACGCAGAATTTTTGCGATTGAAATTGACAGTTTTTTTGTGATTATAAACTGTAAACTGTTCTGTCCTGAATTAATTGGATTGAAAGCAACGAGGTGGCATTCCTTTGCAAACCGATGCAAAGAAATGTTAGTTGGTGTTGTTTGCGCCTACATACAGAACAATCCCATTTTGTCAGTGCCCATTTAAAATTATTGACCACAACAGAAATAATATAAATGCTGAATTCAAAGAACTTGGCTGAGCCTTCCTGCTTGCGCTTGTATTTGTGTTACTATGTTTGCATAGACAGGCACTTGCTCAAAACACACTCATGAAACCACACGTATTTATTTCCGGCAAATTCCACACGCCTTTAGGTCAAAAATAAAAGTTGGCACTGAGGATTTCACAATACACAGTGTCCATCTGTTTCTACTCATAAGAAATAACAGCTTTTGCTAGACATAAACACCTCAGAAACTTCTCAGCGTGAGTCTGTATGTGTCTGTGTGCATGCTTGTGTGTGTGTGTGTGTGTGTGTGTGTGTGAGCATAAGCTGGTGTGTGTCTGAGAGGAGGTACAAAATAAAATTGTAATTCAGCCTCGTTTAATCAGCCTTTTTGCTTTCATCTCTTGCTCTGCTATTACAGACTTTGCCATCAGCCCTACCCCTTCCCCCCACGGTCCATATAGCCACTGACCCCAAAGCTGGACACAACATCCAACCACAAAGTGAGACAGCAGGGCCAAGAGATATGAGCTACTGTTACGCGGCTAATTTTAGTGATAGTGATTAATAAGCGTTCCAAACTTTCTTGGCAGGCAGAGCCGGGCCCACTCAGAGTGCATGTCCTTCCATTAGCGCTCAGTGTGAATCCAGGCCTGTTACGCATGCTCCTGTGCCGGGGCCTTATAACCCCTGGCCTCCTAAGCGCTGGCGGTGGAAGAAACAGCTGGGGGGGATCGATCCCTCTCAAGACCGCTGCACTGTTTGAAGAAAAGAGGAGGCACTCGTAAAATGGCTTCAGGTGTGTGCTTGTGGGTATGTTAATGCAAATGTGTGTGTGTGTGTGTGTAGGTAGTTGGGAGGAGGGCAGCATTCAATCAGCCCATAAAGTGAGAGAGACTGACCTCATACAGGCTTTCCACAGGGAACTGAAACCACAGGGCAGTGAGCTCAAACTGTGCTCCGAAGCGTTGGTTTACTGAACTAGCTTCACGCTCCAGTGTGTAAGAAGAGGGCAGGCAGGTTAAGGCGAGGCCTCGGGGCAGGCGAGTGAGAAACAGTGGAATGTATTTCAATGGATGCTAACCTCTGCTGCCACAAAAAGCCAAACTCTTAGCGCTCCGTTCGATGCTTTGAGTGTCAGCGACCGCCCCCGACCTCAGTCTGCGCCGGGGTCCCGGGCGGGCCAATTAAAGCCGCACATTTGTGCGAACGTGCAGCAAACCTCGCGCCCGTCTGCGACATCGCTCTGAATCTGGTGACACCGAGCCCAGTGGCGGAGTCTGGGAAGTGTAAAGTCAGCCTCTGGAAGTACATGAAGCAGCTGCATGGCAGCCTTTATTCTGTCTCCGCCGGGCTCTTCCACGCGTCAGCATCAACTGCTCGGCCCGTCAAACCCAGCCGGTGCCCTTAAACTCCTCGCGCGATGCTCGCTGCACTGGCACTGACTGGCAACTCGCACAAAACTGAATTTCGAACCAGTTCTGTCCACTGAAATGGCAGCAGGCGTGAGTGGGATTAGCGTTGGGGCAGAATTGGAATAACCATCTACTGTCGCACACTGCTTTCGCCATTTAAACAGAGTCTATTAAATACGGTTTCAGAAAGAAAACAATTTCCATCATATTTTGTTTTGACCAGCTGGATTCGCTTTTCAGAATACTTTTTCAGCCAGAATGTGATTTAATAAAATCAGCCGGTTTAAAGAAAAATAAGGCAGTACGTCTGCTGTCTGATCTCAAGACTAATATCAGCCAAATTTACAAAACTACAGGACTATATGTCGTTGTGTAAAAACTGTGTATTGGGATTTTGTGTTAATACATTAACGCTGCTCTGATTTGGGTCAACATGCATGGTAACTGTTGAGGACATTGAAAAGCCCCTTCCTGCAAAAGCGAGGGATAGTTTTGCTGTCAGTTAAGTGTTGTTTATTTAACCCCTTTGCGCAGATATTGATGCCGACGTTCGTAAATTCTGAAATTTAATTCGTAAATAGTTCTATAATTGAATTTCCAAATGTCTTGCTGCACTGGAATAATTTTCCAAAGTGTATGTGACACAAATACTGTTTTATAAAGCCTAAACACATTCATGCATAACATGAAAAATTGTCATTATTTTTATTCTGTGCAAAGGGGTTAAGATATGCGCTACCTGCACAGTAAACTGAGGGCCATAGCGGAACGGCCATGTAAACTGGAAAATTGCTTGAGGGCATCAAACTGCAGAAATAGATGGAAGGGGCTAATTTTGAATATGTTTTTATGTTTTTTGAGGGATTTTTTTTGTACATTTTCATTAATTTTCTTTAAAATTAATCTAAAGAGTGTCATACTCTGATGCATTTTCAAAACAATTCAATGTTTCAAATTTATCACAAGTATGTTTGACATGCATTTTTTTGGAATTGACGCAATATTCACCAGCCAAAAAAGCAGGTGGTATTTTCAAAGATGGTATCGCTATATCATACATAAAAGATTGAATGCTGTTGCAACGACGCAAAATACGAAGGATGCCATAAGGCTCCGGAATGGGCGTTTATGGAGGATTTGAAAAATTTACCAAGACTGTGTCAGTCGTGACGGCTGTACAAAGCTTGCTGAAAACATTCATGAATCTGCCCTTAAGCGTTAAAAGCTGACCATTCTGAATTCCTGCACTTGCAAAAGAAAAAAGTCAGTTGCCGTACATAGAAAAGGTTTTTAATTGCTACAGTATGCACATGTAGACTCACTGGGTATCAATGACCTTTTGTTTCCCACTAACAGTGAGGACCCGATTCAGGCTGACTGAAGCTCATTGCAGTGATTCACCTGCTTGCAATTATTGTTCCCAAAAAAAAAAAAAAAATAGTCAAAGGTAACCTAATACTAAAGGCTTTCTTTCCTGTCATGCCTATGGGCATCCTCCTCAAACCAGAGCAACTACGAAACCTGTCAGGTCAAATCAAATCCGCAGACAAACTGAAAAAAAAAAAAAAACACATAAAATGAAAAATGCACAGCTAGACACATCTACTAGTAATGAAAACACATCATATTGTCCATAATTAAAAAAATATTTCATCACCTCTATTACTTATTATCATCTCATCTCAAATACTCAAGCTCCAGATATCTACATACAAAAATATACACAACACAAGCATTTTAACATCGTAGCACCGTGCTAATCTGAAGAAGAAGACATTTATCTGCCTTCCCTTACAGAAAGGCTTGTGGAATCACTGTCGGTTTTTGTTGTTGGGCAAAGTCTGTTTCAATAGATGAGGAGCGCACTGCCACAGAAAACCACAGACGGTGGTCTGCGTTCGACACTGATGAATGAATACCTAGCTCACTGCTCTCAAAGAAAATGGCTACATTCCTTATTTTCAACCAAATTACTTTCTGCTGGGGGAAACATATATACGCTGAACACTATGTCTTCTGCCCTGCTCACATAGGGATAGTTTTAATTAAAATGTTTAGCAAAAACACATTATTCATTACCTTATATTCAGAGTTTATCCTCCTGTTAAACTTTTTAAAACTTTTTTTTACCTGTTTCTTTTTTTTTCTTCCACAATATCTCCGAGGCAGGAAAAAAGGGCATGATTTATGATAAGAATATAATTGTTCACATATTTTAACTTTTCAGATGAAAAAAAAAAAAAATCGGGGTGAAAAATGTTTTTAAAAAGTTTTCGGGCGGGTTTGAGGCAGGTGGGAGAGGTACTAAGGCTGAAGCCATGAAATGTAAATGTGCTGAAGGTTTTGGCGGCCTTGGAAGTGTTTGTGCACGAATGACATGCTAGCTCACCCTGCGGTGGCTACCTGCCACACTCCCATATCATATCACCTATGAATATTTACATAAAAATGCGAGGTAACACTTTATATGAATGGTCTTTCATGTAACTCCTTTCTATCTGCCATGTAGCAACTGCACAAGCAGAATTATGAATAATGACCCTGACGGAGTGGCCGGCGCTGTGTCATCACTTAAGCATCAAATGCATTAACATGACAACCCATGTGATACCTGGTGTATTTCCGCTTAAGGTTGTTGTTATAAGCTTTAAGAAGGCCTCCGTAGGACATATTATATTGTGTTTATGGAAGAATTATGCAGCTTTTATGGAGCACATTTCGCAGAAATATTTGCCGAATGAGATCAACTTTGTGAAGCTGATATCCTGACTCATTCATGTCATTAGCTTCCATGTTAAAGTGGTGAAACAGCGTCTCTAAAGAGGCCCTAATTTAAAGGGATGAGTAATAATTATACTGCAATGTGGAGAAGCATTGAGCGCAGAGCAGCTGAGTGGTGTAAACAGCATCAGAAGCGCATGGAGCCTCGTGTCTGTCCTCATCCCGTCTGTAACTCAGTCTGGAGCCTCGTGTCTGTCCTCATCCCGTCTGTAATTCAGTCTGGAGCCTCATGTCTGTCCTCATCCCGTCTGTAATTCAGTCTGGAGCCTTGTGTCTGTCCTTATCCCGTCTGTAATTCAGTCTGGAGCCTCATGTCTGTCCTCATCCCGTCTGTAATTCAGTCTGGAGCCTCATGTCTGTCCTCATCCCGTCTGTAATTCAGTCTGGAGCCTCGTGTCTGTCCTCATCCCGTCAGTTATTCAGTCTGGAGCCTTGTGTCTGTCCTCATCCCGTCTGTAATTCAGTCTGGAGCCTCGTGTCTGTCCTCATCCCATCTGTAATTCAGTCCGGAGCCTCGTGTCTGTCCTCATCCCTTCTGTAATTCAGTCCGGAGCCTCGTGTCTGTCCTCATCCCTTCTGTAATTCAGTCTGGAGCCTCGTGTCTGTCCTCATCCCATCTGTAATTCAGTCCAGAGCCTCGTGTCTGTCCTCATCCCATCTGTAATTCAGTCTGGAGCCTCGTGTCTGTCCTCATCCCATCTGTAATTCAGTCCGGAGCCTCGTGTCTGTCCTCATCCCGCCTGTAATTCAGTCTGGAGCCTGTGTCTGTCCTCATCCCATCTGTAATTCAGTCAGAGCCTCTGGTCTCTCCTCATCCCGTCCAGTCTGGAGCCTGTCTGTCCTCATCCCGTCTGTAATTCAGTCTGGAGCCTCGTGTCTGTCCTCATCCCATCTGTAATTCAGTCTGGAGCCTTGTGTCTGTCCTCATCCCGTCTGTAATTCAGTCTGGAGCCTCGTGTCTGTCCTCATCCCGTCTGTAATTCAGTCTGGAGCCTCGTGTCTGTCCTCATCCCGTCTGTAATTCAGTCTGGAGCCTTGTGTCTGTCCTCATCCGTCTGTAATTCAGTCTGAGCCTCGTGTCTGTCCTCATCCCGTCTGTAATTCAGTCTGGAGCCTTGTGTCTGTCCTCATCCCGTCTGTAATTCAGTCTGGAGCCTTGTGTCTGTCCTCATCCCATCTGTAATTCAGTCTGGAGCCTCATGTCTGTCCTCATCCCATCTGTAATTCAGTCTGGAGCCTTGTGTCTGTCCTCATCCCGTCTGTAATTCAGTCTGGAGCCTCGTGTCTGTCCTCATCCCATCTGTAATTCAGTCTGGAGCCTCGTGTCTGTCCTCATCCCATCTGTCATTCTGTCTGGAGCCTTGTGTCTGTCCTCATCCCGTCTGTAATTCAGTCCGGAGCCTCGTGTCTGTCCTAATCCCGTCTGTAATTCAGTCTGGAGCCTCGTGTCTGTCCTCATCCCATCTGTCATTCTGTCTGGAGCCTCATGTCTGTCCTCATCCCGTCTGTAATTCAGTCTGGAGCCTCATGTCTGTCCTCATCCCGTCTGTAATTCAGTCTGGAGCCTTGTGTCTGTCCTCATCCCGTCTGTAATTCAGTCTGGAGCCTGGAAGAACTTATAATGATTCCATTTTAATTTTTAGAATTTCACTGCCGCCTCTGTTGCTTCCTCTGGGTCAACTGATGTCCAGCATCATTCCAAACTGCATTCCCAGTATAACTTTGCTGATGCTGAGTGGAGACATACATTCCCAGTATAACTTTGCTGATGCTGAGTGGAGACATACATTCCCAGTATAACTTTGCTGATGCTGAGTGGAGACAGAACAAATATAGAGCACAATCATAAACATATTCCTAAACGCCTCCCAAATAAAATTGTTAGGAGGCAGAACATGCGGTGTTATCCTTGGTATTACAGACAGACAAGCTCATCATTGATTTACTGCCACTGACTGGCAATGGCACACATCTCTGAGAGGTATGTCTAAATTGTAATGGCTTGAATAATTACATTAGACACATTTTCATGTTCATTTAATCAGTGTCCTCTGTTGAAGAATGAATTAATCTGTACATAAAGCTCTGAGTGGGAGATGTGGTGTCTATTATGTGCCATGTCAATGTCAGCAAATACCATACCAAGACGACAAGCAGTGATTCTGCATCTTAATGACATTGCTGAACAGGTCTGTGACCGTCCGTCCGTCTGTCTGTCTGTCAGTCTGTTTTCAGCCAATGACTATACTCTTGCTCTTCCTTGTTCTGTACAAATCTCATAACTTACAAGAATAAAAAAAAAACAATATACAATGCTGGAAAATCATGCGGAAGCTGAGGACTGTGCTATATTTTACTCATAGCTAAATGTATACAATAAATGTGTAATAAAGTAACACAAGTGAAAATGATGGATGTCAAGATACTGAGTAATACAGAGACACCGTTACCCCTGAAACACGTTAACTCTGGAAACATGTTCTGTTAACGTTCTGCCCATGTTCTGTAAACTCTCTGTCCATGTTCTGTAAACACACAAATCCAAAAGCGACACAAAGGACATACAAACACATGAATCCACACCTAAAAGCACAACCCGCAATCACAGAGCCCCAACATCATGATACTAATCCTGCAGCCCTGGTAATAAGCTTAGGGGCAGAATCATGAGCTACTGACACTGCAGTCAGAAACTCTCGGGGAGGAGTTCGGTGAGATGGTGGTTGACGGGGGTATTAACTGTGGAAGGGGGGGGAAGGAGGGGGGAGATAGGGAGTGTGGTATCTACAGGGGAGCTGAATTGGTTTTAATCATCTGTTAATCACCAGTAATGAGAGGTACTGTGTGAGGAAAGGAAGGACGGAGTCACTGGGAGGGTTCGTGTCCCCCCCCTTGCTAAGAGGCAGGAGAGGAGAGGGCAGTTGTTTCTAAGGGGAGGTATGGAAGAGGACGAAAAACTGGGGGCCCTGGGCCCTGAAGCCCCCCTCTTCCTGGCCTCAGTCACCTGACTTCCCCGTGCAAATTCATCGCCCCGAGAAACAGCCTCAGATCTCGCACGCTCCAGCTCTCTCTATTCCTCTGTGTTATAGCTGGAGAACAGGAGACGCCCAGAGGAGGGCAAACTGGGCTACCTCTGGGGTCTAGCGTTATGGAATTGTTTCCTAATGTTGAAAACTGTTGCGTTCCTACCCGCCCACCCCGCCATAGTCTGCTCACAAACCCAAAATGTACTGCTTGTCTTCAGATATCTACTATTCTACTCAAGCCTAGTAAAGTCAACCTCTAATATGAGTGGCATACACTGCAGTCTACAGGGGTACAAATATGCAAGAAGTAATAAAGAAAATTTGAAATTTTGCAAATTTTGAAATGACCCAGTTTTTGAAATACCCACCGGTCGCCCTCGGAGACGTTTGCACCTCACACACACACACACACACACACACACACACTCACAGTGAGAACCATAGTTCACTGGCACATTTTTTTGCTGTTATTTGGTTGTGTTGACAGAGTCAAATCACCAGATCTGAATCTAACTGAATACGCATTTCACATGCTGAAGAGGAGACTGAAGGCAGAAAGTGCCGGAAAAAAAGCAGGAATTGTAGATGGCTGCAGTACAGGCCTGACAGAGTATCACCAAGGAAGATACCCAGTGTCTGGTGATGTCTCTGCGTCACAAGCTTCATGCAGTCATTGTATGCAGAAGATGTGCGACCGAATATTAAAAATGATGACTTTATTCTAGTACATTTTGCTAAACCTTCCATTATTTCTTGACGTGTCCGAAGATGAGGGGACTTCTGTGGAAACGCCGCTGTCATATCTAAATGGTTCACATGATGTGGATAGTAATACCTTCCAGGATGACAGTCTGAGCTTCAAACCCATTGTCATTCTATCTTCGCAAACTCAAAGTGCGAGAGTCTAGAACCAAACTAAAATATGGCTGTAAGCAGCTGTCGGTGGTCTATACGAGCATTGGGGACTTGATCATCTTGCGTACCATCATTGTCATAAATTTTGGTTAAGTGGCGTTTACACACGCTACGTCCAATCAAAGCTACATTTTGGGAACTTTCTCAGGACACCTTCCAGATCAGACACACCAAATTTCAAGCCAATCAATAATACAGCGTAGGAGCCATAAAAATTTAATTTTTCAGATTTTTCTGAATGGTGACTAAAAAGACCAAATGGGCTTAATTTAGACATTTTAAATACCTCAAGTATGTCCAGTGTCAACTAAAAAAAAAAAAGTTTCATGCCAATAGGCCCAACGGTTATTTAAATATTGCAAGAATTACTGTATCCATACTTAGCGCTGCCTGGTGTTAAATCAATGAGAAGTGATCCGTAAGATGCCTATAATATTTGGTGTATATAGGTCAAACAGTTATTTGGTCATGACCTCACTTCCTGTTAGACATCCTCTCTCAACTTTGCAGTGAAAGTATGGCCAAACCATAAACCATGCAAACAAACGCAGGATTAAATTTTGTGAGAAATATTGAACAGATCGTTTCAGCTAGGATTAGTCAAGAAGCGTATTAAAAAAACAAATACATTTTTTTAAATAAAATTCAAAATGACGGAAAAACTAGTTTGGTGCCCAAGTCTCCCACATACAGTTCTATTGGCTGTCATAATTATAATAAGACGAAAACAAAAAATTGAGATATTAACAAAGAGCGATAGCCCTGTGCTTCTTACACATGCTGCAAAAATCTGCTTTTAGAAATTCATACAATAAGGTGTATTTTTCATGGTCAAAGTTTGTGTGTTTTTCTATAAAATGCAGTAGGCGCCAATATAGAAAAAGCTGATTTACTCATTATGAGTAAAATGGATATCTTGCATCTTGGAAACAAACTCTTCATATAAACACGATAAGGGTAAAATGTGTCACTGTCCAGTGAATTATGGTGCTCACTGCAGCAAGGGTAGAGGAAACCCGCTCATGTGCAAGTAACCCACGGCCACCTGGAGCAGAGATGACTGCTTACCACATCCCTGAGCATCCCAAAGCCAATTATGCACCGCTCCCGTTGTTCTGCAGTCCATTACTGGCAGTGGCACAGCCGGATCCGATTCGAGACCGCAGTGCCCACTCATGCGCCGCGAGCATCGCTTTTACCGAGTGAGCAACCCGGCAGCATCTCCAGAGGTTTTTTAGATGCAAAAGACCTCAGAGAAACAGAGAGCATTGCTGAACACTCACTGTGTCTTACGGAAATAAATAAATAAATAATATAGAAGGCTTTATACAATTCCTCTATTTAATGAAATTTGTAAATGATTTTTGCAGTAATTATGGCAGCAGGTTCTGTTGCTGGACGTGCTTAAAACCTCCGTGACTGTGACACCCCGACCGTGTAGTGGACTCTGGATCACGATGCAGATGCTAATCTACCTTAGCCCAGTAACTCTTCCTTACGCACAAAATGCTTCTTAACAACCGGGCTGTCGTTTCTATAAAGTGCTCGAAAGATTTCGGCCATTTTCAACGCCTCTCTCACCCATCAGGTGCCTGACTTTACCACAAGATATGTGTGGAGCAGAAAATATTCCTGATATTAGAGCCATTTCACTGGTAAGTATATTTGGTTTCAAATATAACAGCAGATGTTTTTTTTTTTTTTTTTTACCAGATTTAGACTTACTTTAATAAGAATTATGTGTTAGAAATAGAAACGTACCCTGCCTGACTGAATATTGTGTTATTTCATTGGTCAATGTTTGAATAGAAATAGGCTATGTAAGGAAGAATAATTCCCTTGTTAGAAGCTGTAGGAATGGGAAGTAAATTAGTTTCTTGACTGTGTCTATCACATCATGTAAGAGAATGTAGCCATTGAATTGTGTTTTAGCTGTATCAATGCTTAATGCTTGTAAAATCAACTTGTGAATTCAGAAGCTTTATTGGTATCGCTGTGTCGCATTGGAAACACTAGTCAAGATCCTCAGCATCGCTAATTAGAGTGCGGTACTCACTCCTATTTACAGGTTCTTTGATAAAAACCCTTGTGCCACCAGTATATTTCTTTCGCTTTTGTAGCGCAGAACAGAGGCAGAGTTAGATTTCTCTTTGGATTTGTTGCAAACAATGATTGAGAGAAATTAGCAGTTGGTTTTAAGACCGTTTAGACCTCAAACGATTTCAAAAATGTTGTTTTTCACCAAATTTAGTCCATCACTCTCGAAAAAAGCAAGTGCCATCTGCAGATGAACCGCTGAAAAAAATGCACCAAAGAACCAACTCTTCAATGAAATCTGTCTGCTAACGTAGGCAACATTGTCATAAATGTTAGCATTATGAATGACAAGAACGCAGTGTGATTACTGTGTAAAAGGTAAGAAAGATGTCAAGGCTTTTAAAAAGCTGGTTTAATAAATGAAAGATAGCCATACAACTTCAGTTTGACAGGCATAAACCGTGTATTGTAGTGAATGTATCATAATACCCCCATAATGCCCCTACCCCTGGCAGTATCCTAATGAAAAATGCTATGACCCCCCCTCCAAATCTTGCTGCTCACAAAGTATATATAAAGCATGCATAAAACCAGTTGGGGGGCTATCCCCCAGTACTTTATTCCCATAAGCACTTGCTGCAGATTGTATTCTGCATTTGCACTGGCATCAAGAGTCATCCATTCCGTGAATATCCTTATCCATCAAAGACGCCTCCCAATAAAAGCAGGGTAGTTAGGCTTGCATGGGGTCCCTGATGGAGATTTTCAATGCAACACCATGTTCGCAGAACATCGATGGATCCATTCCTTGCTTCAAAAACATTTTCAAGAAAACTTTCAGAACTCTGAATCTTAGAAGAACCATAAAATCTTTTTATCTTCAGTGCAGTGTTATTCAACAAATATTTAAGAGTAGCACATTCAGGGCAAGTTTCTACTTAAATACTTAAAAACACTAGAAAGCAACCCATAATCAGCAACTGTCATATACTTTTGTGGTCTGGCAAACGTAGTTTAGCGATTCAAAAAATTTTTTAAGCAAAACTAACAAATCCAGATTAGGCCTAAATTATTTCCTCAGCAGCAAAGTGATTGACAGATTTTGATCTCTCAGAGTAACATGTGATTAGAGAATATTGGGAGTTTTTCTCCTTTATTGTGATAGTACAGTAGGGATAGTTAGGAAGAATGGGGAGGAGTTGCGGATAGAAGAAGTGGGATGACGGACGACGACAACATATGCGAGACGATTCAAAGTGATCCTTATGTGTCCGCTCTGCTATGCAGGGAACACAACAAAGTGGTAGAGCACTCCATTGCCCTTATTTAGCAGGACGCCAAGTTTCAGGCGACTTCCTGCACAAGTTACCTCTTCCACAGGTGATGTAAACAGGAGGAATTTTGGCTGAACTGACAGTCAGTGTCCAGACCCACTCTAGGCAGAAATGCCGAGAGGAGAATGCTAAAAGCGGATTAACAAAAATGTTGTCGACCATTTATAACTAATTAAAATTACTGATAGGTTTTGTTGGCCCCACTTCTTGACAATTCTAAAAAAAGAAAAATCATGAATTGTAAAAATAAATAAAAAAATAAAAAGAGATATATTTGTGTGAATTGAAATTAATCTCAACAGCGGTCTACCAGCTTGTTTTGATGAGTGATGACAATGTTATGAAGATTATACAGCCTCAATCAAGGTTAAAGTGATGCATGCGCCCTGATTAAAAGTCAGACCTTCATCGACATCTCATCACCTTTTATTCATGAAATAAACAAAATAGGAATCCTGCTCGTAACCTTGCAAGCGCTTTTCCAGAATAAATTAGAAAAAAATCAAATGCAAACGTGAATGCACACACACAGACACACACACACACACACACACACACACACACGCACACACGCACACACACACACGCGCGCACACACACAAAGTATACCAAACCCTCATGGCGATTTTGCGTATGAAACCTTTTTTTCATTCCCCGTCCATGGAGGTAATTGAAAAACAGGCCATATTTGTAATTCAAGGATAGAATAAAATGTAAAATAAGCACTATTTTCGCAGCCAAGGAGAAACAATCAGCTTTAAAGGCCAACAAGAAGAGCGGGGTCAACAAGTTCTTTCATCTTCAACTTTTCAGAAAGCAAAAACATCCAGGCAATCTAATTAGCCAGTGTTGAAAAAATTATAATAAATGACGTAGTTTACTGCAATCGTGCCAGTATAGATAAACACACAAGCTGGTATCGCTGCACCTGCGTCATGCTCTGTGTCCACCTGAATAGTGAATGTCAAAATGCTCCAAAATTAATCGCTTTTACAGCATTTTGTTTATCTGTGGTATGGTCCCGGATAACAATATCTTACTTATCTCAGTAACATCCTGGTTTCAAAGACACACATTAGGCCTTGGCATGAATTCTATTTTGAATGGGTATTTTCCACACTCAACTCCTGGCTAAGTTAAGATTAAACTGTACCAGGAAAACTGGCCGTAAATTGCTGCCTCAGGTACGACTTTACCAAAGTACCTTTTTCCCGCCAATGCACAACAAGACGCCAACACTGATGGCCCCCAAAATTTCTCCTGGCACCATTAACTGCATCACTCAATTTGTTATGGCTCATGCACTGTTAAAAGCAAGGCACACAACAACCCTGCTTGAAACAAGACAATGTAGAGAAAAACCGAATTCACTTCTGAGCAGAGAGGCGCCTTTACATGTACGCGAAATTGATAGATAAATGTAATGGATAAAAGAACACAAAGCAAAGCCCAAGGTGTAATTCCCCTCTTGCTTAGAATAGCTCTTGTCTTTCTTCATTCCTTTACACTTCCATCCTTCCTTCCTCCTCTCCTCTTCTTCATTTGAGCACTCTGAAGATCTCATTATCTGCGGGGCTGGGCACAACTTGTTTTTCCACGCAGGTAAATTATAGCTCGACCACAGACGGAGCTCGTTAGGGCACCTGTCAATCACGGCGGAGCGCTCGGGAAGCAATCCCGACCGTGCGACAGGGAGGTCAGTGATGAAGATGTTCGTCTTCCATTCATCATCACATCTCGCCCAAAATCAATTTACAGCACATCAAATTTATTGCGACCCCCCCCTCACACCCCGTCCCCGAGCCAAACCACCACCAACTCCCACTTCCTGACTGAAGAGGGATGTTGGTGATTATATGAGTGTGTGAGACGCCACAAACTGTATCCTTCTGACTCAAAAAAGTAATGCTAAAACAGAGAATGAGATACCTGTATTATAACTGTATATTCTGCATTGTCTAATGTGTTATATGACAGAGTATTTCAACCAATTGCTGCATAAATGGTATGTTTATATGACACAATGCATGCACACAACAGTCAGTGAAATCGCAGAACTGATAAATACTTTGTTTAAAGCAAACTCACACACACTGGCATGCATACATGCACTCTCACGTGGACTTCCATTAACACAAACAGGACTGCAGTTACACACACTCACACTCGCACCTTCACACACACACACACACACACACACACTCACCTGCATCCAAATACAATGTACATACAGGTGGAATGTGCATCAACCTGGACAGATACACAAATGATTTCTTATACTATACTAATGCACACACACACACACACACACACACACACACACAATGAATCACCACTCTTCCCTCACTCTCCCACCTATCCAGACCCTGGTACATTTTCTCTGATTTGGTGACAGAAACACACTTGGCTGACGTGGGACCAGCTCTATGTTAAATAATTTACCAACTAGATTCCTCAACACACAAATTAATTAATCGATGTGAAAAAAGCTATTAGAAATGGACGGTACATTGGAGTTATATCTGAAGGGATTGTGTCTCCCGGCTGGTTTGGGAGGAAGAGATGATGGTAGTAGGAGGGAGATGCCTCAGCCACTTTGCTTCGTCTGCAACCCCTGCCACCCCAGATAAGTGGAAGAAAATGGATGGATGGATGGATGGATGAATGGTACATAAGGTCCAGTATGTAAACAATTAGTGGTATGACAGGCAAAAATGTGCAATTTAATTTTCCTTGGACTTTCTTCTTACTCCTTCCCATACACAGTGTACATAGTGAGCAAAATTATACGCTGGACAGTTACACACTCTTTAATTTTGGTTCTTTGAAAGGATACATTGAGTTTGGAAGGATACGCTGACAGTGACGGTGATGTACAGACTGTAAGCTTTAATATGATGGTGAATTTTTATCCGCAGTGAATTAAGTGTTTCGAAATGACAAAACCTTTTGTACAAAGCATACCCGTCAAGAAATCAAGAAGCGCTGAACAGTTTAACATAATGTAGAATAAAGTTGTCATTCTGAATATTTGGTCCCATATCCTTTGCATGCAATGACTGCTTGAAGTCTGTAATGCATAGACATCAGCAGTGATGCACTGCCGGGCCTGTACTGCGGCCATCTTTAAGTTCCAACTTTTTGGGGGAAATTCCGCCTTCAGTCTCCTCTGCAGCATTCAAAACGCATTTTCATGTTGTCCCACGAATAACAAAAGGTCGCAAGTGACATTCCTGATGAAACCTTTTTTTCTGCACCACGAAGTACTACAGCGGCTGTAGTACTTTGTGGTGCAGAAAAATAGGTTTCATCAGGAATGTCACTTGTGACCTTTTGTTATTCATGGGACGATGTGATTTTAGATCCCATGGTTGAC
The DNA here is from genome assembly GCA_029692085.1 of Gymnothorax javanicus. NCBI lineage: Eukaryota > Metazoa > Chordata > Actinopteri > Anguilliformes > Muraenidae > Gymnothorax > Gymnothorax javanicus. The sequence continues at coordinate 6,698,990 of CM056210.1, read as the reverse complement.
TCAACCAAAATAAAAAAAATGTAAACATGTGTGACTGTTGTTGAATTATGGTGTTCATTGACTCACAGTATCTCTCTATCTTTCTCTTCTTTCTTCATTCAGCATCAAGTTAATAGCCAGTCCAGTTACCACTCTTACCCAAGTTCCGGTGCATACCCAAGTGCCACCGTTAATTTCCTGTTTGTGTGTTGCTCTTGCTGCAGGTGCTTGCAGTCAGTTGTATCTTGTGTCCTTGTCTGCAGCTGTGCTCATCACACATCACTGCTGCGCTTCAGACATGCTCCTGACACACGGGAGATTCCCCGCCGAGAGCCAGCTCTGCGGCCTACAACTGTAGGGTTCCACCATCAGCGACGATGGAGATATGGAAGACCATGATAATTTTTAGGCGGATATTTTGTCATCACCCTGTTTGAATATTCCATCCATCCATTACCCATCATGCTTTGTTTCTGGTCAGCGCTGGGGATGGAGCCGATTGCAGCATCGAGCAGGTGACAGGCGGTGACACAACAGGAACAATCAGTAGTCCAATTCTGCAAAAATGCACCATTCACTCACGCACTCATAGCTATAGTCAATTTAGAGGGTCCAGTAGGCCTGACGTGCATGTCATTAGAAACGTTTTTTCTAACGCAAACATGAGGAGAACATGCAAACTCCACACAGAAAAAGGCCCCGGGCCAGATTCAAACCCACAACCTTCAGCAACACTGGTGCTCACTGCGCCTCCGTCCCATTTGAATATTCAAAATGCAAATTCACACGAGTGGTAAAGGAGAGGATCAAGGCTTTCGCTGCTAAAGAGGGGGGAAAAGAGCGAGGAGCAGTGTGTAGAATAAAAGGCATGAGGACTCAGGTGGGGGTGGGTGAGGGGGCAGAGCGAGAGAATGAGAGGTTTCATTCCAGTAGATGTCACGCTGTTTGGGCTAAACGATGCTCCGTCGAGCCATATCCAGCCTGCCTCTGGTGCTGCCACCCCCGCTGTACCCGCAAGGCCCAGTGCCAGCGCCCACATTGCGCCCGGCCCTGCCAAGAGCCACCAATCCGTCCCTCTCCGCAGAGCAGATGCCACTCAATCGTCCCTAACAGACAGCCATCGCGGTGCCAACAAACAGCAAGTCCGTGAAGGGAAGGTGGCAGTGGCAGAGGCAGGGGGCAGAGGAACGCAAAATGTGGTCAGATAATGATTACCCTTCCTCAAACGCTCACACACACATATGCATGTATCCACAACCACAGACACACATACACACACACGCACACACACACACACTATCTGACTCCCTGCTTTCTCCCGCATGCTGCCCCCCAGGCCTTTGCAGTATTCTAATTCTGTTTCCTGACTCTTATTATCCGCGGAGTGTGTGACATCTGAATCGTAATTAGTAGCTGAGGGGTGACTGGAGATCGAGTTCCCTGGAAACACCACAGGGAAGGTGGAGTTGGGGCTGGAGAGTGGCTGGGTGGGGGTGCTCCGTCTCAAAATACGGTGTAGGCCGCAGTCCTCCCAAAAAAAAAACCTCCGCATACTTCTGCCCATCTCTCTACCTTACCTCACCTTCACCTTCTCCTACTCCATCACCATCTACAGAGAGGGACAGTTAGAAGAAATCTCGCCTCTCCCAGAGGGCCGTGGTATTTCTGTCCGCTTTATCTGGGAGCCCCTATCGATAACCCTGAAGCTTCTTCATTTTAGCACAAAAAGCCAGACAACTCTGGCAAGCTAAGGGGGCTGGAGATAATGGGATTGAGCTGGTACTTAAATCTCAGTGAACCATGGCAGCTCGAATAATTAGTGAATTGGACCCTTACTGAAGGGGGCTAATGACGGGTAATACAATCCCCCGGCCCTCGGAGCAAAACCCACGGGACGCGCATCCTTCTCCATCTCCGTACCCCAGGAAAAGGACGCTTCGCTCTCCTGCAAAACCTGTAAGTGTCACTGGCACAAAATCGGGGGACAATATTCCATAAAAGGCAAAAATGTAACTGGGGTAAGGGCGGAAAAATCCTCTTTTAGCGGCAGTGGCATAGGAAGGAGAAGGGGTCCTGTCCTGGCATTGAAAGTTCATTAGAGGAACAATGGTGTCCCCGCGATTTCATTAGGAGAGGTTAATAAGGAGAAGCTGTGCAATTCATTACCCATGATGCTCTCTGCTTTGTCGAGGCAGGGACAGGAGCGAAGGGTAGGAAGGTCTAAGTCCCGATCAATACACATCACGGCGGTAAATGAGCAAATAAATAAATGAGTGCGCGGGCACGTGCATGAACGCTAACGCTCTCCTCGTCTCTCGCTTGCACGCAAATGCGCCTGCACGAGTGCAAGCAAACGTCAATGCGTTCGGTCACGCACTGCTCTCCCTCTCTCGCACTTATCGTCCTGAAACAGCACAGCGCATGTGAGGGTATGCGCGCCCACACGGTTAAACGTGCAATTACAGTAAAGCCAATTCCACGCAACGACAATTTAATACCTATAAGACAAGACCAAGCAAAAACTATCGTGCTCCACGCCGAATTCAATTGCCTCTTACTGCAAATCCAATTCATTTGTACATGGAGGGGGAAATGTAAACACTTGAGGCGAGCATCTCTCTCCTTCAGAAGAGGGAAGAGGACTCTGAGAATTAACTTTTGGGGGGTGGGGCGATGTAACCACTGGGGTTCGAGGAGGGGTCGCCCAACATTGTACATCATCATGAGCGTACGGTACAGTAAGTGATTTCCCCCTGCACTCTAACCACTGACTCTCTTCTGCCTGCTGAGTCGCTAAGGCAATTCACAGGTCTGCTCTGGTGTAGCGCGCCGCGGCCGCCGCACATTAAAATTCATGGGACGTTCAGCCATTTCGCTAAATGCGCTGTTTCCCTGCTGAGAAGTGCCACAAAGTCCGCCGGAGCAGCGCTGGCATAGCGCTGGGCCCTGACGATCCTTCAGAAATGAAACTTTGGGAACGTGACAAACATCGGCAGGTGACTTTTATAATTTCCTGTCAAGCTGTGCGCTCAGGTGGAAGGGTCAATCACAAAAAGTGGGGTGAAAAAAGGGTACTTTTTGTCAATTCGCCAGACAAAAAAATTAAATACAGTTAACGTGTAATTCTGCAACTTCTGCTGACAGGAAAGGTGATCTGTTGGGAAGGCTGACCCAAACATGGCTCCCTGTCATCTTTATTGTGCTTTTTATATACAAGGCATTGTTAGGTAAGCTGCCTGGATATATCACCAGTTTGCTTTATTTTACCATCTTCATGCTCTTGACTATCTGGTTTTAGACATCCCGAGGGTTTATACCGAACTGGGTAAAACGGTTTTTCGGTATTTTGCCCCATAGAAATGGAACGGGCTTCAACAGTTTCTAAAATTGGAAAAACGTATTTCATTTGATTGTTTTAAATGTATTTTATTGGCTGCCATGATGCAGGAATGTACATGTGTACTGTAGTTCTTTTGGGTTGTTTTTATTTATTGTTGTACTTGGATGTTTTACTATGGTTCACAACTGGGCTCCGTTGCAAAAGAGAGCTTGCGCTCAATCGGACTCCCAGTATAAATGAATAAAATAAATAAATAATGGCCACTGAGGTGACTGATCTACAGGATGCATTCCAAATGAAAACACCGGGGACAACACATTCTCATCCCGACTTGTCATATAACGACGCTACCTGATCAAGCGCCAATATACCCCGAAAAAGGGAGGCTTTTGATGTCGTAATTAGACATTTAGGGTTAGGGTTTGGATTAAGGGTTCAGGGTTAGGTTTATTTTAAACTAGCATCAAATAAGGACGCCAAAAGCCTCATTTTTCGTCATTAATCGACGTTTAGTCAAGTAGGATCACTATATGACAAGTCGGGATGAGACTGGACTTAAAGAGACCTCTCATTCCAGATCATTTCTTAAAGTGGCACACAAACTGTGCATGTTGTTATTTATGTCTTCCTCTCTAGGATGTCCACCATTATTTTTTATGTTTGCAGACATTTGAAACTCTGTTATTTGCATTTGTTATTAACGAAGTCTTGCTTTTTGCTTTCAGCAATGCATTGCAAGTTAATGAATGATTTTTACAAAGACAGACAGACTGACAGACAGAGTGCCACATGATGGAGATGTGAGTGAAAAAACTGGGTGTCCGTTTCATTATTGTCAGACTCACAGTATATTTGCAGATAATAGCCAAGCAGAGCAAAATACAGTCAGGTAGGAAACAGTCGCAGGGTTTCCCTCTCTGTTCTCTACGGACGATGGTTTTCCTGCATCTTGATGGCCTGACAGTGAGGTACAGCTGCTCTAAGGTACATCCACCCAGTTTATACTGAAGAAATGCTTATGTTATTCAGTGCCTTCCACTAATATTGGCATCCCTGGTAAATATTATCTAAAGGCTATGACTATGAGAGGCTACGGCTATCTTTCATTCAGACACTGCCCAAAAATCTAAACTTGAATTTAAGGATCTCGATAAGAAAAATGTTCTTTTCTTAAATTAAATATTTTCTTTGCTCCGAAGCATGCCACAATCAGCATTTCCTGGAAAACATTATCATAAAAATTTAATTAAATTATATTCCTATTCCCAGGTCACTGTAATGATTAGGAAAGTTGAAATGATCAACTATGAACTTTTGCTTCCCTGTCCTATTTTTACATATTGGCTCATTTCCCTTCGTGATCTGTCACAATAATTAAGGCTGAAGAACACTGCACTGATGAGCAACAGAGATTTTGAGGTTCACAAAAGTGGGCACGACCAAAAGAAACTAGCTAATAAGTTGAATTACCCATTTCGACTGTCTGAGAAATAATTCAGAAGTGTGCGGCATACGGTAAGAGGACGTGTGCCTACCTTTGAGTGTTGTCATTGTGAGGAGGACGGTGCAAGTGGTAAAGGAAACTCCAAGAATCACCGTTAGAGAATTGAAGACATTCATTATGCCTCGGGGTCAGAAAGTCTGCGATCAGATACCATCTACAGGACTACGAGATGTTTTGGAGTATTGCCAGGAAAAAAAGCCTCCATTGTAATCAAAAACAATTCTTATGTGACTACAGTTTACCAGACAGTACTGGAACTTCCAATGGTCTGACAAGCTTTGGGGTCCGATGAGAACAAAATCAAGGTCTTTGCCAAAGAGAGAAAAAAAACAGTGATGCGTTTGCCATATAACACTAGCCATTCTGTAAAGAATCTCAACCTCACTGCGCAGCATGGCGGTGGGTCTTTCATTTTGTAGATCTGTTTTTCTTCATTGGAAAACTTGTTGGAATTTATGGTTTCGTGGATTCCATCAGGTGTCAGCAGATATTACATGAAAATATAACTGCCTCTGCCAGAAAGCAGAGTTTTGGTTGCGGTTGGATCTTGCACTGACCACAAAGTGGTTCACCAACCACAGAATCAGGCTTTTGCCTTGGCCTTCCGTGTTCTCTGATCTAAATCCAACAGGAACCCAGTGGGCTGAGCTAAAGTGGAGAGTGAATAAACTTAAACCTTGACATTTGAAGGATCTGGAGAAATTCTGCATGGAGAAATGGTCTCATGTTTTCCCCAACCTCGTCACAAACAAATGGAAAAGACTCAGAGCTGCTACTTTGCTAGGGAGGCTGCACAAACTATGAAAAAGTGTGAATATGATAACCGGGGCACTGGAAAAATATTTGGTTCAAGATAGCTATAATGTCCTTACAATCTTTGTATTCCAATGGAAGGTTATATTGTTATTAATAAATTCATATTTTAAATTAAATATAAAGAAGAAAAAGAATAATGGCATTAATTCACAACCATATTTGCTCATATTTACAAAGGCTGCCAATATTAGTGAGGGGCACTGCACGACATGTCTTCATCATCTGGCCACAGTCACTACAGAAGTACGCCTCACGTTACACGGCTCACTTAGAGCGTCCTCCTACAGCCTCCGCTGATGTACAGCACATATTATATAAGGTCATTCTATACCACTGCTCAAACCTTTTGAATCACAAATAATATTTTAATTTGTTTCAAAGAAAATGATTCTGTGATTCACCGGGATTCCATAATATCGATCACAAACACAGCTAAGATTTTTATAATGCTAAGATTAACTGTTTGAAACAAGTGTTGTATCAATTGAATTTTACATGATTGCCAAGCTCCGTTTTCTAGAGCCATTACCCCGAAGTATAAACAACACCTTCTGCTTAAGTTATTATGCCATTGAGATAATTTGGTACGAGGGAAACACCTCCCATTATATTAATCACAATTATGCTGCTTTATGAAACTAAAATAGCTGTCTCTAAGTTGCAGCACAATAACACGGTGGCATTTCATGGCAAAATGTTTGTTTAAAATGGCCTTAAAAAGAATCAGTTTTTTAAATTAAACTCACCAAAGAATAGTTGTTTCTTGCACAGATTCGTCTCAGGCCCTCAATACCTGCCAACAGCAGGATCTGTAATGTTCAAGACATTTTTCCAGGATTCTGGCCTTGCTTGCCTCATCAGTCAAATCTTTGTTTTTTTTTTTTTTTTTTATTATATTTTTTAATGTCATTTTGATCTCTTTTCTTTCAATATTGTGTCTCAACATTTATTTACGTGTCTTCTCCTTTGAACTTTAAGGCAGGCTTCCAAACCGGCTTTTCCCACTGTGGTTCCTATTTGCGAAGTTTGGCGAATTTTGACTGAAAATAGGTTAGTTTATAACCTAAACTATTAGTTTTCAACGGGAAACTGATGGCCATTAGATTGGAACGGGAGTACTGACGATATACGCATCATGAATGGGCACATACTCAACCCCCGTAAACAAACAGGCTGCGGCTGAAATGCGTCAGTTTGCTGTACTGGAATTGTTTAAGTGGTTTCTGAACAGAACTGGTGCGTGAGCTGGAACCACACCAGTTTTCTGTTGGGCAAATCATGCTACCAGAGTGGTCTCTTCAAGGGTCACCCACACAGTCCTTCGGCAAGTGTTATTGAATGATGCTGTCAGTTGAGGACCAGTGAGACATCTGTTTATGAAATGAGAGACCCTGTTATACTTGCTCTCTGGTACAGTCAGGCGTCTGGGCCAACTGTTCTCTCTTTGCCTTTGTTTGATCCAGTTTGCATTCTTAACTCAAGAATAAATACTGAAGTGCATATCTTTATACGGAATCAACGGTTTCTTGGCAATCCCATGCAAGACATAAACATGTCCCAAAAAATTGTCTATCAAGTTTTTTTAAAAAAAGACCTGTTTCTTTTTGGCTCCTTTTAACCCAAGATGAAACTTCATAAATGCTCATTTACACAATTGTGAGAACCTGAGTCATGTTTTTGCATATATGAATTTGTTTTTGAAAATACAGAATATATTTCCTAAACTCCTAATTTCAATCATTCTTTTGATGTCATGGCTGTATTTGATACGGCCACAACGAATAAAAGTACCAATTTCAATTGACATGAAAAATTTTCTATGATTCCAAAATATTTAAGCAGTATTTCTCACAGAAACAGTGGAATATACCATCATCATCATCATCATCATTCATCCTCATTATCACCACCATCATCAACAACAGCAATAGCATTGCTAATCTTACTGTCTTTCCATTTGCACGTTGTGGAAGACCTTGATCTGACATCACACACCGATAAAGAATAGCTGTATATTTTAAATATAAGACAATGCTTTGAAGGACGGAGTCAGAATAAATGAATGTGCTGTTTTATGAGTGATGCTCAGGCTGCTTTTAGAGCGCTTTTTGCGCACATCTGTTCACTGAAGTTGTAAAATGTGTTTGTTTGAATTATAGACAAAGAGAAATTATAACATCCCTCACTCTCCATGCTGTAGTATCTGCAGTAGTTTCATGCAGTAGCCAAGTCTGAAGAAAATAAAACTTCAGATGTGTTGATTGACTACTTTACTAAAATATTGTATCCACTGCTCCCGTGCAATTTCACACGCTTAATCAAAAAAAAAAAAAAACGACGACGAAGAAGAGATTGACACTCAACACTTTTTTCCCGCGTTTGTTGAAAACCAAACATGCTGCTGCAGCTTCCTAATTCAAGTCAAAATGACTGTGCAACTAACGGGAAGCGAGATCTGTCGACTTTTTCTCAATGTCTCAGAGAAATATATTTTCTTAAAAATGAGCTTTGAAAAAAATACAAAATGAAAAGAAACAAGCATGTTTTCTGTTCGTGCTGGTTTCAGTCCCAATTTACGGTAGTCGCCTTTTCAAAACTCAGCAACAAAAGTTCCTGTGACGCTATATAAAATTGAATCTTAAACAAGGCGCATCCCTAAATCTAAAAAAAAAATTGTGGTTCCAATAGAAAACAGACTCCTGATACAAGTTCACAGGTTTAATAAGCCATATCGGTTACAGTTATGACGTCATGACATGGGAAACATGGACAAGCGTAAATTACAATTCCCACGTCAGTAACGAGTGTCCCCCCCCCCCCCGGCTTCGATGCAAGCGACACATCTTCTTATCTTCTTTGCACAGAATGAATCAGACGTCTCACAAAGTCCTGTGGGATACCATTCCATATCTGTAGGAGCCTGTCACTAAGTTCCTGGAGTGTCTCTGGGGCTCGTGGTAACTTCGGAGACGTCGTTCCATCTCATCCCACGTGTGCTCGATTGGAGAGAGATCTGGAGAGCGAGCAGGCCAAGGGATCACATTCACGTTGTTTTGTTGAAGCGTTTGTTGCAAAACTCGAGCCACACGCGGTCAGGCGTAGTCATGTTGAAAGAGAACACCAGGGCCGTGTCGATGCAAAAACGGCAGAACAAGGGGATGGATGATCTCATCACGCTAACGTTGACCAGTGAGGCTGCCATCAACCATTAACAAATAGGTTCTCTGTCTAGCTGTGATCCCACCCCATACCATAACACTTCCACCTCTGAAACGGTCTTGCTCCATGACAAGGTTCAGCGTAACATTCACCTTGACGTCGGTAAACACGTCTGCGTCCATCATTGTGGCTGAGGTTGAAATGAGACTCGTCAGTGAACAGCACCTGTCTCCACTGAATTGCTGTCCAACGTATACGCTGCCTGCCCCACTGTAGACGTAATTGTCAGTGATTGTGGGTCAAAATCGGACGTCTAGCAGATCTTCTGGCGACAATCCCGAAACGTCTGGGCGGCGACGTACAGTCTTTGCCGATATTCGCCAAAGTCCTGGGATGGTTCTGGCAGTGACTGTTGCAGGTTGGAACCGATTTTGCAGGTGTGTGGTTCGAATCCAACGATCCTGTCTGACACTAGTAACGGATGGCCTGCCACATTGAGAACGGTCTCTGACAGCATTTGTTTGTTGCCAACGCTGCCGTAAAGTCCAAATGGTGTTTCTATGGACGTTGAATTGTCTTGCGACATCCCGTTGGGATGATCCAGCTTCAAGCATACCAATGGCTCTGAGACGTTCATTTTCAGATAGGCATGGCATCTTCAAACTTCGAGTAAGGATGATAATGTGTTGTTTTTCCATGTGGCAGTTGTCAACACTAGCAGGAACTATGCATATTGAATCCCTGCAACATGTGCTTTTATACCCATGTTTAGGTCATCAAATACATGATGTTTGCATAAAAGTCACCTTTGGCATTCAGGACATGCTTTTCTGCAGCAGGTGTGTTTTTGTGACTTATTTTTATACTTTCATGACAGATTTGAACACCAGACATTTTTCTCTGCTGAACAACTCGTGAAAATTGGTGTCACAGGAACTTTAATTGCTGAGTATATTTGTTATTTCATTTTTCTATCACATCTAAAAAATTGTGCCAAACTACATAAAAAATGACAACAAATGGGGAGAACAGAAAAGTAAAAAGGTATACATAGAAAGGAAGGATAAGAAAAGAAGAATATTGACAAAAAGAGTAAAAAAAGTAAAAAGGAATAAGGGAATTAAAACTTATTTGCACACAGTTCTGTTTGATGCAGTTCCTGCGGTTTTTCCCTTTTTGTGGGCATTTGAAGAAGGGCATCCATCAGGAGTCCGCTCTCGGTGAGAGAGCCTGACAGGGAGCGTTTCATCTGCATTGAACACATCCCCCATTCCCTGAGAATCTCCAGCCAGTGAACCAGCTCTTCTGAAGAGCTATTCTGCCTCAACAAAGACAGGAGAGAGAAGAAAGCTTTGTGTCTGTATGAGAGGGGGAGAGAAGGAGAAAGAGAGAGAGAGAGAGAGATGGAGGGGTAGAGTGGGTAACCATACAGGAGGAAATCCTGTAAATATCTCCACACCTCAGGCATGCGCCACTTTTTGCCTGTTTTTCTTGTAAAAAATATTGTATACTTTTTTGTAATTATTATTATTATTATTATTGTTATTATTACTACTACTATTAGTAGTAGTAGAATTAGAAGTAGTACGGGGAAAAAATCTATCCGAGGCCAAACAGTACAAATAAATGAATATTCAGGAAACAGTTGGTAAACAGGAAGCCTCGAACACTCGCCATGTTCAAATGTTCTGCTGGTCACACCTCAGCCTGCAGTTGAACTAGTTTGCCGTGTTTTTTAATTGTGAGGTTTAATGCAATGTAACAAAGGGGATCTGCAACACTGCACTACTTTTCATAACCCCAAGCCTGGCAGCACTTTGCTGTGCAGGCTGCACTCCAGTTCATGTGACACGAATGTTAACTTACATCGCCATCTAGTGGCAGGAGAATTAGCTAAGCACTGTACTCCAACCCACAAACCCTTTTGATAAATTCGGTCCATTTTTCCGAGTTGCGTTCTGAATCCTAATCAACCTGGAGATGAAGAATGTGATTTTGGCACTCTGCTCAAAATTTCATGGGGAAACTTTAACAATAAATTAGTTAGTTAGTTTGTGTTAGTCATTTATAAATGTTTTTTTTTTATTGAAGAGGTGGTTAATAAATAAGCATACATCACAGACATGTCATTTCTAAGTTTCAAAATTGGCAACACAGTACAGAAATTGTGTTTGTAAATAGTGAGTAAATATAATGTTTTTGTACATTATAAATTGCCATTTACTTCTTATTTACTTCCTGAAAGTGAAATGCATTGCAGATATTGGCAATGAAATTAACCAATCAAAAAGAAACCTGCAAAAACTAGTATTTATTGATCTGTCACTTCAGAAGTCTGCCTTGTAGGAGGTAGATAATTTTTAATTAAAAGGTTTAAACTGCACAGTATTTACTGCCCACATATTTTGCAGAGATTCTTCAAATTACTAATGAGAAAAAAATCACTTTTACGCACCAGAGAAATCACCACTCTATATCTATGTGTATAAGTGAATGTAAGCGTTCATGTGTGTGTATTTGTGTGTGTGTGTGCGCGCGCATATGCGCGTTTGCATATTTCAGCAAAGGGAGAGGGGACTTGTGCGATGAAGCTACCAGCAATTTGCTACATGTGAGGTCGTGCGCTTCACCTCAGTATAATGAAATCACACGGGTCAGTAAGGTCATGCGGCTGCTCGGCTTGGACAGGTCAACCAATGGGTTGGAAGTAACCTGCTCCGACCAGGCCTGGTACCTCAAACAAACATAGCAAACAGCCCCGGGTGAGAAGCGACTGAACACAGGAGCATCCCAGACGAAGGGAGACATGTGTGGATTAGATTAAGGAGCCCGCTGGACGCCTGTAATTGAGAGCAGTCAGATCAAACTCAACAAGGAGGGATTCATTTTACATAATTGTTTTTGATGTTGTGTTATTTTTCTTGTTTCGACTTGAATTAATGTTGACCTTGTTTATAATGGATGTTTTTTCTTCATTTGATGTTGATGCGTGTTCGTTTGTTTTTGTGAGTTATTTATTACTCGATAGTTATACTTTATTGATTCATTTTGAGTGGCTGTGGTTACCATTCAGAAGTTTTAAACAGCATTTTTTATTTTTTGTTTATGGTAAGGTGATGCCACTTTTATCTTTAGATATTTTAAATATTTCACTAAGTCATAATTTAATTATATTAACATTAATGGTATTAATAACGTATTTCTTAAAATTTAACTGGGAAGGAATTTCTTCTTTCAATCTGTGATAAAGCTGGGAACAGCAATATATATTGCAGAATGATTCAAATTATGATTACTTCAGTTGATGTAAACATGATAAATATTCATATAAACAACAGTATAATTTATAACAATGGAATTTCAGCAAAAAAAAAAGAAAAGCAATTTTCAGGTGTTCATTTTCAGATTGAGTTTAACAATGTTTTTAAATTTTATTCTGATTTGATGATTGTGCATCTCAAGAGTTTACATTAATGATGAAAGTTTCATTGTGTTAAATATCAGTGTTGCCATAGCAAACAGGAGACAATGTAAATATAATTAATATTGCTGCAATTAAGTTATCGTAATATTGATTTTTTTTCTAGTTTACAAATAATGGCAATAACAGTAATAATAACATACCAACACTGGGCAACACTTATACAGCGCTCAACAAAATTGGCAGCAGAAATGTGCATCTACATGTATATTTATCAGTGCATAAATCAGTGAAAAGAGAAAATTGTTCATTTATACAATGCATCACACATTGTATAGTTACAATAGTTGAATCTGGGCTCCCTTTCTCTCCGCTGGTCTGATCTTGATGGTGATTTCCCAGTTAAATAAAGGTTAAATAAAATATTTTAAAAATGCAACTCTATTCAAGTGGTAGTTTTGATATTATTGGAAGTCAGATTTGTGGGAACAGACTTTTAAACAGTTCAAGTAATAATGTAATGCTAATATAAGGACAAATCCAAAAAGGAACAACTTCCTAGACGATATTAGCGCATATCTGATGGCACTGTATGGATCAATATGGATGCAGTATGAATAATTTTGTTTAACTAAATGCTTTGATATCATTGTCATTGTTTTTTTTTTACACATCACATTTGCAACAGAAGGGTGTCTTCCAAAAGAAGTCTGGGATGTGCTTGCTCAAACAAGGGCAGATCAATGCGATACATAATTTTGTCTGTACCTCCTCCAATAAATGCCATAAGTAATTTTTTAAAACAACTTTGAGGAAAATGCTTTCCCTGAGACAATGTTATTTGATTGCAGACTCATCGTATTTGTAATGCAGAAATGATATATTCAAAATAATGAAATCAATATTATTGTAATACTGTGCCATTCTTTCTTTTTTAAACTGAGCAAAGGCCAGAAAATCTATAAACATAACCCAAGAATGGACCAGGGAGAACAGGATAATGCATTCAAAAAAATGTTTATTGCTGCACTTATTTCATATTTCTTTTTAAAAGATTCAATGAAATATGACATGTAAATCAAAGAAACTAAACTGTCATCAGTTATTTGTTAGGGGACCCATTGAATGCAATAATTAAAATATACAGAGACTGCACATTTAATAATGTTTCCTAATACAAATTATTTCAAATATACTCAAATAATAATAGCATGATACAACATATTTTTTTTTCTTATAATATATATATATATATATATATATATATATATATATTTCAGTTTTTGCACTATTGATGAAAAAAGGTTTTTTTTTAACATACATTTTCATAATATATTAGAATTCTGATAATAATAGAGACACAAAGTTGGAAAATAATTTGTAATAATGACTGTAGATGTTTTGCAGTCTGATCAAGAGTTTAGTTGCTTAGTATCAAAAATAACCATAGGCTTTGGCTCTCTTGCTCATCATTAAATGTCTGAGTAAGTATTGAATGACATGAAGTGTGTTCTGTCAGGGACTGTTCTATGCCAGTTAGTGTTCTTGAAACATTGCAAAAATGTTAATGTTGCTGTTGGTGCTGTGTAGCCTTGTATTAGGTCACAACACCCGACATACATGTGCATGGAGTGATTTTAAGGCACCATAATTTCTGGAATTTTGGTCGGATATGAAGCAAGTATCTATATTCATTTTTCGTAAAGCCTATTGATTCTTTATTGTTAAACAACACTTCCAGCAATCTCATGTTTACATACTATTCAGTCATACCAATGGGCAGTTTCGAGTTTCCAAGTAGTCTAGCATGCATGTGTTTGTCCTGTGGGAGCAAACCAATTCAAACTCAAGGAGAACATGCAAACTCCACACAGAAAGGCCCCAGACCAGACTCAAACCCACAACCTTCTTGCTGAGAGGTCACAGGGCAACCCACTGTGGCTCCGCGCTGCCCGGCAACTGCAGTCGCAAAGAGGAGATCAGCCGGTTCCCCACCCCTCCATCCTGCAACCGCCAATGTCCCTGGCTGTTTGCAGCACGCTAATGATCAATTATTGGATAATTAATTTTCATTGACATCTCCCGTATAATCAAATCAATAAGACCCACTTAAATGCTAGTGTTATACAAGCTGTGCAGTTCATCTTCAAGGCAATGCTAGACAGCTAAAACAATATAATTAGCCCTGAGATCCAGTGAGTGCACAGCGACGGGCGGAAGGGTCCTAACATATGACTTCTTTATCTTCTGTAATGGTGGTGTGTTATGGGCGCAGGGTTTTGTACAGATGTCAGAAATTCTGTTGTCTTTTGCACTGTAAACCCTGGTAAGTGTGGTACACTCAATTGTTTTGCGGAAACCGATAACCTCACACACTTGTGTAAGCCAACTTAATTATCTTGTGTTCACAGCACTTAAAAACATGTAAAAAAAATAGTAACTTCCCCTTATTTTCTTTAAGTTCCTTCCACACAATGCTATTAAGTTGGCCTACACTTTTTTGAGGTAATCAGTTTCCACAAAACATTGAATTAACCACACTATCGGGGTTCACAGTGTGCATGTAGATGGCTATTTGGGAATTTACTTTTTGACTGTTCATATTGTGCAGCAAATATAATATATATTATTAAAATATTCCTTGCCCTCGGTTGGCAAGCTTAGTGAACCGCATTTGAAATTATTAAATAGGGCTTCACAGATGTTTTAAGTAATGGTTTTTTGTCAATACACTATAAACCCAGTTAGTGTGGCAAACTCAATGTTTTGTGGAAACCTATTACCTCAAAAAAATGATGTAAGCCATCTTAATTGCATTGTGTAGACAGTACTTAAAGAACATAAGGTAAAAACTATTCTTATGTTTTTAAGTGCTGTGAACACAACATCACTAAGTTGGCTTAACATTTTTCTGAGGTAATAAGTCTCCACAAAACAACTGAGAGCACCACACTATCTGGGATTTCAGTGCACTGAGATACACCACTGCAAGCTGTTGCTATGGGGCGACCTGCTTGCCGCCATTTGTCCCCTCTTTTTTTTTCTCAGCGATAGTTTGCAGAATCATCTCTTCTTTGTAAGTCTACTCCAGTTTCTTTCATTTTCATTTCAGAATGAGGAAAAAGCAAAAAATAGCGCATTTCTTCAAACCTTTGAAATGAAAATATGATTTAATAATACACGTATCATCATGTAGAACACTGATTCAGGAAATTTTTTGCCTTACTTCTTTTTACCCGACTACGAAATAAGAAAAGTTTATCCGTCCGTTCATCTGAATCTATTTTTCACCTAAATCAGTTGGCCAGTCGATCTGGCACTGAGCATTCGCATAGGCAGGGACTGAGAAAGCAGGTTTTCCATTTTCCCAAATTTAAGCAGTTTACGTGTTTAAATTTGAGCAAATTTAACGTGTTCACGAGCATCTCTGTCCAGTCTGTGCAGAGAGACGCTTGCTGCCCCGGATGTGAACCTGTCCATTCCAATTATGCCTATTTGAAAAATATGATTACCCACTTGTAATGTGTTATCATGAACTCCGAGTTCACTGCAAATTTAGCTGTACGTTCGAAGCCACTGCAAAGCAGCCAAATCTGAGAGATTATACAAGTGTTTAATGTATGGACACATAAGAATGTTTATTCATCTTATTGCAAGATTAAAGTATCTCTTCCTATGATCTACATCATAAAGCGTGTAATGATGCTACCCAACTTAAACGGGACGTATCATTGTATTTTAATAGAAGAGTACCACTAGCTAATAATACAGGATATGCATAATTAGCTAAAAATGTATAATATTGAGCGTAATATTACAAAAGTGTTGGTGCAAATTAGGATCATCACACCATTTCTTTCTAAGATGAATAATGAAATATAGAGCAGCACACAGATCCACTAAGAGAAAATGAAAAGAAAAATATCCCACAGTTTCTGATCTTGGTTTTGTACCTGGCTATGGCTAAGAGAAGCTTTGAGCAGCATGGATCAAAGAAATAAAAATAAAATAAAATAAAATAAAAGCCACTGAGGAACCCAGAGTTTAGAATCCACAAGAATGCCTTTAGCGTCAGTAGAGATGCCTGGATGTTCAGGATCCGGCTGTTGCAAAGTTTTCCCTGACCTTCAAGGGTAAGTATTTTCAGTGATGATAACATCCACAAATGCTAGCCAGTATCTGCTATAGCGTAATTTGGCAGCATTTCATCTTGGTAATGGGTGTTCTGGCTACTTATCTGGTGAATTATCAATACTTGACCTTAATATCATCACTCACAAACATGCATAATTGGAGCTGCAGGTTGAGTTTCTCTGGAAAATGTCAGCGCTGTAAGTGTTTCAGAATTTATCCAAGGGAAATGCTTGCATGCACAGCCTAATTATTTAAAAACATTTTCACACAGTTGGCAACTTAATACAAAGAACTTTGAATTATTTTCAGGTCCTAATGAAAGGCATTGTATTATAAGGTCTAGGTTAGTTTAAAGAATTTCAAAATCTTTAAAACTGTACTATTTGTCAGTTTAAAGACAGAATCACATTCTGAGCTTTCAAGCCCTCCACCTTGAAATATTGCCATTACAGAAGTGTTTTAGCACAGAAGGTGATCGTATTTGATGGTAAGATTTCACTTGTATATTCATAAGGAATATATAACATTCCTCAGAGCTTATTTCCATTTGTATTAATACGGGATCATGGGGATGGGCTTGGCGTTCAGGCATTTATTTAGTCGGTTGTGATAGTCTTACCCAGAACGAAAAAGCCTTGTTTACGTGGCACATTAACTTACAAGCGGACATGTTGACAGATCCCACACACACCTACACACACTCACGCAGCCACCCACTGCGGCCCCCGCCACTGGCAGTGTGAGCACCACTTGTAAAGTAGGGGAGAGCCAGAATCGGACAGTTTGAGTGGGGTCTAGTGCACTGTGCTAAAAAATAAACAAATCAGAAACAATTAAGTGCGAATTCTCATAAAATATTCATGTCCGAGTACCCCCTCCACGACAAGCCATCACAGCGCCCCAGCCCATTTCCATTCCCCGAACGCGCAAAGAAGTCTGTGCTTATATAAAGCCCGTAATTAGCAAAATTGAATCAACAATTAGAGCAAAAAAAAAAAAGCTTCCCTGAATTAATGTCAGCTTAGTCACTTTAGTCATCCTGTCACTAAAACTGTAAAGTACTTTCTTTCTCTCTTTCTCTCCACTCTCTTGTTCAGCTATAAGTTGAAGGCTGTTGCTTAAGGCTACAGCTTCGCCCCATGTCATGGGCCTTAGTCATTTCAGACTGTAGTTTACCATTGCTGGGGCAAGAATTATTCTTCCGAAGCAACATTTATTTCGCTCACCCGAGCTCCGACGGATGCCGAAGCCACCTTAATCATCCTTCCGTTTTGCGCTTATGTGTATTGACATTTCTCACTCCCGTCTCCCACTGCTCCATGTTGGGATGTCAAAAATATCGCGAGCGGAAATGGAAGTATCCTCATTATGCAAATTCAGGGTTCCACTGATAGGCATGTTCTGTTTCATAAATTACATCCCATTGTCAGACAGTCAAACTGTATTTGAATAACTTCTGAGAAATTGTCACTGAGATTTCAGTGTATGAATCCTCCATGCCATTCTTGATTTAGTCAATGAGTTAAAAAAATAGACACATGTTTGTTTGTTTTCTATTTCCATCTGTAAAAGTGTGCATGATTGTTTTGTCATAAATGTTATTTAAATTAGGTCGGGTTGCATGAGTAATTCTTCTTCAGATTCCTGAATAATAATACAATGGAAATGTTTAGCATTTGAATAAATACATTTAAATTTGATATTTCTAATAAAATATGTTAAACGGAGCCAGTCGGTGTATATTTTTAAATTATTTTCCGCACAGTAACGTTCATTCCTCAAAGAAACATGACAGGCCTCCCTGCGAGGAAATATTAATAATCATGTTCTGAAAACAGCCACCAAGAAGCCCAATTTACAATTAAGAAATGAACTTCACATATGAAAATTAGGCACAATGTAAGTTCGTGCAAAATGTGCGGAGAGGCGTCTGTACTCCACAGAGGCATGCAGAAATACTTACTACACGACAAGGAAGTATTTACCCCGCAATTTTGCGCTAAAGGTTTCAAGAAAATCTGTGAAACTTTTTTTTGGCACATTCATTGTTTCTGTCAGTGAAACTTTTTTTTGCGGCATATTCAATACGATATTAAAATCACTCAACACATTTCAGTTGATTAAAACCATTTAACACTACATTGTGGTGTAAGTCGTAAGTTGGTTAATTTTCATAGATTTGGCTAAGCTATCCACTTTTTTATTACACCAAGTCAATCAGGCGTTATTGCAACAATAACAAACGTAGGTGTAATTATTGCAATGCTGAGGAAGGAAAACAATGTTGTAATGAAAACAAAATGCGGTGCAAATCAGGTCATCTAGTATATCAGTGCCTCCAAAACTGCACCGTGTATCATATATCTCAAAGGCACTTCTGAACAATGTGTGACAAGGAATGTTTATGCCAGAAAATGCTCAGAAAAAGTGATGAGGACACATACATTGAATTTTAGTTTTATTTCTGTGTGTGCATGTGTATGTGTGTGAGAGAGAGAGAGAGAGAGAGAGAGAGAGAGACAAAATGAGTGAGTGAGAGAGAGAGAAGTATGGACTGTAATGAAAAAGCATGCCTCAAACCCCTAACAGTAACAAATACAAATGGCACCAACCCCCAAAATTTTGTTGGGGCTAATTTTAATATTCATGAATTCTTTACAAGCTCAGTTCAGCAGTTTCGATTAAGCATTAATTAGCAGCCAGAGGGGAAACCAAACAAAACTAAGAAGGAGAATTGCTAATTATGGTGCCTGGGATGTGGGCAGGCTGCTATTACATTAATGGAGCAGTGTGTGGTGAGCTGACGTGGGCCTGGAAAGGTATAGGTGCATGATGGGTGGTGCGCCCATACTACAGTCACAAGCATGCGAGCGAGCTCATATAGTATGCAGGCACATGCAAACATGGACAGACATGCTTGCACACACACAATCACGCACAGATACCCAGAAATGCCCAAACTCACAAATGAACACGCACACCTGTATGCCCTGATCTATGTAAACTCCAACAAATCCACACAGTACACATGGGGCCATTGGACATTTTGCTGTGCAAATAGAAACATATTCACTAATACTTAGCAATACTCCAAGATGCCTGTCGATTTTTTCAGTGTTTAAATAATCAGTCAATAAATGTTGGTGAGATTATTTGAATTGTCCTAATTTGGGACTTAAACAATTGTGTTGATAATCATTCCTTAATCATAGTTTTTTAAAGACCACGAGCCAATCTCAAAAGAATTTGCACGGACATAATCGTTGATCATTGCAGTGACTACAATGAACATATTCCATAGTGACCACACGCAAGTTATAAGATAAAGTTCAGGAGAGATATTAGAGTTTGACCTGTGAGGTATGAGGAATCGCTCTCTCGCAAGGACTGGCCACCGCAGAGTCCTGACCTTAACCAACTGAAAGTCTTTGGCATACGCTGAAGACGGCTTTACAGAGCGCTTCGACTCTCCCGTTGTCAATATAGCATTTTGACCAAAAACTTATGCAACTTTGGCCAGAAATGAATCAAACATCGCATGAGATTATCAAAACAATGCCGTGAAAAATACACGTTATGAGCTGGAAAATATTTTATGCATCACAGCAGCAAACACCAATCATCAATCAGACCATCTTATATTCAAAATGAATCAATGAATTAAAGTATATTTATCAACAAATAACTGATCGTGGTCATTTGTCTGGCCACTTTAATTGCTAAATTGCGAATATTGTAATAAATTCATTGCAGTTATTTAAAAAAAAAATAATTTATACGTTTTTTTGAAATAGCTCATTAAAGACAGGTAAGTACAAACATCTACTGTATATTGTTCTACGGATAATGAATAAAAAATGACAAAATGTTCTCGTGTTTTCATCTTGAATATCCTAGTCATAGTTGCTTCAGGTTTAAACTTTTCATACAACATCATTCATAAATAGCTTAATTCATTAATATCTGGAAAACATGCATTATGTTATACTTAAAAATGGGAAATAATGAATATACAGTATTTCTCATATCTGATTTAATGTACCATTTATACATTTATCACAAGATTTTACCAGCACCATCATCAGAAATATCTTAAAATTAATCATAAATGTGCAGATAGATAGATGGATAGATGGATAGATAGGTGTGTTCGTCTGTTAATCAATATAAACAAATATGAAACAAAGAAAGACAGAAAAAAAATATACAGGGACAGTTTTATAACAGGAACAGAAAAGGTAATTTCCTTGTTGTTGTTTCATCCTTACTTTTCTCTGTTTGGTGAGGGCTTTAGCACAAAATCGCCCAGTAAGACAAGGATAAGAAGTACAGGCAGAAAATAAATGATATTGTTACCAAGGCATTATCTGTAAGCCAGGGTATCATATTTGAATTGTATGGGTGAATTGTAATCAGGTACTTTGGCTTAACAAAGCCATACCCCATTACCGGAGCACCAGCCATCTGCTCGCTGGAAAGTCAGAAGGAAATTGGGGGGGGGGGGGGTGGTTGGTAAAGGGGGTTACTGGTCTTCTGCTTTGAGCCTCACGACTTTTCACATAATCACTAAATCTACACATTGTAATATGAGCCAACAGTATTGAAAGCCGCAGCAAACACCGTACTCTCCGCCAGCCATCATGGAGAAACTTCAGAATTATTTATATATATATATATACATATATATATATACCAGGGGATCAGGCAGAGGAACTAAACTAAAATCACCATTTTCAGTTGAAATCGATTGGGTTTAACTGCTAAGATTCCAGAAGAGGCGGATACAGTACTGAATACAAATAACAGATCTTATCCGTTGCTGCGATGAATAAGTTAATAAGATACAGAACATATAAAATGTGCCATGTAATAATAGTTATTTTAGTACTGCCAATTTAACATAATAGAATACACTACATGGACATTTATGGTGAAGGTTTTTCTGCAATCAATATCATTATTGTCCGAATTGTAGTTGCTCCGAAAGTTAAGACCGGCTAATTAGGATATGAGAATGATAAACCGTTCCATGTACGCAGCAGATATCACACAGCATCTTACAGCATCAGGATGGGCATGGCGTGGGGGAAGGTCATTGCGCTGAGCGGCATAAACTTCTTACTATCTAATACATTAAAGTTTTGATTGTCCCAATATCTGGGGGCTCTTTTGGATAGAATGAAGGTAGGAGTTGAAAGAATAGGCTAATTTTCGTTGGGGCAAATAAAAAGCATTGATCCCATGGCCACAAGAAGCGTTATTGTTAAACAATATTTGGAATGGGGCTCTTCGCTTTATATCAGCTTTGTTGATTATGAAAAAGCCTTTGACAGTGTGCAGCGAGAGAGACTATGGTGATTACTGAAGCATTGTATTACTCCGAAAAAGAACATGACCTTAACCCTTTCAGCGCCGTGGGCAACTATAGTCGCCCAATGATGTAAGATATCAAAGTCAGATGCTGTTGAAAACCTATCATGTGGCAACTTGTTTAAAAGAGCTCCCTTGCGGGAGCTCTTTTAAACAAGTTGCCACATGATAGGTTTTCAACAGCTCAGGATAACTACATTTTTAATTCCTTAAGAATGTATTCGGAGCTCAAAGGGTTAATTCACCAAACCTATCAGGGAATGTCTTGCAGACTGGTGCATGGAAGCCAGTTCACTGAAAGGTTTGACATCAAGACTAGAGTAAGACGAGGATGATCCCTGTCCCCATTCCTGTTCCTGCTTGTTTCAGATTGAATAATGAGGACCACAACAGAAGGAAGAAGAATTGGAATTTAGAGGATACTGGGAACAACGGGAAGATTTGGAATTTGTATGATTATCTGGTCCTTTCGCTCTCATAATGATGAAAGATGCACTCCAAACCGGGAGAAACATCAGTGAGAATGGGACTGAGGGTCAATGAAAGTCAATCAAAAGTTATGCAGACCATCACCACAAATAGTAACCAACCATAGTGCAAGTGGAGTCGTTCTCAGATCTTGGCAGCGTCATAGACAAGCAGGGAGGACCAGATTCGGATAGGGGTGCAAGGATAGGGACAGTAAGGGCAACATTCCTCGTGCTCGTAAATATTTGGAACTTTGAGGAGATCAGTATGCAAATAAAATTGCGCATTTTCTAATCTTTTTTAAAATCAGTGCTCCTTTATGGAAACATGGAGAAGGACCAAGAAGGTTCAAAAGAGGATTCAAACTTTTATTAACAGCTGCCTTAGGCATATCGTTAGCATATATTGGCCTGAAAGAATAAGCAACAAAGAGTTCTGCCAATGAGGAGAACAAGAACCTGTCAGTAAACAGATCCCGAGGAGGAAGTGGGGCTGGATAGGCCATGCCTTACAATAGGCAGCAACTTACACCACACACCAGTCCTTAACTTGGAGCCCCCAAAGGAAGCGCAGAACAGGATGTGCACATTACACTCATGCCGAAATAAAGATTGGCTACACCTAACACCAAACCATAAGGGATACACAAGTCCAGGCTGTGTGGAGGTGCCTTGTCACTGGCTAATGCTACTCTTCTTGTGATGGGCCCGAGTAAGTAGCTAATGCCACGTTTCCATCAAGCGGAAAAGTTCGGCTCAGTACGGGTCGTGTCACATTTCAGAGCGTTTCCATTACAAAAGTTGTGGATGGTACCTTTGGAACCGTTCCTAACCGTTCCCATTTTTCGTCACCCCTCCGGTTGGGGTACCAAGGGTTACCATCCGATACTAATGAGGTGGAGCTAAAACACACCTTCTGTATTGGTCGGGAATCGTCATCACTGCCGTCTGTTGATTGGCCAACAGAATCATCACTCAAGCGCGACTTCCATAAGGAAACGGCAGGAAAACACCCGTCTCGCCTACGAGTTTGAGAAAAACATTTTTGGAAATGTCCGTTTGCAACAACGCGCCATGGAGCAATGAGGAGGTGCAGATGTATATTTCATGCATTTAAATTTAGTCAATTTAAAATGCGTATAGCCATTATTACGTGAACTAATTTGGCTGCAGTTGCACCGTGAACATTTAGCTCGCTAGCTGGCATTAAAATACGCCGAATAAAAAGGTTGCCAGCTAAAGCCGCTTTCACACCGGATGCGAAACAAATTTTTCGCATGACAGATTACATTCAAAGTGAATGGGTTTCTCGTGTATTTGCGTGTTTGCATTGCATTTTACCATCCGGTCAAAAAAAACCCTGCCTACATTTAAGGATACTGTCTGGAGTGGAAACGCAAACCAGATCTAGGGGTTTGGTACCAAAAGTACGGTTCCAGGGGTGCTATACCGAAAGTACCCCAATGGAAACGCGGCTTTAGTAACACCTGGGAGTGGTGCCCTGTTCGTGACATGGAATCACGGACGAGTCCAAAAAGTACTGCAAGAGGTCGGCTCACATATATGAAGCTTCAAGTATGATGAGACGAAGTACACTTGATCCTCAATAAAGAGAGACATAACAAATAGATAACTAAGAACAAGTAGGCCCACCTCTTGCCTTCAAAACAATTCAAATCCTTCTAGAAATGCTGTCACTGAACAATATACTGTATCGTTGGATATCAGCCCTTTCTTCGACAAGGACAGTCTTCAGTTCTTTTTGTGATGAAGGAGGCAGACTCCTTACCCTCAGTGCTCCAGCCCTTCCTTTGTGCTCCTGAGCGTGTGCAGGCAAGCTGACTTCACCTCGTGAAGTGAGGGCATTTGACCTCACCTTGTGCTCATGGAAGCATTTCTTCGATGTTTTAGTAGCATGTACTGGGACATCATGAGGGAACAGGGTTTGCACCATAAGTTACAAAAATGGTCTCGTAAAATGGTCACGTCATTTGCCCATTGTACATATATTTATAGCTATCCCTGGGCCTAATGAGTCCCATAAACTGGCTGGCATTACCAGTACAGAGCCAATACCATCCTTAACAGTTAAAACAGCCATTGTGCATTGAACTGCACTGAATCCCTCCCAATGTTTTAAAAAGAGTCAAATATGGCTCATATTTACTTATGATAATATGACCATATTGCCTTTCTCCATTACATTAGGGTCCACGTTTTGTGTTTTTCACACAATTATTAGCATGGTTTCCTAATGGCGGCTCTGCCATAAATACTAATTCTGTGATGCTGTTTTTACTGAGACTAGTTCAAATGTAAAAATCTGTGATTTTCAGCACTTTAGCTCTATACTTATGACCAAACACCCTACTAAGGGTCTGTGTTTCCTGGTCAGAGAGCTTTGGCTTGAAGCTGCAACTTAATCTTAATGTTGCTGTTTTGTTGAGCTGGACATATTTTTGAACATCATTCTCCCTGCCTCTTAGAATAATTTCACTATTTTTGTGCCCAATACAACTGCTGGTTAGACTTCTTTTCAGCACGTTTCGCTAATTAGCATTCAAACAGAAATAGAAATCACTCATATAGTTCCTTTTTTAAATGTGGTTTGGATACTTCAATGTTATAGCCAATTTTCAAGGATGTTTCCTGCATTTTGCTGAAATGTTCTTTACTGTACAATTGATGACTATTGTTTTTTTTTTGCTAGTTAGCAACTTAGTGATAATAACAGCAAAGTAAAATGACGTCTGATTCCCCAATATCTGAAGACAGACTTGCCTCGGCTTTGACTCGCCCCTCTCACAATCGCGACCTATCACAATCCATTACCACAAATTACAGTTCAATACAATTGCTATTCAGAGATAATTAGGGGCTGGTTTTGTGTATGTGTGTGTGGGGGGGGGTTGTGGCCGACACTGAAGGAAGTGAAGTGTGACACTGTGTTCCCCCACCCCCTGCCCCGCAGTCCCTGCTTGGCACCCCCCACACAAAACCCCGCAGCACTCACAGTTCCCTGCCCTCACCTGCTGGGAGGGGAAAAGCTCCAAATTAAACAAATTATTTCAACCCCTGTTTTTTTTTTTTTTTAATTCTTGGAAAGGGGGGCACGTGAAATCCGTAGCAGCGCCAGCCCGCCGCACCGCACAGACTCACAATGCTGTCGGTTAACGAGGTTAGATGGGGAAAGGAACAGGGTTGTGTCCTTAATTGGCAGAACTCTGTCTTTCGTTAATTAACACTTTTCCTCGAGCTCGCCTTCTTCACGTTGGTGAAGAAGTGAAACATTTACCGGGTGACAGGATTTTTTGCCTGAGAACATTCATATTTAATTGAGAGCCAACTTTGATTCGCCAGATACTCATTAATGATATTATTTAATTTCATCCTGACCTCTCATTAATGTTTCGTCCTTCAGTTGCTAAGAATGGTAATAGTGCATTCCGAATACTAGCAAATACCAATAATTTGAGGAACAGTTTTTAAGAATCCTTTCAGTAAATTTAGAAATATATAGTACTTTGTGCAGTTTCAGATCAGTTTTTCTCTATTTTCTTTTTATTTTGCATAATCAGCATTTTCTGACATAATAGCATTAATTTTTTTAAATGATTAACATTTCCAAGTTGAGACAGACAGACATTTTATTCAGTAAAAGGCTAATGGCGCAAAATACATACTACAGCAATACTAGAAGCATGCTCATTGATGTTTATAAATATGCTCATATAGTACATAGATATGTTTTAATATCTCTGTTTTCAAAAGTTTGTCAACTTGATACAAAAATAATCCTCCATTTTCATGTTGAAAATTAAACTGTAATTTAAATATCTTAATGGGTATGTTTCATTACTCATTATTTAAAAAATATAAAAAATTATAAAGATTTTTACAATCCTTTGATGGCAGTCCTTGATTTTATATAATGATTTCCCCACATAACACTTAATTTTTACATTTAAATGTGGACACATTTGGTTAAACTTAGAGAAAAATCAATTATTTCTGAACAAAAACGCTTCAAGTGCATACAAGTGATATTGTTTACATGAAACTGTTAACATAAAAACACACTATTACAATCTGGAAAACTTTAAATTGAGATGAAAGAATATGATACTTTAAATGTAATGAAAATGAATACGTGCACTTTCAAACAACTACAACCGAGCGCACAACAAAAAAATTGAAGTAGTGCAATTTATGGGAATGAGCGTGACTGAACCTATGTTCTCAGAAATATTTTTCCTTGCTTTTTTATGTGATTAAGCCTTTTTGCTGAGAATGGCATTGTCTTGCTGCCAGTCTAAAATATATTCTGAATAAGTATATACACATATTACACTATTTATAAATGTAATTTCTATTTTATTCCAGAATCTCTCCTCTATTTTTCTCTCACAGCTCATTAGTTCTTGATTTATTATTTATATTTTGTCCTCATTTCTGACACAAGCGCAGACCCAGGAGGAAACACAGGACACTGCTCTGCTCTGCACCACGGTCAGAGAAAACTGCTGGGTTATATAAAGAAAAATCTGGGGTCACTCTGACACGTCCCAGATGATCTGAAGAACTGTGCATTAGTACTACACCCCCAAAATGTGCTCCTTACAGGCTTTCCTCATGCAGCTTACTCACTTCATGCACTCTTTCAGTGACCCCTATTCATGAAACTGATCTTGGATCAGTTGTGTCCTATCCATTCATTGTGAACAAAGTGGGCAGCGGACACTGACCTGAGATCTGTCCTCCCCCTGTTCAGCGCCTTTTTGACCACAGGCCTTGTGTTTATGTTGGACTTTGAGCCACTTCCATAGGCGTAATTGCAATGTTAATTGCTAATAGAAAGGCCCTTCACTTCTGCAATCGTGAAAGTATAGCAGACTTTCTACTTTCTGGCTGTGTGATAAAGAGTCTTTTACACAGCAAATAGAGATTCGCAAGCTCTCTGATCAGCACTTATGCCCTTTAGAGGTATTAAATATAGTTAAGAGAGAGGGATGTCCCTGGAGACTGCAAGCAGTCCATTTATTCGCGTGAAAATTAAGGGTAGATGTGCAATTTGAGCAAATTATTTTTTACTCCAAATGAACGGCAAGTCAATACAATTACACGTCTGCGAGCAATCTCGAACTGCAGTCACACCGCGCATTTTTCATCTCTGATATATCTTTAATTCATATGCACGATAAACAACTTTGTTTGAAGGCAAGTCACAGGTTTTCTTGACGTAAATTTGAAGAAAAAAGTTAGAAAAATTTCAAGTTAAACTCCTGTGGCTTCAAGACTGGGCAGCGTGAATTCTGTCAAGAACTGTTGTAACGGTGTTGTGTTTCAACCAGAATTTGACCAATAGGGAGAGAGAAGAAAGGTAGTAAAAATGTGCAGAAAGTGAGACAACTGACCCCACACCCACACATTCTGACGACTGCAGTATAGCAGCAGTTCTTTAACAAAACTGCAGTCTCATTTAATCACACTATTACACAGAAATGTCAACTTTGAAGCTATGGAGATGTCTGCTCGCTCTCTAGCGACAGTTAAATGGCTCAAAGGATGAATAATGTGAAATTATACAGAGAAAACTTTCAGTTGTCCCTCATAAGTGCTCAGCATTAGGCCCATGCTGTGGTATTCACACTGCAGAACCCAATACGTGTGCAGTGACATGAGTTTCAGCACATAAAGGACTGATCTGGAGTGACGATCAGACCCTGTCATTCTGTTTGTTTCAGAGTGACAGATCTCCTGTATTTTTCAGGATTCAACTGAAATGTTGTCTGTCAGCTTTGTAAGTTTATGAAAATAAAAATTAAAAAAATTAAAATATCATCCCACCTTGGCCGCAAAAAATCTTCATAAATTAATGATGAAAATAATATTAAAATAGTACTACTACTTCTTCTACTACTGCTGCTGGTAGTACTACTATTACTACTACTGCTAATAATAATTATTAAAAATAATAATAATAATAATAATTTATTTATTTATTATACCAGATATACCATGAGTATATATGTATATAGTGCTTTTCTTGTTCTATGAATATTATTCATAGAAAAAGAAAAGCACTATATTCCTTCTGACTTCCCATAAATTCTAAATAAGAATTATTGTCCTCTATGTCAATGGGTTTATAATGGTGCTGAATCATTTCAAGTATTCAGACGGACACATAGTTCTGATTGTTTCGGGTCAGTACTCCTGCACATGGAATTTCAAATTAAACAGTCAATAAAGAGCAGACATATAAAAAGTAAAAAATAAATAAAAAGTTTCATGTTTCAACAGTTGTACATTCAATGACTTCCACCACCAAGAAGTTGGTATTTTCTCTGAAGTTGGTCTGCTGCACCAATACTTATTGTATCAGGAGCTTTTCTACATGAGTGTCCTCTTCAGCCAGTACAGTGCACACTCAGTAGGATTCAGGGTGGGTGATTTTTGGTCTTAAAATTCTCCGTGGCACAGCAGTATGTTTGGGGACATTATCCAGTGGAAAAGTAAAGCACACACAAACTTTACAGTGTACTGGTTGTAGTTTGTACATTTGCGGTTGTTGTTACACTTGCGGTTACACATGTACGACCGCAAATGTAACAAAATCCATAAATGTAATACAGTCAATTTTCCTTGAAAAATAAGACCGGTTATTGTCACAAGATGATGAAGACACTTGAGAAACAACTTGTTTGGTCAATATCTACGGCTCCTCTTACTATATTGTCATGTTTATGACATTTGAAGTCAAAAGTTACCAGTCTGTTAAAAGCATCAAGAAATCCATAAATATAACACAAGTCGCATTTCCATCTCACTTTTTCTATGCAAATTTAGAAAATTTCCAATGGAAAAAGCAGATAGAAACAGCAAAATGCAAATAAACTTCCTCTATGTCACATAGGAGTTGCTTGAGGTGGTTTTTGCCTTATACGATAAAGACTTAATGCGCATAATATGGGATGGAAACAGCTTAAGCGGCTTTAGCCATTCTGACGTAGCTGGCTGGCTAACCACTGCATGCATTAGCATTCGACTCCGTCTTCGTCTCCAGACTGCGTCAAACATTGCAATCATTGAGCAATCATTAAAGAAAAGCTCTATGATGATTTGCTGAATTGCATGCGACTCCTGTAAACCTCTCTTTATTTTTACAGGGTCTCGTTACTCCTCCAGTTGTTTCTTTTCCAGTTGTTTTGTTTCAGTTTGTTTCTCTTCTGGTTGGTGACCTCTTCCTCTGCTGCTGTTATACACAGGTAACAAGTGCCCTCTACCGCCATCTTATGGTGAAACTGATCTACTTTACTGGAGTTTATTCGCTCCAAGCCTGTTGATGGAAATGCAGGTAATTCAAATTTTCTTTTGAACAAATTTTCTAAAATTCACTTAAAATTCGCTTGATATGAGATGGAAAATCGACAACAGTCTATTCTTTGGACGTATGACCAGATACAGGTTCAGGATGATCCGTACAAGGGCATGAACTACGGAAACAGTCAATTTCTTTGGTATTTTGTGAAAATGTTCAGCTTAACTGCATTTTTGGCTATTGTTACATATGCGATGCGATTACACCGGTATAACCGCAAATATGACAAAATCCACAAATGTAATGAAGTCATTTTTTCTTGAAAAATACGACCAGTTATTGTTCCAGGATGATGAGTACACTGCAGAAACTACTGATTTGGTCAATATGAAGAGCCCACTGCTAAAAGTCCGTAAATCACATTTTCACACCCTGTGATGTGAGGATGAAAAAACATCTTTTATGGTTACCTAATTTCATCTTCTCAATTTTCTCAAAATGAACTTCATGTGACTTCAGTGCTTTTTGCAATGGCGTCTTCAAAAAGCAGATTTTATAAATCTCTTATATATTCAGACCCTTTTTTCTCAAAATAGACATTTTGTGAGTAAACGAAAAAATGTGAGAATTCCATGCACTCAGAAAATAATTAGATCAAAAGAAGCAAAAATGATAAAAAGCCTTTATTATATCATGGCTAAACAGTTAAAAAAGCCGACATGTTTCGACCTGTGCGATCTTCATCAGAGCGCCCTGATGAAGACCACATAGGTCGAAACATGTCGGCTTTTTTTCAGCTATGCTCCTGCACTAGGGGAATAATAAGCCAATCAATCAATTACCAGGAACGACCCACAAGACTCCTAGAGCCAGTTAAGCAGACTTGCAGGTTGTGACAGCAATCTACGTGGAAACCAAGATTTGTCAATGCGGTTGGACATTTAGTATAGTTGTAATGCAGATAAAGTAAAAGTACAAAGTAAAGATAAAAGTTTATAGGACAGGGGTAGCTAACCATGGTCCTGTAGAGCCGTAAGACACCAGGTGAGATGAGTTAAGTGTGTAATCAACTGCTTTAATTCATCAATTAAGTGCTGAGTAACATCAAAAACCAGCAGACACTGCGGCTCTCTAGGACCAGGGTTGACCAGCACTGGTGTATACATAACATTTTGTGCCTGATATAAATCTAAGCTTGAATGGCAGTAATATACTTAGCACCATTAAAAACGCAGGGGCAACAAATGGGTTTTCTGTAGGGGCTGTGCGCACGCATTTGTTGCTCACATAGACGGCGTCGAACGGTACTTGTGCTCACCCTCAGATGTCTCGGACCCCTCGTCTCATGATCAGTTTGAGTTCCAGAATCTGTCACGTACAGGCTGTAACCAGATGTGGCGCTCTTGAGCTGCCGTAGTCACTTGTGCTGCCCTAAGTGGGGTCGGTCAGTGACAGTGCCTGTGTTCCATTCTCGGACTTACAGACGCACCACCTCTCGGCGGCTGAGACCTGCCCGTAACATGCCAGTGGCTCTTTTTCCTCTCCTGTGTTGTAAGTCGTTCCATTTTCTTGATGCAGTAGCATTTTTCTTTTTTTTGTTGGTTCATGTAGGCTAGTGATCACACCCAAAAGAACAAATCAAGCATCACTGTACACATCACAAATAACTCCATTTTTGTTATTACTCAAGTGCTTGGAGCGACCACGTGGTGCCTGTCGGGATTAAAATACCAGCCGATTTTCTTTATTTACACTCATATCTCACTGGAAAACCAATTTGATTGATTCTTCGATTTGCAAAAAATACAGCATATACACTTCACCCATGGGTTTTCAATGGTGCTAAGTATATATTCTGTAATTACATGCATATCATAAGCAATTGGTTTAGCAATCAATGAGGTTGACAGTTTATTTGCTTCACTAAACAGGTTAGCTGGTTACTGAATCAGTTCTGGTTGTTACCAGGATTAATTTATAATTTATAATGATATGGGTATATCTTGGGTGGATGTGGGTGCACAATGCAATATTGAATTGTTTGTGCAGTAAGCAATACAAGATATTTCCTGTTTGACCTTGAACCCAAGGTCACAAACTGATACACAATACATGACTTCCCATAGGTCCCTAATACAAACCTCAGCTCTAATTGCAATAATAAGCAAGATACAGGGTGTCTATCACTTACACCTAGAACCCAAAGTTATTGGTCAATCCAAGATCACAAACTGATGCACGATAAGACTCCCTTCAGCCCCTAATACAAAACTAAGCCTAAATGTGACGGTAAGTGAGATGCGGGCTATCTTTATGGGTCTGTGCCATTGAGAGCCTTAATCAATTAATCTGATTTTGACCAATATCAATAAGCATTCAGACTTTACCAACTACTAATGCGTATGTCAAATAGTATAAATAAAATTATTTGACAATGATGGCCAGCAATTTGATCGCAAGAAACCTGAATGGATGCGGCGGCAGCCAAACAAACAAACAAAAGTAAATCCATGGTATCCAGGTCATTCCATGTCAAATGTCGGAATTTCAGAGAAACTTCCCACTTGACCATCTCAGATTTGGCTGAAAAAAATCAGTGGGTGCATATACCTCCTAATAGGAGAAATCCAAAATTTTATTTTTCCTAATATTTTTGTCATAAAAAATATTTTTCCAACTAAGTTCCGGCCCTTTTTGAACAGCGATTTCTGAGGAGCCACTTTCACATGGCTATATCTAGAGAAGTATTTCAGCTAAGTCCTTCAAATTTTCAGGGGTGAAAATATGCTATTATAACTTGAGGAATATGGACTTATAAAGGTGTCCCTTTAGTTCATCATATATTTCTGGGTGCTTAACACGTTGACTGCCAACTACGGGATAAGTCATAATGGTGGGTCAGGGCCAGCGCTAGACCTGAAAATTTGGGGGAAAATATCCATCCCTTTATTGACAACAATTAGTCCTGGCTAATTCTAGATGGTTTTCCTATATTAACAAATTTTCTAATTCAAGAATAATCAAGTGGCAATTGAAGACACGGCTTCTTTCCCCCATGCGATCTTACAGCAAATAATGGGCTACATTCAGTAGAGAAAATAATTTAATTATAATTAGGTCTATGCACAGGCACTCAGCAACGGTATTTTTTTTTTCCAGCGAGAGCGGCATTGTAGAACTCATTTGCGAATGAAAGTAATTCTGGTGACAAGTACGTGGTTTCGTCCGTTTACATTTTCTAGTCTGACAGCTGTCTATTTTTTACAGCAAGTTGCGTGACCATGCTGCAAAAACAGGTGTGCCTACTTGCCGAAATTACCTTCATTCGCAAATGAGTTCTGAAATGCCGCTCTCGCTGGAAAAAAAAAATAACGTTGCTGAGTGCCTGTGCATAGACCTAATTATAATTAAATTATTTTCTCATCTGAATGTAGCCCATTATTTGCTGTTAGATCGCATGGGGGAGATAAGCCGTGTCTTCAATTGCCACTTGATTATTCTTGAATTGGAAAACCTGTTTATAAAGGAAAACCATCAAGAATTAGCCAGGACTAATTGTCTCGATAAAGGATGGATAATTTCCTAATTTTCAAGTCTAGCTGGCCGGACCGCCATTACGAGTTATCTCGTAGTTGGCAGTCAACGTGTTAAAGTTGCTCGAAAATTTTACTGTGTGCTCTGCGGTAGCATATTTGAAGGACTGTAAAAAGCCTAATGTCAAAGACAGGGATTTGGTATTGCACATACAGCTTCCCATATATGTAGTGTATTTTGTCTTCTAATTCTGCACCTCTCTTATGAATAGTCTAGAAAATACTAAGGCTTGAAAATGAAATAAATAAAATTTCTGCTATTCTTAACATTTTATACTAAAAAAAAGACACCATCCACCAACATCAAATTGACTGTTTTAGAAAGATTAGATGCCTGTTATTAACTTATCTAAAATTTGTGATGGGGTTCTGCTTTATTTTCTCAAAAAAATTTTTTGAAAATATGGTATTTTTGTGGACGCAGCATTTAATGGCATCAAAGGCATATTCAAACATTACTTTATAAAATGCACAAAGTTAATGATAGACAGCTCAAACTCAACCAAATACTTTATTTCATAAATGTTAACTGACACTTGAAGAATAACCCATATGCAGTGTTTAGATATGGAAATATTACAACTTTAACAGGGCCAAAAATTCAAGTTTGTTATGAATTCGGAAGTGTTACAATAATTATCTAATACAATATAGCAATCTTACAGAGGATGTGTTAACAATGCCATTTTATCTGTTCACAGATTAAATGATTTATCATATATATACACTTTATATTAATTTTTGGTCATGCAGAAGCTATAACTTGTCTGAACAGTTCATGCATCCGCATGGCCCAGCGAAAAGTTTTTTTCTGGCCCAGGAGGGAAGACCTCTGCTGGGTACCTGTGCAACATATCATTGCTGTGATTGAAGTTCCAAGCAGTGCAACTGGGCGTAGATTTGCACTCAAGGAGCAGGACACCAAAGTAGCTGAAAACTTCATGAAAGAGTTAAAATAATTTGTGTAGTATCTGTGCTAACTGCTATCAACTGGTCATTAAAATATTTCATTATTTACAATTCTGCAGGACTGTCAAAAACTCTTTTTAACACAGGTTATTACCACTTGAAGCATTCAGGTTAATTTTTTCTACTTGAATGTAAATGTTCATTGATACAATTATTTTAGGTAATTATTTGTAACAAGTTTGATCTTCCACTGATGTTGGGACTACAGTATTTCAATATATATCTGAAAACTGCATATGGGTTATAATTCAAGTGTCAGTTAACATTTATGAAATAAAGCATTTGGTTGAGTTTGAGCTTTCGATCGTTAATGATGTGCATTTTATAAAACAATGTTTGAATATGCCTTCGATGCCATTAAATGCTGTGCGTCCACAAAAATACCATATTTTCAAAAATTTATTTTGCTGTATGTGCAATACCAAATCCCTGTCTTTGACATTAGGCTTTTTACAGTCCTTCAAATATGCTACCGCAGAGCGTAAAGTAAAATTTTCGAGCAAATTTAAGCACCCAGAAATATATGATGAACTAAAGGGACACATTCATAAGTCCATATTCCTCAAATTAGAGTACCAGATTTTCACCCCTGAAAATTTGAAGGACTTAGCTGAAATACTTTTCTAGATATAGCCATGTGAAAGTGGCTCCTCAGAAATTGCTGTTCAAAAGGGCCGAACTTAGTTGCAAAACTATTTTTTTTTATGACAAACTATAAGGAGTTGAGAGCTAAAATTTTGGATTTATCCTATTAGGAGGTGAATGCACTGGCTGGATTTTTTTTCAGCCAAATCTGAGATGGTCAAATCAGAGCCATTCGGACATTTGACATGGAATGACCCATTGGCGCATGTGAACTTTTCAGAGTTTGTTTATTTCAAGGAATAAAAAAGAATGTTGCATCAAATAAAGCAAAAATACCTGTACATGTAAACAAAAACATAAAAAAAACAACATGGTGGTATTTCAAAAAGTTGACCTGATTGAGCAAAACAATTTGATTTTTGGATTCAGCTCATCAGAATTGTCCTAAATCAGCTAAAAAAACTTAAAAAATAAATTTGGTGTTGACCAGTGTAATGATATGGGTATATCTTGGGTGGATGTGGGTGCACAATGCAATATTGAATTGTTTGTGCAGTAAGCAATACAAGATATTTCCTGTTTGACCTTGAACCCAAGGTCACAAACTGATACACAATACATGACTTCCCATAGGTCCCTAATACAAACCTCAGCTCTAATTGCAATAATAAGCAAGATACAGGGTGTCTATCACTTACACCTAGAACCCAAAGTTATTGGTCAATCCAAGATCGCAAACTGATGCGCGATATGACTCCTTTAACCCCTAAAACAAAACTAAGCCTAAGTGTGATGGTAAGTGAGATGCGGGCTATCTTTATGGGTCTGTGCCATTGAGACCCTTAATCAATTAATCTGATTTTGACCAATATCAATAAGCATTCAGACTTTACCAACTACTAATGCGTATGTCAAATAGTATAAATAAAATTATTTGACAATGATGACCAGCAATTTGATCACAAGAAATCTGAATGGATGCGGCGGCAGCCAAACAAACAAACAAAAGTAAATCCATGGTATCCAGGTCATTCCATGCCAAATGTCGGAATTTCAGAGAAACTTCCCACTTGACCATCTCAGATTTGGCTGAAAAAAATTCAGAGGGTGCATCCACCTCCTAATAGGAGAAATCCAAAATTTTATTTTTC
The DNA here is from genome assembly GCA_029692085.1 of Gymnothorax javanicus. Taxonomy (NCBI): domain Eukaryota; kingdom Metazoa; phylum Chordata; class Actinopteri; order Anguilliformes; family Muraenidae; genus Gymnothorax; species Gymnothorax javanicus. The sequence continues at coordinate 6,663,181 of CM056210.1, read as the reverse complement.
CTAATATTTTTGTCATAAAAAATATTTTTCCAACTAAGTTCCGGCCCTTTTTGAACAGCGATTTCTGAGGAGCCACTTTCACATGGCTATATCTAGAGAAGTATTTCAGCTAAGTCCTTCAAATTTTCAGGGGTGAAAATGTGCTACTATAAATTGAGGTATTTGGACTTATAAAGGTGTCCCTTTAGTTTATCATGTATTTCTAGGTGCTTAAATTTGCTCAAAAATTTTACTGTGCGCTCTGCGGTAGCATATTTGAAAGACTGTAAAAAGCCTGATTTCAAAGACAGGGATTTGGTATTGCACATACAGCTTCCCATATATGTAGTGTATTTTGTATTCTAATTCTGCACCTCTCTTATGAATATTCTAGAAAATACTAAGGCTTGAAAATGAAATAAATAAAATTTGTGCTATTCTTAACATTTTATACTAAAAAAAAGACACCATCCACCAACATCAAATTGACTGTTTTAGAAAGATTAGATGCCTGTTATTAACTTATCTAAAATTTGTGATGGGGTTCTGCTTCATTTTCTCAAAAAAATTTTTTGAAAATATGGTATTTTTGTGGACGCAGCATTTAATGACATCAAAGGCATATTCAAACATTACTTTATAAAATGCACAAAGTTAATGATAGACAGCTCAAACTCAACCAAATACTTTATTTCATAAATGTTAACTGACACTTGAAGAATAACCCATATGCAGTGTTTAGATATGGAAATATTACAACTTTAACAGGGCCAAAAATTCAAGTTTGTTATGAATTCGGAAGTGTTACAATAATTATCTAATACAATATAGCAATCTTACAGAGGATGTGTTAACAATGCCATTTTATCTGTTCACAGATTAAATGATTTATCATATATATACACTTTGTATTAATTTTTGGTCATGCAGAAGCTATAACTTGTCTGAAGAGTTCATGCATCCGCACGGCCCAGCGAAAAGTTTTTTCTAGCCCAGGAGGGAAGATCTCTGCTGGGTACCTGTGCAACATATCATTGCCAATATTGAAGTCCCAAGCACTACAACTGGATGTAGATATGCACTCAAGGAGCAGGAAACCAAAGTAGCTAAAAACTTCATGAAAGAGTTAAAATAATTTGTGTATTATCTGTGCTAACTGCTATCAACTGGTCATTAAAATATTTCATTATTTACAATTCTGCAGGACTATCAAAAACTCTTTTTAACACAGGTTATTACCACTTGAAGCATTCAGGTTAATTTTTTCTACTTGAATGTAAATGTTCATTGACACAATTATTTTAGGTAATATTTGTAACAAGTTTGATCTTCCACTTATGTTGGGACTACAGTATTTCAATATATATCTGAAAACTGCATATGGGTTATAATTCAAGTGTCAGTTAACATTTATGAAATAAAGCATTTGGTTGAGTTTGAGCTTTCTATCGTTAATGATGTGCATTTTATAAAACAATGTTTGAATATGCCTTCGATGCCATTAAATGCTGTGCGTCCACAAAAATACCATATTTTCAAAAATTTATTTTGAAAAAATAAAGCAGAACCCCATCACAAATTTTGGATATGTTAATAACAGGTATCTAATCTTTCTAAAACAGTCAATTTGATGTTGGTGGATGGTGTCTTTTTTTTGGTATAAAATGTAAAAAATAGCACAATTTTTTTTTTTCCATTGTCAAGCCTTAATATCTTCCAGATTATTCATAAGAGAGGGGCAGAATACAAAATACCCTACATATATGGGAAGGTGTATGTGCAATACCAAATCCCTGTCTTTGACATTAGGCTTTTTACAGTCCTTCAAATATGCTACCGCAGAGCGTAAAGTAAAATTTTCGAGCAAATTTAAGCACCCAGAAATATATGATGAACTAAAGGGACACATTCATAAGTCCATATTCCTCAAATTAGAGTAGCAGATTTTCACCCCTGAAAATTTGAAGGACTTAGCTGAAATACTTTTCTAGATATAGCCATGTGAAAGTGGCTCCTCAGAAATCGCTGTTCAAAAAGGGCCAGAACTTAGTTGCAAAACTATTTTTTTATGACAAAACTATAAGGAGTTGAGAGCTAAAATTTTGGATTTATCCTATTAGGAGGTGAATGCACTGGCTGGATTTTTTTCAGCCAAATCTGAGATGGTCAAGTCAGAGCCATTCGGACATTTGACATGGAATGACCCATTGGCGCATGTGAACTCTTCAGAGTTTGTTTATTTCAAGGAATAAAAAAGAATGTTGCATCAAATAAAGCAAAAATACCCTGATTGAGCAAAAACATGATTTTTGGAAACAAAAACATAAAAAAAAAAACAATGTGGTGATATTTCAAAAAAGTTGACCTGATTGAGCAAAACAATTTGACTTCCCTTTGGTTTTTTGGATTCAGCTCATCAAATTGTCCTAAATCAGCTAAAAAAACTTGACAATGATGACCAGCAATTTGATCGCAAGACACCTGAATGGATGCGGCGGCAGCCAAATAAAAGTAAATCTGTGGTATCCCCGAGTTTGTCTGAGGATACAATAAAGGCACAGAGGTGGTTCATTGTGTTTTCAATTAACATTGCCAGCAGCCATACCACTATTCGATCTGCTCCAGCCGTGTGGCTGAAGCTAAGCAGGTGTGGGCTTGGTTAGTACTTGGATGGGAGACCACCTGGGAAAACCAAGTTGCTGCTGGAAGAGGTGTTGGTGGGCCTGTAGGTTGCAATCTTCCCTCTGGTGGAATAATCCCCAATGCCCCAGTGCAGTGACGGGGACACTGTACTGAAGGAGATGCCGTCTTTTGGATGAGATGCAAAAATGAGGTCCTAACTCACTGTGCTTGTTAAAGATCCCATGATGCTTCTCAACAAGAGTAGGGGTTTCCCTGGTGTCATGGCTGAATTCCCAACCTAGCTCTTTCGATTTGCCTCCTAATCATCCCCTGATCTAATTGGCTATGCAATTCGTCCTCTCCCTCCCCACCTCAACCCCCAGGGCTCCTTTGAAAAAGAGATTTCAATCTCAACGGGACTTCCCTGGTTAAATAACATTGAACTAAATTTACACATAATGCAGAATAACAGTCTGTTTTGGTACAAATAAGTACATTTAATGACACGCAAAAAAGATACAAACAAGTTCTCTATAGTTGTTTAGGGGTAAAAGTTTATGCATCTATTAGGTACCATGCTAGAGACAAGTGTTATATAGTTCTGGGTATTTATTAGAGGGAGAAAGGTCAGGTCTCTGTATTTAGCCTTTTAAGAACAGCACTGGTGAACAGTGGCATGGCTGGTTTAACCCTGGATAATTCACGTGAGAAGGATGTGTGTTCTGTGTATAACAGAGTATGATAACTTGCCCAAAATGGAGAATTATCTGCTGTGACACCACAGCAGAATAGGCCTCACAGTGGCTGTGCCTCAGTCTGTTTCATTTCAAACATCTCTGCAAGCAAGGCAGAACTCAGCTCTGACATTTCGGCAGGCGTAATCGGAGCTGCAGTGCCAGGCTGCATGGACAGCAGGTCCAGGAGCCAGAGTTACTCATGGCCAAACAGCACCGCGTCCCCTTAAATGTCAGAGCGAGCCGGCGTGGCAGTATTCAACCTCAGATCTGACGTGAACGTCCCTGTGAATTTTGCATTTTATGTGCAGCACTCCAATTTACCACAGGGTGAAAAGGACTGAGTACCTTTCAGCGGTTTGATACAAGGATACTGTTTTACAGTCGTGCGGGTCGTAACCCCGTTCTCACTGAAAACCGAGGCGCGGTGCAGTCCTCATGCGCATGACCTATGCGACGCATCAAAGGATGCTAATCGAGACATGCACGGCCTAGAGAGAGGAGGCACGAGAGTGACAGCAAACAGCTACTCCACACCGCGGTGCGGCAAACGTGTCAAATCTGTCAGCAGTCAATCTGCAGCTATCAGCAGCCAAACACCTCACTCCGTCATTTCAACAGCACCTGCCAAAAAAGAGCTCAGGGGTGTCATACAGGCTGTGCCTCGACTGCATGTCAAAGCACCCACCGTGGATAAAGGCAAGCAGCGACTGTTTACACAACTAAAGGTCACAAATAGCCTGCAGAAAATGTGCTAATTACAGACTGTGCTGTAGTTTAAAATAAAAAAAACAAGATTTTATGAAGAAACAAGAACATTACACTTGTACATCAGTGTACTGATCAAAGATTAAAGTGCTTTCTCCCAAAAGAGGCAAGAGTGGGCCCACCTGTTTACTAGGTGGAGGCCATTACCAATGTCATGGAGACCAATGGGGTTTCCAGGTTGTCATATTTAAGACAGGCCTATATGAAATCATAAAGAGGGCCTGCTCCATTTAGCAAAGGGTTTCTCTCATGATGCAGTAAAAGAGAACGCCCCAGAACCACAGAATTCTATATCTGTGCACAGCTACTTCAGGTTGCCAGTCATATGAGGTCCTCCCAGCAGACACTGACCATATGATGGTATTCAGATGGCCGGGCTGCGGTGTAGCGCACTTAGCCAAATAAGCGAATCAACCTTTATAATTCAATGTGACAAGCTGACAGGCAAAATGAATGTAAAATTTTATACGTATATGAATTTTTGTGTCACGTCGCCGTCTGTGCACTTGTTTATCTCCCCGCTCATAGCCGAGGGCTCCTTCCTTCCCGACGCGGGAACGCTTTGTTTCTCGACCCTGAGACAGATCCCCCTTCGCCCTAGTGAATTTGCTGATTAATTTTGGATGCTCTCCTTAATTAACACCTCAAAGGATGTGTAGATTTCTGAGTCTTCATTCCTGCGGAAAAAAAAAAAAATGAGACTGAGGAAGGATGACCTAAGGAGATAGACGCGTGGACGTCCAAAATGAAAATACGAGAGCAACATCTCTCTCTCTTTCTCTCTTTGCCTTGTACACATGTTTGCTGCTGGGGAGCTGAACCGAGGCATTGCCCCAGGACCTCACGGCCCTTTTAATCAGTGGCTGGAAATGAGATTCCTATTAGTCTGATTTCATTTTCTTTACTGTTGACAAAAAATGAAACAAAGACGTGGGATCTTACAAGATGCCACCCGATGCTTGAAACACACGGTCCCTGTGCCAAGCAGGGTCAGCCAGTGCCTCTGGTGAATTAGTGGCACTCTTTTGTCAGTTTAAGTGAAATTGGTTGATGAGAGACAAAATTTCACCAACTGGATTAAGTGACTCCCATCTCCCATCAACTAATTGCCAAGTTCAATATGGCTCACTCAGTCTGACCTTATCTCGACCCCAACTTTCAGTCGCAGCTAAGGAGATAGGAAAAAGTACAGTAGGTCACACGGGCCACAAAAATCCATGCAAAACTCTATACCGTGATTCAGATGTCCCTATATGCAACCCTACACAGCACCCCAAAACTGAGATTGAATTAACCAGAGTATGTATGGTCATCTACTGTCACAAGAGTACCTCAAAACAAACAGCTCTGGCTTAGAACAATGTAGGCCTACAGTCGAATTGCTCAGGCCTAGCACGGTATACAGCAAAAAAAAACTCTGACCAAGTGTAATTGATTACCAAATGAATTTACAACTAAACGCCTTACATTCAGCTCAACTCTCCACCAAACAAATACAGCCAATGACAGTGTACAACTAAACAAATCTGGCTTAGTGCAGTGTGTCAACTAGCAGTTCTAGCTTTGCTCAGTGTACTCCCAAACCACCGTGGCCTAGGAGAGTGTTCCTTCAAAGTGCTCAAGCCTACTTTAATGTATCACTAAACCACCTCAGCATTGCACAGTGAATCATTTAACCACTGTAGCCTAGCGCAGTGTATCCTCAACTACAGTAGCCAGGAAAACTAGACATTCAGTCGCCCGCAGGTCGGCATGTATCCCCGGATGCCCTGAAGCAATCACTCCCAAAATCTATGCGCTTTCTGACCCTCCCCTACACAAGGTCCATGCCAAATATGAAATAAATCCATAAAAACTGTGACCTGTAGAGCGCTCACAAGAAATCTCTATGGCAGACGCGGTGGCAGACGTGGCATAACGATCGCCAATCCATAGTATCCCCGTCATCCAGGGATACAGGTACATCCCCCAACCACAGTAGGCCAATGCAGCATTCCACCAAACAACTCTGGCCAAGCACAGTATATTCCGGAGCCGCTCCAGCCTAGCACAGTGTAATGCCAAAATTATACCCTAGTGCAGCATATCCCCAAACCACAGTAGCCAGGCAAAATATTCCATCAAACTCCAACCAAGTGCAGTGTATCACAAAAACCGCCTCAACCTAGCACAGTGCATCCCCAAACCCCTCTAGCTTAGTGCACCACATGACCAAACAGCTCCCACCAAGCGTAGAGCAGTCTTCCTCCATGCTTATAGCTAGGTCATCAGTTTTAATGGTAGTGAACTGTTTGGCACTGATGAACGGGGCCATCAAGAAAAAGCTCACACACTCAACAATGCACCACAAACTCTCATTCTTCTAGTCTGAAACAATCTCAACCGCTACCTCGTCCCTGACTGGGGGCTACTGCCCGTTTCTTCTGCAACAAACAGTGACTAGGTGTTTTACATAATTTTTAAGATGTGCAGATGTGTACATAGGCTGCTGTTGAGCACCACGTCTAATGGAGCGCTTTGGGACATCAGTGCGATTCACCCCGACAGAGGGGCAGGAGGGAGCGGGACGGCTGTGCTATGGCCTGCCCAGCTGGGACAGCGTCAGCCGCTCTACGCTCCTCCCCTCGCAGGCCCGCTCACCTCCCCATGTGACACAGCCGAGCTGCTGAGACTGTGTTAATTAGGAAACCACAGAGGAAGAATTACCGAATCCACCACAACACGCCACTGCCAAGAGGCACGCAGGAGTGGAGACGAGGAACTAAATTTCTCACTATCAGGGGAAAAAAAAAAAAAACGTGAAACTGAGATTCAACATTTGTTTGGTTATTTCACGGAAACTGGAATTGCTTGCGCTTTGCCTCTTTGCTCTTTCACTCAGTCGGATATTTACAGAAACAGCTCAGGAAAAAATCATCTTCTGTTCATAACTGCATAACTGCACCTCCATCCAGGAACACAAACCTACAGCTGTAGTTCAGTTTTATAGGCAACCAAAAGGTGGCTAATTGCAAGCACTTCCATTGACCCCATATCATCATTACTTGAGCCATAAACACATTTCTCTACTGTATGGGGAAACTTACTTCCTAACATGTTATGATGCTGCATAACCGTAGTTATGCTGACATGACAGTCAGACTTCTTCAGACCGGAGTACTTGGGTGAACACTGCCCTGAAATTATTCCCTTTCCAAAGGGACCACAGGGTTCAACACAAGAACAGTACAACAGTGCAACTCAGTAGCATATAACTGATATCAAGTGGGGCCTATTCATGGCCCTTTCCCCTGCAGCCTTTACCTTCAAGCAAAACAGACATACATGTTTCAACAAATCCTCTGGGCTCCGCACCATACAATTGTGTGCTTTGTGCTGGCTGGACATTCCCAAAGTAAAGCCAGGAAGACTGCCTCTAAAGGACATGGTGCACTGGTGTAATTGGGATATTTGCGAGCATCCTGTTTCAAGCCGGGGTTCGTTGCAGCGAAAACGAAACTGGTAAGAGTAGAGAAGCAGCCCATGATGACCCTACCCTCAGACCCCTCGCCCCCCCCTTCCCTCCCCCGTCCCCTCGCCCTGTGACAGGCAATGGACCTGTGTTGGGGACAGGCTGGCAATGATAGCAGCCCAATCGCAGGGTATAAGTAACAAATGATGGCAATTAATGTGTCTGAGAAGGGCACCTGCCCGGGGCTCCGGTTGCGGCAGAACGATTCCCACATCTATGTTTCCTCTCCCAGGACTCCATCTGGGAACGCATCACATCCCGCCCCACAATGGGACAGTTGTTCTCACTCCCCCGCCCTCCCGGTGTAATGCAAAAGTCCCAATGAAATGCCCAGGCCCTCACCCCAGAGCTGCCGTGTGATTACGATCGGGAATCCGGGCCAAAGACGGGGCCGTGCTCGCAAAAATGACCTCAGCCTGACCCTCATACCAGCCACCAAAAGTCCAGCCACTCGTCCCCCAATCCTTCTTTTCAGCGATCAAGATCTTAACAAGCTTAATTTGTCGCAAATTTGTAACCTCAGCTCCCTTTAAGTGGCTCTGGGCTATCCTGTTTCCAAGCTGGACCGCAAACAAGGTTTAATAACCACTGGGGATAACTAAACTCTTGTTATGATCCAGACCAGGAATCAAGTGCGGAGTCAAAGTACAATCCAACAGTAGGTTTCATTGATAGTAATGGTAACAATGGGATGGAACCCAGCAGAGAAAAGCACAGTTCAGTTCAGATGTTGTAGGCGAAGTTGAGAGGGCTTTGCCAATCGCCTGCCAGTGGTTTTCTGGGATGACAGCCGGGATGGAGTGAACACTTTTCCAGAGCCGAGTTGTCCCAGGGCAGGAAGGAGTACCTCAGGTTCTAAACCTGATGACCGTAGAGGACTGGTAGCTTGTTCCTAATGAACTGGACAGAGGAACACACTTGGACAGGAATAAATGAGAATGCGGTCCCAAGCCCAGGACCCTTGAGAGAGGCTTGGGAGCTTGTTCTTAATGATTGAATAAGGAATAAATGACTGTCATTAAAGGTTTCGCTTTACTTTCAAAAGACAAAGAGTTTAACTAGCATACTGACTGGGATTAAGCACACATAGCCAATACAATCCAGCAAATTGCAACTCACTGGAGGGGGTATAAATAAACATCACAGATACATGAGAACCATGAAATGAGACGCAGCCGGGGATAAGGCAGTATGCAAGACGCAAACCAATCAAAGGAGGCATTACTTCTAATAGACACACAAGTTGCTGAATGGGAGGAGACAGAAGGCTTTCACACGAATGTTGACAACTATAAATCAAAAACCAATAGTCCACAACTATGCCGGAGCCCTGTGCCAAGCGCATTCGCCAGGGCCACGTCCAATTAGAGGGCACTCAGTAGAGCGCATACCTCCACCACGCCATATATCTGTTCCTATGGTTACAGAATATGTTCTGGATCACTTCCAAAATTAAATGAACTCTTCCTTGGACTACTACCTATCATCGTGTCAAATTTTGTGCCAAACCATTTGTGACTTTTTGATTTATCCGATCAGAAATATCACACAGCTGCGTGTTAGACAAATATATTTTAATTCTTCCGGATCCAGAATCCAGAATATGTTCTGGATCGCTTCCAAAATTTAATCAACTCATCCTTGGACTACCATCTATCATCCCACCAAATTTTGTGCCAAACCGTTCATAACTTTTTGAGTTATCCTGTTAACAGACAGACAAACAAATGAAAGGTCATTCATAGAATGACGACTTGCTGAAATCATGCACAGATCTGTGAAACAGAATGAACAGAATGGAGTTGGTTTCAAGTTTCTAGCTGTAATAGTAGCAAAGTTATGAACCATAATGTGGTTTTAATCTTTTTGGTGACCTTGACCTTGACCTTTGACCTAGGGAATAAAAAATAAGGCTTCTGGCGACGAACCTCCTCTATCATATGGTGAAGTTTCATGAACATAAACGATATGCAAAGGGTAAAAAAGCGTGTTACTAACAAACAGACAAACAAACATGCAAACAGAGGTTTAATGCAACCGACTAACATACTTGCTAAAATCATAGATTTCAGCAAGTAACAAATGAAAGCTCGTTTTTGAACGAGCACTTGCCGAAATCAAAATTTTGAAAAGGTGAATAGATATATCATATTGTCTAAAGAACAGAATCAAAAAAAAAGAATTTTGGCAAAAATCAAGTAAATGACGTCATTTCACATACTAACGTCAGAGTGACATCATGGGGACCCCTAGCTGCTAGATGCACATTGTGTTGCCGAAAAGAATGACGTTAGTTTTAAGTGTCTAGCTTAACTAGAAACAAAGTTTTGGATCAAAATGTCTTTTTGACCTTTTGTGTGACCTTGACCTTAACCACTGACATAGAAACCTATAAAAAGTATAAATCTGTGGCGAGTAACCTATGCTAACATGTGTCCAAGTTTTGTTAAGACTGGTGCAGGATAAATGGCAAAAGGGTTCATAACTAACAAACTGGCGGACAAACAGATGTCTATCACAACTGACTGATTTACTTGCCGATTTTGGCAAGTAACAAACAAACAGGAGTGAAAACATAACCTTCTTGGAGGAGGTAATAAGATTTACGTAAAACTAGAGCTTCGTGGGCATTTCAAGTCAAGACATGGACATAATTTAATGTCTCCCTATTTGAGCGCAACCATTTAAACAATTCATCTTTATATAACAAAACATGAGAAAAGTGAGGGGAAAATGTCACAACTTTAAGAAAAAAATTCTGTTCACACAATGTTTGCAAAAGCTACCCAGTGGTTCCAAAGCAAAATCCTATTTAGTCCATGAGCTCTTTGTTAGCCCAAATGGGTCTTTGTCTGAGAGCTTCCACTTCGCACATATGATGGAGGGCTTCATAAAAGATTCCTCCCTGGAAAGAAGTTGATGGACCCCACTTTCTGAACGATACAGGAGTTCAATCCATTCCCATGGCTTTAGGCCTGTACTTCTGTCAAAGAGACAGAAAATTTGCTGTGACATTTATGAACCAGTCAAGATCACGCTGCTCCAACATTGCAGACCAGTAGTAAAGGCAGTGGCCTCTAGAATACCATTAAGGGTTTGACTGCAGGGCCAGGGAGCAGTTTTAGGTGACCCTGAAATTGTGGTAGTGAACCTGAATAGTACAGCAGAAAACGGCCTGTTTCATTGAATCAGTCAGAGTGACAGATGCAGTCAATGTTAGCCATCCAGAAGATCCAAGCCTGCAGCTGCTAAGCTAGTGAACACGATGTACACTTGGGCAATATCACCTATCATACTGCATCACCGCACTTGCCAAAACAACAAGAGTGGTCCTTTCATATGCTGCGGAAAAGTGGTCACAAAAAAATAAATAATAACTTCATAAATTGCTAAAAATAAATTAACAAACAAATCAGGCTTGAAAAATCTGCGACTTTTTGAACATTTTAAAAAATAACTAAGTCTCTCAGCTCCACAAAGGTACGTAGTGTATAGAAAGGTGTTGTATGTCTGATGGCCTTTGGGTTTTCTGCATTAATTTTTTATCTCATAATGCTGACTTGCATCGGCTGTTGTAGTATTTCACCTTCATAAAATCATTTAAAATTGAAGTTTCTCCCTGGCAAATACTGGCCCAAAATCAAGTGTGATTCCCATCTGGGTAAAGAAAAAAAGGACCATATTATGTGACATTAACAAAAAAGTGGACCATACACGCTAGTTAAAAAAATACGATTAAATGGCTCCCATGCTGCTGCACAGAGAAACAGCGGACACCAATCGGCCACAAGATTAAAACCAGCTGCCTAATATAGTGATGGCCCTCCTTGTGCTGCCAAAACAGCGCCATCAAACTGAGATCACTTGAATTCCCAAATTCAGGGTTTCTTAGGGAACATTTCCCAGAATATCACGCTCCCTCCACCAGTTTGTCTTCTTCCCACAGTGCATCCTGGTGCCATCTCTTCCCCAGATAAGCAGTCCAAAAGTACCTGGACCAGGTGACCTTCTTCAACTCCCCCAAGATCCAGATCTGAAGCTCAGATGCCCATTGGTGGCACTTTCAGGGGTGGACCAGGGTCAAAGTGGGCAGTTGGCTGGTCTGCAAGCTAAAAAGTGCAATATACAGGAGGGTATGATGCACTGTGCGTTGTGAAACATTCCTGATGTAAATACTATTGAAATTCTCAGCGACTTGTGCCACAGTTTCCCTTCTGTCAGTTTGAACTAGATGGCGATAGCCTTCATAGCCCTCGTGCATTGATCAGTCTCAGCGTCCAAAATCCTGTTGCCAGATTTGTCCCTCCTTGGACCTCTGTTAGTAGGCACTCACATCTGCTGATAGGGAGCACCCCAGAAGTCTTGCCACTTCAGAGATGCTCTAACCCTCTTGTCCATTATGATTCATTATGATTTGGTCCTCTTCAAAGTCCTTCAGTTCCTTTTTCTGCCACATCTAACACCTTGAATATGAGAACTGACTGTTTGCTTACCATCTAGTTTTGTCTGCAGACCTTGTCAGGTGCCTTTGTCATGAGATAATTGAAAATATACGCTGCATCTGTGAGTGGTTTTAATGTTTAGGCTCATCGGTTTACATCGCATATACTTAAGGAATGTATATTACTGATGGTCTTCAAAGAAAGATCTTACAATAGAACGCGTTTGGGAATCAATAACGGCTGAACATAACTTGATGAGAAAACGAGGAAAGTTAAGTCCTATCTCAGAATATAAGCCTAGTTGGTCAACAATTTCAAATTATCGTAATTTCAAAAAAGTAGGGCAAGACTCGTGTTGCAACGCGTGGCTCTGCTAGAAGATGTTTAGAAGCAACCCCCTCTCAGTCGGCCGGAACAGATGAAAAGGATTGTTTACCATAACCTTGTAATCAGCCTGCCTGACAACGCACTATTACCCATGATAACAAGCCTGCTGCAATTTGGGCTGAAAGACGCCCACCTTGAACGGGACTCTCTGATGCTTTATTGATAGAGCGCCGCGCTGTTATCTTCGTCCGTAATTTGTTTTCAAGTGCTGTGATTTACATTTCAGTTGGATTACACCTTTTAATGTATCACAAGCATGAAGTGGTCGTAGTAAAAAAAAATCACCATGTCCGCGGGATTTCAAACGGTGCATTCGAGGCTTCAAGTGAAGAGGATTACAATTATAATTAAAATCAAAAGCCTAGGTGTCCATCTAACGATCCACAATAACCCATTGTGCACCAGTAAATAATGCGAAGCATGGAAGGGAATGGTAGATGCATGTTGTTTTAGTTGTCTAAAAGGCACTAGCTTCAATACCGTGAAACTGACTGTTAATTTTACTGCTAGGCCAACGCAATGTTTTCTTTTTTTTATCGTTTTTCTTCTTTATTCACTAAAGGACTCCGACTCAGAATGACATGCAAATATAAGCAATTTGGCAGCAGCTAAAACGAATAGCCTACCGTGTAGTCCCTTTAAACAGGAGTGGGAGGTTTATTATAAAGTTCAATTACCTCCCATAATATTGCTTTGAATTAGCGGCCCGAATCCAAATATGTAATTTATCTTTATTCCACACATTTAATAAGGGTTTTTTCATAAATAAAAGAGGGGCCTTTCAAAAAATTATGGACTAGAATCGCAGCCATTTATATAAAATGCTACATGATACGCCATTTCATTGACTGCACATTTTTAATGTACAATAAAATCAAGCAAATTTGCAAATCGGAGGCTGTTAGTCCCTCAGTTACCAGAAGGCACTACAGTGCGCGCTACAGAATGAGTCCGGTGACACAACGCACATGTATCCAGCCAATGTGCGGTTTAATTCACATGGTAGGCTGTCTACAGATTATCAGGAGGCTACGGCAAAAGGTGACAGTACCGCCGACTCTCACAGAGATTTCTTTCCTTTTTTATTTTTTATTTATTTATTTATGGATGATAATTTCGATTCATTTTTATTTATTTATTGCTAATTACCATAACATAACTCTTGGCCTACTTGTTCTACGTGGAGCTGTCACGGTAGGTCGGACAGGCGCGAAAATTCTCAGAAAAAAAAACTATTTTTGCTGTAAGAATGTTGATAAGCACTTTAAGATGTTGCCTGATCTTTAAACTCACAGTGTCCTGTAAAAACTACTCTTTAAAGTGTTAACGTTCATCCAAGTTGAATAAGCTCATAGTACCTCAAACATTAATTTTATCCAAGGTAAGATTCGATTAATAAGTAAAAGTTAATATGCGCATACGATTCAAATATAGTTGTTTCCTGAACTGACAACAAAATACAGGCTCAAGCACGAGTCATACGTGGATAATAGCAGGTTAGTTTAACTCCAGGACGGTAGACGGTGGAAGATTGGTACTGTCAGAAATCTGTCTGCAGCTGACCTTTCTTTTTGTGCAAGAATAAGAACAATTATTATCAAACTAGATATTACCTTTAGGTCCAAAATTATGCTTTAATGCAAATAGGCTACACATTTTCTGTAAACTGACAGGAGTCGAATCAAAATTTAACTGCAGGACTTGCGGAGAAGTCAGCAACTCAATTTACTATCATTCAAGTCATTGTCAATTTTTAACTCTTGACAAAATCTGGGGGACTTGCAATACAGATAATTCCTTTCTTAGAATAGCCACTAACAGCCAGCCAGCATAAAATGAATTCAACGAATTCGCTTGTTTAAGAATAGTGTGGCAAAAAGCCAGTCAGGATAGCGCACTCCTGAAATGGTATTTTGAACCCCCACGAACAGCGTCTGCGTGATTTTATTTCAGTGAGGGTAAACGAGAGTGAGCGAGAAGCGCTCACCGTTTTATCAATGTTGCTCAATATGGTTTAAGAAATCATATAGCCTAGGTCCAGAGCGAATGGGAGAAGTCCAAACATGACACATTTGGAGGCTTCAGTTAAAATCTGTTCAGGCCGTTATAAAAAGTTAGTAAGACGTTGTTTTACTACCAAAGGAAGGTGACAAACGGTTGTGGAATTAGTGGTGCAACGAATTCATCCAAGGCCAAGTTGTCCCGCCGGAAGCATACGTAACCAAAGATGGTAAATTCATCTACTAGCTCTGCGGCCACAGACTGCGTTTTTGGAAGTTTTTTAAATTGTTCTTCTCTTGGGATAAGTGACAGCACTTGTACTACTTTTTGAAATTACGCCGAAGAGTCACAAACCATGCGGATAATGAATCTGTTTTACTGTTGAGTATGCGTACCGTCACGAAACATGAAATCACGAAATCAGTTGAAAGTTGTTAACCCTCGGCATGCGAAACTAAGAAGTGACCCTGTCATCACCATTAGTTAAGCCAAAAAAAAAAAAAAAAAAGATGAGTTAGCGGGCGAACGTGATTTAACACAATAATGTCAGCCTACACACTGCTGAGTCGCCCGCTCCAGGTTTTAGCTCCCTTGAGAATGTATGATCACCAGACGGCGCTATGCACGCACACGCACACGCACACACACACACACACACACACACACACACATTGTATTTTGTGAAAGTACGTTGTTTAAAATGACATTCTTCCTGTACTGCATTTCCAAAAATCCTAACTGTAATCAAATTATGACTAACTGTAAACCTGAGCCTAATCCTAACAATAACTGTTGCCCGACATGGAATTAGCCCTGAGAGCCCCCTTCCTAAACGCAATCACAGTCCTTAATGTTCTCACAACAAATGTGGTTTCTCAAGAGTTGGTTCTCACAAGTATAGCTATACAAGCTTCCCCACCCACACATGAAAACATTAATCTTTCCTATCTTTGTTGCATGATTCAAACAGGATGTACCCTGTTTGGAGGCCCTGCTATAACAGAGCTTTTTCTTTCCTGTGACTGCCCAGCATGTCCTAGCATTTCTACAGTTTTTTACTGTCAAATATGTTTTGCAGCACAGCACAGAATGTTGATGCTGACAATTGCTAGGGTAAAGGGAAAAAACGGACAAGCTTATGAAACAATTTGTTCTTTTTACCTTGGACTAGCAGATTTAAAAATTCGATTGATGAGTAAGATTCTTTTTCAGTCCTTTTGAACCTCAACAACTGATAATCAGGAAAAGGAAGATGAACTCATTCCAGCAGCTTTTGTAAAGGGCCGAATATTTTATGTCATTGTGGTCGTCTTTTTATTTTGAGACATCCAAATCCTTCATATGTGCTTAATTGCTTAGATTAAAACATGGGGTATGAATACTTACTCCATGGCTGTCAATAATTATGACAACTGAAAAATGTTCAGTAGGACTGCATCATAGAAGAGTGCACTGCATCCACACCGATCGTCTAAATTATATAAGAAGATAATTCCTATTTAATTGGAACCGTAAACAAATGCAAAGCCTTGCTAAAAATATGAGTGACACACCACTCTCTTTTTCCTTATGTTTCATACGTATAAGAAAGTGTGGTCACCGATGTTATTCCCCGTGTATTGTAGTGACATCTAGTGTTGGCAAATAGGAATCATCAGATTTAATTTTTTTTTTTTCCAAAAGAAAAACCACCAACTCCTTGCGAATGTTCAGTGCATTTATTTACAAAATTATTCAAATGACCAGAGGTTATTAGTTTTGTTGCTGGGCAGCATCTAGGAGCATTACATCTTTTCACGCTTAAGCTTACTCTTGCGTATGAGTGAAAACAAAATGAAACGCAAGTTTTTTAGGCAAGTATTTACTGTACATTACAGAGCGCTGGTGGCGTGGTGGCGCAGTAGGAACTGCCGTCCCCTCACAGCAAGAAGGTTGAGAATTTTAATCCGGTGTGGGGTCTTTTTGTGTGGAGTTAGCGTGTTCTCCCAATGTTCAAATGGGTTCACTCTGAGTACCCTGGTTTCACAATCCAAAGACATTCTGATTGGAGACTCTAATTTACCCATTAGTTGGACTATCAGACTGAATAGCATAAGATTTGATTCCTATGGCCTACGTGTTTAGGAGAGTATGATGGGTGATGTGAAGTAGCAGAAAAATCGAGCTGAAAGTGTTCATTTTCAGCAAATTAAATAAATAACATTACTGTGTACGATATTATTCAGTGTTGTGGATGGTAAGTTAAATTTTTTGGAAGTAAAAAATGTAATGGCAAACTAAAGCAAACAGTGAACGAAAAGCTGGCTGTCTAAAACAGAATTATAACAAACCCCAATTCCAATGAATTTGGGACGTTGTGTAAAACGTGAATAAAAACAGAATACAATGATTTGCAAATCCTTTTCAACCTATATTCAACTGAGTACACTACAAAGACAAGAAATTTAATGTTCAAACTGATAAACCTTATTGTTTTTTTTTTTTGGAAATATTCACTCATTTGAATTTGATGCCTGCAACATGTTCCAAAAAAGCTGGGACAGGGGCAACAAAAAATGGGGAAAGTTGAGGAATGCTCAAAAAACACCTGTTGGGAACATTCCACTGGTGAGCAGGTTAATTGGAAACAGGTGAATGTCATGATTAGGTATAAAAAGAGCATCCCCAAAAGTCTCAGTTGTTCACAAGCAAGAATGGGGCGAGAATCACCACTGTGTGAACAACTGCATGAGCAAATAGTCCAACAGTTTAAGAACAACGTTTCTCAACATGCAATTGCAAGGAATTTAGGGATTTCATCATCTACAGTCCATAATGTCATCAAAAGATTCAGAGAATCCGGAGAAATCTCTACACGTAAGCGGCAAGGCCGAAAACCAATATTGAATGCCCGTGACTGTCAGTCCCTCAGGCGGCACTGCATTAAAAACTGACATCATTCTGTAAAGGATATTACCATGTGGGCTCAGGAACACTTCGAAAAACCACTGTCAGTTAATACAGTTTGTTGCTACATCTACAAGTGCAAGTTAAAACTTTACCATGCAAAGCTAAAGCCATATATCAACAACACCCAGAAACGCCGCCGGCTTCTCTGGGCCCGAGCTCATCTGAGATGGACTGACGCAAAGTGGAAAAGTGTGCTGTGGTCTGACGAGTCCACAGTTAAAATTGTTTTTGGAAATCATGGACGTCGTGTCCTCCAGGCTAAAGAGGAAAAGGACCACCCAGATTGTTATCAGCACAAAGTTCAAATGCCAGCATCTGTGATGGTATGGGGATATGTGAGAGCCCATGGCATGGGTAACCTTCACATCTGTAAAGGCACCATTAATGCTGAAGGGTACATACAGGTTTTGGAGCAACATATGCTGCCATCCAAGCAACATCTTTTTCAGGGACGTCCCTGCTTATTTCAGCAAGACAATGCCAAGCCACATTCTGCACGTGTTACAACAGCGTGGCTTTGTAGTAACAGAGTGCCGGTAATAGACTGGCCTGCCTGCAGTCCAGACCTGTCTCCCATTAAAAATGCGTGGGGCATTATCAAGCGCAAAATATGACAATGAAGACTCCAGACTGTTGAGCAACTGAAGTCATACATCAAGAAAGACTGGGAAAGAATTCTGCCGACAAAGCTTCTACAATTAGTGTCCTCAGTTCCCAAACGCATATTGACTGTTGTTAAAAGGAAATGTGATGTAACAGCAGTAAACATGCCCGTCACAGCATGTGTTGCAGGCATCAAATTAAAAATGAGTGAATATTTTCAAAAAAACAATAAAGTCTATCAGTTTGAACATCTTTGTAGTGTACTCATTGAATATAGGTCTTTACAAATCATTGTATTGTTTTTATTCGCGTTTTACACAATGTCCAAACTTTATTGGAATTGGGGTTTGTACTTCTGTCACTACTTTTGTGTGAATGCCTCCTGTGTCTCCTCCCATCCGGCAGCTTGTGTATCCAATATAAGTGTTGTCTCTTTTGATTGATTTATGTTTGGCGCGCTTCCCTTCACCGGCTGTGTCCTATTCATGTTTCGCTCCTCCTCACGGGTTTATACCCCCTACTTTGAGTTTGCAAGTTGCTGGATTGTCAATTGTTGTATGCCCTTAACCCCTTTGTGCAGAATACAAAATAATGCCAATTTTTCCTGTTATGCATGAGCCTTCATAACTCAGTATTTGTGACTCTGGAAAATTATTCCATTGATGCAAGACATTTGGAAATTCAATTGCAGAATTGTTTAGGAATTAATTACAGAATTTACGGACGCTGGCGTCAATATCTGCGCAAAGGGGTTAAGCAACCAGCCAGTATCAGAAAGTAAAGCTCATCGTCTTTTAAAATGAAAATGTAACCTTTAATGATACTAATTTACGGAAGTTTCTCTTCCTTGTTCAGTTAATAGGTACAAACTGCCAAGCCTTACTCTCTGTCTCCAAGATTGAGACTGTGTTCCTGATAATCTTCTCAGTCCATTCCTCTGCCCACTTTATTCGGTTCAAGCACCCTCAGCATTCTACACTCATCATGACTGGGACCGCATTCCTGCTAAACTTCACCATCCAGCCATCAGACAGTTCAGCTCTGGCGGAGTTTACACTCCATCTGGCTGCCGTCCCGTAATACCACTGGCCAGACACAGGATACGCCCACACTACCTTGCCGGTTACATCAGAACTAAACTGTGCCATTCTGCTCTGGGCTCCGTCCCTCTGTCTTACCGTGTTGCCGTCAATAAACCCTCCTATTGGATAGTACTCTGCCACCACATTTGATTCCTGCTCTGGATCATTACAATCCTATTATCCTCTGATGGTCGCTAATTGAAGCGTTGTCCTGCGCATCAGTTAGCGAGCCTTAGATGTCTGTCATTCAAGCAACACCTGTAGCTTTGACATAGAAATTCAGAGGACCCTTGAACATGTAGAGATGTTGGACAGCTCTGATGAAAAACAGAGAGGACATGTCTACCTTTCATTTCATATTTACACTGCCCTTTACTTATTTATTCATTTTTTAATTTATTTTGGAGATGTAATATTCAAATAAAGGGAGACATCGAGGTGCAGGGGTTGCACTGTCATCTCATCGTAAGTAGGTTGTTCTTAGTTTGATTCTCCAGCCTGGAACATTACTGTGTGGAATATGCATGTTCTCCCAGCGTTAGTGAGAGGTTTTATCTGGGCACTCCAACTTTGCGACAACGTATGATGACACTGAAGTCAGACGCACTGGAGAAGTAACGAGTGTTAGAGCGAATGTTACCTGATCCCTGCAATAAAAGGACTGACTGTCGAGGGTGTGTTCCTGCCTCTTGCCCATAGTTGTATGTTTGGGTTGGCTTCAGTTACTCCCCCTCCGCCAGGACGCTTCCCAGGAACTGCTGGGCAATATACTGGATGAGTTGTTGGATGGAACAGTGCAATGATGTGATGGGGTAGGATAATGGTTATGGAAGTGGGTTTATAATTTCCAAGTTGTAGGTCCAGTTCAGAGACAGGGAGCTACTGCTGAGCCACTGTGCCATATTATTTAACCTCAGCTGTAATTGAAAATACCCAATAAATGTCTGCAAACATGCGATCAGTGGAAGTCACTCATGAGAATAAAATCTTCTGAATACTTATTGTGGAGAGTCGTAGCTGTGATGTGAGAAACAGACTTGTCCATGTTCTGACTCTGATGAGATGGGCTGAGCTACGCCCGGCATAGTTTAATCCTTCCTCTGGTGGGACATGGTGAGGTACAGCCTGCTTATCCTAACCCTGTCTCTAGTGGGAGTTGATGAGGTGCACCCAACTTATCAAAGCCCTGTGCCTGGTGAGACGTGGTGATGTACATCCTGCTCATCTTGGGTTATCTGTCCCTGTCGAGATGAATCCAGCCAGGTCATGCATATCATCGCCAAATCTCTTGTCGTACATGATGAGCTTTACCCAGTTTATCCTAACCCTGTCTGTGCCCTGTTTTCAATCATTCATTTAAATTACCATTACAGAAACTCTAAAAACTCTCAACATTGATCAGGTGGGGTTAGTTTTCATTAATAACGCATACCTGTCAACTCTCACGCATTCGGCGTCAGTTTTAGTGGCATATTTACGTTCCCCTGCTGTAGTCAGCAATTATTCAATCAACGCGTATGCAAGAGATTCTCACACCGAATTGAAGTCCTTGTGCATGGAGGGGTTGGAAGCAATGGAATTGCATAAAGGCGTTTCAAATGATCTAATTTTATTTAAATGATCATGAAACACATGCATTGCTTCCAACCCCTGAGTAAAGAAAAGCGTGAGAAGTCCGGAGTCGTAATCGGTATGCGTTATAAATGAAAACTGGCAAAAAGGTGCCAGTATATAACAGTGTAGATGATGCCAGGTACGCCCGGCAGCCACAATTTTCTGCAACCAGACGAGCACCTTCACCAACTAAACTGCCCTCTACCCTCTCCTACCCACATCTTTCCTGTAGACAAATTGCGAGAAAAATATGGAATGATTATATCCCATTATCTTTGAACTGTTCGTCTTTGCAAAAGCATTATCTGGGGTTTGCCTTTAAATTAAATAAATAAATAAATTACAGCAGAGGGAGACAACTGCACTGTTATAAAGGGGCACCTTTTTGCCAGTTATTTTAACTGTAATTTTACAATCAGTTTATAACAGGGGTTCCATGTATGTTAACTGTAAACCACAGTTAAATGCGCGCAGAGGACTCTAGTTACAGTTAAAATAACAAACAGACATTGCATTAATTTTACTATTAAATTCAATCAATTTGTCTCAGTGTATAGGCCTACAACTCACTTCAATGAATAATTGGCCAAAGACCGACCAGCCATTCATTTCATACAAGCCTTGAGACAAATTGTTGTTTGCTCACCTTAGTAACCCAGAAGAAATTACTGCTATTGACAATGATGTCATTTACAGCTGGCCCTGGGAGTCCACGGTGGATACAGTACAGTATAAAGCCGTTCTGTGAAAATAGAGGTAGCAGTTGAGTGACAAAAGGCTAACATGTCCGCCTACACTGTGCTCGCAAAATGAGCTGTCAAGGGTCAGTCAGAAGAAAATGAAATGCAGACGTCACATTGTGTTAATCGTGGGAAACTCGTGGCTCAATTACGATCCAAACACCTTCTCTCTCTCCCTCTTCTTCTTCTAAGTCTTCAGTGGTGTTTCAGGACATCCCTCAATGTCAAGACAAAGACCCTGTTTTAAACGAGTGCAGCAGTTTGTAAGGGTGATCTTCTGAAATGAGTGATAAAGGCTTAGCAGAGATGAATGCGTCAGAGCTGTAAAAAGGCTCTTCACAACCGAATGCACTGCTGTGCCCCCGCATTACTGCTAGCATTAAGTCGACCTTTACCTTTCTTTCAATGATCGGCAGCCCCTAATTCAGGCTTTGCTTCCCTCTTTCAGCAGTTATGCTTTTGTTCTGCAGCATAAAAGAGCGAGAAGGTACATGAGGAGTTGAGACAGCTTTAAAGGAAACTGCTAATCGATAGAGCCCTACAGCGACTGGGGTCTTTCCTAAGATGGACGCCTCCTTGGGGAACGGGTCAATCTGAAGTCAGTAGTACCCGCTGGCTCTGCTTTTAGGTCTGGTTACCTGTGGCATTCCTGGCAGCAAACCAGAGCCCAGTGTTTTTAGTGCTCCCTCAGCCTTTTTACTGCCAGATTTGGTGCATATGACTGGACATATGGTGTTGACTCTGTCTTTATTTACTTAAAAGAGGTTGAGTATTGTGTAGAAACTTTAGTAACTTGAGAAAGATGGAGAGTGTGTTTTTGCCATCTTTATGCGCTGAGAGATATGGGAGGCTAGAGTGTAGCAATTATTTTAACACGCCAAGTGAGGGGAAGGTAATGTGGTGTAAGTATCTTTATGCACTTCAAGAGACGTGAGAGCATTGTGTAATAAATGTCTTATGCACTGTAAGTGAGGGGGGAATAGTGCGGAGTGACTTACTTACTGCACTTACAGGATAAAAATGCGTGGAGTGACAATCTATGCACTGAGAAGGGAAAATATGCACTAAATGCTTGTGCACAGCATTGTGCCCTTAATCCTTCTGTGCAGATGTAGACGCCATGGAGCTGCTCCATTTATGCATGTAGTTACACTATTCTCTCAATGGGTGGCACATCCGAACCGGTTATTAAATATTCATGACAGAGCCATGCCTGTTACCATTTTAGAATATGGACGAGTTAAGTCCTATCCCTGCTTCCCTGGAATTGTATGAATTAGACTCCTCAGCCTAGCCTGATGTGCAAACCGCCAAAGATACTTGCCCATAGTATCTATTCAGCAGTTAATAAAAATGATCACTTGTGACAGAAAAAAATCATTATCCTTTGTTGCAACCACTTCAGCTATAATAGGCCAAAGGTATCTCGATTAAGCTGGGGGAAAAAAATCAGTTTTCTGAAGCAAAAATTCAACATGGTATCAATACTATTTCATTCTACAACCAATTATTATACTCAGATATTAAAACGCATGAATCCCTACTATTTAATAATGCGTAGATTCATCTATTGATGAATTCAGTGGTTCCTTACAACCTCATACAATGCCTCACAGATGTCCAGTCTCTTGAATGCTTGCTTTAGGCTTATCTGCGTAAAGCACAGTTATAGTTCAAGCCCACCTGAACTTTAATCCGGTAATTATCGATTGATTGATGCATTTTTATGCAATCCCAGACAGTATCAACATTCCACAGTAATTGAAAGACTTTGTTTGGACCTTCAGAAAAGTATTTAAACCCTTGCATAACAGCAAGTTCCGCTGTACTCTCTCGACTGTGCGCTGCTGAATGATGTGAGTACAAAAAAAAGACTTCCTAAACCAACCTAGATGTGCCTAGGTTATGCAGTGGCAATTTGATACCGACATGGATAATGGGAGTTAATCCGAATGGAACAGTACTGGGGGGTGCTTTGTACGTTGTACAAGAAAGCTCAGTTGCTGTCTTTATCTGGTGGAGGACTTTGATGATGGGGAGTTTGGCCTCATTTTGAGTGAGTGCAATGGAGTCTTATGAAATGCGTATGGTTAGCTAGCTGGCTGGTTAGCTGCTATTTATTTTCAGTTTACCATAGCCATGATGATCACAGAGCTTGTTTGCCACATTGGTTAATACAAACCCCATTCCAAAAAAGTTGGGATGCTGAGTAAAATGTAAATAAAAACATAATGCAATATTTGCAAGTCTGATAAACTCACATTTTATTCACAATAGAACATAAAAAACATATCAGATGTTGAAAGTGAGACATTTTACCATGTCATGAAATATATTAGCTCATTTTGAATTAGATGGCAGCAACACATCTCAAAAAAGTTGGGATAGGGCCATGTTTACCGTTCTTTAGTATCCACTCTTCTTTTAACAACAGTCTGTAAACAGCTGGGAAGGGAGGAGACTAATTGCTGAAGTTTTTGGAGAGGAATGTTGGCCCACTCTAGTAAGACGTAGGATTCTAGCTGCTCAACAGTCCTGGGTCTTCTTTGCCGGATTTTTCGTTTCTATGATGCGCCAAATGTTTCCTATTAGTGAATGGTCTGGGCTGCAGATAGGCCATTTCAGGACTCAGACTCTTCTACTGCGAAGCCATGCTGTTCTGATGGATGCAGTATGTAGTTTAGCATTTTTTTGCTGATATATGCATGGCCTGCCCTGAAAGAGTCATTGTCTGGATGGGACCATATTTTGTTGTAAAACCTCTATATACTTTTCAGCTTTGATAATGCCTTTCCAGATGAGTAAGCACCCCAGGCCATAGGCACTAATGCAACCCGATACCATCAGAGATGTAGGCTTTTGAACTGTGCGCTGATAACAAGCTAGATGGTCCCTCTCCTCTTTAGACCACACGGCACGGTGTCTGTGGTTTCCAAAAAGAATTTCGAATTTTGATTAATCTGATCAGAGCACAGTTTTCCATTCTGCTTCAGTCCATTCTAAATTAACTTTGGCTCAGTGAAGATGGCGGCGTTTCTGGATCGTGTTCACATATGGCTTCTTTGCATGATACAGCATCATATAGCTTGCATTTCTAGATTGCACAGCAAACTGTGTTCACAGACAATCATTTCTGGGAGTGTTCCTGAGCCCATGCAGTGTATTTCAGTGCAGAATCATGCCTGTTTTTAATGCAGTGCCGCCTGAGGGCCCGAAGATCATGAGCATCCAATACTGACCTTCAGACTTGTCCCTTGTACACAGAGATTACTCCATATTCTCTGAATCTTTTGACGATATTATGTACTGTAGATTCAAAGTTTTTTACAAGTCTTCATAATTTTACATTGAGGAACATTTTTCTGAAATTGTTCCACCATTTTTAGATGCAATTTTTGGTAGATTGGTGAACCTCTGCCCATCTTTACTTCTGAGAGACTCTGCCTCTCTAAAATGCTCTTTTTACACCCAGTCATGTTACTGACCTGTTGCCAGTTAACCTAATTAGTTGCAAAATTCTCCTCCAGCTTTTGTTTGATTAGCACCACCTACTTTTCCAGCCTTTTGTTGCCCCTCACCCAACTTTTCTGAGATGTGTTACTGCCATCAAATTCAAAATGGGCTAATATTTTTCATGAATAGTAAAATGTCTTACTTTCAACATCTGATATGTTGTCCATGTTTTATTGTGAATAAAATGTGGGTTTATGAGATTTGCAAATCATTGAATTATGTTTTTATTTACAATTTACACAGCATCCCAAATTTTTTGGAATTGGGGTTGTATGAGTAACCGTTAGCCTTTGCTAATTATGCTGTATATGGTAGAATTGCCTGCTTTTTCCTGATAGTGGAATGTTTGTTTTGTGTAAATAAGGTATATTTCAGATATTACAGTGTTAGTGAGTTATACTTGCTCCTTATAGAGAGTATAAAGCATTTACACAAGCTTGTGTTTTGTTTGGATGATTGGAATTGTAAATAGCAAGCTCTCCGTCACAGGGTGAGCATTCTGACTGTAAAATATGTAGATTCTTTAACCTCTTGACCCAAACGTCCCTGTTACCAGGGGCAGTCATTACGCGTCATAAATACAACATTTTTCCTAATAACAACATCGTCATAAGGCATATCCCCTTAAAGGAAAGAAACTCCCGAAAAGCACAGGATGACCATTTTTACCTCAACCAAACACAATTCAGGCACCCAGCAAGTAAATAAACATGTAGCAAAACATAAGATAAAATAATATCAGTGCTCGATCGCCAGCATTTGTGCTATGCATTCAAACGATACATCACATGAAAGAGGAAAGTCCACACAATCCAACGATATAAGCCATGTCATTTTAAACCGACACCACACTCAAAGAACGGCAGGCATACACTTCACATTTTACAGCAATAACCAAAAAAAATTTTCTTACCTTTGATATTTTGTAATAAAAAACCGTGTTTGAGGTTAAATCTGTGCTTGCTGTTGTTAGCCCAATGTGTCGATGTTCTTTCGAAACTAAATCTTCCAGTCTCCATGCATGTTTTTTTTTCCGGGGCACTGCTTCAAAAGATGTCAGGTCCTGAGCATTCGGCTTGCATGCAACAAATTTTCCCCTCTGTGATCAGCTTGTGATGCAGTCTGTAAGACTTTGCACATGGCCATTTGATTCTGTGGGCTCTGATATTTCCAATGAGCCCTAAACCACCTAAATCGCACAAACCTCGCCTGAGATAGAGCCTTGCGTTCCCAGTGCATCTAATTGGTTGTCCATTGGTTGTCCGCTAAATATTCAACAGTCATTTTCAAAGTTGTTTCCTGACTGATAATCCTTGCGCCATTACGCACAAGCACTGAGACACCCAGCAGTACAAACTGCTGGAAAAAAAACAGATGTGCTTTCTTGACTCTCTGTTCATGTAAGCAGTGAGGAGAAGGGAAGTCATTGATTGATGTGGTGTGGTGGTTATGGCGCTGGGCTCTCCTGTGGGAGAGCAGGGTTCAAGCCCCAGTCAGCATGCATGCATTTTAGGCAGTAGAAGCAATATTCTTGTATAAATAATTGCTGGGGTGTTTGTTCTTTTTACTTTTTACCATTTTTTAACCTTATCTTTGCATTTATAATTTTGTTTGTTGGTTTTTTTTTTTTTTTTTTTTTAATAAATCTGCTCCAGTGGAGTCAAACTTCATTTCCTTTGTATGTATTTTCTTTTAATGGGAAACTGTATACAAGACTAGCAGAAATAATTTTTAAAAAAGTTAAAGTTTTAAAAATTTATAAATGGTTGTATTTGGATGGAATGTATGCCTGTAGTGACATACAAGTGAAATTAAATGAGTTTTACAGTTTGCTACCTGAGAAATCTGAAATGGCCTAAAAAGGTGCCCGGACTGCCAATTTTGGAAAAGCCACCAAGACATTCCTCTCTACTTTTGCTTTGATTTAGGTGATTAGAATAAACTTTGGCACAAATAATGATGATACACTGTGCCATACTTTTTTAGAGGTTTCAGACTGCAAATAAATAATTTCAAAAGCGATATAAATAATTTTTTTGTTAGGCGGAAATGAGATCTTTCATTCATGCTGTGTTCCATCTTCACTGACTCAGTGACATATATACTGATATTTACACCACGACAGAAATCCCCAAGGTGTTGCCTTTATTATGACACCAAGATTATTAAAATGGACCAAGTAGTTGCAGAGATATACTCATTTCATTTTGTGCAAGTCATTTTTTGAGCCAAAGGCTCAGGGCTTAAGAGGTTAATGAGTACGTGTGCTGGCTAATGTGGCTTTGGAGAAAAATGGACAAAACTGAACTTTATCATGGAGAAAAGGCGTTTTTGGTTTGGAGAGGTTACTGGTGACTATTGACGTCCATCTGCGCCAATATTGATAAATTCATGCTAAATTCTGCCAGAAAATCATTCATTAGAACTAAACTTTATGAGTCAAAAGTTGATTTGTGTTAAACACACGATTATTTTCTGATTTGACACTGTGAAATTTGGGGGCTCTGACAGCTTTGGGAGCCACATGGAGAGCTAATTTATTTGGCTCACAAGTGGTAGATAATTTTAAAAATCACTGTCAGATTAAATACGCTTGTGTCCTAGGAGTTTATGATCCCAGAAATGTATTGTCTTAACTCCCAGCCATTTTTCAATTCTCAGTATTATTATTTTTTAAAATAATTTCATGGCTGAATTTTCATGAAGATTTTTTGTGTCTGTGGCCCTTACTCTGAACAAAAATTATGAAAAGAAACTGAAATACAATAAAATTCTAAATGCGACGAGTCTCTTGTTTCATTTAAGCCATTTTCCCCTTCTTTATGAAGCCCAGATCTTGAATTATAAAGCCTAAAATCGGGTAACGCAAAGGGGTTAAGATGGCAGAAATCAAGCCTCTACTGAAAAAAACTAATTTGGATCTCAAAATCCTAGCCAATCACAGGCTAACTTCAAAACTCCAATTTTTATCAAAGTTCCTTGAGAAATTTTTTGCTAAACAGTTTTCTTCTTTCTTGTAAACTAATAAGGTATACAGCGGGGAAAATTAGTATTGAACGCGTCAACAATTTTCCCAGTAAATATAAATCTAACTATAAATATGAATCTAACTATTTACATGAAATTTTCACCAGATGTCGGTAACAACCAAAGTAATCCACACATGCAAAGAATTCAAAACAAACAAGTCCATCAATTAAGTTATGTGAAATAAAGTGGAATGACACAGGGAATTATTGTGGAACAAAGTAAGAAAAGGAGGTGCAAAAAGGCAAAGCCAAGAAACCAGCTGAAATCTGTCAGTATTTAGAAAGCAATCCTGCCCCCTTTCAGTGCAAATTAAAATCAGCTGGTTTAGTCCTAATTGATGGCCAATAAAAAGGTTTCTCATTACCAAGGTGTCACACAAGAAGCATCTCATGATAGGTAAAAGCAAAGAGCTCTCTCAAGACCTTTGCAACCCTATTGTTGCAAAACAAACTGATAGCATTGGTTACAGATGAACAGTACTGTGCAGAAGTCTTAGGCACCCTGCACCTTTTAAATTTTTAATCTCTTTTAGATGTTTACTTTTTGTTTTCCACATTTGAGTTGCTGAAGATAAAAGCTAATTTCAAATTCAAAATGCTAATTTAAGAAAAAGTTTTATAAATAAATGCTTATATTTCATTAAAAAACAGTCAATACAGATCATATTGCCTTGCTAGAGCCCTGATGTCAACATCATCATGGCTGTCTGCAGTTATCTGAAGGGAGAGACACAAGTGAGACGGTCAGTCTGGAGGAGAACGGTGGCAAGTTTTCCACTTTGCTTGGAGCCAGCAAAAAAATCTATCTTATAAAATTACATCACAATAGGACAGTGTCCCAAATTTTTTTGGAAAAGGGTAGTCAAACCACTTATTGATTTGGTTTCTTTTTTAACAGTTTACAGCTCTGTTTAGTACATTTCTTAGTTATCATAAACTTTTAATTCCATCATTTTTGCAAGCATATTTGCCCTACAAAATTGCTTTAAATGTGCCTAAGACTTTTGCTCAGTACTGTATTTCTAAACTTCTGAATGTTCCAGTGAGCACTGTTGAGGCCATAATCCGAAAGTGGAAAACATCATTTCACCATAAACCGGCCATGACCAGGCGCTCCTTGCAAGATTTCTAACGGAGAAGTCAGAACAGTTGTCCAAGAGCCAAGGACCACTTGTGGACAGCTTCAGAAAGACCTGGAATTAGTAGGAATTAGCATTTAAAGTTTGCTGCACAACATTTGCACAAGCCTATGAAATACTAGGAAAATATTGAGAGCTGACTGCAATAAACAGTTATGTCCAGATGTTTTACATTGGACATAACTGTTTATTGCTGTCAGCCCTCGATATAATCTGGTCAGATGAGACCAAAATTGAACTCTTTGAATGTCATAGCAGACACCATGCTTGGAGGACAAATGGCCCTGCACATCACCCCCAAAACACCATACCAACAGTGAAGTTTGGAGGTGGGAACATCATGGTGTGGGGCTGTTTTTCAGCATATGGTGCTGGCAGACTTCATATTATCGAAGGAAGAATGAATGAAGAACTACACTAATGCTGGGCTTACACCAAACGATTTTCACAGTCCCAGACTAAAAACTGACAGTCTTTAGGAGTCTAACTGGAGTCTCGGCGCGCTCCCGTCATCTCGATCGTTAAGTTTAAGGTGGTAATCTGCAGTCTGCGACCGCGTTTCATACCAGTCTTTCCCTAGTCTTGGGCTTGCGGATCATATCAAACGTGTTTAATATTATCGCAAGTCGCAGTGATGTAACACAATCAACAACCAATAGATGAGCACTGACAAAAGTGGAAACAGGAAACCAGACAGTCAATAACAAACAAAAAAATTGCATGATGGGGAAAAAAGGCTAAAAAATCTAGTTGTAGTCTTGTAAATAGTGACTCTACAAGATTCACAGTCTTTGTAAAATCTTTAGTCTGAGACTAGTCTGGGACTAAAAACTTTAAACACTAGTCTTTAGATGTGAGCTGATAGTCTTTTAGAGTCTTTTCTAAGTCTTTTCAAAGTCTTCTGGTGTGTGGGTAGCATAAGACATTCTTGATAAGAGTCTGTTGCCATCTACCAGGATGCTGGAGATGAAGCGAGGGTGGACATTTCAGCAAGACAATGATCCCAAACACACAGCCGAGGAAACTCTCAATTAGTTCCAGAGAAAGAAAATAAAGCAGCTTGATTGGCCCAGTCAATCTCCCAACTTGAACCCAATTGAAAATCTATGGAAAGAACTGAAGATCAGAGTTCATAGAAGAGACTCCCGGAAACTTCAAGATTTAAAGACAGTTTGTGTGGAAGAATAGGCCAAAATCACACCTGAACAATGCAGACGACTAGTTTCTCCATACAGGAGGTGTCTTGAAGCTGTCATTACCAAGAAACGCTCTTTTACTCAGGATTAAATAAATTTCAGTGAGCGCAATTAATATATTTTCTCTGTGTCATTCCACTTTATTACACATAATTTATGGACTTTTTGCTTTGATTTCTTTATATGTGTGGATCACTTGGGTTGTTACCGCCATCTGATAAAAATGTCATGTCAATAGCCCCATAAGAAATATATTTACTGAGAAAAATGTTGATGTGTTCAATACTTATTTTCCCTGCTGTATGAGATATTTCAGTTTGGCTAAAGAAAGCATTATGATACTGAAACAAATCTCACTTTAGTCATGAATGATTTATTCCTCTGCATGGATCGTGGCTGCATCTAAGTCCTTATCCTTCCTGATTTAAGTGCTGCCTTTGATACTTTGATACCATAGACCAGGGCTCCTAAAATCTGGCCTTCGAATCCAAATTCAGCCCTGGTTTTCCGTTCTTCCAGGGACTTGAGTGAACAGTTACTCTCTCTGATTGGCATCATCACACCTGACTCCCAGGTTTGGGGAGGGCAGGGGGGTGTAAAACCAGCAGTTCTCAGCCCTTGAGGACCATGATTTGAAGAGCCCTGCCATACACCATCATATTCTTCTTCACAGGCCAAAAATTGAAACATTTCTCAACTTGCACTTCCATGGTTTACCTTCTATCTCTGACAGAATTCAGTTTGTCAGGGTAAACAACAAGTCTTCAGGATTTCAGGGTAAACTTTGGAATACCTCAAGGATCTGTTCTGGGCTCTTTGCTCCTCTCTCCACACATGCTTCCACTTGGAGACATCATCAGGAGAAATGGTGTTAAATACCATTGCTATGCAGATGATTTGCAGTTCTATAGTACGTATATCTTGAATACTGGATGAAAACAATCAGCTAACTAGATTACCACTGTGTCTCAAAGCTTTTAAAGCTTTGATGACACAAAATTTTCTCTAATTAAAAACAGATAAGACTTTAATATAGGTAATAGGTACCAAACTGTTTGGAGACACATTCCTTAAGTTTTCTCAAGATAGATGGCCTCTCTGTTTCTGTTGAAGCTGTTGTTGAAAATCTTGGTATCACCCTTGAACTCCCTTTCAAAGCACATATGATAATAACATTTTAAAAGTGGAGCAAGAGCACTTAAAAGCTTATAACAATGATCTTCCTCCATATGAATTTATCCGTAAACTTCCTCTGCACTAACACTGACGCACAGAAGGCTGCACATGACCATAGGGTGCATCTCAAAGCGTAGGCTGCAGCCTTCGAAGGCTGCATTTTTAGGGGTTGTCACTTAATTCCATCCACCAAACTGACATGACATCATTTTATCTCTGTTAAACAGCTTTGGTTTAAGTGAGTCGTCCATGGTTTCCCTCACCCTAACCTTAACTCTAACCTCTAACCCGAAACTTAGCCCCAAACCTAATCCTAACCCTAACTTTAACCTTATCCCTGACAATAAAAGTTAGTTTGACAGATGGAAGTAACTGATGACCCCTAAAGATGCAGCCTTCGAAGGATGCAGCCTACACTTTGGGTGCATCTCAAAGCGTAGGCTGCATCCTTTGAAGGCTGTATTTTTAGGGGTCGTCATGTAATTCCATCTGCCGAATTGACGTAACGTCATTTCATCTCCGTTAAACGGCTTTGGTTTCATTGAGTTGTCACTGGTTTCCCTAACCTTAACCTTAACTCTAACCTTTAACCCAAAACCTAACCCTAAATTTAACCTTGTTCCTTACCCTAAATGTCAGTTTTGTGGATGGAAGTAAGTGAGGACCCCTAAAAATGCAGCCTTCAAAGGATGCAGCCTATGCTTTGAGATGCACCCATAGTGTGGCTCTGCACGGTTGGCTATCAAGCTCTGTAGATACCTGACGTGCCTCTGGCTGGTACGGCCCACAATAATACAATTTGCATCAGTGACGGTTGGTGAATTGAAAATTGTTGAAGCACAGTTCACCCCTTGAAAATAATGATTGGTCTTGACCTGTTTCCAATCATTCATTTAAATTAACATTACGTAAACTCTGAAAACATTCAACATTATCAGGTGTGGTCTGTTTTTCTAAATTAGAAAACACAAGAAAGAAAATGCATCATTTCGACACGGAATCGCATTTCAATCAATGTTATTCATTTGCTGATATCTGTAGCTAATTTTCACTTCTCTGTGGTAATTGAATAATTATGAAGCTAAGAATGGATAGAGCAAGATTGCTTAAAGTAAACTTGTAGTTTATGTTTTTTGTAAAATGAATAAAACAGTTACTATTTAATTGTTGCAACACTGCATTAAGAGTCTTGTTTTCTTATTTTCTAGTGGTGACCTTTCAACTTTGAGGAGGAAATGGCTTTCAGAACAATTATGACTGACCCTGATCAGAGATCACTAAAATGCTTGGTGAAGCCTCGTCATTAAAAAAAATCTACGGTAGAACTCATGACTATGTTTAAATATGGAGGTAAGAGCATTTACACATGCACGATGGAACAAGAACTTGCAGGATTTGGACTAAACAGCGGCGTGGCCACAAGAGAGCCACTTGTTAGTGAGGCTTATTGGGGGAAAAAAAAACTACTTCAATTTGCAAGAAAGCAGAAAGATTGGACTGAAGAGCAGTGGAAAAGGGTCATGTGGTCTAATGAGTCCAGATTTACCCTAATCCAGTGTGATGGACATGACAGGGTAAGAAAGGAAGCCCATGAAGTGATGCACCTGTCACGCATAGTGCCCACTGTACCAGCCTCTGGAGGTAGTGTTATGATCTGGGGTTTCTTCAATTGGTCTAGTCTAAGCTCAGCACTGTTCTGAAGCAATAAAATAAATTTAGCAGAGCACCTGAATATACTGAATGACCAGTAACCTTTCAATGGACTTCTTAATCCCTGATGGCACAGGTATATTAAGGATGACAATGCCAAGATTCATCAGGCTCAAATTGTAAAAGAGTGGTTCATCAAGCATGAGCAATCATTTTCACACATGAACAGGCCACCTCAGATTCTGGACTTTATCCAGGTGAAAGTGTTTGGGATGTGCTGGAGAAGGCTTAGCAGAGCAGTGTTATCCAGGTGAAAGTGTTTGGGATGTGCTGGAGAAGGCTTAGCAGAGCAGTGTGACTCATCCATTGTCCATACAATATCTCAGCCAAAAATGAAAGCACACCTGGTCAGAAATAAATGTCGTAGCGCTGGATAGGATCGTTGAAACAATACCACAACGAATGTGCGCCATAATCAAAGTTAATGGCGGCCAAACAAAATATTACAGTGTGCAACGTTTTGTGGAGTTGGCAAGAGCTCTACGAAACACAAGCAAAGCAATGAACAGGACTGTGAACCAGCAAGGAGAGCACATCATTGCCTGGCAAATATATTCTTTCTAATGGGCACTACTTGGTGTGCAATCAGATGAACCTATACCTAAACTATACCTTTTTAGACCACGCACCCATCCTATTGGACAATAAGATGTGCATATTTTTATTATTGTTTTCTATTATAGGATTGTCACCCATAATTTTGTTTTGCCTCTTTACTGCCACCTGATGTCAATTGAAAAATGCAATAATGATAAAGTGAAACTTCAGTTAAACAATAAACTGCATTTTAAAGTGACTTAATCAATAAATGTAATACAAGTCCTGCTCACATTCATGTATTATGTGAGTGAAGGCAGCAATTTTTCATTTATGATTATATACAGTTTCATGCAAAAATTTTGGGCACCCCTGATCAAAATATCTGTTAGTGTGAATAGCTAAGCGAGTAAAAGACAACCTGATTGCAGAGCCGTCTGAGGGCCTGAAGATCACAAGCATCCGATATTGACCTTCAGCCTTGTCCCGTGCGCGCAGAGATTTCTCCAGATTCCCTGAATCTCAATGATATTATGTACTGTAGATGGTGGGATATTCAAAATCTTCGCAACTTTACACTGAGGAACATTTTCTGAAATTGTTCCACAATTTTTAGACTCAGTTTTTCGCAGATTGGTGAGCCTCTGCCCGTCTTTACTTCTGAGAGACTCTGCCTCTCTAAAAAGCTCTTTTTATACCCAGTCATGTTACTGAATTGATGCCAATTAACCTAATTAGTTGTAAAATGCGGGTCTGGTAGAATGCGGGGTACGCCAAACGAGATGGACGAGGATTGTAGAGTGAAGGCGATATAAAAAGGTTAGGACATGGATGAATGGAGTGACGTTTATAGGCGGGGTCTGGTTCAAATATGCATCACCCTTAGTTCTTCTTCATTTCTTCAGTCCATTCAGTGCTCATTAGACAGAAGAAAAATGCCACTTCCCACCATATATTCATGAAAAAATGCACAGAAATTTAGTCAAAGGACTTCAGGTCAGATTTATGAAGACCTATAGCCTGCGTTAAATATTTTAGCATATGCAAAACTAATAAAATGCCTAATGATTGGTGCACCACCAATACCACAACCAGTCATTAGTCAAGGAACTGGTTTTGTTTGCGTTATGATGGTTTGCACTACCTGAAGGGATAAGTAAGGCAGACCCTCAAGATTATCATTCTTGCCATATGTTACTAACAGTACTCAGTGCTTTTCACTGGTTTAGCAAGTAAATGGCGAGGGAAAGAAAAGGCTTTATGTAACATGACCAATGACTGGTTAATGTGTCACTTTGGCCAGTGACACTATACAAACTCTTTTTCCACTATTTTCCTCAATTTCCTTCTGAAAGTTTCGATAAGGGAATAACTGACTTCAGCCGGATGGTTCAAAAAAAAAAAAAAAACACATTTATCTGCAGCAATGCCTGTTTCCATTAATGCAGTGCCCTCTGCCAGGAACGAGACTACCTTCTCACATTGTCATAGCCACTGAATACAAGTATTCCTTCAAGTAACAAATTTGATTTATAAAACGCATACAATTAAACATCTTCTTCAGAATTTGCATTCTGAATGCAGATTTAAGGAATTTACGAATTCAATGACTAAAAATATTGTACTGAGGGCAAACGAGTGAACACATGAAATTTGCTTTGCATTATGTGTATGAACACATGAAATGTGTTCTGATTTATGAGTATGACTATATAAACCATGCTTCGCATCAGTGGCATGCCATCAGAGATGCAGAAGGGCAGAGATATGGAATGTGCTGTGCAATAAGGGTATGAGTGCATATGTCTTTTGCATTGTGGCCCAAATAACATAACATAACATGAGTGGCGAGAACAGGCCGTTCAGCCTAACTAGGTTCGCCAGTTTCTTATTACTATAGTGAATCTATCACTTCAGATACTCAGTGGTATCCAGCGCTAAATCAAGCCTGCTCTTTAAAATTCCTCAAGGTTTCTGCCTCAACAATATGGTCAGGCAAGGAATTCAACAGTGAGATTAATCTCTGGGTGAAAAAATATTTCCTAATATCAGTGCTAAATTTACTCTTGGCCAACTTCCATTAGTGTCCATTTGTGAATCCTTTTAACATATTTAAAGACCTCACTCAGATCACCCCTAAGTCTCCTTTTCCTAAGACTAAAGAGATGAAGGATCTTCAGCCTCTTCTCATAGCTTTCATCTTTTATACCTGGAATTAACTTAGTGGCTCTTCTGTGAACTTTTTCTAAAGCCTCTATATCTTTCTTTAAGTATGGCCCCCAGAACTGTACATGAGAAAATGTAAATGAAAAATAGCAACAGCGACCTTTGGATTGATGAATGATAATTGTAAAACTGACAAAAAAAATATGGGATAATTGGTATAATTTTGACATGTTTTAGATCTGAGAAAAATCATGATTTCTCGCTTTAGATGCCCTGTTTTCACCCTGCCTCTACATAGTGTTTTTTCTTGGATTCTTCTGTTTTATTTGCAGCTCAACAAGGCTTTTACAGTTCATACTGAAAGCAACTGCCTCCACTTCCTTACCTCCTCACACTCAAAGAAAAAGATTGAATCATTGAATTTGGAGACGCTGTTGATGAAAATGTGGTCTATATTAAACCATCACAGTGTCCATGCTCAGTTATAGGCCCCTGTCCTTCTAACTGTGGCTGTTGAGGGATTGTGTGGTGCTGTTGGCGCAAAGATGTAAGGTGTAATTAGCAGGATATCAGGCTTGTTGCTGCTCTTCCCCTCTCCCTGATGAGTCGAGCAGGAGAGGCTGCTGTACGTTAATTCTGTTCGGCCGCAGTCTGTGTAATCACGTACGCCAATTAGCCGCCACGACTCCCCACTTCTCCCACCATTTCCTTGCAGCTCCGTACTGGCGAGACGCGTAATTAGCTTTCATCTACCATGGCAAAATACGTAGAAGAAAAGAGCATCGGTGAACTGCTGCTTTCAACCTTCCTCCCACAAGCAAATCTCTCGCCCCCCCATAACTACCCCGATGAACAATAATCGCCTGCGATTTTAATCAGATTACCTTTATCGCAGATACAAGAGACATTACCTCCCCAAGCCACTTAAGAAGATTGGCCCCATTTTCCCTCTTCATGATTTTGCCAGTGTATTTTTGTCTGCGGCTGTCCTCATCATCAAGGAAAAGTAGGGGTGTCCAAACCCATCCCAGACAGGCTGATGGGTGTGCGTTTTTTTTTTTTTTTTAGCAAAGCGCTACAGCACCTGAATACACAAAAGAGGGCATCACCCTCTTAAATCGAGACAAGTATAATTGTGTGTCTTATTGATGTCATAGGACAAAAGATTGACCCTGCAAAGCTTTAGCTGGAAAAAAGTGGGCATGTTTTGGTTAAAGATTTCATGGGCAGTCTCTACAGACCAGGATAGCCCATGTGGAAGGATCAGATTCACCATGAGCATTGTTGGTTGGGTAGGTTTCACAAAGACGGTCAAACGTAATTTATATCGTCAGTTGACGGATACTGTAAAGATAATAGTGATCCTTTTCGGGGATCTTGATGGCTCAATTTTCTCTCTCTCTCATTCTCTCCTTCCTTTTTTCACAACATGAGGATGCTGAGAGTAGACTGTTTGCCCCAATTCAAATGTGTTAGCAGATTACAGTCTTCCCAAAGTGATTCTCACGTTCCCTCCCTCCACTCCCTCTCATGCGTCCCTCCCTCTTCCATTGCTCTCCTTTTCTATCCCATCAGCATTCCCACAGCCCTCTCCATCACTCTACCTGTTCATTTCTGTTTTCTCTCCTTGTCCCGATCAGATCAGTAAGTCAGTCATTAGAGCAGGGAATCGGCTGGGAGCCTGCGACAATCAGAGAGCACTGGTGTGATGAACACGTCCTAACATACCAGAAGCAGGCAGCAGATCTCCCTGGCCACTGAAGGGGTCATAATTTTTTTTTTTTTAGTCTTTGTAATGCACTGTTTGCGGTTAATTTATAGTCATTACACCCATACATTTCTGCTGGACATACATGCTTTTCTGAAGGACTACGGACTTCCATCCATGCCTTACCCCTTTGCGCAGAATCGCAGAATACAAATAATGCCAATTTTTCCTGTTATGCATGAGCCTATTTACGCTTCATAACTCAGTATTTGTGTCACAGAGACTCTGAAAAATTATTCCAGTGAAGCAAGACATTTGGAAATTCAATTACAGAATTATTTAGGAATTAAATTTCGGAATTTACGGACGCCGGCGTCTGTGACTGCGCAAAGGGGTTAATCCTGGGCAGGGTTGTCGGGGCACTGGAGCTATACCAGCGTAACGGGTGAGAGGCAAGAACACACTCTGGAGGGCTCACCAGTCCATTGTCGTGATCACTCGGCATGCCTTTATGTTATTTGGACTCTCCAACTAGCCTTACATGCATGTCTATGGACTGTGGAAGGAAACAAAAGTGCCTGGAGAAAACTCACATGAACACAAAACATTCAAACTCCAAACATTATGACCCCAGGTTAGATTTGAACATACTACCCTCTTAGTCTGAGGTTACTAACCCACCCAACGTGCCACAGTGGCACTCTAAACTGAATATTGGGAAAATTGAATTATTTGTTACTAGTCCAGATAGTCAAAAAATTCTTTGATTAAATCAACAATCTAAGCAGCTGCCTGGAGGCTCGGGCTGTAAATGAGAAGACGAAGGTAGCTACATTTCTCTGTCAAGTTACAAGCAGACCTGTTTTGGTGTGATGACATTTTCAACGCCAAACAGACATCTCAGACACTGTTGTAAATCAAAAAATCTTTCCTTCAACAGGGGCTCTTTGCCTTCCTTGCTCTCTGTGTGCAATGGCAGGGCCGGAGCAGCTATGGATGGGCAGGGTGGATGTGCATTAAGCTTCCCTGGTCCCATAGAGCCATTATGGCACTGTGGACTGCTGCCAATTCAACAGTCCGCAAGTGCAAGGAAAGACCGAACATTTGGATTCAGCGGTAATGATTTAATGAGTGTACTGTGTTTGTGTCCACAATCTCGGTAATGTCCTCACCC
The DNA here is from genome assembly GCA_029692085.1 of Gymnothorax javanicus. Taxonomy (NCBI): domain Eukaryota; kingdom Metazoa; phylum Chordata; class Actinopteri; order Anguilliformes; family Muraenidae; genus Gymnothorax; species Gymnothorax javanicus. The sequence goes on along the minus strand of CM056210.1, from coordinate 6,624,401 downwards.
AGCACCATTGGTCAGAATGCTTGGTTCGCATGATGACTAGTATGGGGGGGGTTGAGTCAAAAGGCTCTGTGGGCAGTGTAACGATATGATACAGGAACCAATTGCGAACCAAGACGTGATCCAAAAAAAACGTAGTTTATTTCAGTCCAAGTTCAAAGCCAGGAAGACAGAGTTTGCAACAGTACAGAAACGTGAGCCAAAAACCAGAGTCCAAAAAAACGAAAGCAGGGGTCGATGTCCAGTAGAACACAGAGCACAGTACAGAATCACTATCCAGGAATCGGTAGTCAGAGTTCAAAAGCAAATGGTCATACGCAGGGCGGCAGGCAGGTAGAATGGTCGTACAGAAAAATGGTCGAAAACAAAACAGGCAAACAAATCCAAAAGGGCTCAGGCAAACTCAAAGTCAGGCAAAGGGAAGTAGAAGTAGAATCAATCAAACAGGCGTACTAGGAACTCGGCTCTGAAAGAAAGGATCAACGTTCGGACAAGAATGCACTGCAGTGAAAGATCTTAAGTAGACAAGAGGGAAGTCACATGCTATCAAGGAACAGGTGAATGGGATGAGAGCTAATTACACAGGGGAGAATACATGGGGAAGTCCTCGATACACAGATTGGCAAAAGCCAAGACACGGACGGGATTCACGCAGACATCCTATGACAGATAAACAGCTCCGGTCAAGGAGTTCTAAGTGCACAGACAATGAGTGCAGGAAAGTAATTAAGCACATGCGAGAGATCTCGCAGAAACGCAGGGAGAGGCAGAGAAAGCAAAGCAAGAGGCGGAGACTAGAACAGGGCGATAGCTGAGATTGAATTAGTGGTAATTAGTAGAGGTGCAGCTTTACAATTACCCAAGTGCTTGTTAGTCAGTTAGTAGTATCAACAATATTAGTTTGGTTAGTAAGTATAATACAAAATATAAATGTTAGTATTTTTAGTAATCAAGAAAAGCAGAGTGAAGGAAGTAAACGAGATTTGAAGTAATTATGTGAAAAACCAGAAACCAATTAAATCACCCGCAGCAAGTAGGCGCGCAGACTGGGGAGACGGAACGTTCCATACTGATCACAAGACTGGGGGAACAAAAGTGAAATGAATACAGAAATGGCATGAAAAGAAAAATCGGGATGTATAATAAGCAAAATGAATAAAGAAAAGACATGGCAAAAACACAGAAAACAAGACAAGACCAGAATCACAACAGGCAGCCTCGGATCATCCATTTCCTATTTCCACTGGAAAATTGTGTGTATGTGTGTGTGTGTGTGTGTGTGTGGGGGGGGTTATCAGTATTCTATTATCAGTTTGGAACATTTGATGCAGCCTGTTAACAAATGACAGTGTGGTGCTGTGGATTTTACTAATATCAGTGACTGCTTTGTTTTATGCAGCTACGTTTCATGATCGCATCGTATTATGGTGAGAGAATCGGGTTTGATGGACAAAATTAAATCTGGACCATGCTGGTGCCAGATGGTGACCTCGAGTATTATAAGGTTCTATAAGGTTCTATCACGTATGAGTTTCTGGGGCAGACAGAACCTTGTAATACAAAGGTCACGAAATGTCACCAGGCTCGGAGAGATTCCGGCTGTAAAGCTGACCCTCACCTCTTCTCCCAATATCTTCATCTTAAAAGCACATCATTCGTTAGCTGTCGTGTTTTGTGTTGTTTTATGGCATCGTGATTTTCTTATTCATGGTCATGGTTCTTTCTCAGAAACAAACACAGAACCCCTAATACACAAGTCTGAATTCCACAGTTCCCCTTTTGGATCTGTGTTGTGCTAACTTCAGTGAATGATTGAAGCCAAAAGTTGAACACGACGGATGGTCATCCACATGCAACTGCAAAGTTTTGCAAACGCATCACCGAAGCAAAACACGTACTCCTTAAGACTTCAAGGCCTTTTGCTGAGCGAAGTGAGGATACAAAATGATCCACGTACAAGGGCGCAGCGACCTAAGACCCTCCTGCCAGCTGCAGACGGAGTTTCTCACAGTATCAATTTTGGGTCAATTAAGGTGAGGAATATAGGCCTTCAGCCAATGTTAGCCTGCATGATCCCATCTTCTGAAGCGTTATAGGCTTTATAAAGACAGAGCATGGCTTATCCTGCTAATAAATAAACCTACAGTCAAGCAGGAATTTGAAAAAAAAATGAAGGAAAAAAAAGCTAAGATCAGTGTTGGATCCAGCTGGCAGCTTGCTTGACAGCGTGAGGATTATCCCTTCCTCTTGCTGGCAGTGTTAATTTCTCTCGCCAGGGTGAGCTCCCAGAATGCTGTCTGTCTCTGTCTCTCGAAGCAGCGAGAAGCATCACTGAAACTGCTCAGAGGGGTTTCGTTTGATCCAAGCTTTCGCCTTCCGCAGCAGAAATTCTGTATTTGTTCTCCTCTTAAATGGGAATGTGTATTTATGTGTATATTACTGGCAATCAAAACAGATGTAGAATTTGACTTGTTTTGAAAGCAGCCCAGTATTTGAATGGCCATCAATCAGTAAGAGCCACAATCCTTTGCACTATGGGGCTTCAGAGAGAAAGCAGAACAAGCTGCTTAATGCATTAAGGGGACAGGAAAATAAAGATCACTCGATGAGAGGTATTGTGCTATTACATTTAGTGTGAAATCACATTGTAGGCTACATAAATATGATAATAACCAGCATCTGTTAGCGCATCAGTTGGACTGTGGAAAACAATGGTGGATATTTAGTCTGGACATAATCAAGTCAGGGAACGTGATGAGGCAGGGAAAATTGGTCTTTTCCATTTGGGTTCTGACGGCTTCCATTTTCTCTGGGTCCTCGTGAAGCCCCATCCAAGAACGTGCAGGATGTCGGCAGTCCACTGTCACTGAGAGAGAGTTCACCTTTCCTCCAGCCAGCGCTCACTGTTCCTTGTAACATTTTAAGGCCTGTACAGTATAACATAATTACGGGCTCCCCTACGGCAGTGTGTGTCCTGCGTAGAGTGAAGCAGTCTAATAATAATAATAATAATAATAATAAACATTCACCCTGCAATGAAAAGATAGCGGTTCCCACTTTGGAGCTTGCGACCTTATAAGGTGTGGATAGTGTTTACTTAAGGAACAAGTATACTGTAACTCGCAAACTCAGTAATATCTGAAATATACCTTATTATAACAGAACAGAAATTCCACTATCAGGAAAAACCAAAAATGCCACCTCATGCAGTAGCTATTATCAGCAAAGACTGACAGTTACTCTTACTAACCAAAGTGGCTAACAAGCTCTGTGATCATCATGGCTATGGCAAACCAAGAATAAAAGAGAAGCAGAAAAATGCACGCACATCCAGACCAGAAGTTCACAGGTGCTTGACCCAAAGGGACAATGTAGAAAAAAGAAAGAAGAACAAAAGTCCGCACACTGTTTAAATAGCTCCCCAAGTGAGTTTATTATCCTAGCGTTTGAAGCGTGGCCTTCATCAGGTGCACTCCACATTTGTTGGAAGTGCACCTGACGAAGGCCACGTCGGCCGAAACGTTGTGGATAATAAACTCACTTGGGGAGCTATTTAAACAGTGAGCGGACTTTTGTTCTTTTTTCTAAACCATGAATAAAAAACAATAAGCCTGCCACCCAGCTACCCATAGGTAAAAAAAAATTGCACTTATTAATAAAATGAACAAAAACCTTTCTTGATTGAATCCCTCCTCCTGAGACACACAGATGTATCGGGTAGAAGGAACCCTCCAGTCTTGTTTCATTCGGAATGATTCCCATTGACCAAGTCCTAATCTCATTTAAATCCTGTAAATGCAACTTAACACTTCAGGCTGGTTTAGGGAGTCGTTTTTTCCTTTGAAATCACATCATTTTCAGCTGTGCAATCGTGTGCAACGTTAATAGAATACAACCTACCTTACTGTTATGCAAAGGTTTATATACTGTTTTGATTGTCCAATCAATGTCTTTCAGTTACTGTGGAAAGTTTATACTCCCTGGAATTGTATAAGAGAGAATTGGACAGTTTGCACATCAGGCTTAGCTGAGGAGTTTAATTCATCCAACTCCTGAAAAACAGGGATTGGAGTGAACTCATCCATATTCTAAACCGTGTTCGAGCTCAGCTTGCCAGTGTACATTCAATAACTGATCTGGGTCTGTCATCTAGTGATAGAATAGTGGAACTGCATGCAGAAATTTGTAGCTCCATGTCCGCTGGCGTCTACATCTGAACAGAGGGGTTAAAGTGTTTGATTATTTGTTCAGGCAGCTTTTGGCAAAGTGGCAAACCTCAAACCATTTTGTTTATAGTCGACCGTACATTTGGTGACTGCTCATTTCATACCCTGTTTCATATTCACCTGCTTCACTGAGGAATGTTGTGTTTTTCTTAATATTTCACAAGTATTCCACTGCTTTAATTCCCCTCTCCCAATTATTCTGGAATGTGTTACAGTCATCAACATTGAAATTTGTGAATGTTAAAAATCAATACAGTTGATAAGGTGAAACTTTAAAATTTTTGTCTTTGTGCGGTTTTAAACCAAATGTAGGTAAAATAGGATTTACAAATCACTTTGTGAATTTTACATACTATCTTAGTTCTTGTGGAGTTGAGGTTATCCATCAATAAAGCGTCGCTGATTCTCTGCCCATGCAAGAAAAACCACTCCAGACTTAAGAAATTCTTTTTAACAGCATGCTCTTTTCCAGGTGTTTTTTCTAGCCGGTGGCATTGAGGCTTTGCCGAGGGTCTGTGACATGCTGAACTCTGCGGTCGGTTTGCAAACCCCTCCTTTATATTATTCCATACCACCAGCTGATGAAGTCATGCCCCGTATCATCAAGATTCTCGGGCTGCCCCGGCCGGGTCGGGCTGTGGTAACACCCCGTATTTTCATTCAAATTCTGATATGCCTCGCTCTCATCCGGCATTTCCATCCCCGTCTCTTGGCAGGACACAGATGTCCCGCTGTATTGAATTTAATGAAAGGGGCTAATGGAATGGCTAGGTTTATATTCCCAGGTAGCTCATGCTAAGATATTGCCTTCGTAGGGCAGCGGTTGGCTACTCGTGCTCTCCGGTGTGACATTTGGATGGATGAAAATCCCAGGTGTGAGGAGGTGAGCGGGCAAGCGGTGCTGCCTCTGGCCTGGAGGAAATTCATTCTTATTACCCATCAAACCCTTGCACTGAGTTGCAAACTTCCTAACTGTACACAAAAACAGAAAACCCCAATTCCAGTGCCACAATCAACAGTGAGCAATACAAGTATACTAGTATACATACAGACGCCTGTCCACGTGCATTCATTTTTTTTGCACACTCAGACATACTCACAGAAGCACATATTCACCCGTATACTCAAGCAACTTAGACATGCACAAACAAATGAAGTCACATTAATATAATATTTTAAAGTTAGACCAGTGTTCACTTGAGCAAGCTCAAGCACCCTCTGGTGAGGAATCAGCTGAAATACTGAAATCATTGTATCTGCCATGGCACTGTAAAACATTTCAATATATGCCAACTGCCAACTGACCATGGGCAAAAGGCAGAGACGCACCCTGGACAGCTTGCCAATCCATCGCAAGGGGCACACACCACTCACTTACACACTCATACCAACCGGCAAATTACAGTTTCCAGTATGCTCAACATGAATGTTTTTGGTCTGTGAGAGAAAACTGGATTGCCCAGTGGAAACCCACGCAGACACAGGGAGAGCGTGCCATCTCTGCACAGAAAGGCCCCAGGCAGGATTCAAGGCAAAGTCTGCCCCGAGCCCATTCTGTGGCTCATCGGGCCGGCGCTTAACTCTGGTTTCTGTAACACAGGGATACCTACCCACTCTTTTCCAGAATGAGCCGGTGTGGGTGCAGGCTTGCACTCTAACCATGCAGCGTCACACCTGATTCTACTAATCAAGGGTCTATGGCAAAGGCTTTAAGGGTTGATTAGTAGAATGAGGTGTGTGACTGGTTGGTTAGAATGGAAACCTGCACCCACACTGTTTCATTCTGGAAAAGAGTGAGTGTCCCTGCTGTAGCATGAAGCAACTAGGAGTATTGCTACTCACCCTGGATGGAATGCTAGTCAAGGGCAGGTTACCCCCCAGCTCTTAATCAGGTTTCCGTGACAATTTTCTGGTACACAATTATACACCTGGGTGAAGTGAGGCACTGTGGGAGTAAAGGGTTTTTTTCCCAAGAACACACCGCAAAAGCTGTGGCAAGGATTAGAACTCAGGACCTTTTGATCACAAGTCAAGCACGCTTAACCACTGTGCCACTGCGTCCCCTGACTGCTTTCAAACACAACTTTATTTCTGTGACGCTGCAGTGATACCTACTGCACCACCATGCTGTCCGCTCTACATTAGCTGCTCTTGTAAATATTCAGCAATACACCGCACATTTCAGTGAAGTTATAGCATATTACCCTGGGAAATCATGAAGCAATTGTATTGCTGCTGTTTTAACCACTCTTAGTCATGTTTGTTATTAAATATAAAACAACATTTGTTTTAATTTGTTTCCTCAGTTTCTCAGTTGGATGAAATACAGATCGTGGCTTTCCAATTTGGGCATTAAGTGGCCTAAAGCTCAGCCGACATAGGTGAGAACTGTGTTTAAGCCCCTCATTTTGTAGATGGCTGCAGTCCTCTACTTCTAAGCATGTCTGGAACTACCACACCTGTTTAGGAGCAAGCAGGTATTGTATAGTATGTGGCCCAGTACATTAACAAGACCAGGGATATGCAGAAAACTAAATTTTGACAGAACTTTTGAAGTCACACTCATTGTAAACTGAAGACCGGGCTGCCACCTGCCATTGAATTTTTTTAGGGGAAAAAATATTCTATATAAATAAACAAAAATATCAAGCCAGGCTTCAGTAGGGGGTCAGACAGGTTGTCAGCAGGCAGCATCACTCAAGCCGTTACAGAAAACTTACACTTACACAACAAACCAAGCCATGAAAGCCTCAGAGCCAGTATAACCACGTGTGTGAGGCGACTCATTACTCGATCCCGATGGGAGTGTCCTCACTTTAGCTGCTGACCCCTCCAATCAGCATGCAGGTTGATCACCCTCCCAGAACCTGAATGGTGCAAGGATTGTGCCCCCGAAATCAGACGCACACCCACATACACACATACACACACACACCCTGCCTTTCCAGCGACCCCCACCCCAACAGCCCCCTTCCCCCGAGCTCTCTGCTGAGCTGTTTGTTTAGGAATCTCGCCTGAAAATTGTATTCCATCGACCATGCTCGCTATCAACACACAATTATCTGACTTAATCATGTGGAACAGTGGCAAATTCACCTGGGGCTTAGGAACTAATGACATTCTCCTCTGGTCTGCTTTACTGAAATGGCCCAGCACCTGCTGCAGGAACAGCGAGATTGCGAAAGAAAATTTGGTTTTCATTTTTTTTTCACCATCCATCTCCTCTGTTTGTCTTTCTCCCAGCTTATCTCTCCCTTCTCTCTCTCCCCTCCATTTTCTCTGCTCCTCTCCGTTTTTTTTTTTTTTTTTTTTGCCTCTTTTATCCTACGTGTTCATTTCAGAGCTCACGGGTGTCTCAGCGTGCATCCGAGAAGGCAGAAGATTAAAGAGCCCGGTCGTGTTATTTTCAGAAGGCGTACGTGCTCGCGCCGAGTGCGTGTTGGCGCGGAAAGCGCGTTCTGAGATTCAGCGAACGGGAAAAAAGAATAACTGAGAGAGCAGGAAAAGGCATCGCGGGATGAGCATAGCGAGCTTTTCTCCTATTTCGGCCCAGTTGCAAACAGCATTCTCGCTGAATAATTATGGGATGATTGAGTGAAATACACCGCAGTAGCCGTAGTGCTGTGGCCTCATGACTCGGCCAGCGTAAAGTCATTTCATCAGATAGATTATGAAGTATGGCTTGGTGTTAGTAATGATTATCCATATGTACATATGTTTTCCATCAAACATTCCATCCATGCGTGAAATGGGTCTCTCACTTGTCAAGGTGTGAATTCCTTGATCTGTTCTCAATGATTGGCATTGTCCTACATTATTGCAGATTGCACAGTGGGAGACGGCAGGGTATGACTGGATATTTTTCAGCAATGTGGGGAGAATCACCTCTGTCAAGATAGATTTTATATAATGTCACCCTTGTATTAATATTTTCCATTGTGACCTCAACAACTGGCTTGTTGTCCTTTGCGAACATGGATTCATGCTAAAATGAAATACCTATTCACAGATGGTCTAAATTTGTATATATTAAGCATAATGACAGAGAACATGTGAATTATCCAAAACAGCACTCAGTAAAAGACACTGAAATGGTATGATTCTATGGCAGATATTCTGTCACAAACCCTACTTATTTGTAGTTACTTTTTTGTCTTCTTCCTCTTCTTCAGAACTCATAACTTAAAAAAAATCCTTGATTTGCTCTAACAGGTATTGCACTAATGTCTCGAGGCCAAAGACAACTACTATTGTATAAAGTTATATTTAAAGTTATAGCATGGGGTTAAAATACTAAATTATACTGTATCACAATGCTAAATAAAGTTCTTCTTGTTGGCAAGTTCATAATAACAATATGTGACATTTTGGCCATCATCTGCTCAACTAATTTGTGGTATTAAATCCCTGCCAAAACTTAACAAAACATGTTTTCAAATGCCCTACAATTCACTAACACACACAGTGTGGTTTGCAAACACAAAAGCGATTCACTAACACACACAGTGTGGTTTGCAAACACAAAAGCGATTCACTAACACACACAGTGTGGTTTGCAAACACAAAAGCGATTCACTAACACACACAGTGTGGTTTGCAAACACAAAAGCGATTCACTAACACACAGTGTGGTTTGCAAACACAAAAGCGATTCACTGACAAATAGTGAGGTTTGCAAATGAAACACCATTAACAAACTAGTGTATTTTGTTTTGCAAATACGAAATGTACCTAACAAACAAATACACAACTTGTTACTAAAACACCACAATTCAACTCTCAAAAGTACAAAAAATAAAAAAAAAAAAAAATCTCATGACTTTTGGCTCAGTGTTCCCACTGTGATGGCATGGTGCTGAGGTTTATCTCGAAAATGTTCAAAGGATTTGCTCACATATGTCCCAATTCCAATTTGCCCTCCATAACGGCAGGGGGCGCTATGAGTCAATTTAAACAAGCCTAGATTGCTACGCCGGGAGTATTTAGTTCCTGTACACAGGCTAAGGTGGGGTGGTTGATCAGAGCAGAGAACAGCCACTGCCAACAACTGTGGACAAGTAGGCTGAGGGCCAACGGGAGATTTTGTGCATTTTGATGGTCCCTATTGAGGGAGGACCAAATTATTTATTAACATCTTCTGGACTTTTCAACAATTAAAATTTTTTTTTTTTTTTTTAATTTATTCAAGATACACTTTATTGAACCCCGCGGGGCAATTTGGCCTCTACATTTATCCCATCCTATAGTTAGGAGCAGTGGGCAGCCACAGAGCAGCGCCTGGGGACCAACTCCAGTTCTAAAGCCAGATCCTTGGTCAGGGCTACTGGCAAGAGTGTTCCTAATATGCATGTTTTTGTGGCAAGTATACCTCCATCAAATTTTTGTCTTCTGGTAATTTTGTCTTGGTAACTATTTCCGGCAAAGAGAGCGGGAAGCTATGTTTGCGATCTGACATGCATAACATATTTTGAGGTATCATCCAATAGCGTGCTTGGGAAAGTGCCAGATTGGGTTAAATGCCTCAGTCCCATTGGCTGTATGGATACATTTGATGCTCAAATGCCAGTTATTAAATCAACCAGTGAACTCAAAGATTGCACTAACGCGGGCAGTTTGTATTATTGAACAATTTTAAATGTAAAGCCACATTTAACTGTCAAAAAAGCGACAAAATAGTCACACAAAAAAACAGATTAGCATTGCAACCACAGCCTATCCCTGCTGAAAATTCCAACTACACCCATGTACAAATTGATTGAAACAAGCAGTGAAAACAGTAGATGGATTTAATTTTTTTTCACATTTAAACTGTCTTTTATTATGAATCATATTGATTTAATACATAATATGACCACAGTTTTAAAGGCAGAAAGACTGACATCAACTGTACTTTCTATATCCCTGTATGACTCGCTGCCATGATCTTCGCGCACTTTCTCGAGGGCACATCCATCACAGGCAATGTCTGATTCACAATTAACTAGCCAGAGAAACGAAATACCAAGAAACGTGGTGCCGTACCGATTGATGTAACAACTCTATATGCTCAATTTTTACATCACACACACCACAAATATTATGAGATTTCTTATATAGTTTGATTTCATTTTGACCTGCTGAAAGAAATTAAAAAAACAAAGACAAAAAGCAGGTTTTTGCTTGAGAACATGAATTGGGATTAAAGACTGAAAAATTGCAGCTTGCTTCAAATAATTTGCACACGGGTGTAGGTGTGCGATGGTTCAAAGCTGAGTAGGCTGGTTTACCTAGCAGCTTGAACTGGTGGTCAAACTAGTGAATCAGCTGATACTGGCTGGCCAACTGACTTATCACCTTTAAGTGCCCAAAAGACAGCGGAAACCAGCTTCTATTGATTTTAGCTGAAATTATCAGCAGGAGAATCTGGAATTTCGTTGTCAGCATTAATAGTTGTTTTACAAATTAGCTTCATTGTACTTGTTTGCGACATCTAGGATCCTAGGATTTAAAAAAGCATATTCCCGGAAACTTCGGGCTTCCACAAACACCGCAAGAGAAGAAAACTGACACTGGTTAACAGTCGTTATTCCTGGTTTTGCAGCTTGATAAAACAGTCAATATTGACTGTCAGCCTTAATTTTTTTAGGCAAGAGTTTACATGTCTGTCGCGTATCTGAGTTCCACTAGCTTTCTTGGGAACTTCACCTGTCAATCTTTGGTCAAAATGATGACGTCATAAAAATGAGATTTGGACACGTCATATCGATTTTAAAAAAATTGATTGTTATGTCTATATTGATGAGGAAAATCGACCCATCATTCATTTTGGAGACACAGGATGTAAAACATTCATTCAGTGTTTTTTATGGAAAGATCTTGAAATCAGAGTGTCTTGTAGCTGAAGAAGCAGTGTACAAATTCAACTTGGAAACCCAGAAACCTGCTACTGCTCTCGCTGACCCTGACTATCAAAGGGACTGCTACAGGCATTTTACACACATTACAAACATAAACAAGCCCAGAGAAGAGAGAAGGCAGCTTTAAAGGGATAGTTCACTTTTTTTGAAGTGGGGTTGTATGAGCTACAAATTGCCACTACTTACATTAGATGCAGTAGAGAGCTCTCTGATCTCCTCCAGGTAGCCGCACCAGGGCATAGTGCTGGGTGGAAATTTAGGCGATACACTGTTGTGAATGGAAACACAGAAACAGCGTATTTTCGCGGCCTAAAAGAGGTCCTACCTGAAAATAATACAATATTTCAATTGTACGCTATATTTAAAAAAATTACAGCACTTTAGCTGCTCGGAAAAAACACAGTTGCTCTTGAACTAACCAACTGGCGTATTCCGCGCCGATGCGCATCGTAGTTCACTGCGCGCTGTAGCGATCAGCTGTTTGGGTCACAGTAAAGCTGCTTGCACAAACGCGTGTATTCACGTCTTCGCATTGGCTTTGAATGTAATCTGTGTGCGAAAAACTCGTTTCGCGTCCAGTGTGCAAGCGGCTTAACTGCGGTTGCGAGGTCGGACGGCCGTTTAACTTGTGCAAATATTTCGAAAATGGTCCGTGTGTGTCGCTTTCTTGGACGTGAAAGCAAAGCTGTATCCTGGTGCACTTACAGCTTCCACCGCATTCCTCTTCCTAAAGTGCTGTATTTTTTTAAAATATAGCGTACAAATGAAATGGTGTATTATTTTCAGGTAGGACCTCTTTTAGGCCGCGAAAATACGCTGTTTCTGTATTTCCATTCGCAACAGTGTATCGCCTAAATTTCCACCCAGCACTATGCCCTGGTGCGGCTACCTGGAGGAGATCAGAGAGCTTTCTACTGCATCTAATGTAAGTAGTGGCAATTTGTAGCTCATACAACCCCACTTCAAAAAAAGTGAACTATCCCTTTAAAGGTGCACTTGGACAAGTTTGTTGACATCACTTCTATTGACATTCGAATTCAAACAAAACAGAGGTAACTTGCCCCTCCCTCCCATAGTTCCCCCCCTCCCATGCTTCCATAACTGTCAACTCTTTCGGTGATTGGCTGGGACGGTTTGTTATGTTACGGGGCACAGCCTGTGCCCCTCGTGTTTATCTGCAGTTTGTGAAGCCTGGGGCCTATTGCACAAAGGCAGGATAAGGGATTAGCTCAGGATCGGCACGGGATTAGCCTGATCTCAAGCCCCATTTCGGTCGCACAGAGCGTGTGAGCTAAGCCATGGCACTAGTTACTATGGAAACAAAATCTGTGGAGCTAGCCAGCTCCGGAGCAAGTTTACGAGCTAGCTAAGCTCCTGTCTTCAGCCAATTTCACCTCACCTCATTCAGCAGTTGCCCAAATTGAAAATCAATGTCCTTAACATTCATTCTGAATTGTCCACTAGACATTGCTATCTCAATTATAATAGACCCAGAGTAATTATTTTAGAAACTGGTGACCATTGATGTCAGTAAAATAGCAAATATTCGATCATTATATTCAAGTATCCATGTATCCAGTGACCATCACAGTTCAATCAGTCCCCCTTCCATGTCACATTTTAACCATATTTAGAATCCGTCATTATCAGATTTGTCCTTATTCCCCAAGTTGAGACTTCCATCAGAGTAGAAAATGAGCAGTGCTGAATGAAGTAGGTTACCGTGTTTCAGCGGTCTTAAATCGTTAGGGGGTAACCCCCTATAAACAGCACTGCTGCTACTTTTTCTCCGTCTTTATTCCGACTGCGACGGGTAACGTAGAGTCGTTGCCTTAATGCTGGACACGGGTGCAATGTCGCTCGTTTCGCGATACTGGAATCAAACATTTTCAGGCGGCTCCTTGACGTAATTTTCTGACACTAACATTCTACTTATTAATTTGAGTATGCCTCCATCAGAGGTGATTAAAAGCAGAAAGTAAACTCAACTAATCCGCAAACGTCTCCTAGAGTGGACTATCAATTCAGTTCGTACAGAACAAAATGAAGTTTACAGCAAAATGGTGAAGGCTATATGAAACATTCGTCTGTTTCCTTAAGTAATTTTTTCGTCGCAGTTGTCGTGTCCTTGTCTCTCAAAAACTCCAGCATTTCCGGCTTCGCGAGACTTTAAGTCTGTTTGACAGCGACAGCTTATCTCGTTCACGGTAACGCTGAAATGCATCAGCAACTCCTTTTTAACGGCGTTGAAACACCTCCCGAGTTTACTCTCACTTGAGCTTAGCTCACTTTAATACTCCTCTCAAACGCCTCGCACCATTCAGACAGAAACTAAAGGAATAGCAAGCAGAAGCATTTCAGCGATCCCATCGTCCCTCTGTTTGAAAGTTTGAGTGTTGCTGGCGCATGCGTTTGCTGCAGCTACTTAGTGTCCATGGTGATGATCAGCGATTCTGTGATCGATCTCGGGGTCTACTTGAGGTAGCCGTGTGCGCGCACTCAGCAGGATCAGTGGCAACGGGCTTCACTTAGCCAATTTTCCTCCACTCGCTGTTGGCTTTGTGCAATCAATTAAGCCAGCGACGCACTGTTTGGGATATGGCAATCCTCGCTTTGGCGTGGATCCAGGATCTCAGGATCCGACTTTTGTGCAATAGGCCCCTATGAGGTCTCCAGAGCCCGGGTTTTTTTTTTACAGTGCATTCAGGGGCAGGCAGCTAGCGGATCGTGGAGAGATGTCGGCGAATTGAGACAAAAATAGATACTCAGTCAAAAAAGAAACTTCACACTCATAAATTTCTAAATATTTTCTTGAAACTTAATATAAGAGATATTATTATTATTATTATTAGGGGTAAATGCGTTGTCAAAGGCATCATGACACACAGCAACTCCGACGTGCACAAGCATGCAGCACGTGCGAGCATACATCAAGGTAAAAGCATGTTTCCTTGTGTTCCTAGTCACGTGACCTTATGAGACACGTGCAATTGAGCCCATGTTAGCATGGTAGAGTGACATCTCGGAAAAACAAGTTCTTACAGTCAATTATCCGTTGATTTGCAATGCCATGACTGTCAAACATTCAACGTGAACGTGCCATTGGCATTCTGAATACGGGAACGTCAGTCACTGACGTTGCCAGGGTTATGGGATGCAGTCGACGGACTATCCATGATTTTCGGACACGTCTCCAACAAACTGGCACCACAGCAGACCGACCTCGTTCGGGTAGACCCGTGTGACGACACAAGCAGAAAACCGACAAATCGTCTTACATCATTTGCGTAATCGATTTCTCACTGCAACGTCCACTAGGAATGAATTGTTTAGAGGTCATGTGACTGCCCAAACCATACGTAATCGCCTGCGCACTGCTCGTCTCCATGCACATCGACCATATCGTGGACCAATTTTAACCCAGTTACACCGACGTCAACGGCTTCTCTGGGCACAACGACATCTGAGATGGACTCAGCGTGATTGGAATAGGGTCGTTTTTAGTGACGAATCCAGATTCACTTTGCACTTCGCTGATGGGAGAGTTAGAGTTTGGAGGAGACGATGAAGCAACGCCCAGTGTTGTGTGCAGGAAGTGGACCGTTTTGGGGGCGGTAGTGTTATGGTTTGGGGTGCCTTTAATGGTCCTGCCCGTTCCCGACTGATGGTTGTTCAAGGAAACCTAACTGCTGCAGGATACAGAGATCAAGTGCTCATTCCAGAGCTTTTGCCATTCATGGCAGCTCATGGCCCAGGTCTGACATTCCAACACAATAATTTAACGCGGAATTTTCTTAGGAATGCTGGCATCAATGCCATGGAGTGGCCCTCAAGGTCTCCCGACCTTAATCCCATAGAACATGTATGGGATGTACTGGGCAGAAGACTCCGTCAAGTAAGGAACCCTCCACAGAATTTGCAGGAACTTGGTGCCATGTTGGTTCAATTATAGCAACGCATCCCCCAAGCTGTGTTCAGACGCATCATTCAATCCATGAGGAGACGTTGCGTCGCAGTTGTGAACGCTCATGGAGGGCATACGCGCTATTGACATGCTTTCATCAAGTTGTATCTTGCCATTTTTACTCTCTTACATTTCCGTAGCATTTCCGGTGGAACTGGTTACATTATGAACATGATTTTTATGGTACACCGTCCTTAATGGGTACAGAATGGAATTAAATCATTATTTAAAACCACTTTTCTTGTATGTTCAACTTATCGACCTCCAAACGAGTGTGAAGTTTCTTTTTTGACTGAGTATATAATCGCACAGAAAATAAACAAACTTGCATAGTGCACCTTTAATTCAAAAGAAGACTATAAAAGAATGTTGGTTTGTACAGAATCTGTCCAGGAAACAGAAAAATTAGGAGTGAGCAACAATATTCTCAGATTAGAAATATGAAACCCCAGCTGTACACTTGCACGCTTGTCCAGTGAAAGCTAAGTTCGGAGCATTGAGAAGCTGATCAATTCATGAAATTATACCACTGCACTCTCACTCACCTGATTCTGTCAAAGGACAGGGGGCATGTGTGCACCCAGCTACAGTGGGCACTGCTGAGATGAAGACAAGCAGAACAGAATTAAGCCCCTCACTCATTCAGATTACTTCTTAACTTCAATGTCAAATTTAGCACTCATCTCAGATGTTCTACTCAACTGACACACACACATCCACAAGTAAAATCTCAACATTTTTACACATCTGAT
The DNA here is from genome assembly GCA_029692085.1 of Gymnothorax javanicus. NCBI lineage: Eukaryota > Metazoa > Chordata > Actinopteri > Anguilliformes > Muraenidae > Gymnothorax > Gymnothorax javanicus. The sequence goes on along the minus strand of CM056210.1, from coordinate 6,608,566 downwards.
ACTTTTCTCCATAAGTTGTGAGATGAGAATAGGTAACCTGTGGGATTTATTGAAGAAAAACCTGCAAGCATTACCACCCCTTACTTCTGGCACACAAGTACTGAGCCACATTTTAAAAAGTTAATACATCAAATAAAGGGAAAAGTCTGTCAAGAGGACAACAGAGAAAAATGGTAAGAGGATGTACAAACCCATGCCAATGCACAAACTGCAACAATGGGTCATTTGAGAATGACTTGGCCGAGGCAGCTTGATCCCTGACAGCAGTGTATGTAAGAAATTTAGCAGGAGTAATTTAGACTAAATGATAAACACTGTATGGAAAAAGTATTGGGACACCTGGCCATTAGACCTACAAGAACTATTATGACATCCCATTCTAAATCCATTGGCATTAATAAGCAGTTGGCCCTCCCTTAGCAGCTATAACAGCTTCCACTTTTTTGGAAAGGCTTTCTGCAAGATTTTTGAGTATGTCTGTGGGAATTTTCACCCACTAATGCAGAAGAGCATTTATGAAGTCAGGCACTGATGTTGAATGAAAAGGCCTGGCTCAAAATCTCCCTTCTGGTTCATCCAAAAGATGTTCGATGGGGTTGAGCTAAGGGCTCTGTGCAGGCCCGTCAAGCTCTTCCACGCCAAACTCACCAAATGATGACCTGGCTTTGTGCATTAGAGCGAAGTCATGCTGAAACAGACTTTCCCCAAACTGTCCCGACGAAGTTAGAAGCATACAATTGTCCAAAATGTCTACAATTTTCCTTCACTAGAGCTAAGCAGCCAAGCCAAACCCATGAAAAACAATCCCATATCATTATACCTCCTCCATCAAACTTTACAGTCGGCACAATGCAGTCAGGCAGGTCAAGTTCTCCTGGCTTTGGCCAAGCCTAGACCTGTCCATCAGACTGCCAGACAGAGAAGTGTGATTCATCACTCCTCAGAAGATCTTTCCACAGCTCCAGAGTCCAGTGGCGGCGTGCTTCACACCACCCCATCCAATGCTTGGCATTGCGCTTGATGATATAAGAATTATGTGCAGCTGCTCGGCCACGGAATCCCATTCCCTGACGCTCCTGGCGCACAGTTTCTGTGCTAATGCTGATGCCAGAGGAAGTGCGGAACTGCATTTCAGTCAGGTCCACTTTATCAAAACCGTGAATTATATTATCATTTGCAGCAAATTTATTTGCAATACATGCATTTGGTGGCATGGCTCTGTTCTGGGGCCTCCCTGCCCCACCATGCGTGTGCATGAAGAGCCAGTGGGCAGGGAGAGCCAAAACCTGCCCCTCCTTGCATACGTGTGATGCCATTGGTGGAGAGAACAGCAGTAACCCCCCGGGGTACAGAACAGAGCATCAGTGGCTGTGTCGTCATTGAATGAGTCAGATAAACATGTAAATGAGGGGCTGGGGTGGAGGTGGGTTGCAAACGAGCAGAGAAAGCGGAAATCAAATGCAGGCAAAGCATCTTTAAATAGGGCACCTTGTTTAAGATTAGCCAATTGAGTCCCTGGAGGGAATCAGGTGAGCTGTCAGCTGATGTGGGTTCGGCTTGCAATCTATACCATCACTAATGAAGGCAGGCTTGCGAGCAGGGCGTGACTCCATGGCCTGACTGAACTACCGCTGTGCTCAATTTATTGAGGCAATAAATTTTAGGCATTATGCACCTCAGCACTCGGTGATCCTGCTCCGTAACTTCAGGTGGTCTGCCACTTCTGGTCTGAGTTGCAGTTATTCCTAAACCCTTTCACTTTTCAATAGTACCACTCACAGTTGACTGTGGAATAGTTAGCAGGGAAGAAATTTCACAAACTGATTTATTTGCAAAGGAGGCATCCTGTGACAGTACCATGCCTGAATTCACTGAGTGCTTCAGAATGACCCATTCTCTTCACAAATATAAATGGAGACAGCATAGCTAGATGCTTGACTTTGTACACCTGTGGCAATGGGACTGCATGAATCACCTGAATTCAGTGATTAAGAGATGTGGACCAATACGTTTGTCCATATCGTGTACCTTTGCTCATATAAATGATATTACTTTGTTCCTTTACCATGTATTTTGTAGTTGTGATTCTTAAAACGAATGCGAAACAAAATTTCATGAAACTATTTCATTGCAATTTTTAGACTAACCAAGCTATACCATGGAAGGCCGTAGTTTTTTGTTGTTGTTGTTGTTGTTGTTAAATATTTATTTTAGCTGATACTCTCTCATCTGTTTCCTCAAACAATTTTTTAGAAATTGTACTTTAAAAACGTTTTGCTTGGTTCTGTGACTAATATTAAATGAAGCTGGCCTGTGCTAATGATGCAAGGTTCTTTCACTTGCCCTCATGATATTTTTGGGAAGCCTCCATCATGTTTAGCCATTCTCTATGATCTTCTCTCTGCCAACCAATGTTTCTCTTCTAATCAAGGCAAGGGGACCCAATCGATTAAGTTCAAGAAAAAAAAAATGTGCCCAATATATAAATGAATTAAGACCTAGTTCTGGCTTGGTGGCCTTACAAAGAAGGAAATAAAACAACCTCGTAATTTAAGGAAGAGTTAGAATAATCTAGGAATATTTTAAAAATGAATGAAATACACAGTTTTCACAATGTTCCTCTCTGTATGGTTATCTTCTCTATTGCTAGAACTCCAAATGATTTTTTATCATTCAACCACAATTCCTAAAAAGTTAGGATGCTGTGTAAATTGTAAATAAAAACAGAATGCAGAGATTTGCAAATCTCATAAACCCAAATTTTATTCACAATAGAACACAGACAACATATCAGATGTTGAAAGTGAGACATTTTACCATTTCATGAAAAATATTAGCTCATTTTGAATTTGATGGCAGCAAAACATCTCAAAAAAGTTGGGACAGGGGCAACAAAAGGCTGGAAAAGTAAGTGGTACTGATTTACTGATTTAAAAAAAACAGCTGGAGGAGCATTTTTTACAACTAATTAGGTTAATTGGCATCAGGTCAGTAACATGACTGGGTATAAAAAGCATTTTAGAGAGGTAGAGTCTCTCAGAAGTAAAGATGGACAGAGATTCACCAATCTGCAAAAAACTGCATCTAAAAATTGTGGAACAATTTCAGAAAAATGTTCCTCAATGTAAAATTACGAAGACTTTGAATTTACACTACATATTATCATCAAAAGATTCAGAGAATCTGGAGAAATCTCTGTGCGCAAGGGACAAGTCCTAAGATCAATATTGGATGCTCGTGATCTTCGGGCCCTCAGGGGGCGCTGCATTAAAAACAGGCATGATTCTGCACTGAAATACACTGCATGGGCTCAGGAACACTCCCAGAAATCAGTGTCTGTGAACACAATTTGCTGTGCAATCTAGAAATGCAAGCTATATGATGCTGTATCATGCAAAGAGGCCATATGTGAACACGATCCAGAAACGCCGCCATCTTCTCTGGGCCAAAGCTCATTTATTATGGACTGAGGCAGAATGAAAAACTGTTCTGTGGTCAGATGAATCAAAATTTGAAATTCTTTTTGGAAACCACGGACACCGTGTCATGCGGTCTAAAGAGGAAAGGGACCATCCAGCTTGTTATCAGCACACAGTTCAAAAGCCGGCATCTCTGATGGTATCGGGTTGCATTAGTGCCTATGGCATGGGAAGCTTACTCTTCTGGAATTATCGATGCTGAAAAGTATACAGATGTTTTTCAACAACATATGCTCTCATCCAGACAACGTCTCTTTCAGGGAAGGCCTTGCATATTTCAGCAAAACAATGCCAAACCACATACTGCATCCATCACAACGGCATGGCTTCACATTTCGGCAATTGGTATCCTCGCTTCCCAGACATTTACAGACTGTTGTTAAAAGAAGAGGGGATACTAAACAATGGTAAACATGCCCTTGTCCCAACTTTATTGAGATTTGTTGCTGCCATCAGATTCAAAATTAGCTAATATTTTTCATGAAATGGTATGTTGTCTATGTTCTATTGTGAATAAAATGTGGGTATATTTGCAAATCATTGCATTCTGTTTTTATTTACAATATACGCAGCATCCCAACTTTTTTGGAATTGGGGTTGTTCTAAATCTCTCTGTCTGACCATCACTGTGGCCATATGCTTGTGCCACCACCGGACTCTTATCAGAACTAACTTTGTAAGCACAAAATACACTTATGAAATATCAGAGAAATATGTCATACAATATGTCATTGGAGTTATTCAACTCTTAATTTCTTGCATGAATACTTAGCAATTCTGAGCAACAAATTTCAGGAAAAATACTTTTTGTGGCAGCTCTTTTTTGACTGAAGTTTCATGGTCACTTCTAAAATGGCTGCTACATAATGGTAGTGCAAGGACAAGCGTAACTCAAGAAGGGAGGAGGTGATCGAGTCCAAACAAAAAGTGGTGTAATCAAGACAAATGTTGGCATTTGCTGGGAAAACTTGCATGTTTCTTGTATTGATTTGTATTTGTATTTATTTTTTATGTGCTTCAAAATAAAATACCAAGTGGGCTTATATGGTACCTGGGCTTAATTGGGTCACTTCCCGAAGTTAAAGGAGCTGTGCCGTGATTACTGCGTATGCTCAGAACTTACATCGTAAGAAAGAGAATCTGCTCGACTGCAAGTCAAAATCTGATTCCACCCTTGCCAATCCTTTTTTTGCATTGATTGTATTTATATATTTTTGTTACCACAGGATAATGCTTTTAATATGGAAAGAAAAAATTTGAGGATTCAAAGGGCGATTTTACGCTTTAGCCAAGGGATACGAAGAATATAAGCTGGTTGCCATCACCAATAATAACAGAAGAAGTAAAATACCTTCTAGATTTTGACTTGCAGTTGAATGGATTTACTCTGTTTAAAGTTGTGAGCATACTCAGTAACTGTGACACAGCTCCTTTAACCCATTTACTCCCACTGGTCACATTTGGGACAGATTTTTTTTTTTTCGTTTTTTACTTCTAGAAACTCAAAAAGTGTTGTTGGCTTTAGGCAAAAAAATGCAACTTTGAACTTAACCATCATGAAACCAAAAAATACCTGCAGTTTATGTCTTAGGGAGGTCTAAGGAGTAAAATGCATGCACTTACAATTGCAAGGAAAAATGTGAGATTAAACGGGTTAAATCTGATGGGATAATAACAATGGAATCAGATTTGTGTCAAAATGATGAAACTAAACTTTTTGGATATCAAACAAAAATTTCAAAATTGAGAGAGAATAAAACTCGCAGAAGCAAAAAAAGTGACCTCAAAGGTGAAACTTATAACTTGTAAACAAATTGTTTGTGTGATCAAGTAAACCATTAGTCTTTTAGTTGTTTGATAGTACGTCCTTTCGTTCACAGTTCCCTCCGCCACTTTCACAATGATCAGATTTGCGGTTATGCCTCCAACTCTCTCGTTTGCGCTGGCAGATTTTTTGTTTGCAACTCTGACACAAACCTCTAGTGTGGGCGGGATTTTTTGGGTGGTGTTTCCTCATTGGCTAACAGGTTTTTGAGCTCAGAGCCTGGAGTAATGAATCATTGTCGTATTTGCAAGTCACAAAGTGTTAGATAGTAAATCGTAGGGCATTTGTTTGTAAAAAGTCCTGTTTGTTTGCCAGGTTTTGGCAGGAATTGAACTCCAAACTAATCTGTTCACTGACGCTCAAACACACATGCTTGCACTTGGCCACACACAAACACACCAGCATTTTCCCATTTCAGCCACATGTATGCCTGTATACACACACATACACACACACACACAGGTTCCATCCTTTGAACAAGCAGACCCTGTTTCTCCTTTGCGTTAATTGAAAACTGTGACATAAAATATATCAAATTTAAGGATTCGGAACAGGAGTTAGAGCTGACACCACAGCCAACATTCCTCTAACCACCAGGACACTGCATTACATCCTCGCCAAATTTCTAAACTCTCCTCTCAAGGCCTCGCTAATCTCTTTTTTTTTTCCAGAACTAATAAGTAGTGTGTGTTTGGTGACTCAATATTCAGTGGCAGCATTAGTTTGATAAGTAATACCAGTGTTCAAAATAGATTTTTGATTTGGAATCACAGGCCTGTATATGTGATACCGTAGCTCTCTCTGCAGCGAAGCCCTCATTCTGCCCTTATCCTTAGACACTGAACTAATCTCATTAGCGCTAATTCTTTGACTAACGAATGTTATCTCATTAAAGAGCTTGGCAATGGGATTGGATGACACCCTGACAGCAGCATTTATTGGCCTTGAAAATTAGTCTTGACACTCAATTAATGGAAAAATGTGTACAAAGCATTGGTGATTAAATGGCTGGCCAAAAACCATACATATGCCTTTTTATTTTCTTCTCTTTTTTTGTTTATTGCATCTCAGAAATTTTTTAAATAGCTGATAGAGCCACAGTCAATGGATAAATTAAACTGTTAGACATCAGACTGACATAACACTGTCATAAGCACCATAGCACATAGCCGTCATAAGATGACATTTACCCCTTTGCACAGAAGCCAAATCTGGCTATTTATGTGTTACCTTATTTAAGGCTTTAGAATTCATGTTTGCAGCTTCACAGAGAGGAAGGGAATGGCTCAACTGAGCCAAGACACATGTAGTATTTAGAATTACACCGTATTTCAGTTTATTTTCATGATTTTGGTTGAGAAGAGGAGCTGCGAACATAAAAAAAAAAAATCTTCATGAAAATTGTGCATTGAATTAAAGAAAATCATAAAGAAAATAATACTGAGAGTTGAAAAATGGCTAGGGCTAAATGGCTAAAATTCTGCTGCTCACCTATAAATGCATCAACGGACATGCACCTCTCTACCTTCAAGAACTTATCACTCCACAATCCTCCATCCGTACCCTAAGATCTATAAACAGCCTGCTCCTCCGAGTCCCCAGCACCAGGCTTTCCACCATGGGAGACCGAGCCTTCTGCTCGGCTGCGCCGCGCCTATGGAACAGCCTCCCAATCCAACTGAGGGCTACCCAGAGCCTGGGCTCCTTTAAAACAGGCCTAAAAACCCTCTTATTCAGAAAGGCCTATGACTACTGATGCTAAGATATGTGACACTAATTTTTATAGTGTTTTTTTTCTACTTTGCTTTTAACTTTGTAGCTGTTGTGTTCTATGCTTAACTGGAACTGTAAGCGGAACTATAAACGACAGGAAGTTACCTAGGAACTAGTTGAGAAAGTTGTGGATCTTGTTCCGTATGTGTACCATGTTGGATGCTATGTTTCACTAGTAAATTCCATGAGTTCGATATACCTACCTTGCCGTCGTTTCTTGAATCAACAAACACTACAAAATTGGTGACGAGATTCCTAGTGTAATGAACATACGAGGACTCCAATCGCGGATCAAGCTCAGAAGAGCGTCTTTTATTAGACTGGGAATGTTCAGTGCTCATGGTCAGAAAAAACAGAAACAAGTCAGAAGCCAGAATCAGGAATATCACAGGTAATCAGAATCGTAAACCAGGGACAGGCAAGGGATCTATAAACCAGAAAATCCATCAGCACAAAATACAGAAACAAAGGGGAATCTAAACTAAGGGAAATAGGGGAAAAGGGGAAAGGGTAATTGGATAGGGGAAAGGGAGACAAAGAAATTAACTAAACGAAGGGAATGCAAGGGAATATGGGGAAAACGAAAGACTAGCAATCAAAATTCACAATCACTCGACGCAAATACAAAATATCAACTAGAAACAATGAAACACGCAGACAAATCTTACAACAATCGCAGAAGCTCACTAGAAAGAAAGGCAGAGACAGGACGACCAAGACTGAGCAAAGGAACGAAACGAATCGACACTGACAAGAGGAAAAGTGGGGTTTTTATAAACAAACTAATCATAGTGTTTAGCCCAAGTAATAAAGGACAGCTGGAGAGGAGGCGGAATCTAGAACAGCAAAGGATGGTGATAGGACAGATTGGGGAAGTAGTTGTGCCCTGCTTCTTCAAACTAACTAATCACCGTGCCTAACTACTCTGCTCTAATGTGTAGTCCTACCCATTTCTAATCACCCGTGCCTCAGCTAAACTATTCTCAGGTGCAGACAGTTAACAAGCACAGGAAGAAGGAAGCAGGAAGTACCCAACCAGAAACAACAGGGGAAAAGATTGTGAATGGAAACAAGACAAGACACCACACTTGGGAAACACAAAGGGGAGCTCAGTACAAGGAAGACAAGAGACAAGCATTCAAAAAACATGAACAGTCACACTAGAAAACATTAACTAAACACAATGAAACTAATAAATCTAAGCAAAAACATACATCAAACATAAAATCCTTAATTCACAACACCTAGTCTGCTTCTATGGAGATGACGGCTGCAAATGCGCGTTTTCCGAGTTTTTTTCTTCCGTGCCCCGGTGAGCCTGCAGTGCCGCTTAAAACATGGCTGCAAATATTTGAAAATTATTTTCTAGTTATCAATGTGAGCAGGGAAGATTGGCCTGTTGCCAGGAAAAGAGCGGTCCTACTGCACTGCCTCGGAACGGAGGGACAAAGAATTTTCTACTCTCTCCCCAAGACAGGTACGACTTATGATTCAGCCGTAAATGCATTGAAGGCGCACTTTAACCCGAAGACGAATACAGTGGCGGAACGCCATGCTTTCCAGAACGTGCTCAAGCTTCTCACGAGACAATTCTACAATATGTCGCAGCCTTACGTGAGTTAGTGGCAACTTGTGAATTTGGTGATCGTGCAGACGAAATGATCCGTGACCAGTTGATAGAAAATGTGTGCAATTCAAGAATTGCGGAAAGACTGTTGCTTGAGCCTGACCTTACACTACAGAGGGCTTTGACGTTGGCTACTCAAATTGAATCTGCTGCGGAACAAGCCAAAGCACTTACAGATACGCGTGTAGCGCCAGTACAAGCTGTGTAACATACTTTCAAGCGAAGGGGGAGGGGGAAACAGGCTAATAGCGCTAGTGCCAATGCCCAGCCTCCTACTTACCAAGGCAAAAGAAAAACATGCTGTCGGTGTGGATCTGATGCTCATTTAGCTAATGCAGCTAACTGTCCAGCAGCAACAGCAATATGTAGGCAGTGCAAAAAGACTGGCCATTTTTCCAAAGAGTGTCGCTCCACACAGACTAAGGCCCATGAAGTACAGGAAGTTGAGCTACCCGAAGTTTTAGTGCTTTACACAGAACATGCTGCTTGTGTGACCGACAAAATTACATGCAGTGTGGAAATCTCTGTCAGCAGTCATTCCCAGCCTTGCTTAGTGGACCTAGCTGTGGATACTGGATCTTCAGTCTCCATTCTGCCCCAAAGCCTCTACATGCGCCATTTCAGGCACATTCAGCTGACGCGGCCCAAAGTCAGGCTAAAACACACATCCCTTTCCTTGGCTACTTGTCCGCGAATGTGAGTCTAAATGGTCGTACAGCTCCATGCACATTTTACATTGTGAACGATGGTACTCCACTGCTAGGAAGAGACCTCATGACGGCACTACAGGTGCACATAGCAAACAACAAGGTTCTATCTCCGGACCCAATTATTTCCCCTGCGCCGGTGTTGGAGTGTACCACTACATATACACCTGCTCTGGGCTGCGCAAAGAATTTTGTCCCCCTAGTGAAAGTTGACAATGCTGTTACACCAGTGCGCCAAAAGCTTCGTAGACTGCCATTGTCCGTTCGAAATGCGGTTACACAGGAACTGAACAATCTACTTGCAGCGGGCATAATTGAACACATTGATGCGTCAGCGTGGGTGTCACCCATTGTGGTTACACAGAAAAAGTCAGGCAAAATTCGCATGTGCGTCGATTTGCGAGAACCCAATAAAGCAATCATTGTAGATGCCTTTCCATCGCCCCATATGGATGAACTATTGTCCAACCTCAAAGGTGCCACTGTGCTTTCAACTATTGACCTGACCAGTGCTTATTACCAAATGCCACTGCACAAAAATAGCCGTGATCTAACGGCATTCATTACCCATGATGGATTGTTTCGTTTCTGCCATGTACCACATGGACTGGCTTCAGCTCCAGCTGCATTTCAAAAAATGATGAGCATTGTCCTCACTGGTCTGGCGGGGGTAGAGAACTACCTGGATGACATCATAATACATGGGTCTGACATGGCCGCCCATGACAAAGCCCTGCAGGCAGTCTTACTCCGTCTTAAATCGGCTGGCCTACAGCTTAACACTGAGAAGTGTCATTTCTGCCAGCACAGCTTACCTTTCTTAGGGCATATTGTATCTGCTGAGGGACTCCAACCTGATCCAGAACGTATACAGGCCATTGCCAACGCTCCTGCACCCACTGATGCTTTGACTCTTCGCTCCTTCCTCGGGCTGCTTTCATGGTATTCCAAATTCCTGCCAAACCAGGCTACTATAGTGGAACCAATGCATTGCATGTCTGAGACCAACTGACAGTGCCTTTCAGTGGACCGAGGAGGCACAGGCCAGTTTCGAGACTGTTAAGAGAATGCTGGTGGGTAGCCCAGCCCTAGCATTGTTTAATCCCACACTGCAAATCATTGTGTCCACAGATGCATCTGATTATGGCCTAGGTGGCGTACTGTCACAAATGGGCCCAGACAAGATTGAAAGGACTTATGCATTTGCGTCTCGAACTCTTTCTGCCACTGAGCGTAAATATGCTACAGTGGAGAAGAGAAGCCCTAGCTTTGTGTGGGCTGTTGAAAAGTGGCGCACCTACCTGTGGGGGCACCGCTTCACCCACGGACAGACCACCAGGCCCTGACGACCCTGCTGACCACAAAGGGCGCCGGTCGTGCTGGTCTGCGTGTTTCAAGATGGTCTGCACGTCTCATGTCCTTCAACTATGACGTCATTTACCGCCCCAGCGCTGAAAATGCCCCAGCTGACTGTATGTCCCGCTTACCCTTACCTGCTGCTGCCCCAGCTGACAGTCTTGTTGCTCCTGCTCAGGAAGATGACAGTGACCCTGAGTTTGTTGCCCTTCTTTGTACCGCTTTCGTAACACGTTGTCGGCTGCTGACCTCGACTCTGCTTGTGCTGCATGCCCTGAGCTCACTAAACTCCGTGCACAGATTTCGCACAGATGGCCACCCACCTCACTGCATTCCCTGACACTGCAGCTACACCTGCACCAACCACATACGAGGACATCAAACCACCTGACCTCACATCCTCACCCAGGCCTACGCGAGTCACTCGCCAGCCTCCGTGGCTGAAGGACTATGTTACTTGAATATGAAGTTATAGTGTCACACCAAGATGCTTACATTGATTTCACTTAAGTTACCTTGAATCGTTGAAATGATTATCTGACTAGGTTTGACTACAGTGCAGTTAATGTTCAGTAAGAAGGTTGTTCTGCATATTCATGCTTTGCTATTTCAGTCAGTTGTATTTTTTTAATTACTGGTCATGAATAAGCTGATGTGGTGTGATAACCTGATGTGAAAGTGACATGAGTTCCTAACTTAGATATTCCAGCATCGTTAAGCAGTTAAGAAGCAATACAAAATATTGATAGCTGTTCTAGCTAGACTACATTACCCTATATACCATGTGTACCGTTATATGTACATGCCCTGTGTGAGGTGACTATAGGGCTTTCTTGAAAAGGGGGAAAATGTGTTCTATGCTTAAGCGGAACTATAAACGACAGGAAGTTACCTAGGAACTAGTTGAGAAAGTTGTGGATCTTGTTCTGTATGTGTACCATGCTGGATGCTATGTTTCGCTAGTAAATTCCATGAGTTCGATATACCTACCTTGCCGTCGTCTCTTGAATCAACAAACACTACAGTAGCACTCTGAGATCTTTTTTTTTTTTTTTTTGCATTAGAAATAAAATGTATTATTATTACTAGGGATTAAAACTATACATTTCTGGGATCATAAACTCCTTGACCACAAGTATAATTCATCTGAGCATGAAATTCTAAATGATCTACTCTCTAGGAGCCAAATAAGACAGCTCCCCAGGTGGCTCCCCAAACACTTAGATCCCTCATCAAAATGGCACACTGTCAATCATAAAATAATCATATATTTAACACAAATTTTGACGCATAAAATTCAATATGAATGAATGACTTTCTGGTTGAATTTAGTATGAGTTTATCAATATAGGTGCAGTTGGACATCAATGGTCACCAGTAACCTCTCCAAACCCAAAACATGCCTTCTCTTCATGATAAAGTTTAGAATTTTGTCCATTTTTCTCCAGAGTCCCACAAGCCTGCCACACATACTCATAAAAGGAACTGCTTATTTACCGGTCAGAACATTCACCCTGCAATGAAAAGCTAGCAGTTCCCACTTCAGAAAATCCAACCTTATACAAACACTTTCCACAGCTTATAAGGAACAAGTATAACTCACTAACTCAGTAATATCTGAAATATACCTTATTATAACAGAACAGACATTCCACCATCAGGAAAAACCAAAAATGCCACGACATGCTGTATTATTAGCAAAGAGTAACGGTTACTCTCACTAACCAAAGTGGCAAACAAGCTCTGTGATCATCATGGCTATGGTAAACCGAGAATAAGAAACAGCTAGCCATACGTAAAAAAAAGAAAAAAACAACAAAACAAAATTGCACTTTCTCATAAAATGAACAAAAAGCTTTCTTCATTGAATTCCTCGAGAGACGTAGATATATTCGGGAGAAGGAACCCTCCAGTCCTATTTCATTCAGAATAATTCCCATTGCCCAAGTCCGTATCTCATTCAAATCCTGTAAATGTAAGCGAGTACTTCAGGCTGGTTTTGGAAGTTTTTTTTTTTTCCTGTGCAATTGCATCATTTTCAGTTGTGCAGAATTAAGAGAATACAACCTAACTGGTGTTACGTAAAGGTTTAAATACTTTTCCGATGATCCAATCAGTGTCTTTCAGTTACTGTGGAAAGTTTATGCTCTCTGGCATTGGATAAAAAATGTGTCAATCAATACATCATCACCAGGGAAGTTTCACGCGGGTGTGAACTATAAGTGTGCATTACACAGATGAGCCTAAGTACAATGTAAGTAATTGAGTGAGTGGCTGTGAACATGAGTACTTAGGAGGATATAAAGGAGCACTGAATTAGTCGATGGAGGAATTTACATGTAAATCCACGGTAGAGAACTATGCGTTTTTGATATGTGACGACAATAATTAACAGTAGAATGACGTGGTATCACTACCATGTCAATTTTTTGCTTCAGAAAACTGATTTTTCCTAACTAATTGGGATGGCATTGGCTCACTATAGCTGAACTGGTTGCAACAAAGGTCAACAATTTTTTTTGTTACAAGAGATCATTTTTATTAACTGCTGGATAGATACTAGGGCAAGTATATTAGGCAGTTCGCACATCAAGCTTGGCTGAGGAGTTTAATTAGTACAATTCCTGGGAAACAGGGACATAAACAGGTTTATATACTGTTCTGATTGTCCAATCAATGTCTTTCAGTTACTGGGGAAAGTTTATGCTCCCTGGAATTGTATAAGAGAGAATTGGACAGTTTGCACATCAGGCTTAGCTGAGGAGCTTAATTCATGCAACTCCTGAAAAACGGGATTGGAGTGAACTCGTCCATATTCTAAACAGTGTTGTGGTATTGTAGGTCTAACAGTCCGTAATGATCCAGTAATGGCTTGTTGTTAAGCGCCAGGTAATAAGCAGTCACGGAAAACAGCACAGGTGGCCTTCAAGTGCGAAAGCGTTCAAATTGTCACACACTCTCTCCAGAGTCTGCTTTTTAGCATTCTCCTGGATGCATTGAGCTGATACATGTCCATTAGAGCGCTGGTGTTTCATGATCTTTTTTGTGTAGAGATGCTAGCATCTTAGCCTTATCGTCTCCACTATAGCTGACTTCATACGAAGTGCCACTCATCTCAAGCTGTGAGCCTGGAAATTTAAATACAGACAGGTCTGTGATCGAGATTCCTAGTGTAATGAACATACGAGGACTCCAATCGCGGATCAAGCTCAGAAGAGCGTCTTTTATTAGACTGGGAATGTTCAGTGCTCATGGTCAGAAAAAACAGAAACAAGTCAGAAGCCAGAATCAGGAATATCACAGGTAATCAGAATCGTAAACCAGGGACAGGCAAGGGATCTATAAACCAGAAAATCCATCAGCACAAAATACAGAAACAAGGGAATCTAAACTAAGGAAATAGGGGGAAAAGGGGAAAGGGTAATTGGATAGGGAAAGGGGAGACAAAGAAATTAACTAAGCGAAGGGAATGCAAGGGAATATGGGGAAAACGAAAAGACTAGCAATCAAAATTCACAATCACTCGACGCAAATACAAAATATCAACTAGAAACAATGAAACACGCAGACAAATCTTACAACAATCGAGAAGCTCACTAGAAGAAAGAAAGGCAGAGCAGGGCGACCAAGACTGAGCAAAGGAGCGAAGCGAATCGACACTGACAAGAGGAAAAGTGGGGTTTTTATAAACAAACTAATCATAGTGTTTAGCCCAAGTAATAAGGACAGCTGGAGAGGAGGCGGAATCTAGAACAGCAAAGGATGGTGATAGGACAGATTGGGGGAAGTAGTTGTGCCCTGCTTCTTCAAACTAACTAATCACCGTGCCTAACTACTCTGCTCTAATGTGTAGTCCTACCCATTTCTAATCACCCGTGCCTCAGCTAAACTATTCTCAGGTGCAGACAGTTAACAAGCACAGGAAGAAGGAAGCAGGAAGTACCCAACCAGAAACAACAGGGAAAAGATTGTGAATGGAAACAAGACAAGACACCACACTTGGGAAACACAAAGGGAGCTCAGTACAAGGGAAGACAAAGAGACAAGCATTCAAAAACATGAACAGTCACACTAGAAAACATTAACTAAACACAATGAAACTAATAAATCTAAGCAAAAACATACATCAAACATAAAATCCTTAATTCACAACACCTAGTCTGCTTCTATGGAGATGACGGCTGCAAATGCGCGTTTTCCGAGTTTTTTTCTTCTGTGCCCCGGTGAGCCTGCAGTGCCGCTTAAAACATGGCTGCAAATATTTGAAAATTATTTTCTAGTTATCAATGTGAGCAGGGAAGATTGGCCTGTTGCCAGGAAAAGAGCGGTCCTACTGCACTGCCTCGGAACGGAGGGACAAAGAATTTTCTACTCTCTCCCCAAGACAGGTACGACTTATGATTCAGCCGTAAATGCATTGAAGGCGCACTTTAACCCGAAGCGAATACAGTGGCGGAACGCCATGCTTTCCGTAAACGATGCTCAAGCTTCTCCACGAGACAATTCTACAATATGTCGCAGCCTTCACGTGAGTTAGTGGCAACTTGTGAATTTGGTGATCGTGCAGGCGAAATGATCCGTGACCAGTTGATAGAAAATGTGTGCAATTCAAGAATTCGTGAAAGACTGTTGCTTGAGCCTGACCTTACACTACAGAGGGCTTTGACGTTGGCTACTCAAATTGAATCTGCTGCGGAACAAGCCAAAGCACTTACAGATACGCGTGTAGCGCCAGTACAAGCTGTGTAACATACTTTCAAGCGAAGGAGGGGAAACAGGCTAATAGCGCTAGTGCCAATGCCCAGCCTCCCTACTTACCAAGGCAAAAAAAGAAAAAACATGCTGTCGGTGTGGATCTGATGCTCATTTAGCTAATGCAGCTAACTGTCCAGCAGCAACAACAGCAATATGTAGGCAGTGCAAAAAGACTGGCCATTTTTTCCAAAGAGTGTCGCTCCACACAGACTAAGGCCCATGAAGTACAGGAAGTTGAGCTACCCGAAGTTTTAGTGCTTTACACAGAACATGCTGCTTGTGTGACCGACAAAATTACATGCAGTGTGGAAATCTCTGTCAGCAGTCATTCCCAGCCTTGCTTAGTGGACCTAGCTGTGGATACTGGATCTTCAGTCTCCATTCTGCCCCCAAAGCCTCTACATGCGCCATTTCAGGCACATTCAGCTGACGTGCCCAAAGTCAGGCTAAAACACACATCCCTTTTCTTGGCTACTTGTCCCATGAATGTGAGTCTAAATGGTCGTACAGCTCCATGCACATTTTACATTGTGAGCGATGGTACTCCACTGCTAGGAAGAGACCTCATGACGGCACTACAGGTGCACATAGCAAACAACAAGGTTCTATCTCCGGACCCAATTATTTTCCCTCGCCGGTGTTGGAGTGTACCACTACATATACACCTGCTCTGGGCTGGGCAAAGAATTTTGTCCCCCCTAGTGAAAGTTGACAATGCTGTTACACCAGTGCGCCCAAAAGCTTAAGAGACTGCCATTGTCCGTTCGAGAAATGCGGTTACACAGGAACTGAACAATCTACTTGCAGCGGGCATAATTGAACACATTGATGCGTCAGCGTGGGTGTCACCATTGTGGTTACACAGAAAAAGTCAGGCAAAATTCGCATGTCGCGTCGATTTTGCGAGAACCCAATAAAGCAATCATTGTAGATGCCTTTCCATCGCCCCATATGGATGAACTATTGTCCAACCTCAAAGGTGCCACTGTGCTTTCAACTATTGACCTGACCAGTGCTTATTACCAAATGCCACTGCACAAAAAATAGCCGTGATCTAACGGCATTCATTACCATGATGGATTGTTTTCGTTTCTGCCATGTACCACATGGACTGGCTTCAACTCCAGCTGCATTTCAAAAATGATGAGCATTGTCCTCACTGGTCTGGCGGGGTAGAGAACTACCTGGATGACATCATAATACATGGGTCTGACATGGCCGCCCATGACAAAGCCCTGCAGGCAGTCTTACTCCGTCTTAAATCGGCTGGCCTACAGCTTAACACTGAGAAGTGTCATTTCTGCCAGCACAGCTTACCTTTCTTAGGGCATATTGTATCTGCTGAGGGACTCCAACCTGATCCAGAACGTATACAGGCCATTGCCAGCGCTCCTGCACCCACTGATGCTTTGACTCTTCGCTCCTTCCTCGGGCTGCTTTCATGGTATTCCAAATTCCTGCCAAACCAGGCTACTATAGTGGAACCAATGCGTGCATGTCTGAGACCAACTGACAGTGCCTTTCAGTGGACCGAGGAGGCACAGGCCAGTTTCGAGACTGTTAAGAGAATGCTGGTGGGTAGCCCAGCCCTAGCATTGTTTAATCCCACACTGCAAATCATTGTGTCCACAGATGCATCTGATTATGGCCTAGGTGGCGTACTGTCACAAATGGCCCCAGACAAGATTGAAAGGACTTATGCATTTGTGTCTCGAACTCTTTCTGCCACTGAGCGTAAATATGCTACAGTGGAGAAGAGAAGCCCTAGCTTGTGTGTGGGCTGTTGAAAAGTGGCGTACCTACCTGTGGGGGCACCGCTTCACCTTACGGACAGACCACCAGGCCCTGACGACCCTGCTGACCACAAAGGGCGTCGGTCGTGCTGGTCTGCGTGTTTCAAGATGGTCTGCACGCTCATGTCCTTCAACTATGAGCGTCATTTACCGCCCCAGCGCTGAAAATGCCCCAGCTGACTGTATGTCCCGCTTACCCTTACCTGCTGCTGCCCCAGCTGACAGTCTTGTTGCTCCTGCTCAGGAAGATGACAGTGACCCTGAGTTTGTTGCCCTTCTTTGTACCGCTCGTAACACGTTGTCGGCTGCTGACCTCGACTCTGCTTGTGCTGCATGCCCTGAGCTCACTAAACTCCGTGCACAGATTTCGCACAGATGGCCACCCACCTCACTGCATTCCCTGACACTGCAGCTACACCTGCACCAACCACATACGAGGACATCAAACCACCTGACCTCACATCCTCACCCAGGCCTACGCGAGTCACTCGCCAGCCTCCGTGGCTGAAGGACTATGTTACTTGAATATGAAGTTATAGTGTCACACCAAGATGCTTACATTGATTTCACTTAAGTTACCTTGAATCGTTGAAATGATTATCTGACTAGGTTTGACTACAGTGCAGTTAATGTTCAGTAAGAAGGTTGTTCTGCATATTCATGCTTTGCTATTTCAGTCAGTTGTATTTTTTAATTACTGGTCATGAATAAGCTGATGTGGTGTGATAACCTGATGTGAAAGTGACATGAGTTCCTAACTTAGATATTCCAGTATCGTTAAGCAGTTAAGAAGCAATACAAAATATTGATAGCTGTTCTGGCTAGACTACATTACCCTATATACCATGTGTACCGTTATATGTACATGCCCTGTGTGAGGTGACTATAGGGCTTTCTTGAAAAGGGGGAAAATGTGTTCTATGCTTAAGCGGAACTATAAACGACAGGAAGTTACCTAGGAACTAGTTGAGAAAGTTGTGGATCTTGTTCTGTATGTGTACCATGCTGGATGCTATGTTTCGCTAGTAAATTCCATGAGTTCGATATACCTACCTTGCCGTCGTCTCTTGAATCAACAAACACTACAGTAGCACTCTGAGATCTTTTTTTGATGAAAAATGCATTAGAAATAAAATGTATTATTATTACTAGGGATTAAAACTATACATTTCTGGGATCATAAACTCCTTGACCACAAGTATAATTCATCTGAGCATGAAATTCTAAATGATCTACTCTCTAGGAGCCAAATAAGACAGCTCCCCAGGTGGCTCCCCAAACACTTAGATCCCTCATCAAAATGGCACACTGTCAATCATAAAATAATCATATATTTAACACAAATTTTGACGCATAAAATTCAATTTGAATGAATGACTTTCTGGTTGAATTTAGTATGAGTTTATCAATATAGGTGCAGTTGGACATCAATGGTCACCAGTAACCTCTCCAAACCCAAAACATGCCTTCTCTTCATGATAAAGTTTAGAATTTTGTCCATTTTTCTCCAGAGTCCCACAAGCCTGCCACACATACTCATTAAAGGAACTGCTTATTTAACGGTCAGAACATTCACCCTGCAATGAAAAGCTAGCAGTTCCCACTTCCGAACTCCAACCTTATACAAACACTTTCCACAGCTTATAAGGAACAAGTATAACTCACTAACTCAGTAATATCTGAAATATACCTTATTATAACAGAACAGACATTCCACCATCAGGAAAAACCAAAAATGCCACGACATGCTGTATTATTAGCAAAGAGTAACGGTTACTCTCACTAACCAAAAAGTGGCAAACAAGCTCTGTGATCATCATGGCTATAGTAAACCGAGAATAAGAAACAGCTAGCCACGTAAAAAAAAAAAAAAAAAACAACAAAACAAAATTGCACTTTCTCATAAAATGAACAAAAAGCTTTCTTCATTGAATTCCTCGAGAGCGTAGATATATTTAGGGAGAAGGAACCCTCCAGTCCTATTTCATTCAGAATAATTCCCATTGCCCAAGTCCATTATCTCATTCAAATCCTGTAAATGTAGCCAGTACTTCAGGCTGGTTTTGGAAGTTTTTTTTTTCCTGTGCAATTGCATCATTTTCAGTTGTGCAGAATTAAGAGAATACAACCTAACTGGTGTTACGTAAAGGTTTAAATACTTTTCCGATGATCCAATCAGTGTCTTTCAGTTACTGTGGAAAGTTTATGCTCTCTGGCATTGGATAAAAAATGTGTCAATCAATACATCATCACCAGGGAAGTTTCACGCGGGTGTGAACTATAAGTGTGCATTACACAGATGAGCCTAAGTACAATGTAAGTAATTGAGTGAGTGGCTGTGAACATGAGTACTTAGGAGGATATAAAGGAGCACTGAATTAGTCGATGGAGGAATTTACATGTAAATCCACGGTAGAGAACTATGCGTTTTTGATATGTGACGACAATAATTAACAGTAGAATGACGTGGTATCACTACCATGTCGAATTTTTGCTTCAGAAAACTGATTTTTCCTAACTAATTGGGATGGCATTGGCTCACTATAGCTGAACTGGTTGCAACAAAGGTCAACAATTTTTTTTGTTACAAGAGATCATTTTTATTAACTGCTGGATAGATACTAGGGGCAAGTATATTAGGCAGTTCGCACATCAAGCTTGGCTGAGGAGTTTAATTAGTACAATTCCTGGGAAACAGGGACATAAACAGGTTTATATACTGTTCTGATTGTCCAATCAATGTCTTTCAGTTACTGGGGAAAGTTTATGCTCCCTGGAATTGTATAAGAGAGAATTGGACAGTTTGCACATCAGGCTTAGCTGAGGAGCTTAATTCATGCAACTCCTGAAAAACGGGGATTGGAGTGAACTCGTCCATATTCTAAACAGTGTTGTGGTATTGTAGGTCGAACAGTCCGTAATGATCCAGTAATGGCTTGTTGTTAAGCGCCAGGTAATAAGCAGTGCGGAAAACAGCACAGGTGGCCTTCAAGTGCGAAGCGTTCAAATTGTCACACACTCTCTCCAGAGTCTGCTTTTTAGCATTCTCCTGGATGCATTGAGCTGATACATGTCCATTAGAGCGCTGGTGTTTCATGATCTTTTTGTGTAGAGATGCTAGCATCTTAGCCTTATCGTCTCCACTATAGCTGACTTCATACGAGTGCCACTCATCTCCAAGCTGTGAGCCTGGAAATTTAAATACAGACAGGTCTGTGATAGTAGAGCACACCTTACATCCCAGTGTCCCGTCCCTACTGTCGATCCAGGGGTATACCTCCTTTTTTCTCGTCCACATCTCCTCTGTCCATATAGAGAACGGCGAGCTGCTGTATGCAGTCGTAGAGCCAAAGGTAGAGCTGGAGCTTTCGGCTTCCACTGTCTCAGCGGGTGTGCTGCTAGCGTTAGCAGGGCTGGGGGGGATATCGTCGTTGTTGGTGGCATCGTTTCTAAAAGAGAAGTCTACGTTTTTCTGTCTACCACTTGTCATTGTAAGACAGGGTTGGCAAGAACTAATAGCGGCACAGTATTGATTTTCGCAAAATTTTCGCTGGAATTAGCGGGAGCGTCTCAGGATGATGATGATTTTACTTGTTAACGTTCGAATTTGTTTAAGTATTATGGGGAGATATTTGCGTTTTCTACTCTGTTTCTTTTTCTTTCTGTTTTTGCAATTTACCATAAATATAACCATATTTTGAACATTTCATTTGGCCTTGTTTTCCTCTGTTAGCCTACTTATTTTTCAATTTTTATTTATTTCTTTTTTTTTCCTGACGGAGAGGTGGGCAGATGGCGTCCCCCCGCGTCCCCGCCTACTACACCCCTGGTGAAACGACAGAAAGGCCGACACATCAGGATGACGCATCAGGACGACGTGCAAAAAGACAGTCAAACCACAGGGAAGACGAGAGATGTACAGTTTAATGTAGAATAGACACGGAAAAATGTTTTTTCAGAGGACAAACAAAATAACGCAGTAAAACATCAGAGAAGACAACATATCAGGACAACGCATCAGGACAAAATGCAAAATGACAGTCAAACCTCAGGGAAAACGACAGGAGTGCAGTTTAAAGTCGAATTGACACAGACAAATGCTTTGCCAGGTGAGCGATCGACATGGAAAATCTGATTTTCTAATTAGTATTGTCACCATTGAAGTGAAATTCCAAGTTGAATAGACATGGGCAAGTGTTTTGACACGTTTAGTCCACACAGACAGTGCGCTCACGGCATAGTTTTGCCATTAATGGAACCCCATAAAATCCCTGATTTCTTCAATTTGAGGCAGAACCATTCGTTGCACTTAAGGAGTGACATTCCTCCCCATGCAAAATATAAACAGTAATGTCATTCAGCACTTCTGGATCACACTGTTGCCAACTTTAAAAGAAGAACTGGACTAACGCCTCCTTGTTGGCCCCCGATGACAGAAACCTTCTGAACTGGGTTTGGGTTTTTTGTTTCCCCCTCATGATCTTTATTTGCTGTACTCCACTGGATGATCTTCTGTTGCGTCCACACCCCTTGATACTGTTGTTTGGCTATCAGTCAGATACAAAGTCCGTGGGCTGACTTACTGAACTTTGAGCACGAAGGCATTTAGTATGATCGATGTAGCAAATTCTGCAATATTTTG
Source organism: Gymnothorax javanicus (assembly GCA_029692085.1). Taxonomy (NCBI): domain Eukaryota; kingdom Metazoa; phylum Chordata; class Actinopteri; order Anguilliformes; family Muraenidae; genus Gymnothorax; species Gymnothorax javanicus. The sequence continues at coordinate 6,586,609 of CM056210.1, read as the reverse complement.
CCTCTTTTGCTTTAAGGTCAATATCAACAATTCTTGTCAGCACCTTTACATGATGTTTCTTTGCTGCAGCTGAACTAATCGAGTTGGGAGGCATTAAAGGTCTCACATTTATCTAAATTTTCCTTTTTAGGTTTTCGGGTATGGTGATCAACATGATACTGGTCTTTGTTACACAAAATGCATACGTAAGGGAAAAACCCTTAATGGTAATTGTCATTTTGCTGCTGGGGCAATGTTGTTGCTACGCATTGACATTTGGGCCTTGGCAGGGGGTTAGCTTTAGTAGATTCAGACTCCTGTTGCTGAATCAACTTGGCTTCATCCTCTAAAAGTTTCTGTTTTTCAACCCTTTGTTTACTGCAGTTAATCTTCTTTTTATCAGTGAATTTCATGTAGCAGCCACAATGATATCCATGGTTCCTGTTTACCATGCACTGCATACATGACCATGTGTCACTGCTGCCAAATACACATGAAGACACTCTATCAGTACCTGTGTTAGCATGTTATCATATGTAGCACTCGGCATTCTCTCCACTATTGTAGCGCCCTGTAGAATGTTTGCCAGCAGGGGGCAGAATGAATGTGTCTGTAGCAGAATACTGCCAGGTTAGAGCGAAGAGGAAGTTGTTTTCATGTGTGGCAGCCTCTGCTAAAGAAAAGTGAGCCGCAGTGGCAAACGTTAGATAATACTGGCCATTTCCACTAAACCTGAGAATGAGAACTACTGTCATCGCTGATGCGAACAAGTTTATGAAAGTTCTTTTGTAAGTACGCTTTATTATTGCTTGAAGATCCTGTATTAATGTTTGTACCGGGTTATTTGTCAAAGGGACATAAAAAGTTGTATCTCCCAACTGTCTATATGCTTCTTTGATGTATCGTTCGTAATCCCACACAACAATCGCTCCTCCTTTGTCAGCCCTTTTAATTACAAAACTCTTATTGTCCGATAATTCCTTAATGGCGTCTTGTTCCTCTTTAGTCAAATTATGATGCCTTGAATTCATCGATGATGTTATCCTTTTGTGGAAGGGGACAGAAGAAGAATTGTTTTCTTTTCATGGCTATTTGAATGCGACTAATCCTAATGTTTAGCTCTCTCTCGAATATAATGTACATAAAATTCATTTTCTTGATCTTGAAATCTATAAGGATGCTGATGGGTATTTACACACTACAATATTTAGGAAGGAGTCTCATAAAAATACTTTACTTCATGCAAACAGCTTTCATCCAACTACACTTATGAAGAACATCCCTTTCGGGCAGTTCCAGAGACTACGTAGAATCTGTGACAATGATCATGATTTTGATATTAAAAGTAAAGATATGTACTGTCGTTTCAGACAGTGGGGGTACTCAGCACTTTTAGACTCAGCACTTGGGAGAAAGTTCTCTTGAACGCCAAACTTTACTTAAAAGAAAGCCTGCAAAACCTAAGAAAGAGACAGTATTTTTTTCTACGCACTGTAGTACTGAGGCGAATGGGATTTGTAAGATAATCAAAAAGAATTGGGATCTTCTTCAATGTGATGAGACTTTACGTGATCTATTTAAAGAATCCCTAGTCTTTTCTGTCAGGATTCTGGTTTTTGTGTTCATGTTTTGTTCATGATTTTGTCTTTTATTTATTCTTTTTGGTTATTGTATGCTCTCAATGTAGGCCCATTGCCCTTCTTGTATTGTTTTGTCTTTTTTGGATTGTGTGCCACTTTTTGTATGACCATTTAAAGTTCTGTGTTTGGATGCCCTGTGTATGATTTCCAAAACTGGATTTTGTTCTCCGAACACGACTTTTTTGTTTAGCATTTTTGTTACTTTTGCCCATCTGTCTTTCTGGTTCTTGACCCCTATCCCCCTGTGTTTCTCGAGATCTCTGTTTTTTGGATTTCCTATTGTGGCTTGGCAATTCTTGTGTTTTTGGCTTTTCGCCAATTTTCGTGGACCCCATTAAAGTTTGATCCATCTCACCTGCTTTTTTGGACTTTTCTGTCTATTTAAGCAGTCTTTTCACAGCCAGCTCCTTGGTTCGTTGAACTGTACCTGCCTTTGAATATTGCTTCTCACTGGTTTTGCGATTCTTGCCACCACTATTGTTTTTGTCTTTTTGGAACCCTTTTTGTAATCCCCACGAGTTCTGTGTTTGGATGCCCTGTGTATGACCACTGGATTTGTTCTCCGACTACGATTTTTTTGTTAGCACTTTTGCCCATCTGTCCTGGTTTTCCCAGCAACAACAACTGCTGGCAGTCATGCAGCACCTGAACAGACTATGTCACACCAGATGGCAGGACTTGACATCTACCCTTCCTGGGTTTCAGCAACAACAACTGCCAGTCTGCTCCTCAACCCCCTGACATCTACCCTGTTTCACAACTAGCCTCTGCTCCTCAACCCCCCGGCTTCGGCGCCTGCACCACCTGTGGTCCCTCCTCCAGTGACCCATCATGAGCCACGATTACCACCCCCGGAGAAGTACGATGGAGAGCCAGGTACATGTCGTGCCTTTCTAACTCAGTGCAGACTGATCTCCAGCCTCCAGCCGAACACCTTCCCCACCGAGCATTCCAGGGTGGCGTATATCCTCACGCAACTCACCGGAAGAGCCAAGCAGTGGGCGACGGCGGCATGGGAGGCGGGGCTTCCATGTGTTCAGACATCATCTCTACTGGAGGAGGAGATGAAGCATGTCTTCGACAGGTCAAGGCATGGTCATGAGGCTGGACGGGAGCTTCTGCGCATCCACTAAGGTAACAGATCAGTCTCTGACTTTTCTATAGAATTCCAGACCTTGGCCACCAACAGCGGATGGCAGAAGCGGGCGCACTACGACGCCTTTGTGAATGGGCTATCAGAGCGCATCAAGGACGAGCTGCTAACCCGTGACCTGCCCGAAGATCTGGACCGACTCATAGACCTAGCCATCCAGGTTGACACGCGACTGGAGGAGCGGAGACGATCTACACGCCCTACCAGCTTCACCCCGCGGTTACCCGCCACGACTCCTGTAAGGCGACCTTCCCCTACCAGAGTCACTTCAGCCAGGGTCACCCCCAATGGGGAACCCATGCAGGTATACCGTGCCTGGCTGTCCAGTGAGGAGAGGGATCGGAGGAGGAGGGAACGCGCCTGCTTTTATTGTGGCCAAGCGGGGCATTTCGTTTCGGAGTGCCCGCTTAAAGGCAAACACTCACTAGTGAGGAGAGGAGCACTAGTGGGCGCTATTCCCCTTGAATCCTCCAAACACCGTACCTGCCTGCTGGTCTCACTAGAGTGGGGGGCGGAGCTAAGAAGACCACAGCCCTGGTGGATTCCGGAGCCGAGGACAGCTTCATTGACGCTCAGACCTCCCAGGAATGGGGAATTCCTCTGGAGGAGATATCGCGCCCCTGTGTGGCTAATTCCCTCAGCGGCCAGAAGATCGGCCACATCACCCATTCCACTACCCCACTCAAGCTCCGGGTTTCAGGTAACCACCAAGAGAGCATCAGGCTCAACCTCATTGATTCACCTCATTCGCCCATCATTCTTGGCCACCCATGGATGGCTAAACATAACCCAGAAATGGATTGGGGCAAACACGAGATTAAAGGCTGGAGCCCCTCATGTCATGAATCCTGTCTTGTCAAAGCTAATACTCATGTTGTTGTTCCCCCTGTCAAAGTAATCCCTTGTCTCGACAAAGTGCCTGTTGAATATCATGACCTCAAGGAGGTGTTCTGTAAATCTCGGGCCACCTGCTTACCCCCTCATAGACCCTATGACTGTGCCATAGAACTCAAGCCAGGTACCTATGCCCCCTCGGGGGCGTCTGTTTTCACTGTCTCGACTGGAAACCCAAGCCATGGAAAAGTACCTGGAAGAATCACTAGCTTCCGGAATCATCAGGCCATCATCCTCACCTGCTGGAGCAGGCTTCTTCTTCGTCGGTAAGAAGGACAGGTCACTCCGCCCATGCATTTATTATCGAGCTCTCAATGACATAACTATTAAGAATTGTTACCCCCTCCCTCTCATGTCCACTGCATTTGAACTTCTCCAAGGTGCCAGGATTTTCACCAAACTATATCTTCGTAATGCCTACCATCTGGTTTGTATCAGGGAGGGGGACGAGTGGAAGACGGCATTTAACACCCCCACTGGTCACTGGGAGTATTTATTCATGCCTTTTGGGTTAACTAATGCACCTGCCGTGTTCCAGAACCTTGTTAATGATGTTCTTAGGGACATGCTTAATCGTTTTGTCTTTGTCTACCTTGATGACATACTAATATTTTCCAAGAGCAAGGAGGAACACACCAACCATGTTCGCCAGGTCCTCAAGCGTCTCCTAGAGAACGGGTTGTTAAGGCTGAGAAGTGCGAGTTCTCCGTGACCACCACCACCTTCCTGGGTTTCATCATTGCCACCAAGAACATCAGCATGGACCCTGCCAAAGTGAACGCGGTTACGGAGTGGCCACAACCCACCGATCGTAAGTCTCTGCAGCGATTTCTGGGCTTTGCTAATTTCTACAGACGATTCATACGTAACTACAGCACTGTAGCAGCCCCTCTCACGGCTCTCACCTCCAACAAGGTGAAATTCAGCTGGGACCAGCAAACCGACCAGGCCTTTTTGGAACTCAAGAGACGCTTCACCACTGCTCCCATCCTCATCCATCCTGACCCTAATTCCCAGTTTATTGTGGAGGTGAACGCCTCTGACATAGGGGTGGGTGTGGTATTGTCCCAGAGACTCGCCACTGACAATAAGATTCACCCTTGTGCTTTTTTTTCACATCGTCTCAACTCCACAGAGCAGAATTACGACATCGGCAATTGGGAGCTGCTGGCAGTAAAATTAGCCCTGGAGGAGTGGAGACATTGGCTGGAGGGCGCTCAGCTTCCATTTGTGGTTTGGACAGATCATAAGAACCTCGAATACCTCCAGACAGCCAAACGCCTTAACCCCCGCCAAGCCAGGTGGGCCCTATTTTTCTTGAGATTGAACTTTCATATTGCTTACCGCCCAGGTTCCAAAAACATCAAACCAGACGCGCTATCCCGGAGGTTTGACCATCCTACTAAGGAAGCGCCCACCGACACCATCCTTCCCAAGGAGGTGTTTGTTAACGCTGTCTCCTTGGACATTGAGCACCAGGTGAGAGAGGCCCTCGGTGATTCTGCCGCCCCTAGTGACTGTCCTACACAATGTCTATATGTACCTCCTCAAGCCAGGTCTAAGGTTTTAGAGTGGGGCCACGCCTCCAACCTGTCTTGCCACCCGGGCATCAAGAGAACTGTGAGTTTTATTTTCAGATGTTTTTGGTGGCCTGATTTGCATAAAGATGTTCATGATTTTGTTTCTGCCTGCTCAGTCTGCGCCCAAGCCAAAGATTCTCACCAACCCCCACAAGGTCTCTTACAGCCATTACCCACACCTCACCGCCCCTGGTCACACATTTCCCTAGATTTCATCACCGGCCTTCCCCCTTCCAATCACCACAACACCATCCTTACTATTGTAGACCGTTTCTCCAAAGCTGTTCACTTTGTCCCCTTAACCAAGTTGCCCTCAGCCTCCGAAACTGCTGCACTTATCACTCAACACGTCATTCGCCTACACGATATCCCCACTGACATAGTCACTGACAGAGGTCCCCAGTTCACTGCCCGGTTCTGGAAAGCTTTTTGCAATGCTATTGGTGCCTCCATAAGTCTATCATCAGGTTTTCACCCTCAATCTAACGGCCAGACTGAGCAGGCTAATCAGTGTATTGAGACTGTGTTAAGATGTATCTGTGCCAGAAATCCCGCTTCATGGAGTCATCAGTTGCCATGGGCAGAGTACGCCATTAACTGTCACACCTCCTCATCCACTAAGCTATCTCCCTTTGAGTGCTGTGTGGGGTACCAACCACCCCTGTTCCCCAGTCAGGAGGAGGAGGTTGCGGTTCCATCAGCTCGTGCCTTCATTCAACGCTGCCACCGCACCTGGAGGACGACTCGTCGTGCACTGCTCAAAGCTAAGAGCAAGATGAAGGAGCTGGCGGACCGCAGGCGTACTACGGCCCCCGTCTACCGTGCGGGCCAAAGGGTGTGGCTCTCCACCAAGGACATTACCCTCCGAGGAGGGACACGTAAGCTTTTTCCCAAGTTTATTGGCCCCTTTTCCATTGAGTGTATCATTAGCCCCACAGCCGTCAAACTGAGACTACCCCTCACCATGCGCCGAGTGCACCCCACCTTCCATGTTTCTAGAATTAAGCCGGCCGTGTCCCATCCCCTGTGTTCTGGCCCAGAACCCCCGCCACCCCCTCATATTGTGGATGGTGGAGAGACGTACACTGTGCGCGCCATCCTGGATTGTCGTCGGCGGGGTCGGGGCCTACAGTACCTCATTGACTGGGAGGGCTATGGCCCCGAGGAGAGGAGCTGGATTCCCTCTCGATTCATTGTGGACAAATCTTTAATAAGAGACTTTCAAAAGGAACATCCTAAGCCACGGTGAGAAACGCCAGGAGGCGTTTCATGGGGGGGGTACTGTCAGGATTCTGGTTTTTGTGTTCATGTTTTGTTCATGATTGTCTTTTATTTATTCTTTTTGGTTATTGTATGCTCAGGTTTTTAGTTCATTCCATTTCTCAGTTCCATTGCACTTGTCTCCCCTGTCTTGTGATCTAGTTGGTTCAGTCCGTCTTCCCGGTCTGTGTGCTCACTTACTTCGGGTGATTTAAATGTATTCTGGTGTTTAACGCATTCCTTCGATTCTCGTTTACTTCCTTCGCCTTACTGTTCTGATTACTAACAAAACTAACGTTTGTATTTTGTATCATAGTCTACTAACACAACTAATCCATGTATATAGATTACTAACTTACTAATGAGCACTCTAGTTAAATCTGTAAAGTTGCACCGCTACGGATTAATACTAATTCCCTCTCAGCAATCGCCCTGTTCTAGTCTCCGCCTCTTGCTCAGCTTTAACTATCTCCCCCCTGCGTTTTCTGCGAGATCTCGACACGCTTAATTACTTTCCTGCACTCGTTATCTGTGCACTTAGAACTCCTTGACCAGAGCTGTTTAAATGTCATAGGCTGTCTGCGTGATTCCCGTCCGTGTCTTGGCTTTCGCCAATTTTCGTGGTTAGGGTTTCCCTCATGTGATTCTCCCGTTGTAATTAGTTTGATCCATCTCACCTGCTTCCTGCATAGCATGTGACTTTCCTCCTGTCTATTTAAGCAGTCTTTTCACAGCCAGCTCCTTGTCAGAACGTTGATCAGTATTTCATTGTGCAGAGCGCCTTGTATGCCTTTGAATATTGCTTCTCTTCGACTGGTTTGTCCGACTACGATTCTTGCCATTGCCCTTCTTGTATTGTTTTGTCTTTTTGGATTCTGACCCTTTTTGTATGACAACAAGTTCTGTGTTTGGATGCCCTGTGTATGACCACTGGATTTGTTCTCCGACTATGATTTTTTTGTTAGGTGTTTTTGTACTTTTGCCCATCTGTCTTTCTGGTTCTGACCCCTGCCTGTCCAGTCGACTCTGTTTTTGGATTTCGTATTGTGGCTTGGCAATTCTTGTGTTTTTTGGCTTTGACTCGGACCCCATTAAAGGCATACGTTTTTTGATTTCTGTCTCTCGCGAGTGGTTCCTGAACTGTACCTCACACTTTTCATTTCGAAAAGCGCCTACTATTGGAGATGGGTTAGTAAGTAGTCACTTGCCAGCGAGAGAGCATACAATTTTCTTGCCAAGAGTGCCTAATGGTACATTTAAATGTGGCCACTGTAAATACTGTGATACAGTAATCAAAACAAAAGGGTTTACTCATCCAGTCACTCAACAAACATTTACAACAAAACATTTTATAAATTGTAAGACTACATTTGTGATTTATATTTTGACTTGCTCTTTGTGTGATGCTTTTTATGTTGGGCGGACCAAATGCCGGCTACAGGATAGACTCGCTGAGCATAGATATGCAGCTAAGATTGGGAATCATGATTACACAATGGTTAAACACTTTAAGGAATCACATAATGGGAATCTAGCATCCTTTTCTGCAATGGGAATTGATCATGTACCATTATCCTCGAGAAGAGGGGATAGGTTAAGAATTTTAAATCAGAAAGAGAATCGCTGGATTTAGAAACTTAAAGCTATGAATTTCCCAGGACTTAATGATTCAATTGAGATGTGGGCCTTCCTTTAATATAGTGTGGCTGTTTAATGAGGAACCCCCTGTGTCTCTCATTTTTCATTGATTGGTTTATGGAGTCAGGCTGACATTGATTTTCTTTAGTATGTATATTTGTTTAATATTAGGCTGCAGAGTAAATTCCTGGTATAATTCAATAATCATATAGTTTAACTAAGAAAGCAATTTGCTCGTTTTAAAAAAGACTGAGGTGGTTGGCCTAATCTTTATGACCAAGATAAAAGGTGGAAGATTGCGAACTACTAAATTGTGTTATGTTTCTTCATGATAATGGAATTTGTTTTGAATTTGAGATGGATTTTTTGCCAATTTCACAATTTCTAAGTAGTGCATCGCCCACTTCTATCGAAGCATATCAGGTTAATTAGATGATCTGGTCACGGCCTCTGTTTATTGCTTTGTTAAACAAGATAAAATAAGAATTGCTACATTAGAATGACTTTTTAGAGATCTTTTGACTGTTTTTAAATGTATCACAGATTTTGAGATGGGTGATTAATGAAGTAATACATTTTTTTCGTCTTTGATACCCTCTAATTGTAATAATGGTACTGATGACATTTTTCCTATTGCATTGTTTACTCTGCCTACCCTAGTCGGAAGTGATTAACTATTGCTGTGACTGTTTAACATACTCTGATTATATAATTGAGAAAGTAATTTGCCTGCTTAAGAATTCTATTTATATGGTGGCCAAATGTTGAGATGTTCAAGTTAGAAATGGATGATTGTTAAGCACTGAATGACGTCCTTCTATGATAATTTACCTTGATTGTATTAATTGGGATTATATTGATTTGCCTTTTGCTTGTTAAACCTCAACCATTAAGAATTGTTGCATTTTAATGTCTTTATAGAGATGTTGATTATTCTCTTCTAAATGAATTTATTTAGAGATGGGTGATTAATGAAATAGGGAACTTTTCATGTTTCTAAATTCATGATATTATGTTTTAAGTTGCATAATTATTCATTTCAAGGTAGAGTTTTTATTCGCCTACTCCAACTGGAAGTGATTAGCTGACTAATTGCTGTTGTTTTATACTACTCTGTTTGTAACATTGTCTAATACAGGGTTCTAGCCAAAAATTTTATTGAACGTACCGGAGCCATACTTCTCGTGATGTCACAAACCTGGTCACATGGGTTTGTTGACTACCGTGGTTGGCAAAAAGCCACAACATGACAATTGATTTTATAGGTGAAGTAAAGTTGTCTTCCACTTTTTGTCATAATGCCAGTCAGTTGCAGCATTATTAACTGCACAAACCGTTTCGTGAAGGGTTCAGGAATACGTTTCCTACATATTCCTGAACAAGAACCGAAAAAATCTACTTGGATTGATGCAATTCGATGCAAGAACTGGATGCCGTCGACCCACTGGCGTGTTTGTACTTTTCACTTTCTGTCGGGTCAGTCGCAAGTTATTTTCCATCATTTCTACCATGACATTTTGCTTAATTTTCGCATTTTATTATTCGGTCATGGCAAGGGATTGATCTTTCTTGTGTTGGGTACGTTCCTTACTTTCCGATAGAGAGAATTTAAGTGACAGTTCGGATATTAGTATTGGAAAGCATTCCGTTTTCAACCTTCATCAGTATCGACTAAGATCAGTACTTTTTCAGCTTGAATTTTGGGTACCCAGAGAAGCATTCGAGTGTGTAAAAACGTCCATCGTACATCCAGTCAAGAAAATTTAGTTAAATGTCTACTGCGGCTGTAACGGCAGCAGCCTTGATACCGATGACATGCAAGGTGGCTAGGGAATGCGCAGTATATGCATTTGCGATATTAAATATTAATCATAAATTCTAAACCCCCTTATCATGAATAAAACCCCCCAAAATATATTGGCGCCCCTTTTTGAAATTGTTCTGGTAAATGTACGACTGTGGATTACTTTCACTGATCAATGATGATCAACAAATGTTGAATGTCTGTTCGATGAAGGAAAATCAAGTGATGATCCAGCCGACCCAGACCCAAAGAGGGGTCGCTCCTCCAACCTTTCAGCTCGTAAGGATCCGGAAGCCAACACAGACCTTTGTTGTACTTTAGCTAAAAGAAATATCTTGCCTTCGCGGTACTGTCAATGTTTTGCACATATTCAGAGACCGCCGAATCGGTTCCACAACTGCAGGTTGGTTTTGTAGAATTGATTTACACTTGTTCTTGCCAACCACGCTAATGCGTATGGCTGAATATGACGTCAATGTTTGTAAACAAGAAGTATCGAACGCCGAAGGAGTCAGGAGGATCGAATTAATGAATAATTAACGCTGTGTTCTTGCGCATCCGTGAGGTCTCAAAAATTATTTCAGTGGCTAAAAGTTTCATTCCGTTTCCCCTGTAAAGTTAATTTGGGTAAAAGCATCGTGCTGTATTACCGGTTAATCTATTTCACCATCTCAGCAATGCCGTATAATTTTTTTCCCAAATAAATTTTGTAACATACATAACACACTGGCAGCGACGGAAAAAATACAAAAATCACTTAGCACAGAGCCCTATAAATAGCTTACCGTTTCATGATCATTTAATTGCCTTTTTCACCCGCTCAGAGAGTCCAGTTTTGGCCCAGGACCCAATCCCAGCAATACAGATTTTCCTCCTTCTTCCATGGGTATCGCGCATAATTGCTGGTGTTGTATGGAAGCATATAGTTAACAAAATTAAAAAGAAAATGCAGTGTCAGAAATGCATTTTCATTTTCAAGATACAGGCGCATTATTTGTATCATAATGAAAATGCAAATGTAATCCTCCACTTTGCATTTTCATTTTCAAGTCCATGTATGCAATTTTTATAACAATTGGAAAATTAAAATACATTCCTCATTTACATTTGCATTTTCAAGAAGTGCCCTGCAATATCACTAACAAAATGGAAACGAAAACGCTAATCGGATAAAGCAAATACATTCTCCGAAATGCTTTTTCGTTTTCGAGAAGCACGCGCGTTATTTGTATCATCACGAAAATGCTGAAGTAATCCTCCACTTTGCGTTTGCATTTTCAAGTCCATGTAGGCACTGTTTTCATTTGCAAGAAGTGCCCCGCAATATCACTAACAAAACGAAATCGAAAACTCTAATCTCATAAAGCAAATACATTCTCGATAATGCTTTTTCTTTTTCAAGAAGCAGACGCAATATCTGTCTCATAATTAATTCGCTAATGCAGTTCGCCACTTTTCTTTTTCATTCTCGTGACAGACTGCCCTGCCTGACTTTGCATTTTCGATTTCGAGGTCCCACGCGCTTTTCCTAACAAAATTAAAAAGATTATACCCTCCCTAGTTGGGTGCGGCCTGTCGGTGAGAAGACGGGACTTCCCCCACAATTTGGTACGGATTGGATATTAACAAATACAAGCGATCTCGTTGGTTATCAATCAGAGGGAAACTCCTGCTGCACTCACCTTTATGTCGAAGCACAAATGCCCCTGGACATTGCGGAGTTTGATTGAGAGTATAGCAAAAGTTTTCTCCCGAAAGACACTGCTCTCGCACTCAATCACCCCTGTGTGCGCTTGGATTAGCGCTGTGTGCTTACACTCAGATCTGTCGATCTTCGGACGGGTTATCTGCGCATCATCTGTTTAGTAGTTCAGTCGGTTACAAAGCAAGTTCATTCACTCCTGCTCTCTTGGGCTTCATGTACTTCCATATGCCAAAAGGTTCTATTTGCATCTGAGCAAGCCCAGTCTGGCCTGAAATATAACAAAGAGCTTGTTCAAAGCCAGTGTTTCCAGTCCATTATGACAGGCTTATCAAATGACAACATAAGAGCAGAAATGAGGATGTATCCGCAGGATGAGCGCAGTAGTGGTGAGTTGCCTCTACAGAAAATGCAGATCGCCCAGCACAATGAAAATGAGAGTTCAAAAGATTAATGAAAGAATGAAAGATTAGTGAAAGAATGTTTTACCGTTTCTGTTTTAAACTCTGTATCGTTGTTCAGGTGCTTTGAGTTTTTAGCTTTGAGTGTTTGTTTAGGAAATGGTGTAAACTGCAGCCGACTGACAGTTATTGGGGTTTATCGTCCACCATCAGCTCAATCCGACACAGTCGATAATTTAGCGAACTTGTTGTCTGCACATGAAAACTCTGAAATCATTTTATTTGGTGATTTGAATATCGACTGGCTCTCGGATGCTTCAAATAGCTTGAAAGATGTGTGCATTAATTTGAATATGACTCAACTGATCTCGCGTCCTACACGGCCTGACCCTAAGGATCCTAATAGAGCTACGCTCTTGGATTTTATTTTAACTAATAGGCCTCATAATTTTAAAGCTAATGGCGTTTTCCCTTTGGATTTTAGTGACCATTGTCCTGTAGCTTGTGTCAGGAATAATAGTAACCCAAAATCAGAATCCAGGGTCATAGTCAAAAGAAATTTTAAACACTTCACGGAACAAGCCTTTTTGCATGACTTGTATCTGAGTGACATGCATTACTCTGCTGTTATTCCTGACCCTCATTTAGCGTTAAGCCATTTCATCACATCTTTTAATACTGTAGTGGATAAGCATGCTCCCTTTAAAAAGTTGAGAGTTAAGAACAAGGCGAATCCCTGGTTTTCTCCTGATATCTCGGAGCTGTTAAAAGCTCGGGATTTCGCTTGGAAAAAAGCGGGTTTCTGGGTTGCGTTCTGACTGGCAAGATTTTCGTTACCTTCGCAACAGAACCCTTACAGCGATTTGGAAAGCCAAGTCATCTTATTATCTCTCCAACTTATCTGACTCTGGCGGCAATTCTGCGAAATTTTGGTGAACTTTTAAATCCTTGTCTCAGCTCCCCTCCTCAGCTTTACCAAGTAGGATTACTAAGGATTCTGTCATTATTTCAGATAAAGGGGAACTTTGTAATATTTTCAATGAGCATTTTGTTAATGCAGGCCACCTCTTTGAAAATTTAGGGTTATTGCCGGCTGTTCCTACCTGTGATAGCAGGCCTTTTGTACCTGTACCGAATAACTCCGGTTGTTTTTCCTTGCGTCCTTTTTCTGAAGAGGAAGTGCTTGAAGAACTTTTTAGCATTGACCCTAAGCAATCCACTGGGGCGGATAAATTGGACCCAAGCCTCTTATTGCTGGCTTTACCTTTGATTGCTATTATCCTGACACACATTTTTAACTTAACCCTGTTGACTGGTTCGATTCCTGTCTTGTGGAAAACGGCTTTTGTTCTTCCCTTACATAAAGGTGGTTCTTCAGATGTTCTGAATAACTATCGACCAATTTCAAAGCTGCCGTGCTTGGCTAAGGTTTTAGAGAGACTCATCAATAATCAAGTTAGAGCATTTTTATCAGACCATGCTATCTTGAATGTATTTCAGTCAGGCTTCAGACCAGGTCATAGTACTGTATTAGCTGCAGCCAGGGTATTAAATGATATAGTTTCTGCCTTGGACAATAAGCAAGACTGCGCTGCCATTTTTATTGACCTATCAAAGGCATTTGACACAGTTGACCATTTTAAACTCATAGAGCGGCTAAGTGCAATTGGGTTTGATATTAAATCTCTGAATTGGTTTAAAGATTATCTATCTGGTAGGTGTCAAGCTGTTGTGGCCGATGGCTATCAATCCAACTTTATTTATCTAAGCAAGGGGGCTCCACAGGGTTCAATTTTGGGGCCCTTGCTGTTTGCACTTTTTATTAATGAGTTCGGTGCTAATTTTCTTAATAGTAAAATCCACCTCTATGCAGATGATACAGTCGTCTACTCAGCTGCCCCTTCTGCTGATTTGGTTCTTAAAAATTTGCAGTCAGATTTCCAAATCTTCCAGAAGGATAGACCTTAAACTAATTTTAAACTCTGAAAAAACCAAATTCATGCTATTCTCTCATAAACCAGCTGCTAGGTTCCATAATGGTAGCATCACGACAGTAAATGGAATCCAAATTGAAAGAGTTCCTTCCTACAAATACCTTGGCATTTGGGTGGATGACAATCTTAATTTTAAGAAGCATACTGATGAGCTGGTCAAGAATTTGAAGCCAAAATTGGCTATGCTGTACAGGAATAAAGCCTGCTTTCCGAGGAGTTGCAGAAGACAGATTGTTCAAGCAACTATTCTCTCTAGAATAGATTAGGGTGATGTAATTTATATGCATGCTGCACCCTCCTTGCTGAAGTCACTTGACGCAGTGTACCACGCTGCATTAAGGTGCATAACTGGAGATGGCTTCCGAACACATCACTGTACACTTTATTTTAACGCTGGTTGGTCTTCGCTGGCCGTGAGAAGGGAGCAACATTGTTGCCTTTTTATATACAAGGCATTGTTGGGTAAACTGCCTGGATATCTGACCAGTTTGCTTAACGTGAGGAAGAGGGAATACGGTCTGCATACTCTTGACTTTTTGGTTTTAGATGTCCCAAGGGTGCGAACTGAACTGGGTAAAACTGCTTTTATGTTTTATGCTCCACAGAAGTGGAATAGGATTCAACAGTTTTTAAAGTTGGAAAGTCTTATTTCAATTGATTGTTTTAAATGTCTTTTATTGGCTGCCACAAAGCAGGAATGTACATGTGTAATGTAGTCATTGTTTTTATTTATTGTACTTGGTGTTTTCTGTTTTTTGCTACTGGGCTCTGTTGCAAAAGAGAGCTTGCTCTCAATCAGATGCCCAGTATAAATAAATAAAAATAAATACATAAACAAGATTAAAGTCACAAATAAAGCCGCTCATAGAGCAAGTCTGAGTACAGTTGAACAAGTTGGTGATGAAAATGACTCTTTCACAACCACAGTAACGGCTAAACCAAACAAGCCAACTAGAGAGAATCCTTTATTTGCAAAAATAGACGAGAGCAACACAGCAATAAGGGAACTCACAGGGCAAGTAGCATCCCTGGTGCAAACTGTCCAAAGTGGGAGACAAAACAGTGATGTCAATCAGACCAAAGCCCCAGCTAACGTTTTTAAGAGACTTAAGAGACGGTGTGTAGCATGTCAGCAGGATAAAAAGGACTGCAACCATTGGTTTAAGTGTGGTAGTGACACTCATTGGGCTAAAGGCTGCAGAGTCAGGGGCAGACAGAAACCGTCGGAAAACTCGCAGAGGTTGTGACAGGGGGACATGGCATGACCTCAGAGTTAAAGTCCCAACATGACTCAAAACTGAACTCTCAAACAGGACCTGTAAATGTGGGCACCGTGAAGGGGTCAGGAAAGACAATGCCCACTCGTCACACCACAGCATTTTCAAAGTCACATGAGAGACCCAAAGGAGACAAATCTTCTGGTTCATTCAATCCCATGACTAAACGTAAGCGAGTTGCAGAGCTTATTAGAAAAAAAATGCCTCGTCTGGTGCAAAATGAACACTGTGAAGACTCAAGCCTTGTGGGACACAGGAGCACAAGTGTCCATCATGAGTGAGGCGTGGAAATCCCAAAACTTACCTGATGCAGAAATCCGTCCCATCAGTGAACTGTTAAGTGATGATGAACTACTGGACGTAAGAGCTGCAAATGGCTCAGAAATCCCATTTCAGGGCTGGGTACCAGTTAGCTTCAGTCTGTGTGATCCAAAGGCTAAAGAAGCAGTGTCTGATAATATTCTGGTTCCAGTGCTAGTGAGTAGGGACATAGTTCAGAGGCCCATCATAGGATTTAATGCCATTGTGGAGATGTTATCAAGCAAACATGATCAGGTTCAGCTTAGTGACAACATTGCAGTGCTCAGGAACTCACTAAGGCTAGGATCAGGAAAAGTAGAAGCATTGTTAAATGTCATTCAGGGGGCTACAACTGAGAATGTTCCTTATCTTGTCAGAACAGGGCGCACATCTACTGTAGTTCCAGGGGGACAAACAAATTGTATCACCTGTCTTTGCAAAACAGATCTGAAAGTGAGAACTGAAATGCTGTTTGAACCCGAGGTAGATCTGTCATTGGATGAGGGACTTACAATTAACTGTCAGCTTTTAAGTGTTTCTTGTCCCACACGTAAAGTTAACATTTTTGTAAGAAATGCCACACAACATGACATCACTATGCCAGGCAAAACTATGATAGGGAGCATACAGAGAATAACAGACAGTTACTTAGTGCAGCCAGAGGAACAACAGGTTAATTCTGTAGTTGTTGAAACTCCCCCAGCTCCATCACGCTCCACCACAGATCCATCTCAGGGGGATCCCCATGAAACCCTTACTGATCCACCTGTCAGTCTGGACCACTTGACCAGTGAGCAGCAGGCAGTGGTCAAGCAAATGCTCAGGGAAGAGTCAGGAACATTTGCTAGGCACGAAGATGATATTGGATACATTGAAAACTTGAAAATGGACATTAATCTAACTGATGACATCCCAGTAGCTAAAACATACAATGCCATACCTCGTCCTTTGTATGATGAAGTCATAAATCACATTCAGGACTTGCTGAATAAAGGTTTCATCCACAAATCCACCTCCCCATATGCAGTTGCAGTGGTTTGCATGAGAAAGAGAGATGGGAGTCTAAGACTTTGTATTGACTATAGGGGGCTTAATAAAAAGACAATCCCAGGCAGACATCCCATACCACGGATCCAGGAGATACTTGATGGTCTGGGAGGTAATGCTTGGTTCAGTGTGTTGGACCAAGGCAAAGCTTAGCATCAAGGGAGTGTCAGTGAGAACTCAAAGAAATTCACAGCCTTCACTACGCCATGGGGATTGTACGAATGGAACAGGATTCCATTCGGCCTCACAAATGTGCCCTCCGTGATTCAGCGCAGTATGGAAGAGAGCCTGGAAGGTCTCCGAGACAAAATATGTATTCCATACTTAGATGATGTGCTGGTCTACAGTAAAACTTTCATGCAGCATGTAGAGGATGTGAGGTCTGTCCTCAAACAACAGCGAGCTTGTGGAATTAAATTGAGACCAGACAAGTATGACCTGTTCAAAAATGAAGTTCGCTATGTTGGTAAAGTGATCTCAGCTGAAGGCTACAGGATGGACAATAAAGAAATAGAAACTGTACAAGCACTAAAGGCAAAACCCCCAACAAACATCAAAGAGCTGCGCAAACTTCTTGGTTTCCTGGGTTATTACAGAAGTTATGTGCAGGATTTCTCTCGTCATGCTAAATGCTTGTACGACCTTCTCTCAGGATGTGGAACCCAGAACACTGACTCAAAACTCACCTGTCGGTCAGCAGGGGCAGAGCAGCTCCCCCCACATCAGGAAATAGTATGGACTGACACCCTCCAGACAGCCCTGAACTATTTAATTGATGTTTTGACTAATCCACCTGTTATGGCTTATCCAAGGTTTGAAGATTCCTTCATTCTTCACATTGATGCATCGGAACAGGGACTGGGGGCGGTTTTGTATCAGAGGCAGGTAGGCAGGCTCAGGGTTATTGGGTATGGTTCACGGACATTGACACCAGCAGAAAAAAACTACCGCTTACATTCAGGTAAGCTTGAGTTTTTAGCACTCAAATGGGCTGTCACATAGAGGTTTAGAGACTATTTGTTTTATGCTCCTTCTGTGACAATGTACAGTGACAACAATCCAGTTACGTATGTTTTGAGTACAGCGAAACTAAATGCGACCGGACATCGCTGGGTGTCTGAGCTCGCCGACTTCAATATAATTCTTAAGTATCGCCCAGGGAAAGTAAACGTGGACGCAGATTTCTTTTCCCGCGCACCTGTGAACATGGACTCTTACATGAGTGAGTCTACAGAGCAGTGCTCCCCTGAAGCTTTGAGTGTAATATTCAGCTCAGTTGAAACACTGAAACACCAGGAAGTGGACTGGATCTCAGCCATAACCTGCAGTTCACATGTTCAGGAGTTAACTGCTGTTAGTCTGCCAGATGTGAAAGTAACTCAGCAAGAGTTACTGCAAGCACAGTTACGAGACTCTGTCATATCCTGTGTACTCCAGTTGAAGGCATCTGGTCAAAAACCAGACAAAAGTGTCATGAACAGAGAAACACTGAAAACTAAACAATTACTTCATGAATGGAAAAGACTGTTTGTTTCCCAGGAGGGTCTGTTAAAACGTAAAACATTGACTTTCACTCAAATTGTGCTTCCAGAAGTGTACAAAGAGTTTGTGTACAAGTACCTCCACTGTGAGATGGGACACTTAGGGGTAGATCGTGTAGTACACCTTGCTAGGCAAAGGTTTTATTGGCCTGGGATGCAAAAAGACATTGAGTTTTTCATAACAAAAGTTTGTAAATGCAACATCCAGAAAAAATCTACAGTGTATAGCAGAGCCCCCATGTGTCATGTACCTGCAACAGCTCCTTTTGAAATGGTCTCCATCGACTATCTTCACCTTGAAAAAAGCAGGGGAGGGTATGAATATATTTTAGTGATCATCGACAACTTCACTAAATTTGCACAGGCTTACCCAACCCGTAACAAGTCAGGCAAGACAGCAGCGGAAAAAATCTTTAATGATTTTTCTCTTAAATTCGGTTTTCCTGCAAAAATACACCACGATCAAGGTAAAGAAATTGAGAACCATTTGTTCAGACAGCTGCAAAAATACACTGACATGACCAACTCAAAGACAACTCCCTATCACCCACAAGGGAACCCAGCTGAAAGATTTAATCGCACGTTGTTGTCAATGCTGCAGACCTTGGACAAGGAAAAAAGGGTAATTGGAGTGACTATGTTAGTAAAGTTGTGCACGCCTACAACTGTACCACTAGCGAGGCTACGGGTTATTCTCCTTTTTACCTGCTCTTTGGCAGAAATCCTCGTTTGCCCATTGACTTGATATTTGAAATAAATGAAGAGGAAGGATTTTGCTCACATCAGGAATATGCTAAAAAATGGCAACAGCAGATGAGAGAAACTTACAACATTGCCTCCAAAGCCATTAAAAAGACTAATGTGAGAGGAAAAACATATTATGACAAAAAAAGACAGAGTTCAGTGCTTTCCCCAGGTGACAGGGTCCTCGTTAGGAATATGTCAGAGCGAGGGGGACCAGGAAAATTGCGTTCATACTGGGAGGGTCAAATACGCATAGTTGTCTCTCGAAAGGGGGAAGACAGCCCAGTCTATGAGGTAAAACCTGAACGTGGCACAGGGAGGGGCAGAGTCCTCCATCGCAACATGCTGATGCCGTGCAATGCGTTACCACTTCAGGAATCGGCTCAAAGCACTGTGAAAGGACAAAATCCTTAGATTCAAAAAGAAAAGAGACACAAAGACAGTAAACAAAAGGAAACATCAGAGGACACAGAGAGTTCAAATGAGGAGGAATTTTACTGGGCTCACAAACTGAGGCACCGTCACCATGAGGAGCATGGGAGGCAAAATGTTGCACCTCCTGTCACTCCTGAACCAGAACCTCAGCCTGAACTTAATGCTGAAGTAGAGGACTTCAGTCTGGAAATGCTTGTGGACAATGACTTACCTGAAAATGGAACAACTGGACATGACATTCAAAAGATCACATAAACTGTTCCTCCTGCAGACCTGCCCAGCACACAGGAGCCAGAGTCTCCTGACACTCTGCCACACAGGTCACACAGAGAGAGAAGACCTAGAGAGACACTGACATATGACTCATTAGGCCAACCCACTCAGTGTGTGGTGGGGCCTCACACTAACTCAATGAATGTCGACACACTGCCACCAGTGTATGGACAATGTAGTGTATCCTGGCTGCTTCCACAGATGTTTGGATCACCCCTGGTTTATCCTACCTTTGTTCCCACAGGATATTACTGAAAAAAGAACTGTTTTTGCCTATTATGGACTGTGGTCATTTAGTTTTGTGAAAAAAAAAAAAAAAAAATGGACACCAGCACATAAGTTTGTGAACTGAGTTGTTACTGTCCAAATGTGGGCCACAGGCTGAAATAAGGTAAACTGAAATAAGGTGAATATAGAAATGTTTTTTTCAAGATGTCGGTAACACAGTACTGTTGAAGTGTTATTACTATAGTGTTGTAGTGAAGAGAAGTCCTACTCTTAATCTATATAGTTAAGAACAGTTATGGCATTGAAAGAAATTATTTTTGTCTAAGAGCATAAATATGGTACTGTACTATTATTACAATTACTCAGAGGTAGACTATCAACTGGTCTAAACACTGTTGTGTTTATGTAAGAGTAAAGTGTGAAGAAATCACATAGTATATGATTGTACTGTACACCTATGGTAAAACCATTGAAATGCACTTTAATCAATTTATTTCTTTCTAACTTTTAACAGAAAGGTATTGTCATTGTGTAAAATCTTAAACTGAGAACGTTACCTTGAGATGAAGTTATTATTTGAGTGTTGATGCCACATTTTGTTGGTAAAACTGTACTGTAAGGGCTAATGTTGAGGACAACATTTATTTTGCAGGGGAGGGTTGTAGCGCCCTGTAGAATGTTTGCCAGCAGGGGGCAGAATGAATGTGTCTGTAGCAGAACACTGCCAGGTTAGAGCGAAGAGGAAGTTGTTTTCGTGTGCGGCAGCCTGTTTAAGAAAGGTGAGCCGCAGTGGCTAACGTTAGATAATACTGGCCATTTCCACTAAACCTGAGAATGAGAACTACTGTCATCGCTGACGCGAACGAGTTTATGAAAGTTCTTTTGTAAGTACGCTGTATTATTGCTGCGACATTTGCAATATTTTTGCTCTCAAATGCCCTTAGGTTTCACTTGGCAGCTAACTTGGGTAGCTAGCTAGTGATGTGTTCCTGCAGTACTGCCGTTGAAAATAAAGTAACGTTTCCACAACACGTCGTTGTCTTGAAGTGGTGTAACTCTAGCACCACCAGTTACCTGGTTTTTCCCAAGTTTCTTAATCAAATCCACTGCAACATTTGTGCTTAATTCCATCCAGATGTTTCCATTCATTTGCACACTCAGTTATTTTTTTAAACTTGTTTCAGAAATCGGTATAATTTTGCCTTTTTCTTCAGAAATCACATGAATACAACAAACAAAGGAGGACATCTTGGAAACAATAAATTCTGGAAATCCCCACTTTTCCAGCGATCCTATTGGCTGATGGTCAGTTCCGTGCCATCTGTTGGAAAATAATGAAACTAAGATATCACCTAGAATTCAGTGCTAATTAGAGCCTCATTTCTAATTAATATGCACATATTTTTGGAGAACATTGCATTTTTATTTTTGTAATAATGCGCAGATTAATGTATAAAAGAACTGGGTGGTTGCAATGAGGGTCAAATAAAAGTGAATAATATTGAAGTATGTCCCATGGTCTATTTGTCAAATTTTTTTTTTTGGTCTGTGACAGAAATAGGTCTACCAGGAAAAGGTCCAATACGAACAAGCTGAAAGGGAGCATATCGCCTCCTATCGCAGCGGAGACGGACATGCTTCGGTCAATAAATTGATTTCCCCTGTGCATGTGTACTGGGACAAGGACAGTAGTCTGATTAAATGGCTTAATTGAGCTATTAAGGTAGTTCAACTTAACTGTGCATGAAAGCATACTGACTGAGGAAACTGGACCTAGAAATCCTCAAACTAGAAAGATAAGAGATTTTAATGCACACAGTTGGCTCTCCCAAGCTCCAAGCTGACAAGTGACGACAAAATAAAAAGCAAAAAACATTTTGGTGTCCTCTCCCTGTTTCATGAATGTTCAGCTCACTATACAGTAACTGGATCAAGTAAAGTGAGACTAATTTTGGGAGATTATATAATGATGAAAGCTAACAACCACAAATCGTGTGCTACCAATGGCAACTAAAATACACGTACACATGGATGAGTGACAAACCTTATGTTCTATATTAAAGGATGAGCTACGTCAAAGAGAAAACCACCTGAAATAATTGACAATGTATTGGTCTCTGAGCAGTCCGCCATTAACATTGTCCTTGTCACTGACTTAATTGAAACCACCTTTGCAGCTTCATTAGTCATTTCTAATCATTGTTACGACTTCAATATTATAAATATCCATCAAACATCTTACAGAAATATGAACAGCAGTCTTCTTGAACACCAAATAACTGCATGCCACTGTACAGTGATAATAATTATCACATGATTGATCATTACAAGTACAATAACTGTAGGCATTCTTTACTGAATGACAATGTTTTTATGGTATTTCAATTCAGGCCAATAAAAATATGGCAAAATACAGAAGACCATAGAAATAACAGAAAAACACATTTATTTCCACTGAATTATACAGTGTAACACTATCAGTGCGATGCTCTTTGCACTGAAAGTAGGAAACAATTGCAGGATCCAAGGGCGAAGAAAAAGGTTTCATTATGGTAGCTGAAGCAAAGCTTCAAACACAATTATAATTAAGCACACAAAGACAAGGAACTTAAATAAGCCTAATTGGATAATGCGATCCAATTAGGAAACTGAGAGTGGAATGTGGAGATGGTGCGTGGTTGAGTGAGAACTCCAGTGGCTCGGACCATTGTGGGCGAGGCATGACAACCAGGTATTAAATTCCACTTATTTAAGTGTTATCTAACCGTTAAGGAACTATATGGAACCGTTACATCACTTCCTGTTTCACTAGGGTATAAAACTGAGGTAACACACATCCCATTGTCATCCAGCACCATGAAAAAGGCAAAACAACTATGAGTTCAAAAGAGGGAGAAGGTGACAGACCTTCATAAATCTGGTAATGGCTACAAGAAGATTCACAAATGATTGAATATACCACTAAGCACTGTCAGGGCAATTATTTAAAAATTCCAAAGATATGGAACTGTTGAAAACCTCAAGGGTAGAGGACGCAACTGCATTTGCCCCCCCAGGATATTGAGGAGGATGGTGAGAGAAGCAACAAAATCCCCGAGAATCACCATAAAGGAATTGCAGGACTTGGTGGCATCTTGGGGTCACCAGGTTTCAAAAAGCACCATCAGGTGCCACCTCTACAACCCCAGGCCCTTTGGAAGGGTTGCCAGAAGAAAGTCTTTTCTGACCAGAAGACACAGATACAAGCACTTTGAGTTTGCCAAATGTCATTAAAATTATGACTGGAACAAGGTGCTTTGCTCAGATGAGAGCAAAATTGCACATTTCGGTCAGATACAGCATCGGCAGGTTTAGCGTCGAAACAGAGATGCACACAGGGAGAAGCACCTCATACCCACGGTGAAATATGATGGTGGGTCAGACATGTTCTGGGGCTGTTTTAATTCAAGAGGGGTACTGGTTAAGATTAATGACATAATGCATTCCACCAAGTATCAGGATATTTTGGCCGACAATCTTTTTGCTTCCGCCAGAAGGCTGGGACTTGACCGTTGGGGGACTTTCCTACAAGACAATGACCCAAAGCCTGTCTCAAGATCCACACAGAAATGGTTCCTTGACAACAAAATCAACATTCTGCAAAGACCATATCAGTCTCCAGACCTCATATAAAACTATGGGCTGAGCTGAAGAGGGCAGATAATGAGCACAAACCCAAAAATGTGAAGGATCTCGAAAGGATCTGCCCAGAGGAATAATCCAAAATCCCCCCAAATGTGTGCCTTAACCTTGTCAAAAATTACAGGGAAAGACTCCATGTTGTTATCCTTGCCAGCAGTGCTTGCACAAAGTATTAAATGAAGGGTGCCAATCATAATGAAACCTCAATTTTGTTGAAATTTATTTTGTATTAAATGATATAATTTTGCTTGTTTCCATTGAAATATTAATGAAGTATGTCACACGTTGGTATATTCCATTTCTCTATAATTTACATTGGTTATATATTTTTTTGAATTGTTGCGCACTGCCAGTTAGGGATGCCAGTAATTTTGGATCTCACTGTGCAATAAGAACATTTCAGGTTCATATTGAACACTTTCCTTCTGTTTTTCTTCAACAGTAGATGGTGCTATTGCACCATGACTATTATTTTAGTTCGAGAGAGAGCGCTGGTCTTACCTGCATGTTCAGATGCATTTTTAGAAATAAAGCTGTAAGCAGCAAAGACGGGTGCAAAGCAGAATCGGGCCATGAGAAAAGCAAATTAGGCACGCCATTAACCATGGGTGAGGTGAGAGAGGATGTTTCGGTTCTCTTCATGAACAGTCTTTTAAAAATCTGAAATTGCAAGTTTGGGCCAACTGCAGTTGCTAAAGAGTCCTGGACATGAAGTTTGGGCAAAGAAGACAAATGGTTTATGTGGTTTTTTTTTTTTTTTTTTTTGCATTTGTATTTATGCTCTCTTTGACCTTTGTCAATCATATGATTTGGCATACCGAAATAGAAACAAAGGGGGGAAAACCTTATTGAAATAGTCAGACACATGAAGTTTTGATCACATTTGATGCAAAGTAGAGTAGGAGAAGAGCAGAGAACACTTGATGCATCGGTAACGTTAGTTCTGGACTCCTTCATCATCGTATAGTTTGGCCAACATGAACAGTACTGAAGACAAGGAGGATATCTTGGTGCCCTTGATGAACAGGAGAACACACTAAGTGTACCAACAGTAAGAAATGTGTTTAGTTTTGTTTTAAAATTTATTTCATATTAGACAAAGGGTTCCAGAGTAGTTAAAAGTGAAAGACAATTTTCAAACAAAACCAACGTTAAAATAATTACCCATATGGAGCCCAGATATTGAGGGCCTGAGCACTGAGGGTGCGAGGAACCTAATGTTTTTGTTGGGATTATTATTAGGGTCGAGCACAGATGGTGCCAGGACCCTATTGACATTGTAGCGTTTATTATAAGTATTATTGCCTCCACCAATGGAAGTTGGCAGGAGGTTATGTAATCGGTGCCGTTTGTTTGTCTGTTTGTTTATGAACAAGATAACTCAAAAAGTAGTGAATGGTTATCTCTGAAATTTTGTGGGTGGGTCGCCATCCTATGACGCGCGATAACTGAACTTTGCTCCTAGTCACCAAGATTTGGACTGTGCTGCTTTGGCGGAGGTTTGCACTCTAGGAGTGCCTCTAGTTATTATTATTATTATTATTTACAAAAATGAGTGCATGGGTCCTAAGCATGCGTAAAAACTCATGAAAATTGGCACATACCTCAGGCCTGGTGAGAATTTAACTTTATTGCAGCCTTTGAAAATGGGCATGGCAAAGTGACTCCACAGCGCCCCCCAGGAATTTTCAACGAAACGGCCCTCACGTTGCGTTTCACACAGATGCATAAAATTCAGTGCGCACATTCACCATGCCAAGACCTCAAAAAAAAAAAGTCTATTGATGCTGTGACCTAAACCTAACAGGAAGTTAGCCATTTTGATTTTATTGTGTATTTTTTTTTCGGATGTTCATGAAATCTGGTGGGATCATTCGTCTTTTCATGCAAAATTTTACGCATCTTTTTGATATTTTTTTTGCTGGACAGGAAGTCACTTACTTTAGATTTTCTGCATCCATCCTCATTTACATTTTTGAGGCATTTAGGATGCGCAAAAATTTGTGAAACTTTGCACTCAGGTTTTAAGTGTAATGTACTAAGATTTCAAAATGCAATTGGGCATGGCTTTGGAACGTTAGCTCTATAGCACCCCCTAATCATTTTTAAATGATCTGCTTTCTTGTTTGCTTATACTACTTGAAAACAAATGAAATTTTGCATACACATCAGGCCTGGAGTAAATTCTACTTCTGTACAGGATTTGCTCATGGACTTCGCCAAATGGTTTAATAGTGCCCGCTTGACATGTTACACAACCTTGCACTGTCCGATGGTTGCAAGTGCAAACCTGCACCCTTCTGGATCCCAGCTCCACCCCCAACATGCACAAGGATGCAAGGGCCTGTTCAACACTGCTTGCAGCTTTCATTTGGGATTTTTTTCCCTGTAATAAGGGCTTCTAGCGTGGCATCCAGTTTCTCCAAGCTTTGGGGTTTGGGAGGTTGCACAGTCCAGCATGCCTTTTTACCTATGGATTGCCTTCCCAATATTGACCTCGGACCAGCTTTCTAACCACAGCTTGCCTGACCTTCTACATTCCTGTTCACTCCTTGCTTGACTACGGACCACCCCCTGAACACTCTTCGGCTTATCGCCTTTAGTATTAATTCAATTTTGTTTTTTTCAAGTGCCAACAATGGCGATACCTGCTTTTCTTTAAAGTGCCTTTGTGGCTTTTTCTGAGATCTGTGCCCAATTCCTTGCTGGAAGTTCATCACAGAAGAATTCAGCCAGTAATGGAACCAGCATATCTTCCTCACCCTTCAGATGCCACCAGATTTCATGGGATCCAACTGAGGCAAGTAAAGTCGGAGCTTTGCCGGGTGCATCAATCTGTTGGACTCATCTCCAATCAGCTTACTTCCATCTCTGAGATTTCCTGGGACTTCGCCACAGCCGCCAAGGCTGCCAGCTCGCTTATTCTTTCAGACCACGGGAGCTCTTCATCACTTTGCTGGACCACTACAATGGTAAACCATCTGGGTCAGTCCAAGTGAAGGCATCCAGAAAATCAGAAAATTCCTGGGTCACCCCCTCAGAAATTTCTCAAAAAATTCATATAGGTACCTCTGGTGGACTTATGAAATAATACCAAGTATTAGACCAATATCCCTAATATTTTTGAAGTGATGGCCTGTCACAATTTTAAGTTTTTTTTTTTTAAATTTTGACGAAATTGTGTTTCGTCCAACTTTGGGCTTCCACTGCTCCTCTATTATTTGACCTACAGATCAGATTTTTGGTCTCTTTAGCCAACTTTTCCCCTAGAATCAGAATTTCTGGTCAGATTAGGTGTGTCTACCTTGGTTGCTCCACAATAGGGCTCCAAAGTTGGCTGAAAAGCCAAAAATCGCAAAAATGGCTGTACTTTTTAAATGCTACAGATCAGAAAGTTTAGGGAATTCAAGCTTGAAATTTTTTTTGTGACCATTCCTGATACCTCTCATGGGTAATCCACTTTAATCTTGTTTGTATCTTGGCAGGAATGAGAAGAAAATTTTTTTTTTATTTTGCTCGTTTTTCATTTTACGGAAAAAATAGCAATTTTGAAGTCCATGGTTCAACATGTGCGCAATTGACCACATCCTTCAAATCTTTACCATAGATTGCTATAGTTGTCAACTTCATCTGACAAAAAAATTGGGAAGTTCTGCCTCAGTGCCGTTTTGTTCTCTTATAAAATGCCTTGGTTCCACTGCTACTTTTAACCTTTTTCAGTAGATCATAGCTGTCGAAAGGGAGTGAATGTGAGCTTTGGGCTGAACATGTTCATCAATGCTGGAACTGCACAAGCAGCAACCGCTTATTTATTTACTTATTTAGAACAGGCAAAAACCATATATATATATATTGTGGCAGCCCTGCCTGTCAGCTGGTGTCCCACGTGAGCAGGAACACGCAGCAAAAGGCGTGGCACCAGCAGGATAAGTCCCAGGGTTTTCTCCAGGGGGTCTCAGGCGCGCCTCCAGGATTCAGCACCCTGGACAGACCAGAAAGAGGCGCAGAGCACCACGGACAGCATACCAGAAGAGATTGATGATTGCACACACCAGGAGGGCATCACAGCAATCACTGTGGGGCGAGCAACGGGCCAAGCGCTGCAGTGGAGAGGGATAGCTGTTTGCAGTAGACATAGGGTCATGGTTCTACTGCCTTTAAGGCCACGCTACAACCACTAATTCTTGCTTTACCCAGCCTCCAGCACCTCTGGGACATGGAGCAGGCTCTGAGTTGGACCCTGCCCCAGAGCCAGTGAACGGCCGCGGCAGGACCCTGACTTCCTTAAACCCCCAAGTAGCAGGGCAGAATCCTTACAGGTTCTGATGGTCCCATGCAATTAAGAGTGCCTAATAAAAGGCTGTTTTTTTGTTCAAGATCCTGTGTCTGGTGTTGTTGCCCTACTTCTGTCCGCACTGCCCACACCTGACCAGGCGGGGAGGCCACAATATATATATTTAGGAACACTACATTGCTAATGATGTCATATTTACATTGAACAAAAAATAAATGCCCCATGTCAATTCTTTTTGAGTTTTATTAACAAAAAAACTGGAACCGGATTCGCCTGTGAATAGCACTCTTCTCCAGCATGCCAAGGGCCATCGAACGGTAGCGCTTGTCTGCGGCGAATGGTTCCAACGCCAGACAGCGTAGAATCCAGACCACAGTGAGGATGCCGAGCGTGCAAGTTGGCTTCTCGCAGGCGGTTACGGACTGTCTGTGGTGTGATGCGTCTGTTGTGCAGACCAACGGTCTCATCCGCTGTGCGTGTCGCTGATCTGAGCCGATCCCGCAGGTGGACGAGCCGGATGTAGCGATCTTGTGCTGGTGTGGTCACACGTGGCCGACGTGGATGAGGTCACGAAGTACGTTCCCTGCCTGTCGGAAACAAAACTCAAACGCCTATCGCCTGATAGTTAACATTCAGCTGCACACACCGCCTGGTGGACATCCCTGCATCCAGCATGCCAATGGCACGGCTCCTCAAGATGACTGAGACATCTGAGGCATGATGACTTTTGACAAAATTTACATTTTGGGGTGGCCTTTTATTGTCCCTAGCATAAGGAGTGTCTAGTACTGCCTATTCTGGTCTGATCACCCGCCTGGAAATGCCACACCCATGTACTGAGGAAATCACCGTATCACTGAGAAAAATGCCTACCGACAGAGAAATGGATTAAAAATGGTACACAAATCAAGAGAAATATCCTTGTTGTACAAGTAAAAGCCGCATATGCTCACTTTAAAGTTATTGTTAACTCCATGTGGTACCTAATATTTGACATGGGGGCGCTTGCATTTTTTTGTTCAGTGTACATTATCCAAAGTGAAGCACCTGGCTGCCATATTGATACACCCAACTTCATTATAAAATTAATGGTTTCTTTGGAGGCCAATTTCAAATAAGCCCATATAAGCGTGAAAGTGCTGAACATGCAGCCGCCTTTAGCAGCAATATTCATTTGAAGGCTGTACTAAAACGCTTCATGCGTAAGTTAACGTATAAACGCAAAGTTGTCACTTTAATAGAAAAAAAATCGCGTTTTGTGCTAGCTAGCTAATTAGCCGTCCCATTGACTTGAATAGACCGCTGAATGAAAGCGAACGCTAGCGATTGGTAACGGTCACCAGCGAGCTACCTTGGTACCCTTACCGTCGCAGGATCGCATTGACTTAGCAGTTAATAAAATTAATGTTGGCTAACAACCAGCTACTTGTAATTGACATTCAACGACAATATTTTTACCTGCATAATATTTAAAAACAGGATAAGTCACTTTGTCTGAAATATACAGAGCTCCAAATAAGACAAGGAGGGGAGGAAGGCTTACATTCAAATTCAGAGAAAAACTTTTCTATCCTCGATCCGCGTTGTGCAGTAATTATTTTGAGAGCAGTATGAACGGGACAGGGGCAAAAGATGACGCCAGTAAAGGAGTAGCCAGTAGAGTTAACCAGCGCCTTTATCAGCATTGGCATTAGCCCTATGACCAATATGAACACCGTTGATGGCAAATAGTCAACCAGGGTACAATGAAGTGAGAAACCAGAGAGTAATTTTAATAATGTATACGGACATTCATCAACGTTTATAACGGGCAAAAAACTTTGAAGCAATTATTCAATCAGAGGGTTGATAAAAGCCTCGGGCCACGTTAACTTCACTTTTCTGTTGCACTTTGACGTCGTATAATTTAGTCATATTTCGATCTTCCCATGAGTAAGTGTGCCGCTTCCATCCTCCAAAAAGCACACATATTTAGGAGACAATGTTGTCGCAATAACGATACTAATAACACCGACTAAGACGCTAAAGTCTTTTGAAAATATAATTTTAAATCGGGCTAAAAATGAATGGGAGGTACGCGTGAATTTTACTCCGGTACTGAGACAGGAACAAGAGAGAGAGGGAAACCTGATGTGTCGGACAGCAGCAAAAGCAACAGAGACCTTTCCACACTCAAAAATAATCATGTCCACTCTGTTACCCTGAAAAAACACCTCCATCACACCACCATCCACAGGGTGAATCATGTCCGCTCTGTTACCCCGAAAAACACCTCCATCACACCACCACCCACAGGGTGAATCATGTCCACTCTGTTACCCCGAAAACCCCTCCATCACACCACCATCCACAGGGGAATCATGTCCACTCTGTTACCCCGAAAACACCTCCATCACACACCATCCACAGGGGAATCATGTCCACTCTGTTACCCGAAAACACCTCCATCACACCACCATCCACAGGGGAATCATGTCCACTCTGTTACCCCGGAAAAACACCTCCATCACACCACCATCCACAGGGTGAATCATGTCCACTCTGTTACCCTGAATACACCTCCGTCACACCACCATCCACAGGGTAAATCATGTCCACTCTGTTACCCCGAAAACACCTCCATCACACACCATCCACAGGGTGAGTGCAGGTATCACCAGGGGATGTGTTCTGCTCCCAAACGTGCACCTGCACATCATCTAAATATATCACTACAGCATTTTATATGACAACGCGCACATAAGCACACATTCCATTAAAATGTTTGCAAAATCGCTCAAAGATATTGCTCTAGGCAGACATCCTTCCACAGAGAGACAAAATCTGGGAGAAGAGCCTCACCCAATCAGCACAACTCTACACCAATCCGGACCCCAGCCGTCCACAGAGGGCCTGCGAGGTACCTGCATGCAACAGGTCATCATACTCAAACTCAAGGACACAAGGCCAGCTCAACCCCTCACCCTCCACAAACAAGACGAATCCAGGCACTGCACCCTGCCAGGCTGTACAAGCACCCTCCCCAAGGAGACTCCCAGCACCTCCTGTCCCCTTGAGGAGAACCCCCAGCACCTCCTGTCCCCATGAGGAGACCCCCAGCACCTCCTGTCCCTTGAGGAGACCCCCAGCACCTCCTGTCCCTCATGAGGAGACCCCCATCACAGGGTGTGTGCTGGCCAAAAATTTCACTTAGCCACAGTGGCTAATCACCCTGAAGTTCAGTTAGCCACAGAGAGAACCATTTAGCCACGCATTTTGCCTTTGATTTTAGTTAGAAACCTCAGAGAACTAGGATTCAGTCATACAGTGTGCGACACACAGTCACAGAATAAATGCACAGATATCCAGAGACTACAGTAGGTTTGCATCATCTTGTCAGCGACACCTGTACTATAGTGTTCTGGCCAGGTTCTCTTCCCATCAGGGTGGTTACTGGCAGTTACAAGAAAATTTCAAACAGAGTGGCCATGAAATTCGTACAGGCTGCAAATGTATTGAAAAAATCACAGTTTTAAACTGTGATTAAAATTTAAACATGGACGGAAATCCATAACACATTTTTGAACAGGTAGGGACGACCCTGTTCAAATTGTGTGGTGAGAGAACACTGTACTAGATTCCTAACCTCCGTCGGTGTTGGCTTTCCTGCAGCTGTAATGTGGTTTGCATGCTACTCGAGATGAAAAGAATAAAACAGAAAGTTGTTCAGAAAATGGAATTGCTGCATATTTTTCACAGAAAAATAGTTACGGAACTTGTATAACTAACACCCACCAAAACTTTACAACAAACTGCACACAGTCACATGGTATAACAATATTGTGGTAACGGAGAGCTGGTTCAAGTGCCAGCTTTGCAAGAGTGCCGGGTAAGTATTAAGGACTGTTAAGGCCATCCTCCAGTCTAATTATCTGGCTGCTACTTTCGACAAATGGGAACTTGATCGATAGAAGTCCAATATCATTCTGATGACAAATACTTGAATTACTAACTTGATAGGGCCAGCTTACCATGCTAAAGATTGTCATTTTGTAATCCCCACTTGTGGCCAAGTGATTATTACATGTATTTCAGCATGAACAGATACAACTCAGGCACGCTGGTTGCTGTGTAATTCAGGGTGTGGAATGGATTAAAAGTTACCCCATACAGCCACTATGAATTCACATCTAAACACCTGGATGCAACCTTATTTTTACTCATACAGTAAAATATGACTTGAATGCCATGAACCCACACTCAATTTAGCACTTATCTTCCAATTGGTAATAATAATTGTTTGTCAGAATTATTTTTCTAAAACTCATAAGAAATGTCAGATTGAAGTAACAAGAAATGTGAATATTTACATTACGTAAATTCCATTTGCTCAGAGTGCAACATTGCCATCTGGATAAAATTTTACCTGAATAACAAACTAGTTGTGGACAAAAATGTGTTATAGGCAAACGTATGCCAATATGAGGGAAATAATGCCGTAGGTTTGGCTAAAAATCGGTAGTTTTCGGATTCAACTGCATACCGTGATAAAGGTCGATGTTGTACGTACTTCTTAGCTTAGTTTTTTTGGAGTAATATGTCTGGATGCATCTTTCGCCATAAAGCAAAACGAAGATGATTATCATTTTGTCGACAGCACAGTTTGTAGTGGCCAACTCGCGTTATGGATTTGTTTCTGAAAGCAATGGCTTATAATGCAGAGCCCAGAGACTCGATCATGTTTTGGATTTAACTTAAACAATCATACTGATCGTTTGCTCTTGTGTCCTTCTGTCTCAGCGTCAGCGGCATGCAGTCGGCTGCTTGGAGTTCGGCTGAAAATGACTCGTGGCCGAGTCGCACGTAACCGACAGGCATTATATCATTTTAAAGTCGCAAAAAATGCTATCATTGTTGTATACTTACTCACAATTAGCAGGGAGGTCGACTGATAGTTTGTCGTGGTTGCACTGAACTCCGTTCTGAAGAGTGGTCCAGTTCTGCCTGGAATAGACAGTACGTTGGCTCGCTCAAGCTAATAATCACTGCTATATTACCGACTAATTTGCGAATCTATTTTCCGCTATTTCTGACCTGTGACTGGGTAGCGGCGTTTAGAATACTGGCCCATTCTGACAAATAGCTGGCATATCAACAACAAGTTTGCCATTTATTTAGTTACAAGGTTGTTCTAAAGTATGACGATTGCGGATGGGCTGCTTGTGTAAGGTAGCCCATGTGATATAAAATACCAAGGCAACGCACCTTAATATCAGCGCTTAAAAACAATAACTTAATGCGTGGCTCAGCATTGTATTTTAGGGGCATCAAAACAAAGCTGAAGAACCCCAAGTGATGTAGCGTGATTTCGCCTAGGTTTCTCCAGAGCTTCTCGTAGTTACGGTAAACACAACCCATTATTTTCAACAAACTCAGAATATTTGTCCACATAGTCGAGTAAGTCTTTATTGTTAAAATGTACAAATAATCATTATCGATCATAAATGAATTTAAGGCCTTTTCCTTTGCACGACAGAACTGAGCTCTCGGTTTGCGCAGGTTTCAGTGCCGATCTTGTACCACTGACGTTAATGCGCTACTTTAACGAGTGTTTGTTCAGCAAGAAAAACACTATCGCATTCTTACTTTCGCTTATCTGTGGCTGTCCCGCTACATTCATAATTTAATATTATTGAGGTGGTCAATCTCGAATCACTCAAATTTTTTTTAATATGGTGAAGGTGGTGAGTGAGGTTCCTCACCCGAATTCCCTTTTCCAACACGTGAATTACAACATAGAAAATTCCCGAATGGAATGATGAATCGTCAGCCAATCAGTGCGATCGAATGAACGTTATAAAGATCATTTATGACTGATGTATGATAATTAAGTATGAACCAAATATGATAGCGAGTGCGGCGGCAAGTGGGCGATTGGACTTGATGTAGGCGTCGGGCAGCCGTGGCGCAAAACCTGAGGTTATTACTTCGCCACTCTAGGCTTTCGCCAACGTGGCGCTTTGAGGCCAATTTTCGGTCGCCACATGCCACACCACTTCGCCATTGGCGACGTGGCGAGCGGGTAGCCCGCACCCTGCAGCACCTCCTGTCCCGGCGAGGAGACCCCCAGCACCTCCTGTCCCGCGAGGAGACCCCCAGCACCTCCTGTCCCCGCGAGGAGACCCCCAGCACCTCCTGTCCCTGCGAGGAGACCCCCAGCACCTCCTGTCCCCGCGAGGAGACCCCAGCACCTCCTGTCCCCGCGAGGAGACCCCCAGCACCTCCTGTCCCCTGCGTGGAGACCCCCAGCGCCTGCTCCCCACAAGGAGGCCCCCAGCGCCTCCTGTCCCCGGGAGGAGACCCCTAGCACCTCCTGTCCTCGCAAGGAGACTCCCAGCACCTCCTGTCCCAGAAGGAGACCCCCCAACACCTCCTGTCCCCCAAGGAGACCCCCAGCACCTCCTGTCCCGGAAGGAGACCTCCAGCATCTCCTGTCCCTGCAAGGAGACCCCAGCACCTCCTTTCCCAGCGAGGAGACCCACAGCGCCTGCTGTCCCCCAGGAGACCCCCAGCGCCTGCTGTCCCCGCGAGGATACCCCCAGCACCTCCTGTCCCCCGGAGGAGACCCTCAGCGCCCCGGTCCCCGCGAGGAGACCCCAGCAACTCCTGTCCCCAACAGGAGACCCCCAGAACCTCCTGTCCCCGCAAGGAGACCCCCAGCACCTCCTGTTCCCGTGAGGAGACCCCCCAGCACCTCCTGTGCCCAACAGGAGAGCCCCAGAACCTCCTGTCCCTGCGAGGAGACCACCAGCACCTCCTATTCCTGCACGAGACCCCCAGCACCTCCTCTTTCCGGCCAGGAGACCCCAGCACCTCCTGTCCTGCGAGGAGACCACCAGCACCTCCTATTCCTGCACGAGACCCCCAGTACCTCCTTTCCCCATGAGGAGACCACCAGCACTTCCTTGTCCCCTGCGAGGAGACCATCAGCACCTCCTGTCCCCGGGCGAGGAGACCACCAGCACCTCCTGTCCCTTGTGACGAGACCCCCCAGCACCTCCTCTCCCCGCGACAAGACCCCCAGCACCTCCAGGCCATGCCCGAAGAGAATCAGCATCAACTGAGCACCACCAGCAAACCCGGCCCACCCATCAGCCTCAGCCAGCCAGCACACTCAGAGCAGCAGGTTCTCCCCAGGAACCACAAGCTCTACAGCACAGCTACGCCGACACCCTCAGAGGACAGCCCAGCATCGCCCAGATGGGTGAGATCAAGCAATTACCGCAATACATATGGACAAAACTTTGAAAATGTAAAGAAAAAAAGAGGTTAATTGTATCTGTATTATGCTAACAGTCTAATGCTTTTGTATGTTACGCTCATAAAGGGCCACGTGTTCCCCAAGTAGAGAAGTCTACTTACATACTATATGTTTATATATGTTAATGTGCTCAACTTTTTATTTTTTTTTTATTTTTTTCCCTAAACAAAGTCAACAAATAGGTCTACAAATTGCATAGTATGTCATATTCTTTCTAAATACTGTACTGTAGATTAATATTATGCTCAGTATATTTTTGTCAGGTTTTCTCTCACTTTATGCGAAAAACACAACTTCAACAGAATGACTCTCAATAAGCATGTGGAATGTTCAAGGTCTGAACTCGGTGACCTTCGGCCCACAGAGCCTCAGCACAGAGCTCCACAGCAGCATTAGAGACCTTAACATGATCTTCCTTCTAGAGACATGGTGCAGGACTGACGCTGTCCCTCACTGTCCCTCTAACTACAGAGAGATCATTATTCCCTCATATAAACTACACTCAGTCCGCCGGGGCAGGGACTCCAGAGGCCTGATCGTTTGGTACAGATCTGAATTAGAAAAACATTAATTTAATGAAAACTGGTAAAACCCATATATGGCCAAATATCAGCAGGTAAAGACACTTTCTTATGCACAATTTACATTCCCGTTTGAATCCCCCTATTAGAATGAAGACATGTTTTCTGATCTAGAGAGAGAGAAACAAGCCATTTCCAGGCCCAGGGAAATGTGATTATATGCAGAGATATGAACGCAAGAACAGCAACACAACCTGACCAAACTAACACCCTTGGCAGTAATTACATTACTAAAACCTTAAAATGCATTAACCATAACTCTATACCGTCCCACAGGAACAACCATGACTGTGTCCTCAACAAAAGCAGAAAAGAACGACTGCAGCTCAGTCCAAGTCTGGGTCTGTAGATCGCCAATGGTGGGATACGAGGGCAGGGCTCCACGCTGACTCCCTCCTCCCCCACCCCCCAGGTAGCACATGTGTGCTGCCACTAAATTAAAAAAATTTAGTAGCACATCGAGAATTTTAGCACAATTAAAATGTATCAAATAATTTTTTTGTAAAGGGATACAAGGAGACAACTTTGAAAAATGATTTAAATACAGAGAACTCCTTCACGTTTGTAATCATTTCAGTTTCAAGCCTTAAGTAACTGTTACATGCAGCTTGGTTGCTTCAGTTGAATTTTGTCTCCTAAAAATAAAGAGAAGACATGACAATGAACTCATGGCAAAACATCAAAACACAGAACCATAACATGATTAAAGCTGATCTATCATTTTAAATCTTGTGACTATTTGAAAAACCAGCAATCATGACTTTTGATGTTGAAAATTTTTCTGAAAACTCCAACCCAGGAATCAATAGTGCTGGCAAAGAAGAAGGACTTGCTGCAAATAGCCTCAACCCTTGGATTATCTGATGTGAAATCATCAATGAAGAAACAAGAAATATTCAACATTTTGGTTCAACATTTCATCGATGAAGATATCTTTGGGGAAGAAGCAGCAGAATTGATTAAAGATGTGGAGATGCCTGCAACAGAGCTGCAAAGACTTGAGATTCAGCTACGCCTGAAACAACTAGAACTGGACGAAAGAAGGTTGGAGAAAGAGAAAGAACTAGAAGAGAAAAGGATGCAGTATGAACTGGAAATGAAGAAAATAGAAGCAGGTACTGTTACAAAATCTTTTGGACTTTCTGATCATTTTGATGTGGTTAAACACAACAGACTTGTTCCTCCCTTCCTAGAAAATGATGTAGACCAATACTTTACCTATTTTAAGAAAATTGCTGAAAATTTGAAATGGCCAAAAGAGCATTGGACAATGATGTTACAAAGTGTTCTTACTGGTAAAGCTAGAAAAATCTATAACCAGTTATCTGTCCAACAGTGTTCTAATTATGATTTTGTCAAATCTGCCATTCTAAGGGGTTATGAATTAGTCCCCGAGGCTTACAGGCAAAAATTTAGGAATTCTCGCAAGGAAGCCAGTCAAACTCATGTTGAATTTGGCAGGTTGAAGGAACAGTTGTTTGATCAGTGGTGTAATTCCATGAAAGTTGAGAAAGATTTTGGCAAAATGAGGCAACTTATTCTGGTTGAGGAGTTCAAAAGGTGTATCCAGCCTGATATCAAGACTTTCCTTGAGGAGAAACAAGCCAATACTTTGCAAGATGTTTCCACCCTGGCTGATAGTTATGCATTGACTCATAGGTCTTCTTTTGTCCAAAAATCCACTTTTTCTAAATTTCAAGGCAAGTCTCAGTCAAAGACTTCTTCTAATAACACTTCTAATGATTCTAAGGCCACTTCTGAGAGGAAACCTTCCAGTGAGAAGCAATCATCTGATTATTTACCTTCTGTGTCTTGCCAATACTGCAAAAATCAAGGTCACCTTATTTCTGAGTGTGATGCTCTCAAGAAAAAACAACAACGAGAAGAAACCAAGCCAACTGCTTTCACTAGGAGAGAATCCCTGGTATCGAAGGTCAGTTCACCTGATCTTCTACCTTCTGTGTCTGATTCTGTTATGGAGGGTTTTGAGCCATTCATCACCGATGGTTTTGTCTCACTTTCACATGATTTTTCCTCATCTGCTCCTGTTCGAATTCTAAGGGATACTGGGTCTTCCCAATCTCTTATTCTTGCAAATATTCTGCCTTTTTCGGACAAAACGTCTATTCAGGCTAATGTCCTTATTCAAGGAGTAGAATGTGGTTTTACAAGTGTACCTCTCCATAATGTTCATCTCAAATCTGACTTGGTCTCTGGGACTGTTACTGTTGGCGTTAGGTCTTTTCTTCCTTTCAAAGGTGTTCATTTTCTTCTTGGTAATGATCTTGCTGGGGATAAGGTTGTGCTCTACCCTGTTGTAACTGACACTCCTTTGATTGATCAAGAATCTGAATCTATAGAGGAGGAAATTCCAGACCTCTATCCATCATGTGCAGTTACTCGTTCTATGGCCAAAAAGGCGATTCAAGATGATGCTGACCTGGACTTCAACCTGGCTGACACCTTCATTGGGCAGTCTCTTCATCAGGAACCTTCCAGTCCTGAGATGTCTGGGAAATCTTCAGACATGTCCTTGTCAGGTCATTCTAACGACATTCTGTCTCAGAAACAACTTATTCAGGAGCAACAACAAGCTTGTGATCTAGCGCATCTTCTATCACAGGCGTCAAGTGAACAAGAGGCTACTCAAGTTCCTGCCTGTTTTTACTACAAAAATTGTGTGCTTATGAGAAAGTGGCATCCACCTGATGTTTCTGCAGATGAAGAGTGGATGATCACCCATCAAATTGTTCTTCCTAAGTCTTATTGTCAAGAAACTCTTAGTCTTAGTGTATGTCAGGTCATTTGGGTATCAAGAAGACCCTTCAACGTGTCAGAACTTTTCTTCTGGCCTTCCATGAGGTCCGATGTACAGGAGTACTGCAAATCCTGTCATACTTGTCAAATGGTTGGGAAGCCGAACCAGAATATTCCAAAGGCTCGACTTAAGCCCATTCCCGCTTTTAAAGAACCTTTCAGTCGGATCATCATTGACTGTGTTGGACCATTGCCGAAGACTAGATCTGATTGTAAGTACCTATTGACTATCTTGTGTGCTTCCACCCGGTTTCCTGAGGTAATTCCACTTTGTAATATCAAGGCGAAGACTATCATCAAGGCTCTTACCAAGTTTTTCTGCTTTCTTGGTCTTCCTAAGTCTATTCAGTCTGATCAAGGGTCAAATTTCATGTCTGGCATATTTCAACAAGTTATGCATGAGCTTGGTATTAAACAATGCAGGTCATCAGCTTACCATCCTGAGAGTCAAGGTGCTTTGGAGAGGTCCCATCAAACCCTGAAGAACATGGTAAGGACCTACTGCCTTGACGAGAGAGAGAGACTGGGATGAAGGTGTCCATCTTCTTTTGTTTGCTGCCCGTGAAGCTGTTCAGGAGTCTCTTGGGTTCAGTCCTTTTGAGCTTGTTTTTGGGCATACAGTTCGTGGACCCCTGAAGCTTCTGAAGGAAAAGTTGCTGGCCGAAGATGATGTCCCAATGAACTTGCTCCAGTATGTCTCTGACTTCCATAATCGTCTCTCTAAGGCTTGTGACTTTGCTAAGTCTAATC
This sequence comes from Gymnothorax javanicus, assembly GCA_029692085.1. Lineage (NCBI taxonomy): Eukaryota > Metazoa > Chordata > Actinopteri > Anguilliformes > Muraenidae > Gymnothorax > Gymnothorax javanicus. The sequence continues at coordinate 6,547,296 of CM056210.1, read as the reverse complement.
TCAAAGAGGCTCAGGGCAAAATGAAAACCAGATATGACCTTCATTCCCAAGATAGAAGTTTTAAAGCTGGTGACAAAGTCCTTGCAATTTTGCCAGTTCCTGGAAACCCACTAAGAGCCCGATATTTCGGCCCTTACACTGTCCTAAAAAAGGTCAGTGATCTAAATTACATAATTTTAACCCCTGGAAGGAGGAAACAAAAACAAATGTGTCACATCATTATGCTGAAAGAATACATTGACAGAGACACTCAGCAAAAGCCAGTCAATGTGGTAAATACAATTGAACTGGAAAATTCTGATGAAGATTGTGACTGCCCCTTGGAAAATGAACCTGGTCCAGCCAAACTTGAAAATTCAGAAATTCTTCAAAATATTGACAGCAAGTTGTCCCACCTGGAATCTTTTCAACAAGAACAGCTAAAGCAGCTCATATTTGCATATAGTCACATATTCCCTGACGTTCCATCAAGGACTGATATGGTTTACCATGATGTCATCCTACAAGATAATGCCAAGCCTGTAAAACAGCATCCTTACAGAATGAATCCAAAGAAGCAGAAATACCTTAAACAAGAAGTCAACCCAATTGATGCAAAAGTAAAAGTTATCAATGAATTTCCTGAGCCTACAACTAAAAGACAACTAATGAGATTTCTAGGGATGGCTGGCCACTACGGAAAATTCTGTAAAAATTTCTCCATCATCTCTGAACCTTTGACAAATTTACTGAAGAAAAATGCAAAATTTGTTTGGGATGAAAAATGTCAAAATTCATATGACCAACTGAAAGCTATCCTCAAAAATGCACCAGTTCTCTTATCTCCTAATTTCCAAAAGGGGTTCAAGCTGGCTGTTGATGCCAGTGATATTGGTGCAGGTGCAGTTTTACTGCAAAAAGACACTGATGGAGTAGATCTCCTGTTTGTTACTTTTCCAAAAAGTTTGATAAACATCAGAAAAACAATTCAACAATAGAAAAAGAATGTTTGGCACTTGTTTTGGCTTTACAACATTTTGAATTTTATTTGACTTGTTCAACTACTTCCATCAAGGTCTTCAGTGATCACATTCCCCTCACATTCTTGCATAAGATCAAAAACAAGAATCATAGATTACTGAGATGGAGTTTATTTTTACAAGATTATGATTTAGATATTTCTCACATCAGGGGAAAAGATAATGTTATTCCAGATGCACTTTCACGCATGTAAATTTAACTTCTCTATTTGATTGTGAAAATTGCACTGGTGTTAGATATATGATTGTTATAATGATCAATGATACTTTATGTATAAAGTTTCAAGATTGTACTGATTATAAAACCGTGTTAATTTTAACAAAAGAAAGCTTTAAGCAAACCTTTCTTCTCTTAAAGAGGGGAGGTGTTATGTATGAGTGTTTTATGTAAAGCACTGTATATCATTTGTAAATTGAGATTTGTTGCATACTGTTTTTGCTGCCTTGCTGGTCAGCTATTTGTTTATTTTGCTCATCATTTAGCACCCTCTGGTGGTATGTCTGTAGCAAAACATGATCTGATGCAATACCACTTGTTTGTGATGAAATAGACTAGTGCTTTTCTAGAGGTTCCTGGCATCTTCTTGCCTGGAGGGGGCTGGATCACCCAGGACTCCTGTAGATCTTTCCAGAATGTTCCTAGTCTATATAAATGCTGTGATTTTGGTCAGTGAGGGAGGTTTTTGTTTTGGCATTTGAGAAAGGATTTCGTACTCATACAGGTGTTGATATAGTTTGTTTCAATGAAGGTCAAGTTATTGTGGACGACACCACGATTCTTCCTTTCTGATATTATTGGGATTCGGGGAACAGACACAGTCTCTATTAAATTTGACCTAAACAATGATTTATCGAGACTAATTGTATTAAATGCCTGCGATCTAGATTTGGTATATGTGGGTGTATATTATTTTGCGTGTCTGTATATGTGTGCGTATGAGTGCGTGTGTGTGAGGGCATTAATGTTGTGATTGTGTGTGTGTATGTGTGTGAGTGTGATTAAGTGTGTGTGTGTGTATGTGTGAGTGTGTGCATGTGAGTGAATGTTTGTATGTGAGTGTGTGTATGAGTGTGCGCGCTTCTATGTATATAGGTGTATATTACTACGTGTATCTGTGTGTGCGTATGAGTGCTTGTGTGTGGGTGTATGTGTGTGTCTGTGAGTTCACGCGTGTATGAGCACATGTCTGTGTGTGAGTGTGTCCATGTGATTTCATGTGTGAGTGTTTGTGTGTTTTTGTGTGTTAATGCGACTGAGTTGGTATGTGAGTGTCCCTTTGTGTGTGTGTGATTGAGTGTGTGTGCATATATATGAGTGTGTGTTTATGTGACTGAGTGCGTTAACGTGTGCCTGTGTACATGATTGAGTGTGTGTGTGTGTTTGTGTGTGGGTGAGTATGAATGTGTGTTTGTGTGTATGTGCGTGAGTGTCTGTGGATGTGAGTGTGTGTATCTGTGTGTGTGTGTGTGTGTGTGTGAGTGTGTGTGAATAATTGAGAATCATGTGAACAGACAGGAGAAAGTGTTCAGGGGCAGGAAGGCTGGGAGGGGTGTGTGTGTGTGTGTGTGTGTGTGTAATTGAGAATCATGTGAACAGACTGGAGAAAGTGTACAGGGGCAGGAGGGTTGGGAGGGGTGTGTGTGTGTGTGTGTGTATAATTGAGAATCATGTGAACAGACTGGAGAAAGTGTACAGGGGCAGGAGGGCTGGGAGGGGGTGTGTGTGTGTGTGTGCGTGTGTGAGTGTGTGTGAATAATTGAGAATCATGTGAACAGACAGGAGAAAGTGTACAGGGGCAGGAGGGCTGGGAGGGGTGTGTGTGTGTGTGTGTGTGTGTATAATTGAGAATCACGTGAACAGACAGGAGAAAGTGTACAGGGGCAGGAGGGTTGGGAGGGGTGAGTATTTCAACTATTTTCTTTCCTTCATTACCAGTGACAGCAAAAAATATGAACATAAAATGTCTTCTCTTCGAATAAGTAGCTGGAACATACAGGGGCTGTTCTCTTCTACCTCTGGAGAGAAGAGCACAGACCCTGACTTTATAAGGATGATAAGAAAAGTTGATATAATTATATTACTTGAAACTTGGTGTATGAAGGATATCGTAAATTATAGCCCCAGAATTAGAGAGAAATGATCGTCCCTCCATGAAAGATCCAGTCACAGAGAATGGTAGAGAATCAGGAGGCTTTCTCATTTGGCATAAAGAGCAATTTAAAAATATACTCCCAATTAAACAGGGTAAAACACATATTTGGGGACAGATTAATAAGAACATTGTTAAAATGAGCAAGAATATCTCCCTCTGTGCAATAAACACGCTGCTACTTCACCTTCCTACCAAACAGATGGGAATCAAACCATTCAGAATGAAACTATACTGTTCCAGTCTCAGGGATCAGCTCTGTTCATGGGAGATCTGACCGCCAGAGTCGGAAACTATACTGTTCCAGTCTCAGGGGTCAGCTCTGTTCATGGGAGATCTGACCGCCAGAGTCGGAAACTATACTGTTCCAGTCTCAGGGGTCAGCTCTGTTCATGGGAGATCTGACCGCCAGAGTCGGAAACTGTACTGTTCCAGTCTCAGGGGTCAGCTCTGTTCATGGGAGATCTGACCGCCAGAGTCAGAAACTATACTGTTCCAGTCTCAGGGGTCAGCTCTGTTCATGGGAGATCTGCCCGCCAGAGTCAGAAACTATACTGTTCCAGTCTCAGGGATCAGCTCTGTTCATGGGAGATCTGACCGCCAGAGTCGGAAACTATACTGTTCCAGTCTCAGGGATCAGCTCTGTTCATGGGAGATCTGCCCGCCAGAGTCAGAAACTATACTGTTCCAGTCTCAGGGATCAGCTCTGTTCATGGGAGATCTGACCGCCAGAGTCGGGAAACTATACTGTTCCAGTCTCAGGGTCAGCTCTGTTCATGGGAGATCTGTCCGCCAGAGTCGGTAACTATACTGTTCCAGTCTCAGGGGTCAGCTCTGTTCATGGGAGATCTGCCCGCCAGAGTCAGAAACTATACTGTTCCAGTCTCAGGGATCAGCTCTGTTCATGGGAGATCTGACCGCCAGAGTCGGAAACTATACTGTTCCAAACTGTTCATACTGTTCCAGTCTCAGGGATCAGCTCTGTTCATGGGAGATCTGCCCGCCAGAGTCAGAAACTATACTGTTCCAGTCTCAGGATCAGCTCTGTTCATGGGAGATCTGACCGCCAGAGTCGGAAACTATACTGTTCCAGTCTCAGGGGTCAGCTCTGTTCATGGGAGATCTGACCGCCAGAGTTGGAAACTATACTGTTCCAGTCTCATGGGGTCAGCTCTGTTCATGGGAGATCTGCCCGCCAGAGTCAGAAACTATACTGTTCCAGTCTCTCAGGGATCAGCTCTGTTTCATGGGAGATCTGACCGCCAGAGTCAGAAACTATACTGTTCCAGTCTCAGGGTCAGCTCTGTTCATGGGAGATCTGACCGCCAGAGTCGGAAACTATACTGTTCCAGTCTCAGGGGGCTCTGTTCATGGGAGATCTCTGTTCAGGATGGGAGATCTGACCGCCAGAGTCGGAAACTATACTGATTCCAGTCTCAGGGGTCAGCTCTGTTCATGGGAGATCTGACCGCCAGAGTCGGAAACTATACTGTTCCAGTCTCAGGGGTCAGCTCTGTTCATGGGAGATCTGACCGCCAGAGTCGAAACTATACTGTTCCAGTCTCAGGGGTCAGCTCTGTTCATGGGAGATCTGACCGCCAGAGTCGGAAACTATACTGTTCAGTCTCATGGGGTCAGAGTCGGGAAAGCTCTGTTCAGCTCTGGGAGATCTGACCGCCAGAGTCGGAAACTATACTGTTCCAGTCTCAGGGGTCAGCTCTGTTCATGGGAGATCTGCCCGCCAGAGTCAGAAACTATACTGTTCCAGTCTCAGGGATCAGCTCTGTTCATGGGAGATCTGACCGCCAGAGTGCCGCCAGGAAACTATACTGTTCCAGTCTCAGGGATCAGCTCTGTTCATGGGAGATCTGCCCGCCAGAGTCAGAAACTATACTGTTCCAGTCTCAGGGGTCAGCTCTGTTCATGGGAGATCTGACCGCCAGAGTCGGAAACTATACTGTTCCAGTCTCAGGGGTCAGCTCTGTTCATGGGAGATCTGACCGCCAGAGTCGGAAACTATACTGTTCCACTCTCAGGGGTCAGCTCTGTTCATGGGAGATCTGACCGCCAGAGTCGGAAACTATACTGTTCCAGTCTCAGGGTCAGCTCTGTTCATGGGAGATCTGACCGCCAGAGTCGGAAACTATACTGTTCCAGTCTCAGGGGTCAGCTCTGTTCATGGGAGATCTGACCGCCAGAGTTGGAAAAGAAACTGAAAATAGTAAAGATCCACCGACTATGTCCAACAGCATAGAGAACCATCTATTTAACTTACCAACAAACTTCAGCTGGACACACAACAGCTCAGCAGCAACAAGGCAGCGCTGGGAAGTGATGTGATTAATAGTGTGTTGGACTGTTTTCTGCAGAAGCCATTTAATCATGACATGTGTTGCGGCCTCCGACGCAGTTCGCAATTTGCGCAGAGCCGCTATGACGGGAGCAGCCAGTGATGTTAATGACGCGCGGGTTACTTTCTTAACTTAAACGGTTATTTGTTTTCAGGTATTTTACATTTCTCACTGCCACGGTCAAAAAACTGTGTCCCCTTCCTACTCCCGTCAGCTGATCCAAAATCACCTGTGCCACCTGTATGCGTAAGGTGAGAGGAGGTGGGGTTACGTGGGAGCTAACGTGGATCTATGAACCTGTGCCCATTATTGCCCAAGCACCCCGTGACACAAACGGAATAAATCAGGATAATTAATTATTATATCACAGGAAATGTTTAACTTATCATTATAATCATGCTCACAAAATGAAACAACAAAACAGCAAAAATGGCTCCAACAACATGGAAAAAGCCAATTCTGCAACACTTGAATCAACTAATATCTTCCGTATGTAAAGGCTGAGGAATTTGGGAGGCCAAAAGCAGCGAATTGGCAAGCACAAGGCCAGTGATGACTTTTTTTGATTTGATTTATTTGGCAATAAAAGTACATGTAAAATTCATAAAACAATAATTGCTGAGGATAACACACAAAAGCACAAAACTTATTTCCAGTGTGGTCCTCAGAGAAAAAGAAAAAAAACAAACTGCAAATTTGGCATGTAATGAAAAAATGACTAAAAATTGCTAGACTGTCATTCTAGTAAATTTGATAACAAAAAAATAACAGAAAATGTGTGTATTGCTATAACAAAAATAAAGAATAAACAGAAAGATGGTTTTAAGAGAAAAGGAATTAGTAAAATACAAAACTATTCTGTTCAATGGCTAGAAGTTGTGACATCAAATATTCCTAAACATTTTTCTTGAACAAATCTTTTGTGGATGTCAATTTAGTAGATTCAGGTAATTCATTCCACAATTTAGCACCAGTATGGTAGAAGCTATGTTTAGTAAACAAACCAACATGATTGATAAAACAACCAAAACTATTTCTAGTACGGTGAGATGAGGACACTTGGAAGTTTACTTTCATAGAGCAAGGTGAAGTATTATTTTAGATATTATATCCATGATTCAGTTTTAGTTGTTTGACTCTATATTCTACAGGTAGCATGTTTACTTTGTTGAATTCATCAGAACCAATATGACAAGCACCTTTAATCACAAAAGGAGTAATTTACGACAGGCAGCAACTTAACTCTTGCGTCTCCCGAAATGCAAACAATTAATTACAAACTAGAATTCTCTTCTGGCTGAAGCGTAACCTAAAACAGACACTCTAGCAAAGGAGGAGTGACAGACCTCCGGTTTATATAGAAACAGAGACAGCTGCCGTTAATCAAACAAATTGGTGCAATCAATTAAGTGTAGAGAGACACAAAGATCTTAACAACCTAAACCATGACACCGTATCCCAGCAATGACTTCAAAACTTAAATCAACCAACAACACAAAGGAATAAAAAACCAAAAACGCAAAGAAAAAAGGTTTGACAGTGAGTGCGCTGAAGCAAGAGAAAAAATTGTAAGAAACCTACAGACCAAAATATCCCTCTCAGATGCCTATAAACCTACAGTAATGCAAAAGATGACTGCAGGGCAAGAAAGCCATCTACATGCCCGAGAAATTAAAAGAAATTGCAAAGGCAGACAACCAGAACATATTCTGGGACCTTTGGAAAAATCTGAAAGGTCCAAAATGCAGAGAACAAGTCTCTTTCAAAAATGGAAAAATTTGGACTCAGTATTTCAAACACTGCACAGAAATCCAGCAGACACCAACCTAGATCCTTCCCACAAAGAAACAATTAATCAACCAAACAGTTTGGAAACAACAAAGACAATAAAAATCATTTAGACACCATTATTACAATGGTAGAACTACACAAAAAAATTAAATATCTGAAAACAGGCAAATCATATGGTCCTTATCACATGAGACTGGAAATACTTACAGACAGTCAGTAAACCTAAAATGCAAGAGGCCATCTTAAAATTATTTAATTTAGTACTTAAAGGGCATGTAAACCCTACAACATGACCAACATTTTAAAAAGCAAGAAGGTATCAGAGGAAACAAGTGAATCTTTATTTCTGCTGAAATCAATCCCCAAACAAAGACAATCAATATTACTGACAGCTCAGAATGGGAACTGCCGACCACATCCTGAGCCGTACCGAGTAACCCATTACGTCAGCGATAGAAAACACGGACACGAGCCAGTATATCAAGTATGGCAAACAGTGGATTTAAGAGAGTTTGTATTCCAATTTGGAAGACTAGAGTGATGTCGGATCGGATTATAGTCTTAGAGCGAAGACTTTGGTCTTAGTGAGGTTGAAGAATACGTAGGGCTACAGCCCAATAATTATGAACCTTCAAGAAGATAGAGGTATATGGGCCCCCAACCCAAACTTTTCATTGCCATTTTTTTTACAACTATGTATCATGATGTTATTCTTTATTTTTCTGTTTCTCAGTGTTCTTGGCAGTGCCTAATGCAATACAGTAAAACTCGCATAAAACGGATTCAATTGGACCAGCTCATTTTGTCCATTATAAGCGAAATCCACTAAATGCATAAAACGGACAAAATCCGTTATACGCACAATACAGATTATATCCGGTATGCAGGAGAGTCTTTTAATGGAAATGCATTGTGACGGACTGGACATTTTATCTGATGAAAGCGAAAATCCGTTATACAAAAATCCTTAAACTTAAACTTTATTTATTTATACAGCCCTTTATAACCACCCACTGGTGAACAAAAGTGCTTTTACAATAGACAGTAAGTAAAAAACAGTAAATAAAAAGCAATAAAATAGAATAACAAAATAAAATCAAATAAAATCAAAAATCCGGTATATCCGATGTTTATTTAATGGAAAAACATTGCAGAAAAATGTTGTTCAGCTGTTGTCCGGTATGAGCGAGTTTCCGTTTTATATGATGACGGTTTAGGCGAGTTCTACTGTACACCCAATTTTTCCTTTTTTTAAGATTAACCACTCAACAAAGAGTCAGAGAATCATTATGTAAATTATGAATTATTAGTTGTCTTATTCACATTAACTCACTCACCATCAAAAACATCTTCAGACTGCTGGTGGTGAGGGTCTATCGCTGGGTCAGGTTCAGATGAAGTGACCACAGCTGATTCTGGAGTAGCAGAGCATAAAGGTTTCATTGTTCCATTTCATATTACGTTTGTAAACATTTAAAGTCATGTTCTATGGAACAACTGATGAAGAACTAACCTACCGAGTCTGGGAATAAACAAAATCTAAATGGGCTTCTCAGTGCCATAGCTCTAAGCACTCAGCTTCATTTTGCTATTGTTAAGAGGAGAGCAAGCTCTGTAAAATTACCCCCTGCTTCAACAAGACTTGCGTATGTAAACAGGATAAAGTAGCAATTTAGTTTTAGTAAATACATATGTAAGAAGGTAAAAGTAATGTCAGCCTTGTCAAGCGAGTATTTAAGTTACACCTAAGGTTGCCACACTGACTGCATGTAGCTCGCCAGCCAAACCTAGCCTGTACCTGTACCGTCACTTACAGCTAGAGAGAGCTAAGTATGCTGTAATCACTCATAATAAGAATGGAGGAACGTGTCCTGCTGCTACCGGATTTTCTGACGGTATATTATAATGGCTGGCGAATGATAACCTTACCGATCTTTTCTGTGGATGATACCGTTAATAACGGAGTAATGTCTTTCTTGTCAGGCGATTATTTACGCAGCTGACCGCATGTTACATTAACGTAACGTTAGCAGCTGAATAGCCAGTCTGAACAGCTAACATTGCAAGCTACTTAAATACTCTCACCTCTCTTTGAAAAGAATTTTGTAATGTTCTGGACCCCTGCTCTGCTCCTGCTGTCCTCCCTCTATTCTTTTCTGGTGTCCAGATTTGCGTGTGTTTTTTTTTTTTTTTTGGACATGGTATTCGCAAGGGCGGTGCTCCCAGTTTGCTGCCTTAGTTCAACACCTCGCCAGCAAAAACGCACCGACAATTTTCCAAGACAAGCGCGAAGCATGGACCGAACCATTTTTTCAAAGGGGGTGACTGAAATGTATTTAATCAATATTGCATGCCTTAATGGCTTTGTTTCAACTCTGATGCATTTGTATGAATATTAGGTAAATCAATGCACAATAATTTTGTCATGGCGGGTACTGTGGGTTTTGTGGGCCCTAATGGACTGTGGGCCCTTAGAATTGTCATCACCGTTCCCCCCTATACAACGGCGCTGGGTGTAACGGGATTCACATAAGTCAATACATTTCATAATTTATTAAGAGCCAGTTTTTCAAAGAATCAGGCAGAGGGTGATATTTGATGGTCTCAGATTTACCCAAAATTTTTTTTGTTAGTGAAAGATGGTTAGTTCAATAGAAAAATTGCTAATTTTTAGGCACCAATACCCTTCAGTTTCTGTTTTAGGGGTACCAGAAGGGCCAGAGATTCCGAGATGAGAAATGAGCGCTGGAAAAAATTCAGTTTTCAAATGCAATTATATAATTGCGCCGACAACACCCCGCATATGTCAATCTACTGTGTGTAGGGCTCCCAGTAATCTGAAAAGTTTTGTGGGCTGTCGAGGGCGCGTCCTATAGGGGGCGCTGCAAGATCCTAATTTTGGCCATTTGAGCAGTAATATCAATGGCATTTCCAGACTGTGCCCTCGACAGCCCAAGATGGTTTATTCATAATTTGATACCATGGGAAGTTTTATACATAATTAACACAAATTTAGCATGGGATGTTGAGGGCGCAAGAGTATGGGTGGCGCCTCAATCAGAGAAAAAGTGAAATTTGGCATTTTGAGAGGTCAAAGTTCTCCGTGTGCCCTCATCCGATTTTGATGAAACCTTTTCTGTTGGATAGCCCAACATGTGTACTAACTGTGATGTGAAGATTACTCTGGGTTTCTGCTGCATTAACCCTTTACAGTCGGATCATTCCATATGAAGTCAACCAGAGGTCCCCACATCACCGACTCAGATCTGGCTCAAATTTATTTTGGGAGTACGTCTATATTCATAATGAACACATGCAAAATTTTAGCACCCTACTCCAAGGTGTTTCCAAGATATGACCCCCCAAAAGTCGGGGGCCACGTCCCCTTTTTGCCCCCCTGAATCGTGAACGATAATTTTGAGGGATTTTGGAGGCCAATATCTTTGGAGAAAATCATACGTATGGGCTGAAAATGGATATCGAAGTCAATGAGAAAATGACCCTAATTTCCCACCTGATTAATTTTTTCAATTATAATTTTCCACATTATTTTATGGTATCTAGTCAACCGCAAGTTTTAAGTCTCCTTCGATATATCATGATGGTCATTTTTGTAAATTATGGTCCCAAATATACGAGAATAAAGGATAAAGCCAGATATGCTTTGGGGGCTTGGCTATCCTTTGATCCTCGTTAGATACGGTCAGATCCACCCATAGATCCACCCCTCATTCCTCCCTGGATCTTCAATTCACATTACTTGGATTGTTACCAACATCTGGTGAAAATTTCATGTCAATAGCCCCATTAGAAATGTATTTACTCAGAAAAAATTTTGACATGTTCAATACTTATTTTTCCCCCTATATATACTCAAGATATCTTCTGAAATATAAAGCAGACTTAGACTTATGTTACAGTTTCACCGTCAAGCAAAATTGCTAATCAAGATTGACTATTTGCTAATCAAGTTTCAAGTTGATTAGCAATAACGCTATGCCAAATTTCACTCATATATTTTACACTGGTGTTGAATCTTATTAAATTGAAGACTGGAACTCAATGAGGACAGGAAAGGAAAAGAAGATATTTGTTGCTTTAAATTTCATTGTTTAATGAAGTTCATTGTTTGTAATGAGTTTTGAGCCAAATGTATTCAGCAATAAGGTATGCAAATTCATGCAACACTCCTCAATTTTAAACAATTTGCGTAAATGCAAAGACAAACAGAATTTAAAAAATGGCCACAGTGAGCTCTGGTTTGCGCGAGAGTGCATTTGTGTGAGTGTATGATTGTGCTTGTGTGTACATATGTGCGTGTTTTAGTGTGTGTGTGTGTGTGTGTGTGTGTGTGTATAAGTCAGTAACGTGCATTCGGAGGTTAGTTTGGTGAGGCAGAATCCTCCCCTTTGCTTGATTAGCAATCAGACGATTAACTAGTTTAGTGAGACTATTCGGCAGAATGACGGGCCAGTTTAAGTTTCCGCGAGTTTGACCTTCAAAGGTCACCGACAGTCAAGTTGAATGTCACCAAATGAAAGATGAATGTCAATGTGTGACTTCCTGTAAGTCTGTAATACAAACTTAGGTACTGTCTGTGACCTTTTCAGTGAGACAGGTCATTGAATTTTCACGTGGTCAAATTTGATCATCGAAGGTCAATACGAAGGTCACCGAATGAAACTTCATATATGACTGCCTATATGCCTCTAATACAAACCTATCTGTAATAGTTTTGGTGAGAGAAGTCATTTAAATTTCACTATGTGAAGTGGGACCTTTGAAGGTCACTGAGGCAGTGTTTCCCATTTATGACCCAGACCAGGGGTGGGCAATTTCGGTCCTGGAGGGCCGGTGTGTGAGCAGGTTTTTATTTCAATTGTGGTAGAAGAAGGCACTCTTCTCCTCCCCCTTACCCATCATTCTGTCTGAACCTGGCTATTCAACCAATCCTCTCCCATTGTTATCTTTTTGAATGTCCCTCCCCCCCCTCTGTTGATCATTCATTGGTTTTTCTCTGCCATTTGTCCTTTTGTATCCAATCAGTTCACTCTTTACTGTCAAGTACAGCCCACCTTGTTTCAGCATATATCTCTGGGCCTCCATCTTTAGGGCCTCTTGCCATGCTGGTACCACACAGAGCCACAGACTTCAGCAGTTGGTTTTCATTGGTATGATTCACCATTAGTTCACAATTGTAACAGGACAATAAACTTGATAAAAGACTATTTGTCGTAATTTCTCAGTTCTACGACACTATCAATTACCCTGATTAATTGAGCTAATTGATTGGATTCAAAAACATAGATTTCCGCATAGATTTGATCAAACAAAAGTGTTTTATGTAGGGAGACAAGAACAGTCTTTCGTGCTCATTAACGGTAATTTAAAGAAATGCAGCAGAAAAGTAAGATTTCATTAATAGTTTGCTTAATTAAGATAATCATCTAATTAAAGCCCCGAATTTGGAGTGAAAACCAGGGAAAGATACGGCCCTTGTTGCCCACCTCTGACCTAGACTGTGGCAGCTCTTCATCGTCTAATTTGTCCCGCCATAGTTTCATAATGTCCCGAAAATAATTTTTCACTTTTCATAATAACATAAAAACTCTGGAAGGTTATTTTGCACCGTTGCCTCAATAATGCATCTCTCACTACCAGTCTGTCAGCCCCTCGCACCCCATGCTGTACGCGCGTGCTCACGCCACGTCCATGGCGCACGGTCATCATACATCCAGGCACCATGGATGCATGACACACACGTGCTAGAATATTGCTGGCTGCAAACCCGCAAAATCTACTCAGCGAGCCCCACAACCCTGCCATGATACGACCAAGAGTCTAAGATTCTGTTAATCACATTACTGAATTTTGTAATTTAGTAGAAATGTAATTTCCGTTGGTGCCCATTGTATGTTAGCTTTGAGCTAACTCTATCGCTGTGCTAACTTTGGCAGTCATTGAGTCACAGACATGCGCAGTAGAACAAGCAACAGTTTGTAAATTAAGTCAACTGAGTAGCTGACTAATGTTAGCTCGCTAGCTAACAAAGTAACATTGCTAAATGGTTATGAAATACAACCCCAATTCTGAAATAGTTGGGACAAAGTGTAAATTGTGAATAAAATCAAAACGCAATGACTTTCAAATCACTCCAGCCAGTATTTTATTCACAATAGAACAGACATAACATAGCAAATGTTGAAACTGAGAAATTTTACAATTTTATCCACAAAATGAGCTGATTTCAAATTTGATGGCTGCTACAGGTCTCAAAAAAGTTGGGACAGGGGCCTGTTTACCATGGTGTAGCATCCCCTCTTCTTTTTAACACAGAGTGGAGGCGTCTGAGCATTGAGGAGACGTGTTTCTTGAGTTTAGCCATTGGAATTTGATCCCACTCTAGTGTTATACAGGCTTCCAGCTGCTGGAGAGTTTTGGGTCTCCTTTGATGGACTTTCCGTTTAATTATGGACCAAATGTTCTCAATCGGTGAAAGATCAGGACTGCAGGCAGGCCAGTTCAGCACACGGACTCTTCTATTACAAAGCCATGCTGTTGTAATAGCTGCAGTATGTGGTTTTGCATTGTCCTGCTGAAATACACAAGGCCTTTACTGAAATAGATGTCATCTGAAGGGGAGCATATGTTGCTCTAAAACTTTTATATACCTTTCAGCATTCATAGTGCTTTTTAAAACATGCAAGTGTCCCACACCATATGCACTAATGCATCTCCATACCATCAGAGATGCTGGCTTTTGAACTGAACGCCGATAAAAGGAGGGGTGATCTTTCTCCTCTTTAGCCCGGAGGACACGACGTCCATGATTTCCAACAAGAATGTCAAATTTGGACTTGTCTGACCACAGGACACTTTGCCACTTTGCTACAGTCCATTTTAAATGAGCGTTGGCCCACAGAACACAGCGGCGCTTCTGGATCATGCTCAACAATGGCTTCCTTTTTGCATGATAGAGTTTTAGGTGGCATCTGTGGATGGCACGGTGGACTGTGTTTACAGACAGTGGTTTCTTGAAGTATTCCTGGGCCCATTTAGTAATGTCAATGAAAGAATCATGCCGGTGAGTGATGCAGTGGCGTCTGAGGGCCCAAAGATCACGGGCATCCAGTAAAGGTCTTCGGCCTTGTCCCTTACCCAAAGAGATTTTTCTAGTTTCTCTGAATCTTTTGATTATGTGATGCACTGTCGATGATGAGACCTTCAATGCGTTTGCAATTTCACGTTGAGGAACATTGTTTTTAAAGTATTCCATATTTTTTTACGCAAGCCCTCACAGGTTGGAGAGCCTCTGGCCATCTTTACTTCTGAGAGACTCAGCCTCTCTAAGACATCCCTTTTATAGCCAATCATGTTACACACCTGATGCCAGTTAACTTAATTACTTGCTAAATGTTCTTTCAGCTGATTCTCTTATATATTCATTGCTTTTCAGCTCTTTTTTTTTTGCCTGTGTCCCAACTTTTTTTGAGACCTGTTGCAGCCAGAAAATTTGAAATAAGCTCATTTTGTGGATAAAAATGTAAAATGTCTCAGTTTCAACATTTGAAATGTTATCTATGTTCTATTGTAAATAACATATTGGCTCATGTGATCTGAAAGTCACTGCATTTTGATTTTATTCATAATGTACACTTCGTCCCAACTATTTTGGAATTGGGATTGTAGTACTGAGTGCTCTTTAGCTCGCTAAGCAACGTGAACTTAGTTATGTGAGTGGCACTAGTCTATCTTTAACCAACATTTAACTAGCATTACACTTGGTATGAAGGTTTGCTTTGGAATGGAAAAGAAAGAGAAACCGCGTCCTTTCTGTCGCAGGCTTTAGCAGCTGTATGCAGCACACTGAAGTAGAATACTGCTAGTTATAGTGTAAAAACTTTCCTCAAAAAATTGCACGATTTGCAAGATTACGCAAGTGCAAACAGCAGTGCAAATGTCAATTTCTACGGTGTCCTTATTTCTGTAACGTCACCAGCCGGACAACTTCGCTCTCCAATCTCAAATATGCATTATGTCGTCAGGATTGTTACCGGTCAGAAAAATACGAACTGTGGAAAGGTTGAGTGGAGTGGTTGTGCTCAGCTTATTTTAATAATATGTTTTAATACCAAAGCATTTTAGGCCATAAATGACATTTGCTGGCATAAATCCTTTTAGCTTTTAGAGGTGGAAGTTTCTCCGCTCAGGCATAAGCTGAATTAAATACAAGTTGTAAAAATATTTTTGGTTGTAAACTAGGCTTGGACGAATATATATATCGGGGCGGGGGATATAAGTAGTGTAGCTCCTGGGATTTATAGCTCAGCCGTAGGTTGGGTGTGAGAGAAAGAGAGAGACGGTGAGGCTGGCGACCGGAGCATAGCGTTAGCTGTGATGCAGAAGTGCAATGACTATAGTTTAAGATGTTTGTCAGTGAATAAACTTCAAAAGACCAAAATCAAGTTTCCGTATCTTGTTTTCCACCTGCTGATTAATGTGAGGAAGTGGCTAGAGGTACATCCGCATCAGACCGCTGTGAAGTGTGGAAATCTGTCTTCAAACAACATGGTTAGGTTTAGGCTCTAAAAATCATTGGTTATGTTTAGGGTTGGGGCTAGAATTAGGGTCAGGGTTAGGTTTAGGCACTGAAACTACTTGGTAAAGTTTAGGATTTGGACTGGGGTGGCCATAAGGATGTCAATACAACTTAGACCTGTAGTGTCTCAGTAAATGAGGTACAGTACTGGTAATAGCGACTGTCTTGAAGCCGGCGACAGCCAGGTGCGATCCTTGAGAGACACTTCTCTTTCTCACATTTACTGATGTGGTCAAATACTGTCGGTTTTGTTGAAGTCTATGGGGATTCCACGGCATCAAAACTGACACGAAAAGTTTCCTTTTCTGTATCTGTACCGACGCCCAGAGCTTCTGCCCAACGTTGCTTTATGACACCGAGGGCATAAGATGGAAATGCCATCCCTATATCTTTAGGACGCTGGCTATTGATTCGGTTCTGTTCCTTTAGCTGGAGTACCATTGATTCGGATATCCGTACCCGCAGCCACGGCCATAGACTGTATAAAAAGATGGACGAAGCAACCATGACGTCACCCATTGGTTTCAGCCACAGAACTAAAGAAAACACTAGAGTGGACAATGTCACTGGCTGAACCAACCTCAAAAGGTGACACGCGTCCACCATCTTGTGCAAGGAATCAGCGGGGGAATTGCACAATCAAACGCTGTACATGTGCAGATGCCACTTGATAACATGAAATGAAAAACACTGGACTGGTGACACACATCAGCCTATAAGCACAACCATTATGTAATAAATTATTATTTTGTTTTTGGGTGTTTGTTGTCAGGACATTCTTAACCGTTAGTTAGACTTCAAAAAATTAAATTTAAATTAACTGGAAATATATATAAGAGAGTTGTATATTTATGTCTAAGGAATGGTGTTTTCATACTTTGAACATGTATTTGTACCTTAAATTCCTATAGTGCTCATTATTCTAGATTATGGCAATTTTTATTTTAATATTTAAATGTTCATCTTGGTTCATAATAATTACCAGTATTAATTTCTTTCACAGTAAAAATATTATGTATGATAAAAATCATCAACATAATCTCTGTTTTCCACCTCTGAACTACCTTCGTCTAAATTTTCTCACAGTTCCATGCGAGACGCTATCCTTCGGTAAGATGGCGGATCCATCAATTCAATCACAATGGCGCTGACTGAACATTGAGGTTACGAGGTGAGTGATTGCCTAATTTAAAAAAAAAAGTTATCAGACAGTTTTTGAGAAATAATTTTTTGAAATTTCAAGTCCTATCTTTTAACATTGTTAATATTTTCCTTGACCTCGAGTTTGACCTTTCAAAGTAATCTGAAGTCAACTTTAACAAAGCTAAAATATAGGTCACATATGACTTCCTATATGTCGATTATTTATTTTTTCATAAAACCTCCAAAGCGGAGAATATAAAAAAATGTATGAAACACACAAACAATGAAATTAAAAGCATTTCACTAAAAGTTCTCCCAAAACATGTTCATTTAATTCCCTTCAGTTAAAATTTGGATCATTCAATAAAAATCTCAGAGAATCAAAAGCTCCATGCTCTTGGTGAGACAAACTGCTCCCAACCCTCCTCCTTCCAAGGGCAACTCGGAGGGGATTCACACCGAGGGAAACTACTCTTTCCAGGAGAGTGCCACGCTCTGTAGCACCATATAAGATAAATCTGGACAAAAGCAGTCAATTAAAACTTCTTGCAGGCTACTCCTGTGTAAAATTGTTTCTCTATAAATCACAAGTTCTTTGATGTAATTTATTTTCAATGTTTTTAATATAATACAAACTTTATGTACAAAATTTAGCTCTATCTGCAACCAATTGGCCTCCACAGGCCATCTTGCATATTCAAAAAGTACAGCGCCCCCAACAGACCCACTTCCGTCAATTCAATCGAAATGGCGCTCACACTGTACATTGACCGTACCAAGGCAAGTTGATTGCCTGATTTTGAAAAAAAATTAATCAGGCGGTTTTTGAAAAATACATTTTTATAAAATTTCTCTGATCTATCTTTAACACTGGGGCCAAAATTTCAAGGGTCCATAAAACAGACAAAAATGATTCAATCAAAAATACGAAAAAAAATCTGGAGATATAGTCTAGTAGTATGTTATGGCAAATTTATATGAAAAAAAAAATTAATCAGGCCAAAAAAAAAGATTAAGAAACGTTCCGGACGACGGATGCCACACCACGACAATAGCTCCGGCCCATTGGGCCAGAAAGCTAAAAAACTATGTTAAACATTTTCATCACTATTTGTGCTTTTCCTTTTTACAGACAATTTCATCATTTCTTCATTAGACACATCCTCATCTTCCAACGAAACCTCATTCACATCTATCCCTTTTCTTCAACCTGATTCAATTTACTGTTTTACCTGCTTTTTACTTTCTCTCCTCCTCTCTTCTCTCTGTTCATTTTCACTTTCATTCTCAGTCTGTTATCATTCCTCTGTTCCAGATCTTTCTGCTGTCCTTTTCTCCCAGCCTGTTGCTGTTCTTTCTCCAGGCTTTATAGTCCTGGCTC
The DNA here is from genome assembly GCA_029692085.1 of Gymnothorax javanicus. Lineage (NCBI taxonomy): Eukaryota > Metazoa > Chordata > Actinopteri > Anguilliformes > Muraenidae > Gymnothorax > Gymnothorax javanicus. Next base: position 6,528,862 of record CM056210.1, on the reverse strand, counting down.
ACTGACACAGGAGCTGCAGGATTAGACTTGACTGATCCCCATCACTGGAGCTCGGTCAGACCCCTCAGAGGGCAGCGATGCTCCCAGAGCGGCGGGACGCTCATTAGACGCTCTTCATGGACAAGAACGAATTAAATGCCCTTCTACACCGCACCCAAACATTTCATTCCGACGAGGCAAAAACCAAGTGCAGAAGTTAAAATCATCGACTTGAAAGTTTTTTTTTTTTTAATTAGCTCCTCATAACAATCTATCTTTCAACACTGTAAAAACCTGCCGCCGGTGACTCAACATGTTTCAACACCAGCGATTTTGCACCCAGAGAAACCCTTTTAACAGGAGAGACAAAGTGCTCATATCTAACAGCCTCTTTTACCAAAACTTGATTCTTAATAAACGGAGTAACGTCAGATATCAAACTCCTTCAAGCTGGGTTCACCAACGGAAGAACAAGAGTATAAGTGTCATGAATAAACTCCCTTTTCCACGACTTCCTCTTGTGGAATCATTTTTATATTGATTCACTTAATTATTATTAATTGTTTATCCTTGCTTACTCTTACTTTTACTCTTGCTTAGTTTCTCTCAGGACCCTTGCATGTTTCTGATTAGCCTGGGCCTGCATAACTGTAAGTTTCCATAAATCTGGCCAGTGCGTTATGGCGTATAGCTTATCTGGGGCCATGCGGACCTGATGGACCCATAACAAGGGCAAGATGTTCTTTTTTCTTCCTCTTAGTTTATGTGTTTCAGCAGAAGGAGTGCGAGGGAGAGCCCCGGAATGCGAACAGGATGACCTGCAGATATGATAGGGAGGAATCACCTGCCTTCTCTGCAAGATGTATTTGCGTACCTCAGGGGCGGCTTGACGTGGGTTGCGTGCGACTGCAAGGGTCTTCCAGATTACATCATGATGTGTAAATCAGCATGGGGGGAGAAGAACGTCACAATGTAGCCCTACATAAACCACAGAATCAGAAACTGTCCTGATCCTTGTTTGACTGGACTTGTTGTGTGCGGGGATCCTTTTTCTGCAGAAAAAGTAAACTAACTTTGGCTTCAAAATATTAATTCCTTTGTCTCTGTTTGAGTTCTTTTTGAGAAGGTAATACCAGGAATATAAAATCAAAATTCCTACAACATTGGGGGCTACGTCCAGAATTCCAATACCTCGCCTGCCCTCCCTGGAGAATCGGCGCCGAGACTGAAAACCGTGCGCACGGTCGTCTAGGAGATGTTGTGGAAAGACCTCAGCCCGGGGCAATTGTGAAGGCCCTTTTGGGTGTGTAGGAGGTCAGAAACGGGAGGTTCTCCAAAGTTTGTGGTGGCGGTGCGGGTGAGTGACGGAATTTTTACTGAATTCGGCTTAGTTGCTGTGTGAGACAGAGGAATTAATATTGCCAATTATGGGACGGACGAACAGTAAGGGGTTGTTGTTGTTCTTCTTCTTGTAAGGACTGTTCTGGGACAAATGTTGACATGACTTTGACTGAGACTGGGCAATTTGTTGAAAGTTGACACAATGGTTCAGGGAATCATTGTGGGTCTGTGACTGAGGTGTGTAGAACACTGACATAATGGTTCAGGGAATCATTGTGGGTCTGAGACTGAGGAGTGTGTAGAACACTGACATAATGGTTCAGGGAATCATTATGGGTCTGTGACTGGGGAGTGTGTAGAACGCTGACATTATGGTTCTGGGAATCATTGTGGGTAAAGGAATTTGGGTTTCGTTGAAATAGAGCATTGTCTGCGTATGTTATCAAAGCAACGATAGTGTCAGATCATAAGAAAATTAGAGCCTTGGATCTTTTCCAATGTGAATGAATGTGAGAGAGGAAAGTGCACTGAGGTGTGTGTATATGTGTGTGTATGTGCTCTGAGCTCAGATTGCGTGTGTGTGTGGAAATCAATGTGAATGAACCTAACTCCGTGAGTGTCTGTAAACAACTGCATTGCTGGCATATTTGTTAGTTTTGTCTTTGTTAGATTGAATACAGTTGTCATTCTATTCCATGAAGTGCTTATATAAATGTCTAAAATGAAATTAGCATTTATTCAAGATTAATTTAAGGGGCCAGTTGATTAGCCTATATTTACAGTATTTTATGGAATCCTTACTGTAATTGCAGGATTGGTAAAAAAGTGAAATTTCTAAGAAAAAAGTGTATATTAGCAGTGCAAATTTGTAGGAGTTAAAGCCATTTTAATGACTGTGGAGTTGTAAAAGGACAACGTTGCAGAAGTCAATAGAATAATTATTCCTTATGAAACCAAGCAAAAGTCCCTATTTCTTGATAAAATAAATGCTAACCCCTCTTAAACGATCAGTAACTATAAACAGAGGGAGTTTAGATGAAGTAACAATTGAATGTAAATTATACAAACATGGACAAGTGTTTCTAAAATTGTAAACAGCTAGAAAATCTAAGCAGTTTTCTGTAAATAATTAGACTGTGTGAGATTGGTGTGGTAGAAGCATATCTCTGAAAAGAAAATGAAGGAAAAGTAGAAACAAGAATAACACAGTGTGTTCAAAATTTGCCAGAGTACTGTTTAACACTGTATACAGTAAGAGACTTTGTGCCAAATTCAGTTGATGCAGAGGTTTCTCTATCAAGCATTGAAAAATTTCAATTGCTATCTGAAGGTAAAAAATTGAGGTAAAATGTTAAGAAAAGTGCCAGTAAATATAAAATATAATATGAAATTTAATGATACATATTAAATTAATATAAAAAAAAAAATCAAGTGAACTATTGCGGGATTAGAGACTGCATGGGTTCTTAAACAAAGGCACCAGAGTCAAAACAATAGAGCGAATGGAGCCTTATTGACCAAAGCAGATAAGTGGCACAGATAGGTGAAAGGTCGACATACAGAAGTCAGAACAGAAGGATGATGAACAAATGTGACTGAAAGCTTTCCTGATCAAAGAAATGCAATTAAAGATCTTTTCTCCATTTTTAACAGGAACTGTCAACGAGTGTCTGCATGGCAAAAGAACTGAGTGGCTGATAACCTTAATCTGTTATTTAACTTTTACAGGAAAGGATCCGAACGAGTTGAATTAAAACAAAATTGTTCATTATTGTTTGTCTCTAACTCCTCTTGGAACTTTTCCACAGAGAGCATTGCTGAAGATAAGTGATGAGCTGGCCAGCTGGGGATTCAACTGTGGGGTTTCAGCTTAAAAGTTTACCTTCTAAAATAGATTTGGGGAAATCCAATTTGAAGTATTAACACAAGACTAAATTCAAAAGGTGGACCACCATATAATTGAAAAAGTCCACTAGTAACGTGATCACATATTACTTTGCCATTTCTAAAATGTATTTTTGATTAAGTGGACAGTCAAATAAAAGGTACTGACTGAGGGGACCTTTATGTGCTGGGAGCCCAAGGTGAAAACTGTTAGTTGAATATTAAATATGTACCAATTTTTGTGGATAAAAAATGTGCAAATTGTTACATAGTCTAAAGTAACTCCACCCGGTTCTGCTGATGATGTGGGAAAATGTAAAAATGGTTGGGGCTAATAAGCCCTGACTGTGCATTTCCTCCATGCTTTTAGCGGAACCCTAGACTGAGGTGGATTGCTTAATCATAATTCATTGAGAGGAAAAAAAAAAAATAAAAATGTATTCTCCATTGTAAAAAGAAGTCTTATCTAATAACACTGCATGTCCTGGACTTAAGGACACCCCACTATCAAATCCTGATATTGAATACTTTGTTGATGGTTCAGCGTCAAGAGTCGATAAAGGCAACCCATGTGTTGGATATGCTGTCTGTACTCATGAATCTGTGTTGATTGTGGCCCTCTGCACACCAAACATGTTGACCCAATCAGTTTGGCTGATGCCTTTGCAGCCAGAGAAGCAAGGGCAACAGCCAAACACACTCTTGTGGGGCTATTTACACCAATCTGAAGACTCAATCTCATGTGACCTGCAGCTAGCAGAGCATGATGCTGCTCCCCACAAGAAAAAAATGTCATTGGACATCACATGGAACACAATACACTGATGACGGGTGGGTAGGACCCAATGGTAAGCCTATATTACCAAAATCCCTCTTCCATATTGCTGTAGATTTGGTGCATGGGCAGTGCCATGTACCAAGAGGGGGGACCAAGGGGTTAATAGATCAAAGTACTTTCACTTCTTTACTAAAAAAATTTTAAAGAAATGTCTAACATGACGAAGTTATAACACACGGGACACACGGAGAGGGGTAGTAGTACAGAAGGGGGCAATCCCTACACCCCCTGGGCCATTCCACATGTTTCATACATTTAACACCATGCGAAGGGAAGAGATATGTGTTGGTATTGGTATGATTCTTTTCTAGATGGATAGAGGCCTTCCCAGCCACAGCTATAGATGCGATTACAGTGGCTTAAGTTTTGAGTAGGGAAATTATTCCTACGTGGGGGATTCCAAAAGCGTTATATAGTGATAATGGGCCAGAATTTAGAAATGAAGTACTGGCTCGTTTGGGAGTAAATTTGGGAATAGAATTGAAAAAACATTGCGCATATCATCAACTATCAGCGGGATTGGTAGAGAGGACTAATGGGACCTTAAAAGCAAAACTGTGCAAAGCCATGGCTGAGACTAAATGGAACTGGGTTGCATGTCTGCCTTTGGCATTAACTAGCATGAGAATAACACCACAGCGGGGATTGGGGTTGTCACCTTATGAAGTAGTACATGGGAAACCTTTTGAATGCAAGTGAACCACACTTATTACAGAGAACACAAGTAGAAGAGGCAACTCTGGCAGAGTATATGAATAGAATGTTGACTAACAAAAGTGAGATTAGAAAATGTGCTCCTCCCAGATCAGTAGCGGAGCTGCCACCCGGAGAGATAAAGCCTGGAGATTGGATCCTGGTGCGGAGTGTCAGTAAAAAGCGGAAGTGGAGTGACCCGACGTGGAAGGGTCCATATCAAGTGCTCCTGACCACACTGACTGCAGTAACAATCCAGGAGAGAGAGCTGTGGATTCATCAGTCACATTGTAAGGTGGTATCTCCTCCTCCAGCTGGTGTGTAGGTACATCTGAATAAGTCAGGATAGACTTGGAGGGAGTCCGATTACAAAGGGGGGCGTGGCATATAGAGCCCGTCCGTCTCAAACCTGGTGAAGAACTTATTTACGCTCCAAGTCAGTAGAGACTCTGGACTTATTCATAAAAAAAAATTAAAAAAAAGAAGGGTCTAATAAAATGGCTTATCTCTCCTGTGTCTGTTCATTTTAAACATATGTAGCGCCTACAATGAATTTGAACAGTATAGTTAAATGTGCCATGGCAGTGTCTACTGCTCGAAGTGGATTAGTTTCAATAGACCCCAGTCTACCCCCACTTAATATAGTACTGGGTTGAAATACCGCACCGATAGGGATGGATATCTGAAGTTGGGAATTGTGGGTTCTAATGTCCCACTCATGGTAGTCCATTACAGTTCGGAGCAGAAGTTTTGGCGATGTGTTAAAGGAAATGGCACAGAGTTTGTGGGGGTAACCCAGGGGTGCCAGGGGAAACTATTGATTTTCTGTGGGTATCCACAAATAAGTGACTAGAACAATTCGGAATGACTAACCGCCCTGGGGGAAGGGTTAGCATCTGGGGAGCCATTAACCCTATGATGAAACTAAATTGTTTGCATTAATGGCTCCACCAAAGAGTGCTTGGAAAACCCTGATTGTAAATGACACACCAATTTCTTTTCTGTGTGACACGGGGGCATGTCGAGCTGTTATCAGAAAAGTAAGTGTAATTTTTCACATCGGCTCAGCACTGATATGATACAAACTTGTGCTGCGAATGGGGAAATGGAACAGCGTAGCACTAGAGGAACTCAAATTTGAGGATCCTGATGGGGGAATTGCTGCACGCTGCTCTGTAATAATATCCACACAGTGCCCAGTAAACCTCTTGGGGAGGGACGTAATGTCTAAACTGGGGCTTGGGGTGGTTCCTACAGGTCCTACTACGTGGGAGGCAATGCGCGCGTGTTCGAGGGAAACGAACAGGGTGAGATATGGGGATCAGATGATGGTTCTGGGAACCGGACCCCAGCAATCTACTAAAAGCGTTACAATTTGCAGATTGACCCCTCGCAAGCTGATTACAGAAATGTTGCAAATAGTGCTGGGGAGAGGACTGAAGACCCCGTGTCTGGTGAAGTGGTGTCTGGTGAAGTATGAATTGACATATTACTGTGGTACCGTCTAGTCGGCGTGTTTGTCGCATGCAAGGTTGTGGGCAACACATGGTATGTGGCTGACAGCCCACACCTAGCAGAGGGGCGTTGGAGACAACCTCTGTGGACAGGCAAAGCTGGTGAAAACGGTCAAAGCGAATGCATCAGTCGGCGAGTGGTGCTTCTGTGATCGGTGGGCTTTGAAGAGGAGACACTAGAAAGCAGAAGGCAGAGTTCTCAACCTGGGGGAGACCGGGCAGAGTGGAAAGGGATCTAGCCTGGGACTGCGCCCTGAATGGGAGATTTGAAGGATCTAAGTGGTCAAAAATATGTGCCCAAGTTGGAATTGCAGGATGCTACTACTGCTCATTGTATTTGTTGACAGCAGCACAGGGAGGGTCTGCCAGCTTATAGGGCCCACACTGTACCTATATACCAGCTAATGATGAGGCAGGAGGGGTGATTGATAAAGCCTTGCAACGTTTGAAAGACATATCTGATGCACAACAGTGAGACCTCGCACCAGCATCAGCAGACTCCTGGTGGGACTGGCTCCTGTATGGAGGATGGGAAGCAGGAATTACGACTGTGTTAAGTCTTGTAGCAGGGGGATTTGCAGTACTGTTCTTCTGCAGTTGCTGTGGGGTTCCCATAATTAATGGATTGATATCAAAAATGTTGAGTGCTAATCCACAATATCAGATGTTTCTGTTACAGGACACCAATGAAGTGTATACTCTCCCCGTGAATGAAGCACATGCTGAAAATCGAGAGAAGTGGCATGTTGGCGGATAATCAATTATAAACAGGGGGGAAATGTGGAATCATTTTTATATTGATTCATTTAATTATTATTAATTGTTTATCCTTGCTTACTCTTACTTTTACTCTTGCTTAGTTTCTCTCAGGACCCTTGCATGTCTCTGATTAGCCTGGGCCTGCATAACTGTAAGTTTCCATAAATCTGACCAGTGCGTTATGGCATATAGCTTATCTGGGGCCATGGGGACCTGATGGACCCATAACAAGGGCAAGATGTTCTTTTTTCTTCCTCTTAGTTTATGTGTTTCAGCAGAAGGAGTGCGAGGGAGAGCCCCGGAATGCGAACAGGATGACCTGCAGATATGATAGGGAGGAATCACCTGCCTTCTCTGCAAGATGTATTTGCGTACCTCAGGGGCGGCTTGACGTGGGTTGCGTGCGACTGCAAGGGTCTTCCAGATTACATCATGATGTGTAAATCAGCATGGGGGGGGAGAAGAACGTCACAATGTAGCCCTACATAAACCACAGAATCAGAAACTGTCCTGATCCTTGTTTGACTGGACTTGTTGTGTGTGTGGGGATCCTTTTTCTGCAGAAAAAGTAAACTAACTTTGGCTTCAAAATATTAATTCCTTTGTCTCTGTTTGAGTTGTTTTTGAGAAGGTAATACCAGGAATATAAAATCAAAATTCCTACAACACTCTACTTTATCAGTATTATCTAAAAAAATTACGGCAGCACCATACATCCGAGAGGCAGATGTAACAGTTAATATACAGTCCATGGTTATAACTCAGCACCTTTCCTACCATGGACCCAGCTTCCTCGACCCAACAACTGACTGTCGGGCACCAGCTTTACTGTATGTCGTGAATCAGCCTCTCAAAATGAGCCCCACGATCCGCAGGCATGTTGCTGTCAGCCAGCCAGTTGCTACACCGTTAGCCTAGCAGACAGCCAAACCCATGAAAACTCACCGGCAAATCACTGCATAACTGAGAGGAGTTTATCCAACCTGTGCTGTTTCATCTCAGAAATGTCACACCCCTCCAGGAGACAGATGTAAAGGGAGGGGTATCAATAGTGGGGACCCCCTAATATACCTGCGGCTTTGGAGGCCTCATCTCCTTCATACAGAAACACCTCACATTTTGGGTTGTTTGGAGCTTGTGAGAGTTTGTAATGTTACTCCACACACTGTGTGATATATAACCTGTGACACAGACTGAAATGTCACTCATCCCTCTCCTTAATATTATACACCCCTGTGAAAGTGCCTTTCATGATGTAAAAAGTGAATCTTAGGCAGAGCGCCTCTCCAGTGTGTTGTGTGCAGTGGCCAAACACACTCTCTGCTGCAGGGTTTGTTCACCAACCTTTTCCAGAAACTTTGATCAGCTCTGATTTGAAAACATCCTCCAGTCTCTCTTTCAGTTCAGAGACAGATTTCCTCCACAGCCTCAAAAAGCGTCGTGTGGCCTGACAGTGATGCTGGGTAAGTCTCCAGCTCCAGGAGGGGCACAGAGAGACTGACAGCTCTGCAGACAGATGGAGAGATAGAGAGAACAGACTAAAAAACAGATTCCTATGCAGATACCAGGAGCAGATTGTAAATGACAAACATGAATCAACATGTACAGAAGCACATTGTGCTCAGTATAAACTGTCAGAGAGGCAGTGATGTTACCTGGAGGAAATGGATGTGATCCTCTGTGTGTGAAAGCTGCTCCAGCTCAGCGTCTCTCCTCCTCAGCTCAGCAATCTCCTGCTCCAGTCGCTCAGGAGTCCTTCAATCCGACTCACTTCAGCCTTCTCCTGATCTCTGATCAGCTCTTTCACCTCAGAGCGCCTTCTCTCAATGGAGCGGATCAGCTCAGTAAAGATCCTCTCACTGTCCTCCTCTGCTACCTGTGCAGAGCGCTGTTAGGACACACAGAGAGAGGAGGCTGTACATTTTAACTAGGTCTTTCACTCAGCTCTTAACCCCCTGCCACACCAGAGTTGCGTTCTCACGGAGTTCATTGGGCGTTCACAAAAATTATAGAACGCTGGAGTGAGCGCAGTGGGATCACCTAGAGCGCAGCGGCATCTCTGTGGCATCTCCACTAAACGCCGCGGGGTCACCTAGAATGCCGTGCATGCACAAAACAAACGCCATGGCTCTGTGTTCTGATTTGAACGCAGTTGGAACTCCGTAGGATCGCTGTAGCAGCTCAGTGAGGTCTCCTACAGCGCCACGGGAGCGCTATGGGCACGCCCCAAGGTCACATATGAACGCCACAGGGACGCAGCTAATAGTGACGGCGTTCGCTCGGAGACCTCACGGAGTTCACTGAGATGTCACGGCTTTTATACCATCTGGGAAAATGCAGTACGGACGCTATGGGGACGCAGTGAACTCAGCGTGCACGCAGTGGGAGTGCAGTGAAAATGCCTAGCTCTCAGCGGACACGTAACGAGAACTCCGTGACAACGCCATCGATCCCAAACGAGAAGGCTATGAGAATGCATCAGCACACCACGGGAACTCCACACTAACGCCACTATCATGGTGAGAATGCCCTGAGATCTCCAGCTTGTGAAAATTTCAAATAATTTGCGCAACGATTTCCAAATTTCTCTGCGATCCCACAGAGTTCTGATAAGTTTCAGATCGCGGTGACACCTCCGTGGGAACTCTGTCTGGTGTGACAGGGGCATTACTGGGACCCACACAGCCTGTTCCCCACAGTGTGGCTCAAGGTTCAAGGTTCAAGGTTCTTTATTAGTACCCAAAAGGGTAAATTGGTTGTGCAGACTGGAGTACAGTGACCACGAGACAAAAGACAACAATGGTTCACAATACAAGACACAATCCACAAAATACATTAAAACATTAAAAGCAGACATTAAAATGCCAACAACAAAGATTGAAGATTAAAACCAAGTCATGATAAAGTGCTCTAGACGACATCCATTCTACGTAATACCCTAAAAGTGCTAAAGTGCTTTTAAAGGCTCTTCAAGAAATACAAATTCCTTCCAGTTAAAGTGCATCATCTTGTAATTGTTTTGTTAAGATGCGCAATAGCAGTCGGTACACAAGTGTTCCTGTCGCGTTTTGTTCTCCCTTTAGGAGCAGCAAAGCGACAACCTGAGCGAAGAAGATGGAGCTCTGAGTTTAAAGGGTGAGAGCAGTCGTGGAGAACAGAGCTGGCTTTACGCTGCAGCTGTGAGGAATAAAGAGCCGATAGGTTGAGTTGTTGCTCACCTATAAACTTGCTCGCCCACTTTACAATCTGGTTAAGCGCATTTTTGTTTTTAAAAGACAAGTTACCAAACCATGAAACAAGGGAAAAAGACAGTACAGATTCAATAAACGCTCAATAGAATAAAATCAACAAAGTTTTGTCAATGTTAAAACGAGCAAGTTTCCTGAGACAGAAAAGACGCTGGTGTGCCTTCATGCAGACTGCCTCCCAGTTTCTCTCAAAGGTCAGTTTAGAGTTTATAATTGTTCCAAGATATTTGTAGTTCTCCACACATTCAACTGCCTGGTTTTTTTTTAATCATAGTAGGCTTGTGATTTGGGGCATGGGCTCTAAAATCTATGATAATTTCTTTTGTCTTAGAAATATTAAGCTCTAAGAAAGAATTATCACACCAGGTGACAAACTCATCCACAATGGGACCGTGGCTGGACTCGTCATTGTGCAACAAACTCACGATAACAGAGTCGTCGGCAAACTTTACAAAAAACCTGTTCTCAAGATTACTTCTGCACGTTTGTGTACAAAATATACAACAATGGCGAGAGAACACAGCCCTGTGGTGAGCCTGTGGAAGAGTAAGAGGAGTCTGATATGGTGCTATTCACTTTGACCCTTTGTGACCCGTTCTTTAAAAAATCAACTATCCAGCCAACAAGATTAAATTCAGGTTAAAATGCTCTAAAAGCCTCATGGCAAGGATATGGGGTTGGATGGTGTTAAAAGCAGAGGAAAAATCAAAAAACAGCAGTCTGGCATGTGTTTTGCCACCATCGAGATGCTTGGTTAAAAGGTTCAGCAGCATTAGTGTGGCATCCGCTACCCCTCTATGAGCCCTATATGCAAACTTCAGAGGGTCGAGTGCCTGCTCAGTAATAATCCTCTTCTTAACGAGCTTTTCAAAGCTTTTCATCACAACAGATGTGAGGGCAACTGGTCTAAAATCGTTAAAAGCTTCTGGGTTGCTGTTTCTAGGGACAGGAATGATCACAGCCTGCTTCCACAGGTCTGGAACACATTGAAAACACAAGGACATGTTGAAAATGTAAGAAAAGATAAAACTTAATTGACTTGAGCATGACTTTAGTAATTTGTCACTGATGTTGTCTGGGCCTGGACTCTTATTAACTTTTACAGAAACCAGGAACTTCTCAACCTCTCTTTGGTCAAGGACAAAGTGCTGATTGTCATTAAGTTTGCATTTTAGTTCCTCTGTTCTGTCTCTCAAGTCAAACACATCAAACCTCAGACAAAAATCATTAAAAGCATTGGCAAGTACACTCCGATGTAAAGCCTTCCAGCTTAATGTTGGTCCTGTTTGCACTTTGCGGTGTGCCTGCAATTTTTTCCATGCTGGACCACGCTGATGCAAGGTTATCCACGGCCAGTTTGCTCTCGAATTTAGTTTTATACTTCTGTTTAGCCTTCATGATTTCCATTTCCACCTGCTTTTTGGCTGCAATCATTTCAGGAATTTCCCCCATTTTAAAAAACATTTTTTTCCTCTGTAGACTAGATTTAACATCCTTGGACATCCAAGGTCTGTTATTAGGAAAGATCTTAATCTTTTTTGAGGGAACGATCATATCTTCACAGAAAGTAACATCAGAACAGACAACATCTGTGAGTTCATTGATATCCTCGCATGAATCTTTGAACACATTCCAATCGGCGCATTCGAAGCAGCCCTGAAGACAGGCGACTGATTCCTCAGACCAGGTTTTGATGTCTTTTCCCTCTTTAAGACAGTTTGATGTGTGGGAAGAAGGAGTACACAATTATGGTCTGCGGATCCGAGAGGGGGCATGGGGATAGATTTATATGCTCCTTTAACTTTCCCATAACAGAGGTCCAGAGTCCTGTTGTGCCTTGTGGGACATGTAACATATTGATAAAAATTAGTCAAGGACTTTTTAAGGAACACATGATTAAAATCTCCAAGAACAAGGCTAGGAGCCTCAGGGGAGATGGATTGGAGTTTTTGAACAACAGCAGATATGGTGCTGGTGGCCGTGTCGAGGTTTGCCTTGGGGTGAATATATACAGTTGTTATAAAGATTTGGGGGAATTCATGGGGTAAGTAGAATTGGCGGAGCGACACTGACAGGGGCTCGACGTCAGGCGAGCACAATCTCTCTCTGACAGTGACAGAGCTGCAGTAGCGCTTGTTGACGTAGAGGCACACGCCCCCTCCCCGTGCTTTCCCTGTCAGCTCCACTTGCCGGTCGAGGCGAAAAGGAGCTCCGAATCCATCCAACGATAGGTCATTGTCTGAGTCTAGCTCAGTGAGCCAAGACTCCGTTAGTGCTATGACACAGCTGTCTCTGTTTTCCCGAAGAAAGCGGACATTTCCTTGCAGTTCATCGACTTTATTCCGCAGGGACTGAACGCTAGCCAAAATCACTGCGGGGAGGGGGAGCCGAGTGAGCCGCTGTCTTCTCAGTCTCAGCCTGACCCCGCCTCTCCTGCCCCGCTTTCTTTCCTTGATTCGATATGATTGAGTGTCATATTCAATAGTTTTATTGCAGTCCCTCCGTATGAGATCAGGAAGCTGGAGGGATAGCCTGGAGATACGATCTTGAGTATTCCATTGCAGCAGGAAGTTACGAGAATATTGAATCCTCGGATGCGAAGGAGGAAGTGAGACGCCAGTACAGATGAGAAAGAAGTTCATCGAAGTCCACAAAGCAGTAATGATTAACAACACCATCGTAGCCGAACCGAAGCTAGATGTCTAAAAGCACCAGGTCGCGACAAACGGAGGTGTTCCAACACAGAGAACACACTAAAAACTCCATAAAACATACCAACAAAGGACGCTGAAACAACCCTACTGCTGGTCGCCGCAAACGTGCGCGCCCATACGCGCTCAGTGGGATTGAGCCCCACAGGGCTGGAAAGTGGCCCAACACTGGGATTCTCACTGGCTGACTGCAGGAGAGCCCCGACTGAGCCCTGAAATGGCTCCTCCAGCAGCCAGCTGTTGTCTTCTCCTCCGGTCAGTACCCACCTTGAGTGACGGCACAGCCTGTCTCAGATCCTGCAGCTCCTTCTCTCTCTCCTGGATTCTCTGCTGGAATTTACTCTGTGTCGCCCCCAGCTGCTTCTGTAAATAAAACATTTTCTGTAGTAACTCTTACATTGTAATAATGAGATCATACAGCTTTATTTAACAATGTTTTGATATTCTGAATTAACTTATTTAATATATTCGGTGTACAGGTGACATGCACTGGATTAATATCTAAGCGTGTGAGTGAACAGGTTGCTCTAGTTTATGTTGATTCCCGTTCAGGGAGGGGTGAGAACAGAGAGAGAAGATTCACTGCAGCTCTGACTGATTTTGAATTACAGACTTCAGACCTGGAAACACTGCAGTGTTCAGTACTTCTGTTAATGTATTAATATGTCAGAATAAAATGTCCATAATCAATATTTATACCATGGTCTGAGTGAATACTCGATTCTGATTGGCTGCAGGATGTCCGTTAAAAGGTGTAGTAGGACACCTGTAAAAAAGTTCCGGTCATATCGCCTGATTGTTCTAAATTATTGCGCTGGCTCAAACGCTAGTTCGTAACCGTGGCAACAGAAACTCAGAACGTACGGGTCGACTCTCGGACGCCGGGCTGGAGACACGCCAGATCATGTCTGTGACGGGACATCGCTGTGAAAGCAGCCTGCAGGCTTATTGGGCTCCGTCAGTCCAGGAGAGACGAGAATGGAGCATCATTTTATCGTCCCGCAACGTCCTAACCAGCAGTGGTCAGGGTCCACAAACGTTAGATCTCCGTCCTTCAAATGCCACTATGATGGACATGCCAGTATCTTTATCAAATTTCACGATCAACGGCAATGTTGAATTTAACTTTAAATAGTTCGTCGCCTGTCTTTCTGTCTTGCTTACCTTAATTACTTACTTGTTTGATACAGAGTGAATGCTGGATAATATTTATAAGAACGATTTCGAATAGACCTACTTGCTTAATACACATTTAGTGATCAGAGTGAATGGTGGATAATATTTCTTGCAATAAAAACGATTTAGGAAACTATCTGTGGACTTTGATTCTTTGAAAGTCAAAGAGCAGGTTAAGTGCATAAAGAATAAAAATGGATCGCTGCTATATGATAATAAGGATATTGCGGACACCTTAAACGGTTACTTTGTTGAGAATTTTACCTTAGAGCGGGTCTTTATTCGCCAGAGGGCTTGTCCAATGCTCAAGATTATTTAGCGGAAATTGAGGTTAGGGATAACGTAGTATTAGACAAGTTGCATCAACTAAAGGCAGATAAGGCGGCGGGTCCTGATGGCTTATATCCTAGAGTGCTCAGGAAGTTAGTGAGATCATCTTTAAGCCGCTATCTGCCATCTTTAGACGGTCTTTAGAAACTGGAGAAATACCAAATGATTGGAGACAGGGCAATATAATACCAATATATAAAAAGGGGACCGTACTGAGCCAGGTAATTACAGGCCAGTCAGTTTAACTTGCATTGCATGCAAAATATTGGAATCTATCATAAAAGATGAGCTGGACTTATTTCTTGAACGTAACAATATCTTGAGGATAGCCAACATGGTTTTCGTAAAAGGAAGGTCATGCCTGACAAACCTTCTGGAATTTTTTGAAGAGGCCACCAAGACTTATGACCAGAGCAGGGCTTATGACATCATATATTTGGATTTTCAGAAAGCATTTGACACAGTACCGCATAAGAGACTAATTTTTAAAATGAGCTCCATTGGAGTTACAGGTGGCATTCTGAAGTGGATTCATAACTGGTTGCAGGACAGAACACAAAGAGTGGTGGTCAGTGGTATATCATCTGAGCTAGGTAGGGTGGGGAGTGGCGTCCCCAGGGATCGGTGTTGGGACCCCTGCTGTTCCTCATCTACATTAATGACCTTGATAGGAATATTGAGAGCAGATTAGTGAAATTTGCAGATGATACTAAATTGGGGGGCTTGGCAAATAGTTTAGAGTCCACTAAAGTGATTCAGGATGATTTGGATAGAATCCAGAATTGGGCAGAAATGTGGCAAATGAAATTTAATGTAGCAAAATGTAAAGTAGTACATGTAGGTAATAAAAACATTAGGACGGGATTACTTCATGGGAGGTTTTAAACTGGAATGTGCTCCACAAGAGAAAGATCTGGGAGTGATTGTTGACCAAACCCTCACAGGCTCTAGCCATTGTGCCGTAGCTGTTAAAAAGCCAATCGGATGCTGGGATACATTGCCAAAAAGTATTGAGTTCAAATCCAAGGAGGTGATGCTTCTTTTGTACAACACATTCGTCAGACCACATCCAGAGTATTGTACAGTTCTGGGGACCATGCTTTAAGAAAGACATAGAGGCTTTAGAGAAAGTTCAGAGAAGAGCCACGAAGCTAATTCCGGGTATTAAAGATGAAAGCTATGAGAAGAGGCTGAAGATCCTTAATCTCTTTAGTCTTAGGAAAAGGAGACTAAGGGGTGATTTGATTGAGGTCTTTAAATATGTTAAAGGGATTAACAAAGTGAATTATGTAGGATTCCTTCGACCAAGTGTTGTTAGCAGAACTCGGGGTCACAAATGGAAGCTGACTAAAGGTAAATTTAGCACTGATATTCGGAAATATTTCTTCACCCAAAGAGTAATTTCGGTGTGGAACAGCTTGCCTGACCATATTGTTGAGGCAGAGACCTTGGGAGTTTTCAAGAGCAGACTTGACTTAAAGCTAGATACCATTGAGTCATTGGTATCTGAAGTGATATATTCACGATGGTACAAAAGAAACTGGCGAGCCTAGTTGGGCTGAACGGCCTGTTCTCGCCATTCATGTTATGTTATGTTATGTTATGTTATGTTATAATTTTCAATAAAAACTGGAAAGATTGGGGTGCTCAAACTTTTGACCGTAGTGTAAAAAAAAAACCTACCACTACAACTACTACTACAGATAATAATAATAATAATAACAATTATTATTATTATTATTGTTATTATTATTATTACTATTATTATTATTAATTTGGCAAGAAATGTTAGATGGCGTCATTGTTCCATTTATGGGAAGCCAAACTACGAGGGCTACTGCTCACTCCAGCCTGAAACCGGCTATTTTCAAACGCAGGAAAAAGTAATGTCGGCGATGAACAAATAGCGACTGGGGACATCACTTTCATTTCTTTGTACTTGACAGGTTCTATTTTGATACCGATATTTCGCCTGTTTTAGATACGATCGTAAATATATCGAGCTAGTGCGAACAGTTGCTTGTATATACTGGAATAGGAGCTCGAGCAATTCTTTTATGCTTTGCAATTTTTTACTGTAAAATGTCTTCTCATGGACCCGCCCTGCAAAAAGACCGGTTGTTGCTGCCCTCAATGTGCTCTTTTGTAGCTGGTTTGAGCGACTGTACAAACGACAATACAGAAAAATCTTTCACTGAGTTTGATGCAGAAGAATTAGATTTATCTAACAGTTGTACAGTGGGGTGCAAAAGTTTGGGCACCCCTGGTTTAAATGTCTGTTACAATTAATCTCCAAGTGATTGAAAGCAAACCTGAACAGTAAATGCCACAAAGTTAAACATGACACCTTTCTGCTAATTTAAAAGCAAGGTGTCTTTTTATTTTAATTTTTTCTGAGTTTTCGAATGATAAGAAAGGAAAATGGGCCCTGTGCAAAAGTTTGGGAACCCTTTTGGATTATTCTTTGTTACCTTTTAAGAAGATGATTACTAAGGCCCAGACCCAGGTGATTTACCCTTTAGGGCTTCAATGAGTCAGGTGAATATAATTCCAGGGTTGAACTATATATTCTGAAGTAACTCCATGTCTTCTAAAGTATCCGACTGTTTTTGGCTGTTGTGTCTTAAAAACCATGTGTTCCTCTAAACAGTTGGCCAAGGATGTCAAAATGAAGACAATTCACTTCCACCAACAAGGAGAGCGACAAAAAGCTCTTGCAACATTTCAAACTACCTATTTCTACTGTCAGAAACATTGCAAGAAAATGGAAAATAAATGGAACAATTAAAGTCAAGGCAAGATCTGGAAGACCAAGAGAAATTTCAGATAGACTGGCCCGAGATCTGGTGAGAAATGCTCAGAAGAACCCCCACATCACTGCAAAAGAGCTGCAAAAAAGAGTAGCAGACACAGGTCTAGTTGTTCACAGGGCAACAATACATCGTACCTTAAACAACAAAGACATACATGTCAGAGTTGCAAGAAAGAAGCCTTTCCTATGACCTCAACTCAAAATTAAGTGTCTGAAGTATACAAAAGAAAACCTGGAGAAACCTCAAGCCTATTGGCACAATGTGCTTTGGACTGACTAAACCAAAATTGAACTTTTTGGCCACAACCAAGGAGGGTATGTTTGGAGAAAAAAAAGGGTGAAGCATTTGTAGAGAAGAACACGTTTCCAACTGTTAAGCATGGAGGTAGATCCATTATGCTTTGGGGTTGTGTAGCAGCTGGGGGCACAGGCAATATTGTGCGGGTGGAAGGAAGAATGGATTCCACCAAATACTAAAACATTATAGAGGCTAAAGTTCAAAGCTCAGTCCAGAAATTGAAGTTGAAGAGACGTTGGGTATTCCAGCAAGATAATAACCCGAAGCATACCTCAAAATCCACCATGAAGTACCTCCAAGAAAGATGGATGAAGGTTTTTGAATGGCCATCACAGTCCCCAGACTTCAATATTATTGAAAATCTGTGGAGAGACCTCAAATATGCCGTGCATGCAAGAAGGCCAAAGAATATTTCTGAGCTAGAGGTGTTCTGTCAGGAAGAATGGGGGAAAATTCCAAAAACAAGAATTGAAAGACTTAGCCGGCTACAGGAAGTGTTTGCAAGCTGTTATAGTTGCCCGAGGAGGAGTTACAAAGTACTAGCTGACAGGGCCGGCTGCAGCCTGCTTAGACTGGTGGTGCAATGAAAATTGCTGGGGGGTAGAGACGTTTTCATTTTGTTGACGGGGGAGGTCGCATTTCCTTTTGTTGACCTGAGGGGCGAGATCGCGTTTCCCTTTTGTTGACCGGGGAGACGTTTCATTTTGTTGACCTGGGGGGAGACGCGTTTCATTTTGTTGACCTGGGGGGCCAGATCGCGTTTCCTTTTGTTGACCTGGGGGGGCCAGATCGCGTTTCCTTTTGTTGACCTGGGGGGGCGAGATCGCGTTTCCTTTCGTTGACCTGGGGGAGACACGTTTCCTTTTGTTGACCTGGGGGAGATCACGCGTTTCCTTTTGTTGACCGGGGGGCGAGATCGCGTTCCTTTTGTTGACCTGGGGGGAGACGCGTTTCCTTTGTTGACCTGGGGAGATCACGTTTCCTTTTGTTGACCGGGGCTTAGATCGCGTTCCTTTTGTTGACCGGGGGGACGCGTTTCATTTAGTTTACACTTCTCTTTTTCATTCGCGTTCGCAGTCCTTTTAATTGCGCTAAAATATCGTCAGTAAGTCAGGAGGCGCTGGGGGGCGGTCAAAACCTGGGGGGCGTAGCCCCGCCTGCAGCCCCCTACATCTGGCGATGCGAGCTGACAGGGTTCCCAAGGGTTTTGCACAAGGCCTTTTTCCTTGTTTTATTATTTTGAAACTGTAAAAAGTTAAAAATAAAAAAAGCTGAATTTTTTAAAGTTTGAATGGAATCAATAGCTTAAACGGTGGAGGAGTTAGTTGCCCAATTTTTGGCGGAAGAAGAAAAAGACGAAGAGGAAGTAGTGTGCTGCTACGCCGAGGCAAGCACACAATTAGAAAGATCAAGTCGAACTTCTTATTTTCGACGACGTAACAATTCTCTAGCACCATCTCGTGGTCACGACATATTCAACAATCTCCAATTGCCAGTAAAAGCAGTCACTCCGACAGACTCCGTGGCGACTGCAATGGGAGACAGTCATGTGAAGAACTGGGTTTTGTCTGGGCGCAAACCCACACGCCAAGCATTAGTCTCAAGGTACATAATATAAGTCTGAAATTTCCTGATGACTTGTTTATTATTTGCTGTTAGAGAGTTAGAGTACAGCCCCAATTCCGAAATAGTTGGGAAGAAGTGTAAATTGTGAATAAAATCAAAATGCAATGACTTTCAGATCACATGAACCAATATGTTATTTACAACAGAACATAGATGGGGCTCATCGGTCTAAAGCAGCGTACCATAAAGGCTGTGTACTTCCGCAGTGACCTGGGTTCGATTCGGCTTAGGTCATTTGTTGCATGTCTTCCCCATTCTTCTCCCCAACCTTCCTGTCTCTGTACAACTGTCAAATAAAGGAAAAAAAATTCCCAAAAAAAATCTTTAAAAAAAAAAAAAAAACAATAGAACATAGATAACATTTCAAATGTTGAGACTGAGACATTTTACATTTTCATCCACAAAATGAGCTTATTTCAAATTTTCTGGCTGCAACAGGTCTTAAAAAAGTTGGGACACAGGCAAAAAAAGGGCTGAAAAAGCAATGAATTTATAAGAGAATCAGCTGAAAGAACATTTAGCAAGTAATTTAGTTAACTGGCATCAGGTGGGTAACATGATTGGCTATAAAAGGGATGTCCTAGAGAGGCTGAGTCTCTCAGAAGTAAAGATGGTTCAGTTTAAAAGCCAGCATCTCTGATGGTATGGGGATGCATTAGTGCATATGGTGTGGGACACTTGCATGTTTTAAAAAGCACTATGAATGCTGAAAGGTATATAAAGGTTTTAGAGCAATATATGCTCCCCTTCAGACGACATCTATTCCAGGGAAGGCCTTGTGCATTTCGGCAGGATAATGCATAACCACATACTGCAGCTATTACAACAGCATGGCTTCGTAGTAGAAGAGTCCGTGTGCTGAACTGGCCTGCCTGCAGTCCTGATCTTTCACCGATTGAGAACATTTGGCGCATAATTAAATGAAAAGTCCATCAAAGGAGACCCAAAACTCTCCAGCAGCTGGAAGCTTGTATAAAACATTAGTAGGATCTAATTCCAATGGCTAAACTCAAGAATTTTCTCTCCTCCATTTTGTGGATAAAATTGTAAACTTTCTCAGTTTCAACATTTGCTATGTTATCTCTGTTCTACTGTGAATAAAAAACTGGCTGGAGTGATTTGAAAGTCATTGCGTTTTGATTTTATTCACAATTTACACTTTGTCCCAACTATTTCGGAATTGGGGTTGTATTCTATTCTGTTCTGTTAGTTTTAACACTCTGGTAATTTAGAATTGTCATGTTTAGCGAGTACTTGTCCAAACATGCCTAATTTATGTGGAACTATTAGTAACAAGAGCACTCAGAGAGCACAGCACCTCCGCCCAGGGCCCTAACCCTTACCCTAAACCCTAACCCCTAACCCCTAACCCGGATCACTCCCAAAATCTTATCAATTGGTCCATGTGTCATTTCTGGCCTTCTCTGAAAATTTCATCAAAATCTGTTCTTAACTTTTCACGTAAAGTTGCTAACAGACTAACAGACAGACAGACAACCAAACAAACTAACCAACGCCGGCAAAAACATACACCTCCTTGGCGGAGGTGAATTAAACTCATAGAGATTTATGATTAAACTGTACAGAAGTTGGAACTTCGCCTGTTCGTCTTCAGCACAATTTGATTGGTGGGGGAATATTCTTATCATGGTGTTGCACCATAGAGGTCTGTGTCGATGTCGAGGGTTCTGGGAATGTGCGAAGATGATTTGATTGTCCAATTCCCTCTCAGCACCGTGACCCCAACCAATCAAATGTCTCATTTGCAAATATAGTAATGCTCTTGACAGACTCAATGAGCAATTGTATTTGAATCACCTTTGCATTTTGATTATTTGTGAAATTTTTACAAAAACATAACAATTGTATGAAATGTCAAAGGTGGAATGAGGTAGAGTTTTTTTCTAATGTAAACAAGGTAATCAGAGATGGCAGACTTTACCCCATTCACACAAATATTGGCAAGTGCGGAAACACAAACAGACAGACAGACAGACAGACAAACAAACACACAGAGCCGCTAAAAACAGTACTTCACGCTCACTCCGTGGGATGAAGTAAAAACAACATAATTCACCCGCGGACGAAACATAATGAGAAAGATCTAATGGAATGTCTAGAACATTTTATTACACTTCCTATGGGTCCTCGACTAAAAGAATCTCTACCGCCATCTTGTGGTGTAGACGTTGTGTGCACCTTCACCTCCTGCTCCTCAGGGTCTCCAGCTCCAGCTCTTTCTAATCCCCTTGACACCAGGGCCCCGACCAATCACATGTCAGCACTGCAACTAGACCATTCAGTGCATTCTGGTCAATGGTCTCCAAACCGTGACCAGCACATGCGCCAAAAGCTCCCACCTTAGATACAGAAAGTTTGAGAAGTTCAGAAATGTCTGCATTCAGAAATCTGCTGCAACAGACCATAATTTCTTTCCAGGAGTTACTTCAGTCAGATTAAACTGCTATGCAGTAGATTACTTAAGAAGTCAAACACATCTGAAAAAGACACCTGCAGCTTTCCTGGATGTGAGGCTCTGCTGTGATGGTGACAGCTGGGAGCACCACTGAGTTTCATAACGGCCCCTCAGAACTCAACGAGTGTCGTCATGGAGACCACCTTCATTGTTTTATACAGTCAATGATGCAGAACCGTTTAGAAGTTTAATCTCTCTGGTCAAAAAACAATGCACAGGAGGAGATATGCATGAAAAGATCTGCATGTAACTCATACATTGTAGCATTACTGGAGCTGTCTGATGTATTTGTACAGTGAAAGAGACCCAGACAGGTCTGAGAAAAACTAAATGACCATTAATAATATATCACTGTGTTCTGTATCTTCATTCCTGATCCACTCACATTGACCCGTCTAAGAAGAGGACAGAGGGGGAGGAGTTTCTCTTTAACACAACCAGACACAGTTCACACTCCTAACACTGTTTAACATCAAGGCACATCCTGGGCCAGCAGCATCACCTCCTGTCCAAGTGTGAGGTCATTCCCATCTCCTGATGATCATGTTCATGCTGCACCTGGGCTAAGACCTGATCCTTCAATGCTAACAGCAGGAGTAATAAGAGGACCTCCACTCCGTCTGGGCAAAGACCTCAGTGATGGAGTACGCTGCCCTCTCCACTCGACGGCTCCACTGCTTAACCAGTTCCAGTGTGAGTTCAGCAGTGTGACGCCTCTGTACTGCATTCAGGCGCCTCTGCCTCACCCAGAACAGCAGAAACTCCTTTACAGGGTCATCAGCTCCCTGCAAGGCACACAGATCAGAGGAGTAAAAAAAAAAAAAAAAAAGTGTTTGATCTTTAACTTCATGCCATTCAGAGATCAGTTCATCTTCTACTTCCTTAAATATTCTCAGTAACAGAAATTTTGACCAGGGGTGCCTTAACTTTTGCACACAACTGTATGTTCAGCTGCCCCAGGGTTCAGGCACTGCAGTGAAGGGGCATCAACATCTCTGTAGCTCTTTCTGCTCCTGTACTTGATCACATGACCAAAGGCAGAGAACTGGGCAGCCCATCCCTGTTTAGCAGGACCTAACTCTGCTGCAGAGTAACTAAAGAGATTGCTGTCAGTATAGACCACACACTTATGTCCCCACAGGTACTCCTCATATTTTACAGTCACAGCCCATTTGAGGGCCAAGAATTTTGACTTCATCAAACTGTAATTAGTCATGGTGTCCCCTGCAGGCTTAAGGCCACAGCTGACACAGGTTTGCATCCAGCTCCAGGATGAAGGGTAAGGAGACGTTAGCATAGGCTAACACTGGGGCTGATTCCAACTTCCTCTTAAGGGTTTCAAAGCTCCACTCACACTCTGCTGTTCTTGCTTCTCCCAGAGTCGCCATTTGGACGCTGCCTCTGTCTTTCCTGGGTCAGTGGACACACCTTTGATGATAATAACATGCGCCAATACCTCACTTCCTGTTTGAAGAAAGAACACTTTTCCCGCTTGGCTTCAGATCTTTTTGCTGTGACAACACCATTATAGTGTCCAGCCACTCTAGGTGCTCTGCTACAGTGGAGGAGAAAACCGCAACATCTAGTTAGAACAAACAACAAAGATCGACAATGTTGGGCCCCAAACATACTTTCCATCAATCTTTAAAAAGATCTGGGAGAAAAGCAGAGCCCAAAAGGTAATATATTTCACTCAAAACACCAAAGGGGTGTGAAAGATGGTTGTCTTCTTGTCCTTTTTGGTGAGAGGGATTTGATTAAACCCCCCAGCCAATTCATCATAGGGAACCTGAGGCCCTAGAGAGAATATCCGTGGACTATCCAATGCGTAGGAGGGGAAAAGAGTCTTTCCACATGTTGCTGTTTAACTGTGGTCCACTCACAGGCTGTCATCCTGCATCTTCAGCAGAACAGTGGGAAACACACAGGAGCTGCTAATTTCCCAGATAACCTATGACTAACGTTGCTGGTGAATGTGGGTCTTCACTGGCTCATACTTAAAGGGAGAAATATTCATATATCTCTGTCTTACAGGTGTGTCATCCAGCTGCAGGATGTCATGGGATATTAGATGAGTACATCCTATATGACCTTCATGAGCTAAAAATACAGAGCTGTGTTTCAGCAAGGACCTGAACTGCTGCTGATGCTGGTTTTCATGTGCTGACAAATCAACAGTACTGATCTCCTCCACAGTAGCAGCAGTCTGAGAAATGACTGCAGCTGAAACAGTTTCCCTCATCTCACTGACACCTGCGAGCAGATTCACCACAGACATGGCAGAGGGTACCAATATCAGTACGAGGGTACAGAGGAACATCAGCAGTCCCTACATTAAATATGAGAATGTGCACTGTACCTCAGTTCTCTCACACCAAAGCGGGGGATGCCAACAAACCAGCAGGTAGCCCAGCAGTAGGAAGTCCAAACAGCACCGTCACCCACATACTGCTGAGAGCTAGTAGCAGCTGCAAGCTTTATGGTGCCACCAGGCATTCTGAAGCTCTTTCATCCTTCATCCTTACTCCCACCGAGCCAGTTAGGAGGCAGATGTATGTGGGCTGGTGACAGTATTGCTGTACTTGCTGGATTTAACTGGGAGACTCTGACACAGACAGCAGTCCAAGATGAGCAAAGCCACGTTGCACAAACACTTTCCTGTAACACCACATAAGGAATTGCATGCCTTATACACCTGGGAAAGATCTAAATGAATAACTGTCATGTCGTGCCTGCCTGCCCAGAGACCACGCCCTCTTCACCCAAAACTTTCCACTTCCTCGTTCAAACTCCCCTGAGTACTGGTTACCTGCACCTGCCTGGATTCCTATTGAAAACCCAAGCTTTCCTCAGATGGTCACCAGGTGTCTACAACAGTCCTGACATTTCCTTGCTGCTGTGCTTTTCGTCCCTGCTTCTACTCCCGCGACTGTATTTTTGAGTTTGAATGGTTTTTCCTTTGTTTGTTTGTACTTCGCCATGTGCTGCTTTTGGTCATTGCTTTTGGATTCTCCTTTGTTAGAAAGTTTAGTATTGCATTTAGAATATCTCCTGTGCTTTGATTTTTGTTTAGTTTTATTTGTTTTTTGCTGATTGTATATCCTCTGAGCGTTTGTGTTTTCCTTTTGTTATCCTCTTTAGAACTTCTGAGCGTTTATTATTATTATTATTATTATTATTATTATTATTATTATCTCCTTCAGTTCTTTTGCCTGTTTTTAGTTTAATATTGTCTAGTTTCTATCTGAATTTACTGGCCTGACCCTTGCTAATGTTTGACTGATTACGATTGTAGCCTTTGTCCCGTAGTACTTCTATTTTGATGTAAAAGAGCCTGATCTGTGCACTAACTTCTGGATTGTCTCTCCATGTCATGTTCCCTGAATGTCCCCTGACAATAACAAGAAAGGTTGCTTAAAGACCAATGCCCAGGCCCGGCGCTAGAACAGGAAATTGGGGGGGCACAGACACGTCCGTTTATGACAAGAATTAGTCCTGACGAGTTCTCAATCATTTTCCTTTACTGACACATTTTCCAATTATCGTAATTGGCAACTGAAGACACTGTTTCTCTCCATATGCGATCTAACAGCAATGAAATCATGGGCTAAATTCAGTACAGTGGCTGAACCAGAACTGATAATTGGGGTGCACAAAACATCCGTTTAAAACAATTATTAGTCCTGACCTGTTCTCAGTCATTTTCATGATTAACAAAATGTTCACTCTGAGAGCGCTCCACACTTAACAGGTGCTGCTTGTTCTCCCCGATTAGGTAAGATGACAATCATTCATCTGGACGCGTATTTGCTGTATTCAAATCAGTGTCATTCAAAATTGCATACCTGCGCAAATAGCTTGAGCCGCACGCTTTTTATAGCCTATTTAACTGCTGAGTGCCACTTTTTGGGCTGGGCCGAGCAGCGGCCAGGCCCCTATAAACGCAAATGTCGCTGAGTGAGTGAGTGCCTGAGTGATCAAGTTCAACAATTGGCTGGCCGGCGAGGAAGAAGTTCAGCGATTGGTCGGCCGGCGGGGAAGAACTTCAACGATTGGTTGGCCGGTGATCGGCTGGCTGGCTGTCCAGCGATTGGTCGGCCGGCAGGGAAGAACTTCAACGATTGGCTGGCTGGCTGGTCGTGGAACTGAACGCGCCACACACATTTATGCTTGTGATTATCCCGTCCTACCTTAAACATCCTTCAGTCCAACATGGGAACTAACTTTACACAATGTTGGAAAAAAATTGATATATACTGTTACTGTGACTACAGCTGGACTATTTACGTACACTAAAGTGGCGCCGGCACTATTATATTTCAGTATTTTCAAGAATACCGGTATGATGCCCCGACTGGTTTCCAAATTACCTTATACCCTTAACGCGTTCATGAGTTGGTTCGCTGAACGAAGCGGTTGTGGTGGCCACTCTGATTGTAGCCTATATAACAGTGACTGTAACCGACACCAATGAAAACAATACATTTCAGAAAATATTAAGTGTAAAAGATGGGGCCCAGCTGGATTCGCCACCCCGTCATTGAGGTAGCTACTTCTTCACTACGTTGTTGTACTACGGCAATGTAATACGAGCATTAGCCTACTTGAAACCAGTCTAGCAACAGGCTGCAATAATCAGACAAATGCACTGTTAAATAAAAAACTTTTATGTACATATAGAATGTTCACAATGTGCAATTTTGGACGCCAGTGAATGTTTTTGGTGGTATTGGTCGTAATTTTACAAAAATTAATGCGTATTTTCTTCTAATGGACAGCAAAAGGTGGATTAAATATTAATATAGCGGATGCATATGCTGCCCTTGCCCTAGCTAGCATCCAGGTCGTTTAAAAATCTCAATTCGATTTTGTTGCATTACGAGCACAATCCGACCATTATTAGGCTAATCTTCTTTCACGCTAGATTGGTTCGGTTTGTTTCAGTCCTCCATGCTTGTTTTCTCTGGTACCTGTTGCGATTTCCATAGAGATAGAGGAATGTAATACATCGTACCAATCTAGCGTGAGAGAATCATAACAATGGTCGGAATGTGTTTTTCAATTTCCCTTTTCAACCGATACGACAGTTAACAAGCTCGGAGGACAGTATCGGTTGCGAGATTGAAGAGGGAAATTAAAAACACCATTGTTAAGATTCTTTCACGCTAGATTGGTACGATGTGTTACATTCCCCTATAACCCTTTTGAATTTCGCAGCCGGTACCAGGATTATTTCCTTAATCTTCCTATACGAGATAAATCGGGTACAATGAAGGGACTTCGGATACACTATCATACAGAGGTGTACATGTACTTACGTTACATCACTTAAGTAGTTTTTTTTTTTTTTGAGGATGTGGAATTCCAAATCTTAGGGTTCACTCTAGGTGGCAGAATAAGCTCAAAATTTTTAGGAATTGTGTGGTTTTTCTTTTGACAGTGTGTTCCACATCGGTCTTCCTAGTACAAGCCGAAGAGAAAAACTCAGCTAATTTAGGGTGAATTTCCTCACCACTGGCCTCGGCTCCCACAAATATTTCACTCGGTGCTTCCCAGCTTGTATCGTCGTCAGACCCGGCAGCCATATCACATTCGATAAATACGCCTAAAGAAGGAATTTCCCTTGAGTTTGACTTGGACAAATCCATAACCAGGTTGCGACCACCTGGGCACAAAGTAGAAAGTTTGTCCAATATATCAGAAATACCGAGCTTCTGTCACAATACATCTGCAATACATCTGCTTCATCCAGGTTATCCAACGCCCGAGCAGGTCGAGCTAGCCGAGGCTTTTTAGACGTGGCTTCGCCATCGTCCGATTTTCTTTGTGACTTGCTTTTACAAGCAGCTTTTTTGGGCTTCTCATTCCCTGTCTTAGAATTTGGGAGTTCTGCCAAGCACGTGGCTGCGTCATCGTGCTTATCAGGTAAAGCCATTATAGGCACCCCATTCTCGTCAAACCCCTCGAAACGAGGTAGGGCATTCTCGCCCTCATCCGAGCCATTTGTACCAGGCAAACGTGGCTATACACGGCACATTAAGTTGGTGATCAGCGCAGTCTTGATAGCCCATTGTTTCAGAACAAAGAACCTATAATCCGATCTATGTGTGAACATCTGAAGATGAAACTATAAAATACATGCTGTCAGATGCTCACAGTTTATAGGGTGCACGGGGTTTCCTGACTTCTTACAATGTCACGTGTGAATATGCAAGATGACCTTGTCATGCAAATGTGACCCTGAAAGGCTGAAGGCTTACGAAGAAGAATATATATTGTGAGCAAGTGGAATGCTCAGGAGCTGAAATCCTTTGACGCAGTGCCCCGGAAAAAACATGCAGACTGGAGACTGAGATCTAGTTTCAATATAACACGACACATTGGGCTAACAGTAGCGGAAAGCGCAGATTTACCCTTGAACTGTTTTTATTTATATCAAAGGTAAGAAAAAATTTTTGCTCATCTCTGTAGAATGTAAAATGTATGCCGGCTGTTCTTTGAGTGTGGTGTCGATTAAAATGACAGGGCTTATATCGTTTGATTCTGTGGACTTTCCTCTTTCATTTGATGTATTGTTCCTATGCTAGCACAAATTCAGTAGAAACACTAGCAAGTGAGCGTTGATCTTATTTTATACTATGTTTTGCTACATGCTTATTTACTTGCTTGGTGCTTGAATTGTGTTCGGTTGAGGTAAAATATCAACATGAGCTTTTATGGAGTTTCTTCCTCAGTTATGGATATGGTGCTGCAATAATGAAAGCTGTACTAGAAACCTGCTGTATTTATGCGTAATGATAGCCCACGGTACAGGGGCGTTTGGGTTTAAAGTGGGAGCAAGCAATGTATTTTAAATACTACGCAGCCAATGGATAACTGACCTCCCTATGGCCTCGTATTGGAATAACTTGGCACGTAATAGCCCCGTGGCCGCTACGTATGTTACGAACTATCCTCGCTTTTTCAGTAGCTTGCGAATTTACAAAAAAATTTTAACACTTTGAAATTTCCACCGTGTAAAAATCGACCCTGCGAACACTAAAGAACTGCTGCGTAAACTCTAAATAACTCGCCTCACATTATCCTCGTACTCTGGATAACCCGCCACAAACTTTAAAAATCAATTTACATGGCGAGTTATTCATCAAAAATACCCCGGTGAGACCGGTGCTTTTGTAATTTTTACTGAATCATTTGTTCACATGGCCATGCCCGGCAAAAAAGACCGGTCTTTGCTGTGCTCGAGCGTAACTTAGGGTTATGCAACGAGCGTAATGTGCTTTCCTGGAGTTGGTTTGAGCAACTCTGCCAGCTACAATTGCGAGGGCAAGAGGGAAAATTCTTTCAGTGAGTTTGATGCAGAGATATCAGATTTGTCTGATGATTGTAGCAAATGTATTTTGAAGGAATTATGCAAACATGCGGCATAGTGGAAAATTATAAATGGGCTATGGTAGTGCTGAGGCTTAATAAAGTACAGCTAAGAACAGAATCAAACCGCTCAAGTTCTGAATCACAGAATCACACCGCTCACTGATGTGCACCCTACAGCTTCGCCACAACGACTCTGAGTTATGCGCAGACATTCGAGTTTATGGCTAAAACAGTTGATCCAACAGAGATTGTAGCTAACGCGCTTCTTTCATACTCCTGCTTCTATCCAAGGGCGTAGGTTTGCATATGTACGGTAGGGACATGTCCCTACCAATATTTTGGGAAGCCAGATTGTCCCTACCAATATTTCAGCAAACATGTTCTTATCATCTTTCCAAATAAGCCATGTTAGACCCAGTTGTGGAGGCTACGTCTCCAAGACAACACATTTACGCATTCTAGCGTTTGATTGGTTGAAAGGGAGGGGCTACCTAAAGGCTATGAGTCAAGTGGAAATGTCGCTGCATGCAGGCAGAGAGGAGAGGAAAGGGCAGGTGATGTGCTGACAGTGCAGCGGTGAGTTTTTATCCCTCAGCCCCGACTAAGGGGCAGGGGGGTATTGCCGTCACGTGCGATGTCCGTCCTTCTGTCTGCCTCTCTGTCCCCGATAACTGGAAACCGCCTTTGTCCATCAACACCATTTTGCTGTGTTGCTTGGTCTTGTGTACCTACAGAAGCTCATTCGATTTTGACGGCGCTTGGATGTTCAGTATGGCCGCCACAGCCGCCATCTTGAATTTTGTATTCCGCACGATAACTTGAAAATGCCCGCGTCAATCTACGCCATTTTTGCGCAGTTGCTTGGTCTTGTGTACTTGCAGAAGCCTATTAATTTTGATGGCACTTGGATGTCCAGTATGGTTGCCACAGCACCATCTTGAATTTTGTCTTCCGCAAACGCCTTCATCAATTTATATTCATTCCAATAATCCCTAAGGGGTAACACCCGCTTTGTGGGGCTATTTTGGCTGTCAGTCGATTCTCCGTACCTTAAGCAGGCAAATAGTTTTGTCTTTCCTTTTCTCTTCGGCCTGCACTGCTTAACACACTCGCAACTTTGTCCATACCATAGGCGTAGATTTAGGTAGGGACTTGCAAACATGGCAAGATTATCCCGACCAACTTTTGGTATATGGGGAAAAATGGATGAAACATAACATTGTAAATGTAACATACCCCAGTCCAAAGCGCATAGAATAAACAAGATTATGAATTGGCTTACCAGCTGACGTAACTATATCCACACAATTAGTTACACCTCCACTCTACCAGAACTGGAGCAGATTTTGTGATGGCGCGGAGGTTATATGATGCGGTGAAGGCTGTGAAAAATGAACGAATTTCAAACATTTGCTAATATTGAAAAACCTGCCCAATAGTCATGGAAACACTGAGGATGCAGTTGCATCCGAGCCTGCGTGTCCTTGGTATTTGTGGGCGAATTGAATCCGAGGCTGTGGCGAAATGATCGATGCACTCGTCTCAATCTAATGAAAGGAACGCAATTACAAACCTCAATTCCAATTAAGTTGGGACATTGTGTAAAACGTGAATAAAAACAGAATACAATGATTTACAAATCCTTTTTGACCTATATTCAGATGAGTACACTACAAAGACAAGACTCATTTTGAATTTGATGCCTGCAATGTGTTCCAGAAAAGCTTGGACAGGGGCATGTTTACCACTACGGTACATCACCTTCCCTTTTAACATCAATCAGTAAGCGTTTGGGAACTGAGGACACTAATTGTAGAAGCTTTGTAGGTGGAATTCTTTCCCACTCTTGCTTGATGTACGACTTCAGTTGCTCAACATTCCGGGGTCTCTGTTTTCGTATTTTGCACTTCATAATGCACCATACATTTTCAATGGGAGACAGGTCTGGGCTGCAGGCAGGCCAGTCTATTACCCGCACTCTTTTACTATGAAGCCACGCTGTTCCAAAACCTGTATGTACCTTTCAGCATTAATGGTGCCTGCACAGATGTACAAGTTACCTATGCCATGGGCACTAACACATCCCCATCCCATCACAGACGCTGGCTTTTGAACCCTGATAACAATCTGGATGGTCCTTTTCCTCTTTAGCCTGGATGACACGATGTCCATGATTTCCAAAAACAATTTGAAATGTGGACTCGCCAGAGCACAGCACACTTTTCCACTTAGCGTCAGTCCATCTCAGATGAGCTCGGGCCCAGAGAAGCCGGCGGCGTTTCTGGGTGCTTGACATATGGCTTTCACTTTGCATGGTAGAGTTTTAACTTGCACTTGTAGATGTAGCGACGAACTGTGTCAACTGTTAATGGTTTTCCAAAGTGTTCCTGAGCCCACATGGTAATGTCCTTCACAGAATGATGTCGGAATTCAGTGCAGTGCCGTCTGAGGGATCGATGGTCATGGGCATTCAATGTTGGTCTTCGGCCTAGCCGCTTATGTGTAGAGATTTCACCGGATTCTCTGAATCTTTTGATGATATTATAGACTGTAGATGATGAAATCCCTAAATTCCTTGCAATTGCACGTTGAGAAACGTTATTCTTAACTGTTGGACAGTTGTTCACAAAGTGGTGAACCTCACCCCATCCTTACTTGTGAACGACTGAGCCTTTTGGCGATGCTCCTTTTATATGTAATCATGACACTCACCTGTTTCCAATTAACCTGTTCACCTGTGGAATGTTCCAAAAAGGTGTTTTTTGAGCATTACTCAACTTTCCCATCCTTTTTTGCCCATGTCCCAGCTTTTTTTGAACGTGTTGCACGCATCAAATTCAAAATGAGTGAATATTTCCAAAAAAATAAAGTTGATCAGTTTGAACTTTAATATCTTGTCTTTGTAGTGTACTCAGTTGAATATACATTGAAAAGGAATTCCAAATCATTGTATTCTGTTTTTATTCACATTTTACACAACGTCCCAACTTCATTGGAATTCGGGTTTGTTTAATCGGGGTGGGGTGATTGATTTCTCTACCGCTGTACTTTGCATAGTCGAGAGGAAAGTTTTCTTGTTATAAACGACAGCAAAGCTAACTCCGTCTCAGTCGGAGACAGTAAAATTCTTCACATGTTAATCTACACTACAGGCCAAAAGTTTGGGGCCACCCTCAGATTTTTAATGGTGCACCAAGTGCAATGTGACCCTTGGTTTTGGGGAAGGCATTTATACAGCATGCCTTCTTGTTACATAACAAGATTTTATGTCACTAGGACGTGAACAATGTTAACACTAAGACATTGGAACTCGATTATAAAACATTGTTGCCAATGATCAATCAGTCAAGACAGCTTTAAAATGTGTTCTGAGGTCTGAATTCACCCAAAACCCATTTGGTTACCTATATTTTATGCACTGAAGTCATTTTATGTACAAAAAATAAGGAAAGAACAGTTGATTTGTGATTTTTTTTAAATCTGAGGGTGGCCCCAAACTTTTGGCCTGCGTATCAGTGTTTCATCATCAAATAAACATGTTGGGCCTCCGTTAGACATACTTAACCCCTTTCTGCAGATGTAGACGCTCGCGTCTATGGAACTGCAAATTTAAGCACGCAGTTACTGTACTCGATCACTAGATAGCACCCCCGGATCAGTCTCCTTAGGAAAAGGAGACTAAGGGGTGATTTGATTGAAGTCTTTAAATATGTTAAAGGATTAACAAAGTAATTATGTAGGATCTCCTTCACTAAGTAAGTTGTTAGCAGAACTCTTCGGGTCACAAATGGAAGCTGACCAAAGGTAAATTCTAGCACTGATATTCGAAATATTTCTTCACCCAAAGAGCAATTTCGGTGTGGAACAGCTTGCCTGGATCTATATTGTTGAGGCAGAGACCTTGGAGTTTCTAAGAGCAGATTTGACTTAAAGCTAGATACCATTCAGTCATTGAGTACCTGAAGTGCTAGATTCACTTTAGGTACAAAGAAACTGGCGAGCCTAGTTGGGCTGAACGGCCTGTTCTCGCCATTCATGTTATGTTATGTTATGTTATGTTATGTTAGTTATTGAATATTCACAAGCAAGCAGAGTTCGAACGCGGTTTTAGATATGGGGAAGTCTAATTCAATTTCTGTTTTTTCAAGAGTTGCATGAATTAAACTCCCCACAAGCCTGAGGTGCAAACTGGTCAATATCCTTGCCCATAGTATCGATCCAGCAGTTTAAAAAAATGATCTCTTGCGACAGAAAAAATTGTTGTCTTCTGTAGCAGCCACTTTAGCGAGAGTGAGCCAACAGTATTCCAATTAGTGGTTCAGAAAAATCAGTTTTCTGAAGCAAAAAATTTGACATGGTATTGATTCTCTCAAATTCTACTGTCGATTACAGTCAACACATACAAAAAATACGTAGTTCCCTACCGTGGATTTACATGTAGATTCCTTCATTGACAAATTCAGCGCTTCCTTATATCCACTCAAGTACCGGTGTTGATAGCCAATCACTCAATTATACACTCAGGCTCTTCTGGCGTGAATCTGGCAGTTATAGTTCGCCCCTCATGAAACTTCCCCGTAACAATGTATTGATTGTCCCATTGCTTATCCAATTCCTGCGTTTAAACGCTCCACAGTAAGGAAACACATTGATTGGACAAACACAAGATATTGCTGCTTCATGGCTATCAGCAAGCTCGGTTGTATCCTGTCTACGTTGCGCACATTACGCGGCAGCTGAAATAGACGCGATTTATAGAAAAAAAGACTTGCAAAACTGGCCTTGAAGTGTTCAGTTACATTTACAGGATTTAAATGAGATAAGGACATGGTCAATGGGAATTATTTTGAATGAAACAGGACCGGAGGGTTCCTTCTACTGGACACATCAGTCTCTGGAGGAGGGATTCAATGAAAAGGTTACGCTGCTACTTTTGCTTTTTGTTTTGGAATGTATACCGTATTCAACAAAGTCGAATACCGAGGTTTTTTTCCTGTTTAAAACGTGAACTACCCATGCATTTGGGTGGACCCCCTGGTGCGTTCATTGCACCGTTCTGTTGAATCTAGGGAGGCATATATTGTTTGATCTTCCCTGAAAGTGGAATGTCTGTTCTGTTAAAATAAGGTATATTTCAGAATTCAGATATTACTGAGTTAGTGAGTTGTATTTGTTCCTTATTAAGTGTTGAAATGAGTTTGTGAGCTCGCACTGGTAGCTTTCATTGCAGGGTGAATGTTCTGACCGTTCAATCAGCAGTTTATTTAATGAGTATGTGTGCTGGCTTGGGGGACTTTTGAGGAAAAACACAAAACTCTAAACTTTATTATGGAGAAAAAGGTGTTTTGTGTTTGAAAGGTTAACAGACCACTGATGTTCAACTGCACTGGTATTGATAAATTCATGCTAAACTCATCCAGAAAATCATTAGTTCATATTAAATTTCATGCCTCAAAACTTTATTTGTGTTAAGTACATGATTATTTTATGATTTGACAGTGCACCATTTTGAGGGATCTCAGACTTTGGGGAGCCACTTGGATAGCTGTATAATTTGGCTAACAGCATGTAGGTAATCTAGAATGTAATGTTGAAGATGAATTCTACTTGTGGTCAAGGAGTTTATGATCCCAGAAATGTATAGATATAAGCCCCAGCAGTTTTTTCAATTCTCAGTATTATTATTTTTTTATTTTTTTTTTTTTTGCAATTTCAATGGTGAATTCTCATGAAGTTTTTTTATGTTTGCAGCCCATTTTCTACCAAAATCATGAAAATAAACTGAAATACCATGTAATTCTAAGTGCTGTAAGTGTCTTTTCTGAGTTGAGCCACACTTTTCCTCTTTATGAAGCTTAAATCTTCAATTATAAAGCATTAAATTGGGTAACCCATAAATAGCAAAATTTGGCTTCTGCGCAAAGGGGTTAAGATAACTGCATTTTATTAATTGTAATTGGTGGTTACGCTGCATACTTCCTCTTGATGTGATGGGAAATATCTTGCTTTTTTTGTTGAGATTTATGGGAAAAAATATGATCACTCAAATATCCAAGGAGCACTCCGTAGTAATGGAGGCTATTTTGATAAGCTAGGTAGCAGCTTTATCAGCGTCTTAACGTCGTTGAAAATGCAGTCAAAGAAAAAGCACACTAATGGGAGAAAAAGTAGAGAGGAAGATGAGACGAGGGTAAAACTGCCAAAAGCTGAAAACTATTTTTGGCTGTTCATGCGATGTGCAGCAGGATGACCTTTTTCTGGGGCTACATGCCATTGACTTATTGTTTCCAGCTCCATCATTTCACTGATGCAAGACGGACGGTGACTGGATGTTAGTACGTAGTTTGCACCCAGTTTTTGTTTGAACATAGAGTGGATGCTGATTTGGAGATTCTACATTTACAAAAAGGCATATAATAGTAGGGAAATTTGAGTTTTGCAGTGCTATAAATTTTGGAAGGGGTCAGAAAAACAGTTCTTCACAAATTCTTTGTGTTAACTGTTGTTTAACTTTGCGGAACTTGGTGGTCAAGTGGTCCAGACTGACAGGTGGATCAGTAAGGGTTTCATGGGGATCCCCTGAGATGGATCTGTGGTGGGCGTGATGGAGCTGGGGAGTTTCAACAACTACAGAATTAACCTGTTGTTCCTCTGGCTGCGCTAAGTAACTGTCTGTTATTCTCTGTATGCTCCCTATCATAGTTTTGCCTGGCATAGTGATGTCATGTTGTGTGGCATTTCCTAAAAAAATGTTAACTTTACGTGTGGGACAAGAAACACTTAAAAAGCTGACAGTTAATTGTAAGTCCCTCATCCAATGACAGATCTACCTCGGGTTCAAACAGCATTTCAGTTCTCACTTTCAGATCTGTTTTGCAAAGACAGGTGATACAATTTGTTTGTCCCCTGGAACTACAGTAGATGTGCGCCCTATTCTGACAAGATAAGGAACATTCTCAGTTGTAGCCCCCTGAATGACATTTTAACAATGCTTCTACTTTTCCTGATCCTAGCCTTAGTGAGTTCCTGAGCACCGCAATGTTGTCACTAAAGCTGAACCTGATCATGTTTGCTTGATAACATCTCCACAATGGCATTAAATCCTATGATGGACCTCTGAACTATGTCCCTACTCACTAGCACTGGAACCAGAACATCATCAGACACTGTTTCTGTCGCCTTTGGATCACACAGACTGAAGCTAACTGGTACCCAGCCCCAAAATGGGATTTCTGAGCCATTTGCAGCTCTTACGTCCAGTAGTTCATCATCACTTAACAGTTCACTGATGGGACGGATTTCTGCATCAGGTAAGTTTTGGGATTTCCACGCCTCACTCATGATGGACACTTGTGCTCCTGTGTTCCACAAGGCTTGAGTCTTCACAGTGTTCATTTTGCACCAGATTTAGGCATTTTTTTTTTTCTAATAAGCTCTGCAACTTCGCTACGTTTAGTCATGGGATTGAATGAACCAGAAGATTTGTCTCCTTTGGGTCTCTCATGTGACTTGGAAAATGCTGTGGTGTGACGAGTGGGCGTTGTCTTTCTTGACCCCTTCACGGTGCCCACATTTACAGGTTCTGTTTGAGAGTTCAGTTTTGAGTCATGTTGGGACTTTAACTCTGAGGTCATGCCATGTCCCCCTGTCACAACCTCTGCGAGTTTTCCGACGGTTTCTGTCTGCCCCCGACTCTGCAGCCTTTAGCCCAATGAGTGTCACTACCACACTTAAACCAATGGTTGCAGTCTTTTTTATCCTGCTGACATGCTACACACCGTCTCTTAAGTCTCTTAAAAACGTTAGCTGGGGCTTTGGTCTGATTGACATCACTGTTTTGTCTCCCACTTTGGACAGTTTGCACCAGGGATGCTACTTGCCCTGTGAGTTCCCTTATTGCTGTGTTGCTCTCGTCTATTTTTGCAAATAAAGGATTCTCTCTAGTTGGCTTGTTTGGTTTAGCCGTTACTGTGGTTGTAAAAGAGTCATTTTCATCACCAACTTGTTCAACTGTAATCAGACTTGCTCTATGAGCGGCTTTATTTGTGACTTTAATCTTGTTTATGTATTTATTTTTATTTATTTATACTGATTGAGAGCAAGCTCTCTTTTGCAACAGAGCCCAGTAGCAAAAAACAGAAAACACCAAGTACATAAAATAAATTCAAACGCTAAATTTAAAGAATAAACTAAACGCGAAGTAATTGTCTAACTTAGTGAATTGTGTGATATACAAAGTAAGTCAGAGTTGTTTTCAAGGACTGAGGTACACTGTCGCCTGCTTTTTCTGTAGCTGATTTAGCTAACGAACTATTGTAAGCTCTCAACGCCAGGAATATATCAAATTACCGGGATATCTAACTATCTGGCTTGGTTTCATACTTGGTCGCTTGCCTTTCATACAGTCTTCCAGCCAATAAATATTGACGTTCACGGGGTTTTTAGTCCCTTCGTTCTCTATCCTGACCGCATTACGCATAAACGCATTACTGCTTGAATATTAACGCGAACCGGGGTTTTTGTCTTTTTCGCATTTTATTATCATCGAAGGGCTCTGCTGATTAAACACATTGCATATTACGTTATTTTTGTATTTTCCTCCGGTTGCGGTGCCTTGATCAGCTGATTAAAGTTTAACTACTTGTTTGAGTGCTTAGCGACAGCTTGTTGGGGAGGTACTGTGTATAGTTCGCTCACGAAGTAAACGACTTGTTTATTCGGTCCGTTTTAATTAAAGGAACCGAGGCTTAACTCTTATCTCGGTTACTCTTGGTTGTATTTGTGGCTGGCTAGCTAGATAGTTACTGTTTGCTTTTTGGCTGGGGATCTGAGATTTAGTATTTAGTCAATAGGACAGCAGTCACTTTAGTCAGTCTGCTCGTTACCTTTTGAATTTAAACGAAAGCTTTTACAGTGCTCCGCCTCCTCCCTCCTCCAGTTTCTCCTGGGCGTAGTATAGCCAGTCTTTTTATCTAGGTTCTCAGCTAAGCCTTGTGAGACTTTTAGGTTAGTATATTCATCGTACCGGTCTAGATAAATTCAAGTGGGCTTATTAGGAGTGCTTATTATCGATAGAGTTTCTCAATTTGGTATTTCATTTCTGTTCACTAAAAACTAAGCCCCCTGTTAAAAGAGGCTTATCCATTCACATAGTTTCCCCACGGTTTCTATTGTGACTGCTGCTTAGGGCTTCTCAGGTTAATTAATTAATAAATTGTGGTTCCTGAGCGTCTGTCTCGGCATTAGTAATTTCTTTTTGTTATCTAGGGTGAGCGAGTTCATTAGGTAGGGGGGTTCAAAAAATGTGGCCAAACTATGTGACGGTTGCAGGATGATCGCACTTTTGGAAAGAGATTTCAGGGTGGGTTTGTCTGTCACGGTGCCAGCTAATTGAGCATCTGGAGAGCAAGATCCTTGTTCTTCAGGGCCAGTTAATGACACGACATAGTTCCATAATCAGTAGAGTTCCTAGAGGAACTAAGTAGTATGTCGTTTAGAGAATGGTCTGTATGCCCAAAGCAGGGTGGTGTGGGGACCCCAGAGCAGGCAGGGGAGAGAAGTTGGGTGACGGTAGGACGTCAGGCGCAGGAAAGGGCGTGCACACCGTGACAGCGACAGCTCCTCCAGTGGTTGAGGTGTCCAACCGATTCCGGCCCTTGCAGGAACTCGAATTGGCCCCTGACCCTGAGAGTGAGGGGACT
Source organism: Gymnothorax javanicus (assembly GCA_029692085.1). Lineage (NCBI taxonomy): Eukaryota > Metazoa > Chordata > Actinopteri > Anguilliformes > Muraenidae > Gymnothorax > Gymnothorax javanicus. Next base: position 6,490,102 of record CM056210.1, on the reverse strand, counting down.
GATGAGCAGCAGGGCACCCTGTTGGCCTCTACCCCTCAGAAAAAGAGAGTTATTGATAGTGGGGACTCAATACTTAGAGGAATAATAGACAGTTTAGTCTGTTCGGCGCGACAAGGAGTCTCAGACGGTGTGTTGCCTGCCTGGTGCCCAGGTAGGAGACCTCCTGAGGCGTCGGACAAGCTCCTGGCCAGAGCGGGGAGGATCCAGTTGTCATGGTCCATGTTGGGACTAATGACATAGGTAAGGGGTAGGTTTGAGGTTCTGCAAAGCAAATTTGTTGAATTAGCTGAAAAGCTCAGGAGCAGATCCTCCACGGTAGTGTTCTCCGGGATTCTACGGTACCACGTGCAAGCAGAGGGAAGCAGAACTTTATCTGGAGGTTTAACACGTGGCTCACGAACCTGGTGTAGGAAAGAGGGGTATAGGTTTATGGGGCACTGGAACTACTTCTGGGACAGGGGTGACCTGTTCAAGCCGGATGGGCTACACACCTGAACCGGAGGGCACCTTTGCACTGGGTCAGCGTATGTTGAGGGTAGCAGAGAGTTATTTAAACTAGGGACTTGGGGGGGGGCAGGGAGGTTAGAGAGTGTTACACAGAGGGAAATGGAGACTGCCCTGATGGAAGCTGACAGCGTTACATGCACTATTGATGATATATTTTTAAAGCAAAAAGCATGGTGAGGGGCTTTTGAGCAGCAGGCGCATGGGAAATCGAAGGAAGAGCGTTCATGATAACCTGAAATGTTTTTATCTAAATGCAAGAAGCATTAAAAAATAAATTTCAAGAACTTGAGGCCGTTATGATTAGTGAAGGCTATGACATAGTTGGGATTTCAGAGACATGGCTTAGTGAAGAGGATGGAGATGAATATAATGTAGAAGGTTATAAGCTCTTTAGGAAGGATAGATGTAATAGGCGAGGAGGGGGTGTAGCACTCTATGTGAGCGAAAACATAAATGTGCAGGAAATTCCTGAAATTGAATATTCCGTGCCCTGTGAAGATATCTGGGTCAGGCTCACTGGCAAACACGAGACTGGTTTAAACATAGGTGTATGCTATCGACCACCAGCTTTGGACAGTACAGTCAATGAAATGCTCCTTAAGAGGATTACGCAAGCTTGTAGAGGAGGAGGGACTATTATTATGGGAGACTTAAATTATCCTGGTATTGATTGGGAAATGGTGAAAGGACAGGGTAGGGGGGAGGAAGAATTTCTAGATGTCATAAATGATAATTTTTTTTGGTGCAGTATGTTAATAAACCTACAAGAGAGAAGGCAATTTTAGATTTGCTGCTCTGTAATGACCCAGATAGAATTAGCAATGTTGAGGTACTGAGCCACTTGGGACAAGTGATCACTCAACTATTAATTTTGAGGTTTCATGGGAAGTTAAAAGGTGTCTCCAAAAACAAAAATTTTTTAATTTTAGGCGAGCAAACTTTGACAGGATGCGGTCATATCTAAGTGAAACAAAATGGGAGACACTCCTGGACTGTGAGTCTGTAAATGAGATGTGGGAAAGATTTAAGGGGGTTTTACTTGATTCACAATGTAAATTCATTCCAAAGGTGTCCAAAAGTAAGCTGAAAAAAGCAGAATCCTCAGTGGATGACAGCAGCTATTCAGAGGAGTTTGCGGGAAAAGAGGAATCTTTATAAGATATACATAGAGGATAACAATGAGATTACTAAGGCCGAATTCTGTAAAATGCGGCTGTGGTCAAAAAGGAGCTGAGGAATGCTAGAAGACTGTATGAAAGACAAATTGCAGAGGGGCAAAAACTAACCCTAAGCGCTTCTTTCAGTACTGTAGCAGAAAAAGGAAAGTCAAAGAGCAGGTTAAGTGCATAAAGAATAAAAATGGATCGCTGCTATATGATAATAAGGATATTGCGGACACCTTAAACGGTTACTTTGTTGAGAATTTTACCTTAGAGCGGTCTTTTATTCGCCAGAGGGCTTGTCCAATGCTCAAGAGTATTTAGCGGAAATTGAGGTTAGGGATAACGTCGTATTAGACAAGTTGCATCAACTAAAGGCAGATAAGGCGGCGGGTCCTGATGGCTTATATCCTAGAGTGCTCAGGGAAGTTAGTGAGATCATCTTTAAGCCGCTATCTGCCATCTTTAGACGGTCTTTAGAAACTGGAGAAATACCAAATGATTGGAAACAGGGCAATATAATACCAATATATAAAAAAGGGACCGTACTGAGCCAGGTAATTACAGGCCAGTCAGTTTAACCTTGCATTGCGTGCAAAATATTGGAATCTATCATAAAAGATGAGCTGGACTTATTTCTTGAACGTAACAATATCTTGAGGGATAGCCAACATGGTTTTCGTAAAGGAAGGTCATGCCTGACAAACCTTCTGGAATTTTTTGAAGAGGCCACCAAGACTTATGACCAGAGCAGGGCTTATGACATATATTTGGATTTTCAGAAAGCATTTGACACAGTACCGCATAAGAGACTAATTTTTAAATGAGCTCCATTGGAGTTACAGGTGGTATTCTGAAAGTGGATTCATAGCTGGTTGCAGGACAGAACACAAAGAGTGGTGGTCAGTGGTATATCATCTGAGCTAGGTAGGGTGGGGAGTGGCGTCCCCAGGGATCAGTGTTGGGACCCCTGCTGTTCCTCATCTACATTAATGACCTTGATAGGAATATTGAGAGCAGATTAGTGAAATTTGCAGATGATACTAAATTGGGGGCTTGGCAAATAGTTTAGAATCCACTAAAGTGATTCAGGATGATTTGGATAGAATTCAGAATTGGGCAGAAATGTGGCAAATGAAATTTAATGTAGCGTAAATGTAAAGTAGTACATGTAGGTAATAAAAACATTAGACGGGATTACTTCATGGGAGGTTTTAAACTGGAATGTGCTCCACAAGAGAAAGATCTGGGAGTGATTGTTGACCAAACCCTCACAGGCTCTAGCCATTGTGCCGTAGCTGTTAAAAAAAACCAATCGGATGCTGGGATACATTGCCAAAAGTATTGAGTTCAAATCCAAGGAGGTGATGCTTCTTTTCTGTGACAACACATTCGCCAGACCACATCTAGAGTATTGTGTACAGTTCTGGGGACCATACTTTAAGAAAGACATAGAGGCTTTAGAGAAAGTTCAGAGAAGAGCCACGGGTTAATTCCGGGTATTAAAGATGAAAGCTATGAGAAAAGGCTGAAGATCCTTAATCTTTTTAGTCTTAGGAAAAGGAGACTAAGGGGTGATTTGATTGAGGTCTTTAAATATGTTAAAGGGATTAACAAAGTGAATTATGTAGGATTCCTTCAACCAAGTGTTGTTAGCAGAACTCGGGTCACAAATGGAAGCTGACTAAAGGTAAATTTAGCACTGATATTCGAAATATTTCTTCACCCAAAGAGTAATTTCGGTGTGGAACAGCTTGCCTGACCATATTGTTGAGGCAGAGACCTTGGGAGTTTTCAAGAGCAGACTTGACTTAAAGCTAGATACCATTGAGTCATTGAGTATCTGAAGTGATATATTCACGATGGTGCAAAAGAAACTGGCGAGCCTAGTTGGGCTGAACGGCCTGTTCTCGCCATTCATGTTATGTTATCTCCCGTCCTGCCTCGTGACCCAGCTTGGTGCAATCGAAGATCCGCCTCATCTCCTCACCCAGTTGGTTGGCGGACTGGGCCTTGGGGTAAATCGCCTCCCAAGCTGCAGTAGCCCACTGTTTGGCTCTTCCCGTGAGTTATGCGTGATGATAAACGCGGCGACACGGCGCGCATTCAGTGGAAAAGGAGGAGGGCTGTAAACTGAATATGAGATCACATTGGGTCAGGAATGCACGACATGAGCCAGGGTTGCCGTCGTACCTTTCAGGGGGTGGCAGACGTGGTTCGCAGACAGGCATCGGAGGAGCGGAAGCAGGCATAGGTGCAGGAGCAGGCATGGCATTGACAGTGGGCTGGGGAGCGAGTTGAGGTTGCGAATCTTGCGAAGAACGAGTGAGGTCCACCATCTGGAGGCTCATGGTCTGCATGTGTTGCATAAGTGCACGAAGCTGGCGCTCTTGAAATTCCAGCTGGGCTCCTTGCTCTCTCACAGCAGCCTGCAGTGGCTGGTTACTCGCTGGCTCCATGCTGGTCAGAACGTAATGTGAGGATTACGCCAGGAACCAGAAGCACTGTAGTCAAACCTAGTCAGATAATCATTTCAACGATTCAAGGTCACTTAAGTGAAATCAATGTAAGCATCATAGGTGTGACTGTGAGGATTACGCCAGGAACCAGAAGCGAGAACCAGTGAATGCAAAAATGGAGGCTTTATTTCTGAAGGGGGGAAACCCCCAACAGAGCAGGCAACGGTACAAAGTCCACAATCCAGTAATCAGAATCCAAAGGGCAAAATCCAGAAACGTAAACAGGGCACCAATAACAAAAATCGTAGTCAGACAAAAGAGGTTCGATAGACTGAGAATGTGGCAAAGTACAGGGAATAGGCAAAAATTGAAAAACAAGGACGGTCCAGTCAGAAAGGTAATCACTATGAAAACAAGGCGAGAGAAGCGTGGCAAAAGGAGAACATTCTGACAAAGAACTGCTGTAAGAAGACTCCTAATATACACTCATGGGAAGTCACATGCTTAACAAGACACAAGTGCAAGAAGTCAGACTGATTACGAAGGAGGGAACATGAGGGAGAACCTAATCACATGAAATAGGCAACTGCCAAAACGCGGACAGGGATCACGGGACAATCCTATGACAAAACATACAGCTCCGGTTAGGGAGTTCTAATGTGCACAGATAATGAGAGGTAGGACAGAGTGGAGCAGGTGCGGAGGATCCGCTGAATTGCAGCAAAGACTAAGATAAGGCAAGAGGCGGAGACTAAAACAGGGCGAGTGCTGAGAGCTTGTTAATCAATTAGTAAGTGCAGCTATACAATCCCTGGTGCTCGTTAGTAAGTTATTATATACAATGTTAGTCTGGTTAGTATCTTAACAAAATAATAAACTGTTAGTATGGGTTAGTAAAATAGCAAAGTAAGGTGAAGGAAGCAAACGAGACTAGAAGGAATGGTGGAAACCCAGAAACCATTAAATCACCTAAGCATGTGACACGCAGGACTGGGGTATGAGCTGTAGTAATTGTAGTAACAAAAGACCAGACAGGGGAGATAAAGTGCAAAGAAGGGCATGGTGGAAAACATGAACCGGACTATATACAGAAATATGGGTAATGGCAAAATGGCAAGACAAGGCAGAAACAAAACATGGAATGGAACAAAGTAAACAGAACATGGTAAAACAGAACAGACATGGCAAACTGACAGAATCATAACAGTGACACTATAACTTCATATTCAAGTAACATAGTCCTTCAGCCAGGGAGGCTGGTGAGTGACTCGCGTAGGCCTGGGTGGGGATGTGAGGTCAGGTGGTTTGATGTCCTCGTATGTGGTTGGTGCAGGTGTAGCTGCAGTGTCAGGGAATGCAGTGAGGTGGGTGGCCATCTGTGCGAAATCTGTGCACGGAGTTTAGTGAGCTCAGGGCATGCAGCACAAGCAGAGTCGAGGTCAGCAGCCGACAACGTGTTACGAGCAGTACAAAGAAGGGCAACAAACTCAGGGTCACTGTCATCTTCCTGAGCAGGAGCAACAAGACTGTCAGCGGGGGCAGCAGCAGGTAAGGGTAAGCGGGACATACAGTCAGCTGGGGCATTTTCAGCGCTGGGGCGGTAAATGACGTCATAGTTGAAGGACATGAGATGAGCAGACCATCTTGAAACACGCAGACCAGCACGACCGACGCCCTTTGTGGTCAGCAGCAGGGTCGCCAGGGCCTGGTGGTCTGTCCGTGGTGAAACGGTGCCCCCACAGGTAGGTACGCCACTTTTCAACAGCCCACACACAGCTAGGGCTTCTTTCTCCACTGTAGCATATTCACGCTCAGTGGCAGAAAGAGTTCGAGACGCAAATGCATAAGTCCTTTCAATCTTGTTTGGGCCCATTTGTGACAGTACGCCACCTAGGCCATAATCAGATGCATCTGTGGACACAATGATTTGCAGTGTGGGATTAAACAATGCTAGGGCTGGGCTACCCACCAGCATTCTCTTAACAGTCTCGAAACCGGCCTGTGCCTCCTCGGTCCACTGAACGGCACTGTCAGTTGGTCTCAGACATGCACGCATTGGCTCCACTATAGTAGCCTGGTTTGGCAGGAATTTGGAATACCATGAAAGCAGCCCGAGGAAGGAGCGAAGAGTCGAAGCATCAGTGGGTGCAGGAGTGTTGGCAATGGCCTGTATACGTTCTGGATCAGGTTGGAGTCCCTCAGCAGATACAATATGCCCTAAGAAAGGTAAGCTGTACTGGCGGAAACGACACTTCTCAGTGTTAAGCTGTAGGCCAGCCGATTTAAGACGGAGTAAGACTGCCTGCAGGGCTTTGTCATGGGCGGCCATGTCAGACCCATGTATTATGATGTCATCCAGGTAGTTCTCTACCCCCGCCAGACCAGTGAGGACAATGCTCATCATTTTTTGAAATGCAGCTGGAGCTGAAGCCAGTCCATGTGGTACACGGCAGAAACGAAACAATCCATCATGGGTAATGAATGCCGTTAGATCACGGCTATTTTTGTGCAGTGGCATTTGGTAATAAGCACTGGTCAGGTCAATAGTTGAAAACACAGTGGCACCTTTGAGGTTGGACAATAGTTCATCCATATGGGGCAATGAAAAGGCATCTACAATGCTTTATTGGGTTCTCGCAAATCGACGCACATGCAAATTTTGCCTGACTTTTTCTGTGTAACCACAATGGGTGACACCCACGCTGACGCATCAATGTGTTCAATTATGCCCGATGCAAGTAGATTGTTCAGTTCCTGTGTAACCGCATTTCGAACGGACAATGGCAGTCTACGAAGCTTTGGTGCACTGGTGTAACAGCATTGTCAACTTTCACTAGGGGGACAAAATTCTTTGCGCAGCCCAGAGCAGGTGTATATGTAGTGGTACACTCCAACACCGGCGCAGGGGAAATAATTGGGTCCGGAGATAGAACCTTGTTGTTTGCTATGTGCACCTGTAGTGCCGTCATGAGGTCTCTTCCTAGCAGTGGAGTACCATCGTTCACAATGTAAAATGTGCATGGAGCTGTACGACCATTTAGACTCACATTCGCGGACAAGTAGCCAAGGAAAGGGATGTGTGTTTTAGAATAAGTCACAAGCCTGACTTTGGGCCGCGTCAGCTGAATGTGCCTGAAATGGCGCATGTAGAGGCTTTGAGGCAGAATGGAGACTGAAGATCCAGTATCCACAGCTAGGTCCACTAAGCAAGGCTGGGAATGACTGCTGGCAGAGATTTCCACAGTGCATGTAATTTTGTCGGTCACACAAGCAGCATGTTCTGTGTATAGCACTAAAACTTCGGCTAGCTCAACTTCCTGTACTTAATGGGCCTTAGTCTGTGTGGAGCGACACTCTTTGGAAAAATGGCCAGTCTTTTCGCACTGCCTACATATTGCTGTTGCTGCTGGACAGTTAGCTGCATTAGCTAAATGAGCATCAGATCCATACTGACAGCATGTTTTTCTTTTGCCTTGGTAAGCAGGAGGCTGGGCATTGGCACTAGCGCTATTAGCCTGTTTCCCCCCCCTTCGCTTGAAAGTATGTTGCACAGCTTGTACTGGCGCTACACGCCAGTATCTGTAAGTGCTTTGGCTTGTTCAGCAGATTCAATTTGAGTAGCCAACGTCAAAGCCCTCTGTAGTGTAAGGTCAGGCTCAAGCAACAGTCTTTCACGAATTCTTGAATTGCACACATTTTCTATCAACTGGTCACGGATCATTTCGCCTGCACGATCACCAAATTCACAAGTTGCCACTAACTCACGTAAGGCTGCGACATATTGAAGAATCGTCTCGTGAGAAGCTTGAGCACATTTACAGAAAGCATGGCGTTCCGCCACTGTATTCGTCTTCGGGTTAAAGTGCGCCTTCAATGCATTTACGGCTGAATCATAAGTCGTACCTGTCTTGGGGAGAGAGTAGAAAATTCTTTGTCCCTCCGTTCCGAGGCAGTGCAGTAGGACCGCTCTTTTCCTGGCAACAGGCCAATCTTCCCTGCTCACATTGATAACTAGCAAATAATTTTCAAATATTTGCAGCCATGTTTTAAGCGGCACTGCAGGCTCACCGGGGCACGGAAGAAAAAAACTCGGAAAACGCGCATTTGCAGCCGTCATCTCCATAGAAGCAGACTAGGAATCTCGTCACCAATTTTGTAGTGTTTGTTGATTCAAGAAACGACGGCAAGGTAGGTATATCGAACTCATGGAATTTACTAGCGAAACATAGCATCCAACATGGTACACATACGGAACAAGATCCACAACTTTCTCAACGAGTTCCTAGGTAACTTCCTGTCGTTTATAGTTCCTCTTACAGTTCCAGTTAAGCATAGAACACAACAGCTACAAAGTTAAAAGCAAAGTAGAAAAAAAAACACAATAAAAATTAGTGTCACATATCTTAGCATCAGCAGTCAAAGGCCTTTCTGAATAAGAGGGTTTTTAGGCCTGTATTAAGGGAGTCCAGGCTCTGGGTAGCCCTCAGTTGGATTGGGAGGCTGTTCCATAGGCGCGGTGCAGCCGAGCAGAAGGCTCGGTCTCCCATGGTGGAAAGCCTGGTGCTGGGGACTCGGAGGAGCAGGCTGTTTATAGATCTTAGGGTACGGATGGAGGATTGTGGAGTGATAAGTTCTTGAAGGTAGAGAGGTGCATGTCCGTTGATGCATTTATAGGTGAGCAGCAGAATTTTAGCCATTTAGCCCTAGCCATTTTTCAATTCTCAGTATTATTTTCTTTATGATTTTCTTTAATTCAATGCACAATTTTCATGAAGTTTTTTTTAATGTTCGCAGCTCTTTTTCTCAACCAAAATCATGAAAAACTGAAATACGGTGTAATTCTAAATACTACATGTGTCTTGGCTCAGTTGAGCCATTCCCTTCCTCTCTGTGAAGCTGCAAACATGAATTCTAAAGCCTTAAATAAGGTAACACATGAATAGCCAGATTTGGCTTCTGTGCAAAGGGGTAAATGTCATCTTATGACGGCTATGTGCTATGGTGCCTATGACCGTATTATGTCAGTCTGATGTCCAACAGTTTAACTTATCCATTGACAGTGGCTCTATCAGCTATTTAAACAATTTCTGAGATGCAATAAACAAAAAAAGAGAAGAAAATAAAAAGGCATATATATGGTTTTTGGCCAGCCATTTAATCACCAATGCTTTGTACACATTTTTCCATTAATTGAGTGTCAAGACTAATTTTCAAGGCCAATAAATGCTGCTGTCAGGGTGTCATCCAATCCCAGTGCCAAGCTCTTTAATGAGATAACATTCGTTAGTAAAAGAATTAGCGCTAATGAGATTAGTTCAGTGTCTAAGGATAAGGGCAGAATGAGGGCTTCGCTGCAGAGAGAGCTACAGTATCACATATACAGGCCTGCGATTCCAAATCATAAATCTATTTTGAACACTGGTATTAATTATCAAACTAATGCTGCCACTGAATATTGATTCACCAAACACACACTACTTATTAGTTCTGGAAAAAAAAAACAAAACAAGAGATTAGCGAGGCCTTGAGAGGAGAGTTTAGAAATTTGGCGAGGATGTAATGCAGTGTCCTGGTGGTTAGAGGAATGTTGGCTGTGGTGTCAGCTCTAACTCCTGTTCCGAATCCTTAAATTTGATATATTTTATGTCACAGTTTTCAATTAACACAAAGGAGAAACAGGGTCTGCTTGTTCAAAGGATGGAACCTGTGTGTGTGTGTATGTGTGTGTATACAGGCATACATGTGGCTGAAATGGGAAAATGCTGGTGTGTTTGTGTGTGGCCAAGTGCAAGCATGTGTGTTTGAGCGTCAGTGAACAGATTAGTTTGGAGTTCAATTCCTGCCAAAACCTGGCAAACAAACAGGACTTTTTACAAACAAATGCCCTACGATTTACTATCTAACACTTTGTGACTTGCAAATACGACAATGATTCACTATGGTTGGATTCATTACTCAAGGCTCTGAGCTCAAAAACCTGTTAGCCAATGAGGAAACACCACCCAAAAAATCCCGCCCACACTAGAGGTTTGTGTCAGAGTTGCAAACAAAAAATCTGCCAGCGCAAACGAGAGAGTTGGAGGCATAACCGCAAATCTGATCATTGTGAAAGCGGCGGAGGGAACTGTGAACGAAAGGACGTACTATCAAACAACTAAAAGACAAATGGTTTACTTGATCACACAAACAATTTGTTTACAAGTTATAAGTTTCACCTTTGAGGTAACTTTTTTTGCTTCTGCGAGTTTTATTCTCTCTCAATTTTGAAATTTTTGTTTGATATCCAAAAAGTTTAGTTTCATCATTTTGACACAAATCTGATTCCATTGTTATTATCCCATCAGATTTAACCCGTTTAATCTCACATTTTTCCTTGCAATGTAAGTGCATGCATTTTACTCCTTAGACCTCCCTAAGACATAAACTGCAGGTATTTTTTGGTTTCATGATGGTTAAGTTCAAAGTTGCATTTTTTTGCCTAAAGCCAACAACAACACTTTTTGAGTTTCTAGAAGTAAAAAACGAAAAAAAAAAAAATCTGTCCCAAATGTGACCAGTGGGATTAAATGGGTTAAAGGAGCTGTGTCGCAGTTACTGAGTATGCTCACAACTTTAAACAGAGTAAATCCATTCAACTGCAAGTCAAAATCTAGAAGGTATTTTACTTCTTCTGTTATTATTGGTGATGGCAACCAGCTTATATTCTTCGTATCCCTTGGCTAAAGCGTAAAATCGCCCTTTGAATCCTCAATTTTTTATTTCCATATAAAAAGCATTATCCTGTGGTAACAAAAATATATAAATACAATCAATGCAAAAAAAGAAGGATTGGCAAGGGTGGAATCAGATTTTGACTTGCAGTCGAGCAGATTCTCTTTCTTACGATGTAAGTTCTGAGCATGTGCAGTAATCATGGCACAGCTCCTTTAACTTTGGGAAGAGACCCAATTAAGCCCAGGTACCATATAAGCCCACTTGGTATTTTATTTTGAAGCACATAAAAAATAAATACAACTACAAATCAATACAAGAAACATGCAAGTTTTCCCAGCAAATGCCAACATTTGTCTTGATTACGCCACTTTTTGTTTGGACCCGATCACCTCCTCCCTTCTTGAGTTACGCTTGTCCTTGCACTGCCATTATGCAGCAGCCATTTTAGAAGTGACCATGAAACTTCAGTCAAAAAAGAGCTGCCACAAAAAGTATTTTTCCTGAAATTTGTTCCTCAGAATTGCTAAGTATTCATGCAAGAAATTAAGAGTTGAATAACTCCAATGACATATTGTATGACATATTTCTCTGATATTTAATCAGGGTATTTTGTGCTTACAAAGTTAGTTCTGATAAGAGTCCGGTGGGGGCACAATCATATGGCCACAGTGATGGTCAGACAGAGAGATTTAGAACAACCCCAATTCCAAAAAAGTTGGGATGCTGCGTATATTGTAAATAAAAACAGAATGCAATGATTTGCAAATCTCATATACCCACATTTTATTCACAATAGAACATAGACAACATACCATTTCAAGAAAAATATTAGCTAATTTTGAATCTGATGGCAGCACAAATCTCAATAAAGTTGGGACAGGGGCATGTTTACCATTGTTTAGTATCCCCTGTTCTTTTAACAACAGTCTGTAAATGTCTGGGAAGCGAGGATACCAATTGCCGAAATGTGAAGCCATGCCGTTGTGATGGATGCAGTATGTGGTTTGGCATTGTTTTGCTGAAATATGCAAGGCCTTCCCTGAAAGAGACGTTGTCTGGATGAGAGCATATGTTGTTGAAAAACATCTGTATACTTTTCAGCATCGATAATTCCAGAAGAGTAAGCTTCCCACGCCGTAGGCACTAATGCAACCCGATACCATCAGAGATGCCGGCTTTTGAACTGTGTGCTGATAACAAGCTGGATGGTCCCTTTCCTCTGTAGACCGCACGACACGGTGTCTGTGGTTTCCAAAAAGAATTTCAAATTTTGATTCATCTGACCACAGAACAGTTTTTCATTCTGCCTCAGTCCATAATAAATGAGCTTTGGCCCAGAGAAGATGGCGGCGTTTCTGGATCGTGTTGGCCTATATGGCCTCTTTGCATGATACAGCATCATATAGCTTGCATTTCTAGATTGCACAGCAAATTGTGTTCACAGACACTGATTTCTGGGAGTGTTCCTGAGCCCATGCAGTGTATTTCAGTGCAGAATCATGCCTGTTTTTAATGCAGCGCCCCCTGAGGGCCCGAAGATCACAAGCATCCAATATTGATCTTAGGACTTGTCCCTTGCGCACAGAGATTTCTCCAGATTCTCTGAATCTTTTGATGATAATATGTAGTGTAAATTCAAAGTCTTCGTAATTTTACATTGAGGAACATTTTTTCTGAGATTGTTCCACAATTTTTAGATGCAGTTTTTTTGATTGGTGAATCTCTGTCCATCTTTACTTCTGAGAGACTCTACCTCTCTAAAATGCTTTTTATACCCAGTCATGTTACTGACTTGATGCCAATTAACCTAATTAGTTGTAAAATGCTCCTCCAGCTGTTTTTTTAAATCAGTAAATCAGTACCACTTACTTTTCCAGCCTTTTGTTGCCCATGTCCCAACTTTTTTGAGATGTTTTGTTGCCATCAAATTCAAAATGAGCTAATATTTTTCATGAAATAGTAAAATGTCTCACTTTCAACATCTGATATGTTGTCTGTGTTCTATTGTGAATAAAATGTGGGTTTATGAGATTTGCAAATCTCTGCATTCTGTTTTTATTTACAATTTACACAGCATCCTAACTTTTTAGGAATTGTGGTTGAATGATAAAAAATCATTTGGAGTTCTAGCAATAGAGAAGATAACCATACAGAGAGGAACATTGTGAAAACTGTGTATTTCATTCATTTTTAAAATATTCCTAGATTATTCTAACTCTTCCTTAAATTACGAGGTTGTTTTATTTCCTTCTTTGTAAGGCCACCAAGCCAGAACTAGGTCTTCATTCATTTATATATTGGGCACATTTTTTTTTTCTTGAACTTAATCGATTGGGTCCCCTTGCCTTGATTAGAAGAGAAACATTAGTAGGCAGAGAGAAGATCATAGAGAATGGCTAAACATGATGGAGGCTTCCCAAAAATATCATGAGGGCAAGTGAAAGAACCTTGCATCATTAGCACAGGCCAGCTTCATTTAATATTAGTCACAGAACCAAGCAAAACGTTTTTAAAGTACAATTTTTAAAAAATTGTTTGAGGAAACAGATGAGAGAGTATCAGCTAAAATAAATATTTAACAACAATAACAACAACAACAAAAAACTACGGCCTTCCATGGTATAGCTTGGTTAGTCTAAAAATTGCAATGAAATAGTTTCATGAAATTTTGTTTCGCATTCGTTTTAAGAATCACAACTACAAAATACATGGTAAAGGAACAAAGTAATATCATTTATAGGAGCAAAGGTACACGATATGGACAAACGTATTGGTCCACATCTCTTAATCACTGAATTCAGGTGATTCATGCAGTCCCATTGCCACAGGTGTACAAAGTCAAGCATCTAGCTATGCTGTCTCCATTTATATTTGTGAAGAGAATGGGTCATTCTGAAGCACTCAGTGAATTCAGGCATGGTACTGTCACAGGATGCCACCTTCGCAAATAAGTCAGTTCGTGAAATTTCTTCCCTGCTAACTATTCCACAGTCAACTGTGAGTGGTATTATTGAAAAGTGAAAGGATTTAGGAATTACTGCAACTCAGACCAGAAGTGGCAGACCACCTGAAGTCACGGAGCAGGATCACTGAGTGCTGAGGTGCATAATGCTTAAAATTTATTGCCTCAATAAATTGAGCACAGCGGTAGTTCAGTCAGGCCATGGAGTCACGCCCTGCTCGCAAGCCTGCCTTCATTAGTGATGGTACAGATCGCAAGCCAAACCCACATCAGCTGACAGCTCACCTGATTCCCTCCAGGGACTCAATTGGCTAATCTTAAACAAGGTGCCCTATTTAAAGATGCTTTGCCTGCATTTGATTTCCGCTTTCTCTGCTCGTTTGCAACCCACCTCCACCCCAGCCCCTCATTTACATGTTTATCTGACTCATTCAATGACGACACAGCCACTGATGCTCTGTTCTGTACCCCGGGGGGTTACTGCTGTTCTCTCCACCAATGGCATCACACGTATGCAGGAGGGGCAGGTTTTGGCTCTCCTGCCCACTGGCTCTTCATGCACACGCATGGTGGGGCGGAGGCCCAGAACAGAGCCGTGCATAAATGCATGTATTGCAAATAAATTTGCTGCAAATGATAATATAATTCAGGGTTTTGATAAAGTGGGCCTGACTGAAATGCAGTTCACACTTCCTCTGGCATCAGCAGTAGCACAGAAACTGTCGCCAGGAGCTTCAGGAATGGGATTCCGCGTGGCCGAGCAGCTGCACATAATTCTGACATCATCAAGCCGCAATGCCAAGCATCGGATGGGGTGGTGTGAAGCACTCCGCCACTGGACTCTGGAGCTGTGGAAAGATGTTCTGAGGAGTAATGAATCACACTTCTCTGTCTGGCAGTCTGATGGACAAGTCTAGGCTTGGCCAAAGCCAGGAGAACTTGACCTGCCTGACTGCATTGTGCCGACTGTAAAGTTTGATGGAGGAGGTATAATGATATGGGATTGTTTTCTATGGGGTTTGGCTTGGCTGCTTAGTTTTAGTGAAGGAAAATTTTAGACATTTTGGACAATTGAATGCTTCTAAATTCGTAGGGACAGTTTGGGGAAAGTCTGTTTCAGTATGACTTCGCTCTAATGCACAAAGCCTGGTCATCATTTGGTGAGTTTGGCGTGGAAGAGCTTGACAGGCCTGCGCAGAGCCCTTAGCTCAACCCCATCGAACATCTTTTGGATGAACTAGGAGGGAGATTTTGAGCCAGGCCTTCTCATTCAACATCAGTGCTTGACTTCATAAATGCTCTTCTGCATGAGTGGGTGAAAATTCCCACAAACATACTCAAAAATCTTGCAGAAAGCCTTTCCAGAAAAGTGGAAGCTGTTATAGCTGCAAAGTCAGGGCCAACTCCTTATTAATGCCAAAGGATTTAGAATGGGATGTCATAATAGTTCTTGTAGGTCTAATGGCCAGGTGTCCCAATACTTTTTCCATACAGTGTTTATCATTTAGTCTAAATTACTCCTGCTAAATTTCTTGCATATGTTACCCGTCCCAGACTGGGTGTCTGAAATGAGTGACAGAATTAAGAGACAGCCGGACACAGGTTTATTTGTTAGATGTTCTGACAAATTCTTTAATTCATTTTTCTTTTTTTTTCTTGTCCTTAACTGTAACTCATTTGCATTATAACAAGTAAGTATCATTTTCAATCATCAGTCCATTCATCAATGCAAAGCCTAAACACAGGCACAGTCTCTGTTACTGATCTTCAACCTTAGATATTACACAGAAAATAATAAACTGGAATTTATATGGCTCGTTACAAAATCTTGTGTCTTTTCTCTTAACATCTTCATTTCACTAACTGAACTTTCACCGAACACCCATAGTGTCATCACATCAAAGCATTAATCAGTAACATTATACTCATTCACATAACTGAATAGTAAATACACTACCATTAATAAACATAAAGTATTCAAATAAGCATGTATAACTCATCAGTACGAAATGCCCTTAACCTTAGACAGTAAGTTTTCAGAACATTACGCTGCCTTGGGCGAAAAGTAATCAAATGCTCCGAGACGGCTATGATTCTGGGGACAAGCACAGAGCAGGACGATGTTTTTTAGCTAAAGGCATGGCTGAATATTTTGAAAGGTCTAGTAGGGGGGCAGCTTATAAGGTGTTTGTGGAATTCTCCCGATAAAAGGGCACTTATTTCAGTGTCAAACGTGGAAGCATTTATTTCTTTTTTCTCGATGAAAAAATACATTTGCACATAGGTGATCAGTTATGTAAGACCTGAGACATTAAGAAAGACTAACACTTCTTACGCTAACATTTTTATCAAACTATACTACAACACAGTGAGAATGCAACGCCTAATTTTTAAAATTCTAGCTGATTTTTTGAAGCCATCAAAATTACCACAGAAGAAATATAGTGGTATGAAGGTTAAAAGCTGGAATTTGTGCAAGTTCGGGTTCAAACCCAGTTTGTGTGTCTGTCAGGGGATCACTTCTCCAAATATAAATTTGTCATGTCATTAGTAGCAGTTTGAATGCATCACTTTAATGACATGCAAGTGCAAAGCAAGACATTGGACACATAAAAGGCACAGCGGTTCATCCCCATCAGCATCAGTGTCAGAATGCCACGGCTTACAGAACAGCAGAGGGAGTGAGCTTTGGGGATGCTGCTTGGGGGAAGATCTCAAAGAGAGGTTGCCGGCCGGTCCAGGGTCAGTTCATCCACCATCAACAGACTGGCACATTGCTACCAACAGACAGGAAGCGCTCACAACCTCCCTATGAACGCCATCAAGACAGGTGTGTTCTGGAGAGAATTCGGTTTGGTGGGGGGGTGTCGGGTCTGGGCTACCATTAATGTGAGATTTCGGGTAAAATTGTTTGTGATTCGTGGAGGTCTAATGGCACAGCAATATGTGGATGAGAATTTAAGACCATTTCTCCAACTGCTATTGAGCAATGCTGTATTGTGCCTAACCTGATGGACT
Source organism: Gymnothorax javanicus (assembly GCA_029692085.1). Classification (NCBI taxonomy): domain Eukaryota; kingdom Metazoa; phylum Chordata; class Actinopteri; order Anguilliformes; family Muraenidae; genus Gymnothorax; species Gymnothorax javanicus. Next base: position 6,473,282 of record CM056210.1, on the reverse strand, counting down.
TCACAATATGAGGTGAGACCTCAGTCACCCAAACCATGGCCTCTTCTGACTAAGCTGTCCAGTCGAAGCCAGGCTAAGTGAACATTGCAGCTAAGACCAATACCAGCCACAGCTTCTACCTCTATACTCTCTAAAAAGTTAGAATTGGTCAAGATGCAAGTAACTGCTCTCTCAGTACGATTTACTGAGCTGCTTCCCTTCATCTTTTGCTCATTGCAATTGCCTTTATAATATCTGTAAATATAGAATGTCTATTATTTGGAGCCTACTTTGTCTTTATATTGTTATTTTAATATTCTTTTACTATCTTTTTTCCTCATTATTTTCATTGGCTCTGAATTTGTGAAGCTAGATAGAGATGCATATTAATCTCCTATCAATAAAAATCCTGAACAATTTGAATTGATAATATTTATGATGCACTTTCACATAAGATGTATAATTATACACACCAGCATAATATACCAGGTCAGTAATAAAAAATCATTTTGCATATCTGTTAGTGTTTGTTTTTAAAGTTCACTTTGGTCTTATCTTATTATTTTTGTTTTTTTTATCGTAATTTTGTTCAAGCAGTTTAATTGGGTTTCAATTTTTATACTATGAGAAATTCATTTTCTTCTCCATATTCTCATCCCAGCATATCTTTTGGCGAGAGGCAGAAATATACCCCACAGGTAGCCAGTCCCATCACAGGTATACACCATGTGCTCACATACCTTTTGGGCATATTAGAGTCTCCACTAGCCTGATATGCATGTATTTGACTGTGGAGGAAACCAGAGCACTCGAGAAAACCCACGGAGCAATGGGGTGAACATGTAAACTCCATCGAAACGCGCCACGGGCGGATCTAAACCCACAACCTTTCTTGTTGGGGAGGCCGATCACCGTGTCAGCCTTTACTGACTAGAAGATGAAGTGGAAGACCAGATTCACTGTTTGAACGGCATGTGGATATATGATGAATCAGCAAACTTTGGAAATGAATTGATTCATGTATGTATGTGTTATAAATGTTTGATTTTGTTTTAATTATCATTATGCTATTAATATTATAAACCTATTTTTGATTATGATAATATAATAGTTATATCAATATTAATTAATAGTGTTATGATATCAATATAATACAAGCAGAACCTCCCAGGAATGCCAAGTGTCTTTAAAGTTTCTAATATTAGAGATATGAATATTACTGGTATTGTCATCATCAAATAAAAAAACAACTGGCTATGGGTTGACTGTTCAGTTTTCGTGTCAGCACAGATTTGTGCTGAAGTAACACGTGTTACTCTCACCGGACGGGCTCTCTCATTGTTTTCTATTAGAAACAGTGTCGAGCTGCCAGAAGAATTAAAGTTGAGCTAAAGGCCAAAACACTAAATTGCATGAAATAAATTCCAAGACGGCACACGAAAAATTATTCAGCAGGAAAATCTGGTGAAGGTACAGCACTTAAACATTCGGACATGCTGTTTACTTTGCTCACATTTTCCTGCTGCCTGATTGTTTTACTGATCCTGTGTGTGTTAACGGCGACGTTAATGATTGATAAAAAGTTATTTCTGACTGCTCAATCCATCCCTTGCTTTGGCGCCTATGAAAAGTGAACGCACTACACTAAACCTACCCGCGACGCTTCTCATTGTCTTCCTTGATGAAACAGATTGCATTCGTCGCTTAGGACCGATTTCAAAAAACCGTGACCCCCTTTAGCTCGCACTCCATTACACAATTCCGCATGGATATGTTGTCACTCAAACTGTCACCACTGTTTGCAGCGGAATGTTACATCTACCACGTACCGAGGAAGTACAGTCGGTGGAGCAATCGCAAACCATGTATTGTCTTTGAAGTGGCTAATGGACAAGTGATAATGCAAATCTATAATATTTTTGATCGATATGTAAATGATATGGACATTTACTGAGGAGAAAACATCATAGCAGAACCCTTAGTTCGAAGCGCATAATACTGCCCTGAATATCGATTTCATGACCTTTCTGGAAGCAAGTATTCATGTCAACGAATTTTAGAATGAGCAGATCATCCATCGGCTCTCGAGTTCCCTGCAACGTAACGCTGTCAGACGGTTTGTGTTGACGTTTACGTGAAATATTATGCAGCGAAAGGGTTTTACCGCCAATTTGTTTTGTAGCATAATATTACATCTGGCCATAAAAGCCCGCTTAAGCTTATACGTATTCCACGTAAACGAATAGATCGCTAGCACCTGTGAAGAAGATCCCGCCTTTAGCGCTAGCCAGCCTGGCGATTTAGGCTATCAGTCACTGTGACACCTGATTATTTCAAATAAAATCGAAAGGTCATAGGTCTGTGTGTTTTGCTGTCATTGCATTGTCATGTACCTAAACCGACATAGCAGCTTGTTGCCAGTGGTAATTTGCGCAGGCGAATTTCATTACATTACGGGCTGTTAGCTTCCCGGAAAATTAAACCATGCCTACGGGACAAGTTAATATTGTCTGCCGGTCTTCCTATTAAACATGGAGACGGGCCAGTACCGAGGCCTATTTGTTTGCTGCCTGTGGAGCCTGATTGTCCTGTATTATTGTTTTTGTCTGCTTAGGTTATCTTTTGGTACTATTTTCAAGTAAATGGGTAAAGAAAAATTTTTAAAATTTTTGTTGTATGTAATTTCGTTATAAGTATGTATTAGCATGCTAGCTTAGCTATGGAACTCCTGTGTTGTGACACGGAGCCCCGCGAACCATAACTCGCAATGCATTTTCATATAAAAACCGTATGCTAGTTTGGTATTTAGTACTGTGTTTCATCATTGTTTCTGGCCGGTCTGCCGATGTTCCGATTAAATTTCTGCTTTGATTGCCATTTACACGTTGTATTATTCAGCATATTTTCGCTGCATGCCTGCTTTATAGTTAGCGGACAAGCGTTTGCGTTGATGCGGATTTTGGTACGTATATTGTAGCTGATGCGTCCGCTTGACAGTCATCTGCGCTTGCTGGAATCACCGATTTAAAGATAGCGCAACGGTTAACCTCGCCTTCTGTGTCTAGTTAGTTCCGCTTCGTACTTTTGTTTACCTAGCTGGACATAGCTACATTTTTGTGGTCATTGTGCAGTATGAATGAATTTGACTAATATTATGTGGGCGAGCTAGCTAGGCCAGGCTGCCCGGATAAACTAAGACATGCCTGGGGGACCAGCGCATTGTTCGTCACGCTGCTCTTCGTGACAAATGGATAATCGCCGCGGCTCGCGAGGGGCTCATTTGTTTGCTGCCCGTGGAGCCCGGATTGTCGGTATTATATTGTTTTCTTTGTCTACTTAGGTTATCTTTGGTATTATTTAGCTTAAATGAATATAACTAAATTTTTGTGATGCTTAAAAGGTATAAAATATTTCATATAAGTAGTGTAGCCAGTATGCTAGCTGTTGATGTGGAACCTCGTGGTTGCGACACGGAGCCATGCTAATCATAATCGCAATGCATTTTCATAAAACAATATGCTGCCAGTATATAAGATAATTATGTCTCATAATTGCGTTATCGGTCTGTTGTACGCAATAGACAAATTGCAATATAAAATATTTACTGGTATTATTCAGTATTTTCGTCAGTATCGAAGCAAAAACAAGATGGCGGGCGTTTAATTTTTGTCCCATGCTGCTTAGCCAAGTAGAAACGTAATGCATGCTGCTTTAGCCAATTTGAAAGAGAGATATGGGTTGTGCATAGCCTCGCCCCATTGAAAATGAATGGGCCCATTCAGCTGTCAATGTGGGAATTTTTTCATTTTAATTGCTAATAATTCATAAACTATAATTAATACTGAAGTATGATTTTGAATAGCAAACGATCTGCATATATAGTAACAATTTGAAGTAAGAGTTGTATGGGCAAAGGAAAAACCTGTTGGAGGAGTTAGAAGAATAGAATGGGAAGAAAGAGAATAAAATAAAATAAAAATAAGTTGGAGCGATCCTGGAGAAGGAATAACAGCCTGGTATGTTTCACACGCAAACTAAACTAGAACAGAGAGTTTTAGAAAGATACTGAGTTTGCATGTGATAGCAATAATTCATCGCAAGAACAGATAGTTTATTTTACCCGTAATTTTCATGTAAGATAAGGTGCAAAGTGTCTTTCGCATTGATAGGCAAGTATGATAAACTATGATGACTGCCCACGTATGTCGAAGGAATTCAGGTAGCGTGTGTAAGGGTTAATTTAATTGCCAAGCTTATCATTAAAGTGTAGTATAATAAAAGCCATTGACATAGATGATCTTCATTGTTGTCAGTGTTTAGCCCAGTGATATATTTGTTTATTATCTATATACTGTTTTATATGGCTACGATCCAATTATCATCATTATCTATATTTCTGGTTATTCAGCATATGATTGGTGGCTAACCATTATTCCATCAAAGTCCAACTTACGCGGAATAATACAGGTCCGACATTTATGATCGCCCGCTTTAACAATATAGCAAATGAGATTTACAAAAAAGATGTATTAGTTACTTTCTTAAATTATTACTATTAATATAATTTTTTATGTATTGGTAACAGTAATTTCTGACTCAGCATCACCACCTTTGTAGCTATGTTTCAGGCAATTGAGATACAGGGTTCAAGGGTGCAGTTGTACTAGCTATGTTATTGGTGTCATCACCAACCCTGGCTAGACTTACACAATATGAGTGCAGACCTCAGTCACTCAAAAACCTATGCCTCCTCTTGACGGTTGTCCAGTCGGAAGAAACAATCATTTTACCAAAGCCACAGCTTCTACCCCATACCTCTAAAGACCAATAAGACGTGCACTGCTCTTCTCTAGTACGAATTACTGAGCTGCTTCCTTCATCTTTTTTAAGCCTGGCTGCAATTGCCTTTTATAATATCATGTAAAATACAGAATGTCTGTATTTATTTGAGCCTACTTTGTCCATATTATGTTATTTTTACTCTATATTTACTTTTAAATTTTACTATCTTGTTTCTCATATTATTTTCATTGGGTCAAACTCCTTGTGAAGTGATAGAGATGCATGATTAATCTCCTTAATAATAAACTTTAACAATTTGAATTGATAATATTTTAAGATGATTATATAAAGATGTATAATTATACACACCATGCATAATATAATTAGAAGTTATGTATTGCAAAAATCATTTTGTATATTCATATGTTTAGTTATTAAAGTCTACTTTTGTTCTTATCTTATTATTTGTTTTTTTATCGTAATTTTGTCTATATTTAATTGGCTTTGAATTTTTTATACTATGAGATTCATTTTCTTTCTCTCAGATTCCTATCCTAAACATATCTTTTTACGAGAGGCAGAAATATACCCCTGAATAGGCAGTCATCTCACCGCAGGGTATACACCATATGCTCACTCATACCTTTAAATATTAGAGTCCTCACCATTCTGACATGTATGTATTTGGACTGTGGGAGTGAAACCAGAACACTTAAAAACCCACAGGGGCACGGGGTGAATATGTAAACTCCACTCCAGAAAACGCCACGGGCGCAGATTCAAACCCACAACCTTTGCTGGGAGGCCGACCACCGTGTCAGCCTTACTGACTAAGATGAATAATGGAAGAACAGATCTCACTGCTTTGAACGGCATGTGGATGCGATGAATCACAAAACCGAAACAATTTGATTGTATGTATGTATTATAAATGCTTGATTTTTGCTTTAATTATCATTGGCGCTATTATTATTGTTAAAATTGGTTTTTAATTATGATAATATAATAGTTATATTAATATTATTAGTGTTATGATATCAATATAATACAGAACCTCCCCAGGAAATGCAAAGTGTCTTTTTAAAGTTTCTGTGACGATAATGATATTATGAATATTACTGGTATTGTCATCATCAAATAAAAAATAATCAAGCATGGTTGACTGTTCAGTTTTCGTCAGCACAGATTCTGTAAAGCAAAGTAAATAATGCGTTACCCTTGCACCGACGGGCTCTCTCACGTTGTTTTCTATTGAAGTTACCAGTGTTTTTCCGAGCGTTTGTGAAGAATTACCGCCAGGAAAATGAGCTGAAGGCCAACAAAAACACTAAATTGTTTGAAATGTTAAATTCAGACGCACACCTAAAAAATTATTCAGCAGGAAAACTGTGAACGCACAGCACTTAACCATTCGGACATGCTGTTTACTTTTTGCTCACATTTTCCCACGCCTGATTGTTTTACGCTAATCCTGTGTGTGTTAACGGGCGACGTTAATGATTGCGCCAAAACATTAACGCGTATTTCAAGACTTCGCCTAATCCATCCCCTTGCTTTGGCGCTTCTTATGAAAAGTGGAACCACCAACGTAACATACTAAACTCACCTGCACCGCTTCTATTGTCTTCTGATGAAAGCGAGATTGTATCTGCTGTTAGGACCCATTTTTGGAAAAACGCTTCCCTCAGCTCGCAAACATTATACAATCTTTGGCGGATATAAGCCATCAAACTGTCAGCTACTGTTTGCTGGGTGAATGTTTACATTCACGCAGCCCGAGGGGAAGTTGGCAGTCGTGGTGAGCACCGCAAACCAGGCGATTGTCTTTAAAGTGGCTAATGGACACCGATAACGCAAATTCATAAATATTTTAATTTATTGATAAATGATATGTGACATTTACTGGGGAGAAAAACACTTCAGCAGAACCCCAGTTCGAAGGCGTATACTGTTCAGACATCGATTTCACGGCCTCAGAAGCAAGTATTCATGTCATCTAATTTTGTAGCGGATCATCCATCGGCCTTTAGGCCCCGCAACGCCATGCTGTCAGACGGCAGTTTTGGTGTTGATCGTTTACGTGAAATATTATATGCGTAGGTGTTAGCTTAACGCTGAATGGCTTCGTAGCAGAATATTACATCTTGTCATAAAAGCCCGCGCTTAAATGCATATTATTCCACGTAAACGAAATAGATCGCTTTGCACCAGGAAGTTAGTTATTCCGCCAGCCAGCCAGCCCGCGTATTTAGGCCATCAATACTGTGACGGATTATTTCAAATAAAATCGAGTATAGCTGTGTCTGTGTGTGTTTTGGCTGCTTATTGCATTACAACCACTGGACATAGCTAAGCGTTTTGTGGTCATTTGTGCAGTATGTATGAATTTTACTAATATTACGTGGCTAGCTAGCTTCCCGAAAAACTAAAACCATGCCTACGGACAAGCACATTGTTCACGGTCTTCCTATTAACATGGAGACCGCCATGCCTGAGGCCGCGCTCTGTTTGCCTGCAGGTTTTTCCGGGATTGTCCAGTATTATATTGTTTTGTCTGCTTGTGGGGTTATCTTTAGATGTTTTTGGGCAAAATGAACATAAAGAAAAAATTTTTTGTCGTTTGTGCTTTTATGTAATTTGTTGTAAGTATGAATACAAAAGTGCTGGTTAGCTACATGGAACTCCCCATGTTGTGACACGGAGCCCCGCGGAATCCATAATCGCAATGCATTTTTCATGAAACAGTATGTTAGTTTGCATTTATTGTGTTTCATCATTGTATGAATATTTGTCTGTTGTGATGTTACGATTAAATTTTTTGCTTTGATTGCGCTTACGCGGTATTATTCAGCATGGTTTTCGCATACTGCCCGCTTATAGTTAGCGACAGCCGCTCGCTGCTGATGCCAGATTTTTGCATGTATATTGTAGCTGATGCGGTCCTCGCTTGACAGTCATCCTGCGCTTTTGCTGGAATCAATTATCTTTTTAAAGATGGTATAACGGTTATATCGCCTTTCTGTGTCTAGTTAGCTCCGTATTGCATTTTGTGTTACCCAGCTGGACATAGCTACATTTTTATGGTCATTTGTGCAGGTGAATGAATTTGACTATTATTACGTGCTTGTTAGCCAGCTAGTCGCCGATAAACTAAGACATGCCTCGGGACCAGCGCATTGTCTGCCGGTTCAGATAAAGACCGCCAAGTGCTCGTAGGGGCCTATTTGCTTGATGCCTGAGGAGCCTGGATTGTCGTGGTATTATATTGTTTTGGTGTCTGCCTAGGTTATCTTTAATATTTTAGCGAAATGAACATAACGTAAGAATTTTTGTGAACGCTTTACTTGGCGTAATTATTTTGTTCCATATGTAGCTAGTATGCTGAAGAAGCACGTGGAACCCGTTGTGACACGGAGCCATGCTAACCATAATCGCAATGCATTTTTCATAAAACAATATGCTAGCTTCTGTATAAGATAATTATGTTTCATAATTGTATGACATTTGTCTGTTGTGATGTCAGATTAAATTTGTAAATGATAGCTATTTACTTGTATTATTCAGTATATTTTCGTCAAGATCGGAAGCAAAACAAGATGGCGGCGTTTCATTCTCATTCCGGCGTTGTTTAAGCCAATAGGAAAAAGAGAGAGAGAACGGGTCGATGCTGTTTAAGCCAATTGGAAAAGTGAGAGAGGGCCAGTAAGAAATTGCTCCTGCATTGAAATAAATGTGGGCTCCATTCCATTGTCAGCCGGGGAATTTTTTCATTTTTAATTGCTAATAATTCATAAACTATAATTAATATCGATATGATTTGAATAGCAAACGATCTGCACATATAGTAGAATCATTTGGTATGCAGGTTGTATGGGTAGTATGAAAACTGTTGGAGGAGTTAGTATAACAGAATGGGAAGAAAGAGAATAAAATAAAAATAAAAAATAAGTTGAAAGATCCTGAGAATAATAATAGTTTGCATGCTTCACATGCAAAAAAAATAAAAAATAAAAATAAGTTGAAAGATCCTGAGAATATCGAATAGTTTGCATGCTTCACATGCAAAACTAATAAGTTGAAAGATCCTGAGAATAAATAGTTTGCAAATGCAAACTAATAATAAGTTGGAAAGATCCTGAGAATAACAATAGTTTGCATGCTTACATGCAAACTAAAAATAAAAATAAGTTGAAAGATCCTGAGAATAATAATTTGCATGCTTCACATGCAAAACTAATAACTCCAATGACATATTGTATGACATATTTCTCTGATATTTCATAAGTGTATTTTGTGCTTACAAAGGTTCTGATAAGAGTCCGTGGTGGCACAAGCATATGGCCACAGTGATGGTCAGACAGAGAGATTTAGAACAACCCCAATTCCAAAAAGTTGATGCTGCGATATTGTAAATAAAAACAGAATGCAATGATTTGCAAAATCATATACCCACATTTTATTCACAATAGAACATAGACAACATACCATTTCATGAAAAAATATTAGCTAATTTTGAATCTGATGGCAGCACAAATCTCAATAAAGTTGGGACAGGGGCATGTTTACCATTGTTTAGTATCCTCTTCTTTAACAACAGTCTGTAAACGCCTGGGGAAGCGAGGATACCTATTGCCCAAAATGTGAAGCCATGCCGCTGTGATGGATGCAGTATGTGGTTTGGCATTGTTTTGGCTGAAATATGCAAGGCCTTCCCTGAAAGAGACGTTGTCTGGATGAGAGCATATGTTGTTGAAAACATCTGTATACTTTTCAGCATCGATAATTCCAGAAGAGAAAGCTTCCCCATGTCAGAGGCACTAATGCAACCCGGACACCATCAGAGATGCCGCTTTTGAACTGTGTGCTGATAACAAGCTGAATGGTCCCTTTTTCCTCTTTTTCAAGACCGATGACACGGTGTCTGTGGTTTCCAAAAAGAATTTCAAATTTTGATTCATCTGACCACAGAACAGTTTTTTCATTCTGCCTCAGTCCATAATAAAATGAGCTTTGGCCCAGAGAAGATGGCGTATGCTTGACTGGATCGTGTTCACATATGGCCCTTTGCATGATACAGCATCATATAGCTTGCATTTCTAGATTGCACAGCAAATTGTGTTCACAGACACTGATTTCTGGGAGTGTTCCTGAGCCCATGCAGTGTATTTCAGTGCAGAATCATGCCTGTTTTTAATGCAGCGCCCCCCCTGAGGGCCCAAGATCACGAGCATCCAATATTGATCTTAGGACTTGTCCCTTGCGACAGAGATTTCTCCAGATTCTCTGAATCTTTTGATGATAATATGTAGTGTAAATTCAAAGTCTTCGTAATTTTACATTGAGGAACATTTTTCTGAAATTGTTCCACAATTTTTAGATGCAGTTTTTGCAGATTGGTGAATCTCTGTCCATCTTTACTTCTGAGAGACTCTACCTCTCTAAAATGCTTTTTTTATACCCAGTCATGTTACTGACCCGATGCCAATTAACCCAATTAGTTGTAAAATGCTCCTCCAGCTGTTTTTTTAAATCAGTAAATCAGTACCACTTACTTTTCCAGCCTTTTTGTTGCCCCTGTCCCAACTTTTCTGAGATGTTTTGCTGCCATCAAATTCAAAATGAGCTAATATTTTTCATGAAATGGTAAAATGTCTCACTTTCAACATCTGATATGTTGTCTGTGTTCTATTGTGAAAAATGTGGGTTTATGAGATTTGCAAATCTCTGCATTCTGTTTTTATTTACAATTTACACAGCATCCTAACTTTTAGGAATTGTGGTTGAATGATAAAAATCATTTGGAGTTCTAGCAATAGAGAAGATAACCATACAGAGAGGAACATGGTGAAAACTGTGTATTTCATTCATTTTAAAATATTCCTAGATTATTCTAACTCTTCCTTAAATTACTAGGTTGTTTTATTTCCTTCTTTGTAAGGCCACCAAGCCAGAACTAGGTCTTAATTCATTTGTATATTGGGCACATTTTTTTTTTTCTTGAACTTAATCGATTGGGTCCCCTTGTCTTGATTAGAAGAGAAACATTGGTTGGCAGAGAGAAGATCATAGAGAATGGCTAAACATGATGGATGCTTCCCAAAAATATCATGAGGGCAAGTGAAAGAACCTTGCATCATTAGCACAGGCCAGCTTCATTTAATATTAGTCACAGAACCAAGCAAAAATTTTTTTAAAAGTACAATTTTAAAAAATTGTTTGAGGAAACAGATGAGAGAGTATCAGCTAAAATAAATATTTAACAACAACAAAAAAACTACTACGCCTTCCATGGTATAGCTTGGTTAGTCTAAAAATTGCAATGAAATAGTTTCATGAAATTTTGTTTCGCATTCGTTTTAAGAATCACAACTACAAAATACATGGTAAAGGAACAAAGTAATATCATTTATATGAGCAAAGGTACATGATATGGACAAACATATTGGTCCACATCTCTTAATCACTGAATTCAGGTGATTCATGCAGTCCCATTGCCACAGGTGTACAAAGTCAAGCATCTAGCTATGCTGTCTCCATTTATATTTGTGAAGAGAATGGGTCATTCTGAAGCACTCAGTGAATTCAGGCATGGTACTGTCACAGGATGCCACCTTCACAAATAAGTCAGTTCGTGAAATTTCTTCCCTGCTAACTATTCCACAGTCAACTGTGAGTGGTACTATTGAAAAGTGAAAGGGTTTAGGAATAACTGCAACTCAGACCAGAAGTGGCAGACCACCTGAAGTTACGGAGCAGGATCACCGAGTGCTGAGGTGCATAATGCCTAAAATTTATTGCCTCAATAAATTGAGCACAGCGTAGTTCAGTCAGGCCATGGGGTCACGCCTCTGCCTTTCGCAAGCCTGCCTTCATTAGTGATGGTACAGATCGCAGAACCCACATCAGCTGACAGCTCACCTGATTCCTCCAGGGACTCAATTGGCTAATCTTCAACAAGGTGCCCTATTTAAAGATGCTTTGCCTGCATTTGATTTTCGCTTTCTCTGCTCGCTTGCAACCCACCTCCACCCCAGCCCCTCATTTACATGTTTATCTGACTCATTCAATGACGACGACACAGCCACTGATGCTCTGTTTCTGTACCCCGGGGGCTACTGCTGTTCTCTCCACCAATGGCATCACATTGTGATGCAAGGAAGGGCAGGTTTTGGCTCTCCCTGCCCACTGGCTCTTCATGCACACGCATGGTGGGGCGGGGTGGCCCCAGAGCAGAGCCATGCCGCCAAATGCATGTATTGCAAATAAATTTGCTGCAAATGATAATATAATTCAGGGTTTTGATAAAGTGGGCCTGACTGAAATGCAGTTCCACACTTCCTCTGGCATCAGCATTAGCACAGAAACTGTGCGCCAGGAGCGTAAGGGAATGGGATTCCGTGGCCGAGCGGCTGCACATAATTCTTACATCATCAAGCGCAATGCCAAGCATCGGATGGGGTGGTGTGAAGCACGCCGCCACTGGACTCTGGAGCTGTGGAAAGATGTTCTGAGGAGTGATGAATCACACTTCTCTGTCTGACAGTCTGATGGACAAGTCTAGGCTTGGCCAAAGCCAGGAGAACTTGACCTGCCTGACTGCATTGTGCCGACTGTAAAGTTTGATGGAGGAGGTATAATGATATGGGATTGTTTTTCATGGGTTTGGCTTGGCTGCTTAGTTCCAGTGAAGGAAAATTGTAGACATTTTGGACAATTGAATGCTTCTAAATTCATAGGGACAGTTTGGGGAAAGTCTGTTTCAGCATGACTTCGCTCTAATGCACAAAGCAAGGTCATCATTTGGTGAGTTTGGCGTGGAAGAGCTTGACGGGCCTGCACAGAGCCCTTAGCTCAACCCCATCGAACATCTTTTGGATGAACCAGAAGGGAGATTTTGAGCCAGGCCTTCTCATTCAACATCAGTGCCTGACTTCATAAATGCTCTTCTGCATGAGTGGGTGAAAATTCCCACAAACATACTCAAAAATCTTGCAGAAAGCCTTTCCAGAAAAGTGGAAGCTGTTATTTTTATTTTTTATTTAACCTTTATTTAACCAGGTAGAAAAACCCATTGAGATCGAAATCTCTTTTACAAGGATGACCTGGCCAAGAGGTCAGCAGCACACGTCACAATGAAATAGAATCACCGGTAAAAATAAATAAAATTCAATCTTGTAAAGTGCGGGCATTTTTTAAAAACATAGAAGCAATTTCAATAACACAGGCACAGCTTTAAGATAGAGCTCGCAGTGATGAGTGAGACGTCTACAACCAGTGACAAACCTAAGAGCACTATGATAAACAGAATCTAAAGATTGCAGACATTTGGCCGAGGCAGTCATGTACAGTATATCACCATAATCTAACACAGGGAGAAAAGTAGCTGATACAATATGCTTACGAGCTCTGAGTGAGAAGCAGGATTTATTTCTGTAAAGGAAGCCTAGTTTGATCTTTTAAGTTTAGATACCAATTTTTTCTATATGGGTTTTGAAGGAAAGCTCACAATCGACAATAAAACCCAAGTATTTTATAACTTGCAACCATCTCGATAGGCCTACCTCACGGTTGAAATAGTTGGGATGTTCCCTGTTAATTTACTTTGGTTGAGAATACCATAAGTTTGGTTTTGTCTGCATTTAAGACCAATTTAAGTTTCTGCAGATGAGACTGGACCACATTGAAAGAAGACTGTAAAAAACTCAAGGGCCTGAACAATTGATGAAGAACAGCAATAAATGATTGTGTCATCTGCATAAAAAATGGTAAAAATGCATTTGACAAATTGTCACACAAGTTGTTAATGCAAATAGTAAATAAAACAGGCCCTAAGACTGAACCCCCTGCGGCACACCCTTAGAGACCTCCATAAAAGAAGATGTAGAGCCAGCCAGCTGGACACCCTGTGTTCTGCCTGATAAATAGTTGAAAAACCAAGCTACTGCATGGTTTGATAAACCAATGTGTTGAAGGACATTCAGCAACAAACTGTGGTCAACAGTATCGAATGCCTTTGATAAATCTATAAAAAGTGCAACACAGTATTTTTTGCAATCCAATGCCGTGAAAATATCATTTAAAACTTTAAGAGCAGCTGTCACAGTACTGTGTTTTTTTTCTAAAACCAGACTGGTATGATGACAAAATATTGTTTGTCTCAAAGGAATTCTTTAAGTTGGTTACTGACAATTCTTTCAAAGACTTTGGCCACAATACATAATTTGGAGATTGGCCTTTTAATTATTCACATCTGAAGGTTCCCCGCCTTTTAACAGGGGGGAGAACAAAAGCAGATTTCAGACTTTAGGGATTTTATTACTAGTGAGACTCAAATTGAAAATAACCGACAGAGGCTCTGCAATAAAGTCAGCAGCCAGTTTGAGAAAGAATGGCTCAATATTATCAGGACCAGCTGCTTTTCCAATATCCAGCATTTTTAGAGCCTGAGTAACATCAAAGGCCGACTCAGTAGTAAAATGAAAAACACAATTATTGTGCCTAGGTGCAACCTGTGTAACCTGAGTATCAGGAAATAAAACTGAATTAGACGACTCAGAATGTGAAAAATCAAATAAAAAGCCAGATGAAATAAAATGTTCATTAAAACAATTCAGCATAGCAGCTTTTTCTGTTACAGTAAGAAAATCCTTTACAAGGACGTTTGGGAAATCACTGGCTGTTTCAGAGCCATTGAGTGTTTTTGTGACTCTCCAAAATTTTTTAGGATCATTTAAACTTTTGGAAATTTCAGTCAAATAAAATTCAGATTTGGCTTTCTTAACGACAGAAGTACACTTATTTCTAAGCTGTCGAAAGCGGAGCCAGTCGCCCTCGAGCTGAGTTTTCCTTGCCCTGGCCCAGGCACCATCCCTTTCTCTGATTACATTTCCTATCTCAGATGAAAACCAGGGGTTATTTCGTCCTTTAACCCTGAACTTGCGAACGGGAGCATGCCTATTAATTAAGCTTGTGAATTTGTCATAAAAGTAGTTCCATGCCAGCTCTACATCATCAAAAAGTTATAGCTGCAAAGTCAGGGCCAACTCCTTATTAATGCCAAAGGATTTAGAATGGGATGTCATAATAGTTCTTGTAGGTCTAATGGCCAGGTGTCCCAATACTTATCCATACAGTGTTTATCATTTAGTCTAAATTACTCCTGCTAAATTTCTTGCATATGTTACTGGTCCCAGACTGGGTGTCTGAAATGAGCGACAGAATTAAGAGACAGCCGGACACAGGTTTATGTGTTAGATGTTCTGACGAATTCTTTAATTCGTTTTTCTTTTTTTTTCTTGTCCTTAACTGTAACTCATTTGCATTATAACAAGTAAGTATCATTTTCAGTCATCAGTCCATTCATCAATGCAAAGCCTAAACACAGGCACAGTCTCTGTTACTGATCTTCAACCTTAGATATACACAGAAAATAATAAACTGGAATTTATATGGCTCGTTACAAAATCTTGTGTCTTTTCTCGTAACATCTACATTTCACTAACTTAACTTTCACCGAACACCCATAGTGTTATCACATCAAAGCATCAGTCAGTAACATTATACTCATTCAAATAACTGAATAGGAAATACACTACTATTAATAAACGTAAAGTATTCAAATAAGCATGTATAACTCATCAGTTCGAAACGCCCTTAACCTTAGACAGTAAGTTTTCAGAACATTATGCTGCCTGGGGCGAAAAGTAATCAAATGCTCCGAGACGGCTATGATTCCGAGGACAAGCACAGAGCAGGACGATGTTTTTTAGCTAAAGGCATGGCTGGGTATTTTGAAAGGTCTAGTAGGGGGGCAGCTTATAAGGTGTTTGTGGAATTCTCCTGATAAAAGGGCACTTATTTCAGTGTCAAACGTGAAGCATTTATTTCTTTTCTCTATGAAAAAAATACATTTGCACATAGGTGATCAGTAATATAAGACCTGAGACATTAAGAAAGACTAACACGCTACCATTTTTATCAACCTATACTGAAACACAGTGAAAACGCAACGCCTCATTTTTAAAATTCTAGCTGATTTTTCGAAGCCACCAAAATTACCACAGAAGAAATATAGTGGTATGAAGGTTAAAAGCTGGAATTTGTGCAAGTCCAGGTTCGAACACAGTTTGTGTGTCTGTCAGGGGATCACAATTCCAAAATGTAACTTTTTCATGTCATTAGCAGCAGTTTGAATGCATCACTTTAATGACATGCAAGTGCAAAGCAAGACATTGGACGCATAAAAGGCACAGTGGTTCATCCCCATCAGCATCAGTGTCAGGATGCCACGGCTTACAGAACAGCAGAGGGAGCGAGCTTTGGGGATGCTGCTTGTGGGAACATCTCAAAGAGAGGTTGCCGGCCGGTTCAGGGTCAGATAATCCACTATCAACAGAATGGCACATGGCTACCAACAGACAGGAAGCGTTCACAACCTCCCTATGAACGTCATCAAGACAGGTGTGTTCTGGAGAGAATTCGGTTTGGTGGGGGGTTGGGTCGTGGTCAGGGCTACCATTAATGTGAGATTTCGGGGTGAAATTGTTGTGATTCGTGGAGGTCTAATGGCACAGCAATATGTGGATGAGATTTTAAGACCATTTCTCCAACTGCTATTGAGCAACCATGGACAACAACGATTATTGTTCACGTTCCAACACGACAACACCTGTCCCCATACTCCACGCCTCACCAGAGACTTTCTCCAACGAGCAGGGATTGAGGTTCTCCCGTGGCCATCCATTTAACCCCATCTTAACCCCATTGAACACATGTGGTATGGAGTGGGTTGTCGTGTGCACCGGTGTCAACGTCAACCACGCATTGTCGCCGAGTTGACAGCAGCACTACAGGAGGAGTGGAGGAACGTTCCCCAAGCAACTGTGCAACGTTAGTGTGAATCAATGCCTCGCTGTTTACGCACGTGTGTGCAAGCACAGGGAGGACACACTCGCTACTGACAGTTTGTGGAGGGTCTGTGCATTCACAGTGGCATATCAGAAACATTTGATGAGATAATGTGATGAAACTCTATAGTGTTATGGACAATTAAATTCTTTTTCTATTCCTATTAAAATTGAATGGAAAAACGTTGGTAATTTTTTCTTCTCAGTTATTAAATATGGGTGTTACATTTTCACCGTGTGTCAGTATACTCAGGAGAAAGAGATGGCTTGAGAATCATCAGAAGAGCAGATCTTTCCACCCACCTGTCGGAGAATGCCCCCAGAAAAGGGGGTTATGGAGTTTGTGAGGCCCACTGTGAACATGGTATGATTGTCCAAATGGTACAGCTGTACATATTTTTTTAATTTACTAATTTTCCATGAATTCCACAATTCACAACTAGATCTCCAAGTCCTACAGTCATCCTTGAGGGGAAGGAAACAGTACAGTGAAGAATTGTTTGTATCAAGAAGAGGTCTTTTTGAGATTATATTTTGCAGCAAGACTTAAAATGTCTGAGGGACAATGCTATACCAACAATAATCAGCCGTCCTAATCCACCTCCAGCAACTGGTGTTAGACATGCGCTTCATAGAATTGATAATATTGGTAGGTGCTGCTCTCTCTATGGTTGAACTGCACAAAAAACAGGTGACAGTTAAACATTGCATATCGATTGTTACCCTTTCAAGTACAGATTCTTTAAATGGAATGATGACAATGGCTAAATTTCACTTTTTTTCTTAATGTCAACATATCTGCTGAAAAGACCAAAACCCACCTTGCATTTGTGTTTCTCCATAAACTCTTCCTGCTCTCTTCTATCCTAAGGAGTGCTCAAGCAAGAGGCAGCACATTCCCATTGTATGCAAAAATCACTAAATTAAACTGGCTTATTCTGTATACAGCTTTAAATATCACAAAGTATTACATAAAAGAACAGGACAGAACATTGAGATTCCTGAGCATCCATACTGCGCATTACACTCAAGTCCAGGAAAAAGAACTGGAATTCAATAATACGTCTCTGAAACTTGTTTTAATTGTTTTTAGTCAGCCACCAAGTTTTATGACTTCCAAATATAAGCTATAATCTAGTTTTGGCTGGATGGACCTACTTCAGGCCTACCAAAGAAAATGGCCAAGGTGTAACAAAAGTTTGTCAGATGTCTACCTTTTTCAAATAACCAGCAACACGTTATCGAAACATGTCACATTCCCGCAAAACTTTGCACCTCAACACTTTAAAATGCATACATTTTCACCAGAACCAAACTCATATAAACTGCACGGCCTGTAACAAACCCAGAGACAACCCAACTGCGCATGTGCAATCACACTCAGCTTTGAGTGACCCTCTTATAATTTAAATGTGCTAGCTAGCTTTGTTAGCCAGCTAACTGAAAAAAGCAACATGCAGTCCTACTGGATTGTTCAGGACCGTGCGATGCAGTGCGTCTTGCATATTAATTTAGTATAATGCAACTTTGCATATTCAACAAGACTTTAATCAGCTCATCTGCTGCCACAGAGCTAAAGGAAACTATATCTGTCAATGTGCAAAGCTAGATAGCGAGACCCCACTTCAATCCCATAATACCTAGCGCATACATCATCATGCTAGGAGCTCATTCATCATCACATGAGTCTAATCAATCATCACAAAGGTGGCCACCAGATAATTGATAATCAAGGGTGGTATTTCAGAGGGAAAATCCACTCCCATTCAATGCTGACAAAAATGGCACCACACGGGAGAGAAATGTTACAAGACTTGAGAAAGAAAATAATTTCCTTACACACAAAAGTCGAGGTTACAAGAAAATTAGTAAAGTGTTGCTAAAAGGTTGGAACACAGTATCACAAGGGCTCATGTTGATAACGGCAAAGACTATTGAGTCTCTGTACTTTGGAGTGATGAGAAAAACATACATTTTTTCGACACTGATGGGTACCAAACTGCATGGTGTCACCAGGGTGAGGAGTACAATGAAAAATGCCCACAGTAAAGCACGGTGGTGTCAGTGTTCTTCTGTGGAGTAGCATGGGTGTTGCACTTGTCAGGGAGTGGGATTTCATTGAGGGCATCATGAATTCACAGATGTACTGTGAAATACTGGAAGAGATGTTACCCACTCCATGCCCTTGGTCGCCAGGAACTCCATCAACATGATGACGACCCTAAACATAAATCAAAGGCCACTGTTTCATTTCTGAGGAAGAACAGAGTGAAAGCGATTCAGTGGCCAAGCATGTCCCCAGACCTCAACCCAATGGAGCACATGTGGGGAGTTCTGAGAAGAAAAGTTGAGCATCTCTCTCCATCCAGCATCCAGAATCTGAAAGAGTTCAGTGCCCAAGAATGGACAAACATACAGCAGATGGAGCAGTGTGTCGCCAACTTGTTCATTCAATGTCTAGAAGGGCTGATGCTGCACTCAAAAATCAAAAAGCCCACAGAAAAATGTTAGATTTCAGAGAATTTGTTGAAGGGTGTTATCATTTTTGCAACACCTCATTTGAATAAAACTATTTTTTCTTTTATCATAATGATATTAGGTTACCACACTTTTATGTTAATTAAATTAATGTTGAATAGAACTCAGTCTTGTCGAAATACAGTGATTTGTTCTCATATTCACTAAGAAATGGAGAGAAGTCTTAATTTTCAAAGAGGGTGTGCTCATTTATGCTTTGCACTGTACCTTGAATGTCATTTTTTTTCACTGATGTTCTGGATATTTCCCACCCAGCATTTGCCATCATGCATGCAAGAAACATATCGCCCTGGCTGACTTTCATGAAGAGATAGTGCATATTGACCAGCTATTGATTTTGTTGGGGGAGCAATGGGAAAAGGTCACATGATCTGATGAGTCCAGATTTACCCTGTTCCAGAGTGATAGGCACAGCAGGGTGGCGGATGAAGTGATGCTCCCATCATGCCTAGTGCCTCCTGTATAAGCCTGTGGAGACAGTGTTATGATCTGGGGTTGCTTCAGTTGGTGACAAAAAAAGAAAAAAATGAGTTCAGCTGACTTCATGAATATACTGAATGACCAGATTTTCCACCAATGGATTTTTTCCTCCCTGTTAGCACGGGCATATTTTAAGATGACAACGCCAGGATTCATCAAGCGCAAATTGTGATAGAGTGGCTCAGGGAGCGTGAGTCATCATTTTCACACATGGATTGGCCACCACAGAGTTAAGACCTTCACCCTGTTGAGAATCTTTGGGATGTGCTGGAGAAGACTTAAAGGAGCTGTGTCATGATTACTGCGCATGCTCTCAACTTTGGACGAAGTAAATCCGCTCAACTGCATGTCAAAATCTAGAAGGTTGTTTTCTTCTTCTATGATTTTTGGCATTGGCAACCAGCTTACATTCTTCATATCCCTTGGCTGAAGCTTAAAATAGTGCGTTGAATCCTCAAATATCCACAGAAAAAGCAGAGTAAATTAGCTCATCGATGTATGTGTGTGCGTGTGTGTGTGTGTGTGTGTGAGAGAGAGAGAGAGAGAGAATGTATGTATGTAACAAATATATATGTAAATTCTTATCACTGCTCACCTTGCACTTGTGTAGTGCATATTTAACATAGGAATCAGAGTTAAATTACTTCCATTAGAGGGCAGTGTTGCTTTTCAAAACACAGAAATTCTAAATGTTGATAAGTTATTCTTTTTTAATCACAAATCAATAATATCAACATTATGATATTAACAGGAACACACGAAAAAAATTAAGGAAAATTATGGAATTTTTATAAATTCATCTCCACCATATAAAGATGAGTGATTTAAATAATTAAATAACCAATAAAATATTCTCAAAATCACAGAAAGAAAAAAAAACACTTTTCTGCAACGATGGGGAATTTAGAATTGTTTTTTTATCTATAATAACATGCTGTCATTGAACAGACAGTGGAGTAAATTCATTGCAATGCAGTGAAAAAATGAGTGCATCCTAGCTGTGATTTGTGCTGTTAGATGACCTTGCAGGGTGAAATTGGCTGGGAAATTGCTTAAAGCATGACTTTATGACTGGAGAAGGGATGATTCCTCTTCTCAGCGAATCCCTGTTTTCTTTATGTTGAACATTGCACTCACCTTCCCTAATCTCTTTTGTGAACAGGTGTAATTATGGCCTGAGCCCGGCAGAATCACCGCTGGGCGGGGAACCTTGCGGCTGGATTCTCCGTCATCTTGGCCCTCTGCAGACCGCTGGAATGAATTGACAATTTAAGGTAGATTTTTAATGAAAGCTGAGGCTGATTCAGTCATAACAGGTCGTTATGCTTCCTTTAATCTGTCAGCAGTTTCATTACTGGTGAGCCATCCCCCTGCATCAGCCTCCTCATCCCCCCTCCCCCCCCCCACACCTCCTGCCTGATGTCCCCCCCTGCAAACCGTGACCGTGGTTGACCTTGGTTGACCCTGGTTCAAGTAACTGTGGTCAAACCATGGTTTTGACATTATTGTTAGATGGAACACCATGGTTGACCTTGGTTGACCTCGGTTCACCATGGTCAACCATGGTTAACCATGCTGCAAAAACTCCCCAAGCGGGTGCAACCATGCTTCAACCATGGTCGGCCATTTTTAACCATGCTTTAACCATGGTTGACCATGGTTAACCGAGGTCAACCGAGGTCAACCATGGTCACGGTTCGCAGGGGCCCATACCTCATATACCTCAGCTGTTTATCTACCCAATCACTTGGGGCTTTGTCCCAGGGAGATGGGACTGTCCATAGCAATTACCACTGAAACATCAAAACCAAGCATGCCTGTGCATCTTAATTTCTCTCCTCTTTTCTGTTGAAGTTGCTATTTAATAATGGGAAGGTTGCTCACTCTTTATATCTCTCTCTCTCTCTCCCTCACTCTCTCTCTCTCTCTCGCCAACATGAGGGCATCATATGTAAAGAAGTATAACAGAAAACAATGCCTGCTGTCTCTCAGTGGGGGTAAGTGTCCAATCAGCTGAATCCATGAACATGAATGTGCTTCCCCCCCCCATGCTAACCTGAGGCCATTGCCTGCGTTTTCTTATCAATTTGTCTTGAAGGAGTGAGGCAGTTATCGGCACTTGGGTTGGCCACATTATTGGATTGATATTTGGGTGGTCTATATCATGCCACCCTGACACTTGCAAGATTTTTGTCCCCGTAATGCCGTGCAATGTGTCGTAGCAAGGCGTGGCATTTCGGTGGTACGCAACGGAGCCTTGTTTGCACCCTGTTTGCGCTCTGTACACGCATAAGTTACGCACTGTCTACTCAATGCGCGGCCAAAAATGCGTGAACACTTCATGAGAAGGTCCTGCCATGCGCGAGTGGTTTGTGACGTGCGCAAACTATACATGAACAAGTCATGACAACACCCTAACACAGCACGCATTGACACGCACTGTCGGCAGTGTTTGCGCCAAGTTCGCGTAATGTTCGCGCATGGTTCACGCAAGTGGCACGCACCCCCACACCCTTCACACACTCCTCACGCTGGTTCCCAAAGACTTTAATCATTGCCACGACACATTGCGGGAACAAAAATCGTGCAAGTGTCAGGGTGGCATATCCATACCTACAGTACATAAGCAGTCATGAACATGTTACAGTCCCTAAGTCCAGCACACTCTGCCAGGGCAATGCAATTCTTCTGAGCCACTGATGTCAAAGGCCATTATTTGTAACTGAGAAAAGGGTTTTTCTCAGAAAAAGCTCCAAAGGCCTCCTGCGATTCCATAACTGAACCATGTCCCCTTCAAAAACTCTTCACACATTTCAGACTCGGAGGGTTCCATAAAGGACAAAAATAGTCCCCCTCCGGAGACAAGCCAAAGAAGAGTCAATGATGAGACGCGGTCTTTGAATTATTTGAGATCTGGCTGCCTGTCCTGCCTCTGTCTTTAGGAACCAGAGTAATGGTCAACCGCCAATGGTACAGTAGAGGAGATTTCACTTTCTGATTTACATGAGGAAAGCGATCCGTTATTCTTAATATATGACACGTGAGAAAGTTATAGATTATATTCAAAAGTCAACGCAAAGACGTGAATACACCAAAGACATCAAACGTGTGAAATCAACCCTGTCAAGAACACAACTCAGATTCGAGTCTTTGCATTGACTTTGAATGTAATCTGTCGATATTGTCCCAAGGAAGGCCAAAATCCAGAAAAAATCTCGCTTCCACTTCACAGAGGTGTTTTTTTTCTGTTTATAAAGAGGGCAGTGTAAGGAGGAAAGGCCCACATGTACAGTATATGTGGTCACACAGAGGGAGGGAAAAGCACCCTCCATCCAGAGGCGGAGCTAGTGGGATGGGCAAAGACACGTCCCTTTATGACAATTAGTCCTGGCTAGTTATCAACCATTTTCCTTTATTGACGTGTTCTCCAATTATTGTAATTGGCAACTGAAGACACGGTTTCTCTCCACATGCGATCTAACAGCGATGAAATCATGGGCTAAATTCAGCACAGAAAAATAATTTACTTATTAATAGGCCAGTGCTTCGCGTTGATTGAACTGGTCCGCATTCCAATGAAACGCGGACTTTCACTCTCGGTATTGTGTGGGTTGATTAAAAAAAAAAAGTGGCACTCGGCAGTTCAATAGGCTATAAAAAGCATGCGGCTCCAGCTATTTACGTGAGAGTCGACAGGTATGCCATTTTGAATAACATTGATTTAAATACAGCAAATACGTGTCCAGATGAATGATGGTCGTCTTACCTAATCGGGGAGAACAAGCAGCACCTGTTAAGTGTGGAGTGCTCTCAGAGTGAACCAGTTGTTCATCATGAAAATGGCTGAGAACAGGTCAGAACTAATAATTGTTTTAAACGGATGTTTTGTGCAACCCAATTCTCAGTTCTTGTTCCGCCACTGTACTGAATTTAGCCCATGATTTCATTGCTGTTAGATCACATATGGAGAGAAACCGTGTCTTTAGTTGCAAATTACGATAATTGGAAAACCCGTCAATAAAGGAAAATGATTGAGAACTGTTGTCATAAAGTGACGTGTCTGTTCCACCCCCACTAGCTACGCCACTGCCTCCATCTTAGGGATGAATGGTGGTTGTGCTGATAGGTGGACCTGTGAAGGTCTACAGCTGTGAGCAACAATGAACTGTTGCTTGTGAAACTAGCCACTGATATATTAACGTCCCCATATGTTTTTCATAGCAAAGCTGATTACTATGCAATTTTTTATAAAGAGATCATTGGCATTTGTCTCCTTCTAATGAGACCAAACATGACTATTGTTAGGGGTAGTGAAGTTCAGTTATCAAATACCATTGAAAAGTTTAGTACTGCTCCTAATAACAAAAGTGGTATTTGCAAATCTTGGATTGCATTAAGGGGTACAAAAAAAAAACCCCAGAAAAAACAAAAACAAACTAAAAATGAAAACAAACATAAAAAGTAAATAAATAAACAGGGCAGTGGAAATGCTCTTGTCTTGCTGGTGATCGCAGAGTGCAACAATGGTGTTCTCTGTTGTCTTAGGAATTGGAGAGGTTATAACACACAGTTTATGTCCCTTTGCTTGACTCTTATGGCCTTAAAAGAGTAATTTCTGGATTGAATTTTGGATAGTCCATGCAGGGCAGAGATATAACTAACAAAATTCGGATAAATTCGGACCGGGCCTGCAGAAGTCACTACCAAATAAATTATTCTGTCTGCCTGTCTAAGGTTACGTGCCGAGTTTCGGCTTAAAGGACCAGTGTGTAAGATATAGATGGACAATCTGGCTGAATAACTGGCAGGAAAGGAATATAATATTCAAAAGTACATTTTCATCAGTGAAATATTTCCTGAAAATAAGAATCACAGTGTTTTCTTTTATCCAGAATGGCTCCTTTATATCAACAGAGGTCCTCTTCCACGGAGCTCGCCATTTTGCACCGCCATGTTTCTACGGTAGCCCAGAATGGGAAAAAAGTAATTAAATAAAGCACTGACACGAGAGCGCGCCTTTTTGCAAGTTTTGCGGCCACCGTAGGTTCTCTGAGAAAGGGAATGATCATTTGGTTGCAATCCATACTCTCACCACTTGATGGCTCTAGATCTCACATACTGGTACTTAAAATCGGTTCTATATGTGCTGCCTTATCACTAAGCACCTCCTTTGAAGTTGGCATCACCTTTCTTGAATAATCCTGTGGACTTTGGTGCCCGAAATGTACGCGGTTCTCTTCGGAGGGAGACTGGCATGACCTGTTAGCTTTTTCTGACAATATTCTCTATGAATGCTACAGATTCTCAGCTGAAGAAATTCATTGCTTATGCGAATGACTGGAGCCATATATTGGCAATGTAGCAAAGAGAGGCACTTAAAGTAGCACGAAGAGTATGCATAACGTTGCATTTTTTTTTTTTTTTTGCCACTGGAACCGACAACATTCAGGTGGTGATGCAGAAAATCTGAGCAGGAATATTGTATGCCGCGCTATACATTTTACACAGCATACCATTAAAATAATTTAAATAATTATGAAAGCAAAGCAGCATAGGGCGTGCCACTTTGAAAAATGTTCTCATGCTTTGTTTTAACTTGCTGCCAAGTCCTCTTGACAGTGCTGGTACTGCAACTATCAAAGCGTATTCAACTATTAAATAGTATTTTACGCCACAGGACTACTGTAAATTTGCAATGGTGCAACTGGTTAGGGTTAGTGGTGGGATACGATTTTATTAAAATCATGCTGTATAAAAGAAAAGCAATGGAAAAAATACTTTAAACCAATACTTTAAACTAAGAAATCAGTAAAACGGAGTTTACTATTGGTATTTATCAAGCAGATAATATTCAATCTATAATTTAATTTCACTTCGTTTCATTTGGCGAAAACTAGAGTGATTTCCACTATTCCTTCATCAGAGGACTTACGCATATACACGGTCCGCAATTTTCCGCCAGAATTCCTCTCTGGCATTATTAGCAGCAACAGTGTTGCTTTTTTTGCTGTTTTTATATTTTTACATTCCTCGTAACTGTCCATAATCACAACCCACTCCTCCTAGAAGATTTTTAAAAAGATTTTATTTATCACCCAGCAACCACTTACGTTACATCCAACGAACAAGTGCATACATCAACCAACAAGAATACTAACATAAATCTCAATTACAATTTCCCAAGTGTCTATCCGAGTATGCGCATGCATAATTGTGCAGTCTTTCAAGTGTTCAACCAATCAGTGTAAAACTTCTTATGTCTCCCATTAAGCCGCTTGGGCGCCCCCTGGTGCCGCGGGGGGAAACATCCCGTAGTCTTCCTGATCTTGGATCAGGGATAGCTTCCTTGGTGAAACATGCAGCACACGATTGGTCATTTTATGAAGGGAAATACGGTAAATTGACGCTTGGAACGCCCTTTAATTGAGAGCGCTCATGGCGTTAAAAGCATGAAGCCGAGGTTAACAGAGAACGGTTATAACCACCGTTGTGACACCAATTATCTTTGATTGTGAGTTCAGGGTTTGTTGAACTGGCTCGCTAAAATAAAGTCTGTCCACGTTGAACTTGTTTCGTAGTATATACACCCTCCCCCCCCGGTGACTTATGTTGTGTTTTTGCATTTTTAAATGCAGTACATCATTCAGCTTGTAATATTTCATACATTTGTAATTTGTTTTTGCTTGTATACTCTAAATGCAAAGATAAACTTGACGCAAAGTAACATTGTAAATACAATTGACCACTGCTGAGTCTTTCAACAACATTGCGATCATTTCAAATGTAAACATTTCTTTAAAAAGCAGCTGCTACCTATGACAGCAGTTCTTGTTGAATTAAAATATTTTTATTCACCTCATTTTTAATGTTAGGATGGAATATGAGAGTAATGCACCTATAAGAAGTGTTTTGTGTTGGAGAGGTGTTTGGGAGGAGCTCAGGAGAACACAGATTAACTGTGAAAAACTGCTGTAAATGAGGAGAAAATAGAAGTTTAGCTCAAAATAAAGTACATATGTTACCTTGGAGAAAAACATACAGTCCAGGAGAACAAAATGGTGAGTGAATGGAAAATGTGTTTCCATAATATGATGAAAATTGAATTGAAAGTGGGGAATTGTCCATTTAAATACTGAACAAAGCATTTTACATGTTGAATCTTGAAGACCTTGGCAGTTACAAGCAAAAGAATGTTGGTTTCTGGGGTGCACTGTTGTCCCAACTATCAGCAAATGAAGTTTTGAGAGGAAATATTTCAAATACAACAAGGGAAATTTGTGCATATTTAATCTTGACAAAAAATATGCCACATTCTGTCACAAAGATGTATTTTTTTTCAGGATTGCGACAAGGTTCTAATAGAGTGGAGAGATTCATAACCCCATAATCATTGTCTCATAAAGTACTACAACATACAAAAGCAACAGAGCTCTGCTCAGCCTGGCTGCAGTCCAACAACACGCCTCCTGAAGCCGAGGGCAGAACCAGGAAGTGCCTCCCGCTCTGTCTGTCACGCAGTTTCAGAGAAACGAAACTAAACTCTGTTTCTCAGAAAAGCAGATGCCAACACTTTCTCGGTCAGTTTAAGCAGTGAAATGGCAGAAGCTAGTATCTCAGTGGTTCAGGACCAGTTTATTTGTTCGATCTGTCTGGATCTACTGAAGGATCCGGTGACTATTAATTGTGGACACAGTTTCTGTATGGGCTGTATTAAGGGCTGCTGGGATCAGGATGATCATACTGGTGTCTACAGCTGTCCCCAGTGCAGACAGGCCTTCAGCCCAAGGCCTGTTCTGGGTAAAAACACCATCCTGGCTGAAATGGTGGAGAAACTGAAGAAGACAGGAGTCCAAGCTGCTCCTCCTGCTCACTGTTATGCTGGACCTGGAGATGTGGAGTGTGATTCCTGTACTGGGAGAAAGTACAAAGCCGTCAAGTCCTGTCTGGTGTGTCTGGAGTCTTACTGTGAAACTCACCTCCAGCCTCACTACGAATACTCTCCTCTTAAGAAGCACAAACTGGTCAAAGCCACAGGAAACCTGCAGGAGAGGATCTGCTCTCATCATGACAAACTGCTGGAGGTTTACTGTCGTACAGATCGGCAGTGTATCTGTCTGCTGTGTGTGATGGATGAACACAGAGGCCATGATACTGTCTCAGCTGAAGCAGAAAGGACTGAGAAACAGGTAAGAACAGAACCTCCTGCACATAACTGTAATACTGTTTTACAACAATTACAGGCATCATCTTGGTTTTTATATACAGTATCTAAACCCTGCTTTTAATTACATTAATTAATATATCAAAAATTAATTACATATTGATTATGGACATTTTATTCTGACATATTAATACATTAACAGAAGTACTGAACACTGCAGTGTTTCCAGGTCTGAAGTCTGTTACTCAAAATCAGTCAGAGCTGCAGTGAATCTTCTCTCTCTGTTCTCACCCCTCCCTGAACGGGAATCAACACAAACTAGAGCAACCTGTTCACTCACACGCTTAGATATTAATACAGTGCACGTCACCTACTGTACACCAAATATATCAAATAATTTAATTCAGAATATCAAAACACTGTTAAATATAGCTGTATGCTCTCATTATTACTATGTAAGAGTTACTAGAGAAAATGTTTTATCTACAGAAGCAGCTGAGGGCGACACAGAGTAAATTCCAGCAGAGAATCCAGGAGAGAGAGAAGGAGCTGCAGGATCTGAGACAGGCTGTGCAGTCACTCAAGGTGGGTACTGACCAGAGGAGAAGACAACAGCTGGCCGCTGGAGGAGCCATTTCAGGGCTCAGTCAGGGCTCTCCTGCAGTCAGCCAGTGAGGAGCCCAGTGTTGGGCCACTTTCCAGCCCTGTGGGGCTCAATCCCACTGAGCCACACTGTGGGGAACAGGCTGTGTGGGTCCCAGTAATGCCCCTGTTACACCAGACAGAGTTCCCACGGAAGTGTCACTGCGATCTGAAACTTATCAGAACTCCGTGGGATCGCAGAAAAATTTGGAAATTGATTTGCAAATTATTTGAAATTTTCACAAGCTGAAGATCTCAGGGCATTCTCACGGTGATCGTGGCATTAGTATGGAGTTCCCGTGGCGTGCTGATGCATTCCCCCAGCCTTCTTGTTTGAGATCGATGGCGTTGTCACGGAGTTCTCGTTAAGTGTCCGCTGCCAGCTAGGCATTCTCACTGCACACCCACTGCGTGCATGCTGAGTTCACTGCGTCCCCAAAGCGTCCATACTGCGTTTTCCCAGATGGTATAAAAGCCATGACATCTCAGTGAACTCCGTGAGGTCTCCGAGCGAACGCCGTCACTATTAGCTGCGTTCCTGTGGCGTTCATATGTGACCTTGGGGCGTGCCCATAACGCTCCTGTGGCGCTGTAGGAGACCCCCCTGAGCTGCTACAGCGATCCTACGGAGTTCCAACTGCGTTCAAATCAGAACACAGAGCCATGGCGTTTGTTTTGTGCATGCACGGCGTTCTAGGAGACCCCGCGGCGTTTAGTGGAGGTGCCACAGAGATGCCGCTGCGCTCTAGGTGATCCCACTGCGCTCACTCCAGCGTTCTATAATTTTTGTGAACGCCGCACGAACTCTGTGAGAACGCAACTCTGGTGTGGCAGGGGGTTAAGAGCTGAGTGAAAGACCTAGTTAAAATGTACAGCCTCCTCTCTCTGTGTCTCCTAACAGCGCTCTGCACAGGCAGCAGTGGAGGACAGTGAGAGGATCTTTACTGAGCTGATCCGCTCCATTGAGAGAAGGCGCTCTGAGGTGAAAGAGCTGATCAGAGATCAGGAGAAGGCTGAAGTGAGTCGGATTGAAGGACTCCTGGAGCGACTGGAGCAGGAGATTGCTGAGCTGAGGAGGAGAGAGGCTGAGCTGGAGCAGCTTTTCACACACAGAGGATCACATCCATTTCCTCCAGGTAACATCACTGCCTCTCTGACAGTTTATACTGAGCACAATGTGCTTCTGTACATGTTGATTCATGTTTGTCATTTACAATCTGCTCCTGGTATCTGCATAGGAATCTGTTTTTAGTCTGTTCTCTCTCTCTCTCCATCTGTCTGCAGAGCTGTCAGTCTCTCTGTGCCCCTCCTGGAGCTGGAGACTTACCCAGCATCACTGTCAGGCCACACGACGCTTTTGAGGCTGTGAGGAAATCTGTCTCTGAACTGAAAGAGAGACTGGAGGATGTGTTTCAATCAGAGCCGATCAAAGTTTCTGGAAAAGGTTGGTGAACAAACCCTGCAGCAGAGAGTGTGTTTGGCCACTGCACACAACACACTGGAGAGGTGCTCTGCCTAAGATTCACTTTCACATCATGAAAGGCACTTTCACAGGGTGTATAATATTAAGGAGAGGGATGAGTGACATTTCAGTCTGTGTCACAGGTTATATTTCACACAGTGTGGAGTAACATTACAAACTCTCACAAGCTCCAAATAACCCAAAATGTGAGGTGTTTCTGTATGAAGGAGATGAGTCCTCCAAAGCCGCTGGTATATTAGGGGGTCCCCACTATTGATACCCCCTCCTTTACATCTGTCTCCTGGAGGGGTGTGACATTTCTGAGATGAAACAGCACAGGTTGGATAAACTCCTCTCAGTTATGCAGTGATTTGCGGTGAGTTTTCATGGGTTTGGCTGTCTGCTAGGCTAACGGTGTAGCAACTGGCTGGCTGACAGCAACATGCCTCGTGTGGATCGTGGGGCTCATTTTGAGAGGCTGATTTGCCGACATACAGTAAAGCTGGTGCCGACAGTCAGTTGTTGGGTCGCAGAAGCTGGGTCAGTGGTAGGAGAGGTGCCAAGTTATAACCATGGACTGTATATTAACTGTTAAATCTGCCTCTCGGATGTACGGTGCTGCTGTAATTTTTTTAGATAATACTGATAAAGTAGAGGAAGTCGTGGAAAAGGGAGTTTATTCATGACACTTATACTCTTGTTCTTCCGTTGGTGAACCCAGCTTGTAGGAGTTTGATATCTGAAGTTACTCCGTTTATTAAGAATGAAGTTTCGGTAAAAGAGGCTGTTAGATATGAGCACTTTGTCTCTCCTATTAAAAGGGTTTCTCTGGGTGCAAAATCGCTGTTGTTGGAACATGTTGAGTCACCGGCGGCAGGTTTTTACAGTGTTGAAAGATAGATAGTTATGAGGAGCTAATTAAAAAAAAAAACTTTAAAGTCGATGATTTTAACTTCTGCACTTGGTTTTTGCCTCGTCGGAATGAAATGTTTGGGTGTGGTGTAGAAGGGCATTTAATTCGTTCTTGTCCATGAAGAGCGTCTAATGAGCTGCCCCCGCGCTCTAGCATCGCTGCCCTCTGAGGGTCTGACCGAGCTCCAGTGATGCGGGATCAGTCAAGTCTAATCCTGCAGCTCCTGTGTCAGTGAGCCAGGACTATAAAGCCTGGAGAAAGAACAGCAACAGGCTGGGAGAAAAGCGCAGCAGAAAGATCTGGAACAGAGGAATGATAACAGACTGAGAATGAAAGTAAAAATGAACAGAAAGAAGAGAGGAGTGAGAGAAGTAAAAAGCAGGTAAAACAGTAAATTGAATCAGGTTGAAGAAAAAGGGATAGATGTGAATGAGGTTTTGTTGGAAGATGAGGATGTGTCTAATGAAGAAATGATGAAATTGTCTGTAAAAAGGAAAAGCACAAATAGTGATGAAAATGTTTAACAGTTTTTTAGCTTTCTGGCCCAATGGGCCGAAACTATTGTCGTGGTGTGGCATCCGTCGTCCGGAACACTTTTTTATCTTTTTTTTGGCCTGATGAATTTTCATATAAATTTGCCATAACATACTACTAGACTATATCTCCAGATTTTTTTTCGTATTTTTGATTGAATCATTTTTGTCTGTTTTATGGACCCTTGAAATTTTGGCTCCAGTGTTAAAGATAGATCAGAGAAATTTAATAAAAATGTATTTTTCAAAAACTGCCTGATTAATTTTTTTCTAAATCAGACAATCAACTTGCCTTGGTACGGTCAATGTACAGTGTGAGCGCCATTTCGATTGAATTGACGGAAGTGGGTCTGTTGGGGGCGCTGTACTTTTTGAATATGCAAGATGGCCTGTGGAGGCCAATTGGTTGCAGATAGAGCTAAAGTTTGTTCATAACGTTTGTATTATATTCAAAACATTGAAAATAAATTACATCAAAGAACTTGTGATTTATTGAGAAACAATTTTACACAGGAGTAGCCTGCGAGAAGTTCTAATTTACTGCTTTTGTCCAGATTTATCTTATATTGTGCTACAGAACGTGGCACTCTCCTGGAAAGAGTGGTTTCCCTCGGTGCGAATCCCCTCCGAGTTGCCCTTGGAAGGAGGAGGGTTGGGGGCAGTTTGTCTCACCAAGAGAATGGAGCTTTTGATTCTCTGAGATTTTTATTGAATGATCCAAATTTTAACTGAAGGGAATTAAATGAACATGTTTTGGTAGAACTTTTAGTGAAATGCTTTTAATTTCATTGTATGTGTGTTTCATACATTTTTTTATATTCTCCGCTTTGGAGGTTTTATGAATAAATAAATAATCGACATATAGGAAGTCATATGTGACCTATATTTTAGCTTTGTTAAAGTTGACTTCAGATTACTTTGAAAGGTCAAACTCGAGGTCAAGGAAAATATTAACAATGTTAAAAGATAGGACTTGAGATTTCAAAAAATTATTTCTCAAAAACTGTCTGATAACTTTTTTCTAAATTAGGCAATCACTCACCTCGGTAACCTCAATGTTCAGTGCGAGCGCCATTTTGATTGAATTGATGGATCCGCCATCTTACCGAAGGATAGCGTCTCGCATGGAACTTTGAGAAAATTTAGACGAAGGTAGTTCAGAGGTGGAAAACAGAGATTATGTTGATGGTTTTTATCATACATAATATTTTTACTGTGAAAGAAATTAATACTGGTAATTATTATGAACCAAGATGAACATTTAAATATTAAAATGAAAATTGCCATAATCTAGAATAATGAGCACTATAGGAATTTAAGGCACAAATACGTGTTCAAAATATGAAAACACCATTCCTTAGACATAAATATACAACTCTCTTATAAATATTTCCAGTTAATTTAAATTTAATTTTTTGAAGTCTATCTAACGATTAAGAATGTCCTGACAACAAACACCCTCAAACAAAATAATAATTTATTATATCATGGTTGTGCTTATTGGCTGATGTGTGTCACCAGTTCAGTGTTTTTCATTTCATGTTATCAAGTGGCATCTGCACATGTACAGCGTTTGATTGCGCAATTCCCCCGCTGATTCCTTGCACAAGATGGCAGACGCGTGTCACCTTTTGCGGTTGGTTCAGCCAGTGACATTGTCCACTCCAGTGTTTTCTTTAGTTCTGTGGCTGAAACCAATGGGTGACGTCATGGTTGCTTTTGTCCATCTTTTTTATACAGTCTATGGCTGTGGCTGCGGTCACGGATATCCAAATCAATGGTACTCCAGCTAAAGGAACAGAGCCAAATCAATAGCCAGCATCCTAAAGATATAGAGATGGCATTTCCATCTTCGCCTCGGTGTCATAAAAGCAAAGTTGGGCAGAAGCTCTGGGCATCGGTACAGATACAGAAAAGGAAACTTTTCGTGTCAGTTTTGATGCCGTGGAATCCCCATAGACTTCAACAAAACCGACAGTATTTGACCGCATCAGTAAATATGAGAAAGAGAAGTGTCTCTCAAGGATCGCACCTGGCTGTCACTGGCTTCAAGACAGTCGCTATTACCAGTACTGTACCTCATTTACTGAGACACTACAGGTCTAAGTTGTATTGACATCCTTATGGCCACCCCAGTCCAAATCCTAAACTTTACCAAGTAGTTTCAATGCCTAAACCTAACCCTGACCCTAATTCTAGCCCCAACCCTAAACATAACCAACCATTTTTAGAGCCTAAACCTAACCATGTTGTTTGAAGACAGATCTCCACATTTCACAACTGTCTGATGCAGATGTACCTCTAGCCACTTTCTCACATTAATCAGCAGGTGGAAAACAAGATACGGAAACTTGATTTTGGTCTTTTGAAGTTTTTTCTCTGACAAACATCTTAAACTACACAGTCATTGCACTTCTGCATCACAGCTAACGCTATGCTCCGGTCGCCAGCCTCACCGTCTCTCTCTTTCTCTCACACCCAACCTACGGCTGTGCTATAAATCCCAGGAGCTGCACTACTTATATCCCCCCCGCCCCCCGATATATTCGTCCAAGCCTAGTTTACAACCGAAAATATTTTTACAACTTGTATTTAATTCAGCTTATGCATGAGCGGAGAAACTTCCACCTCTAAAAGCTAAAAGGATTTATGCCAGCAAATGTCCTCATTTCTGGCCTAAAATGCTTTGTTATTACAAAATATTATTAAAATAAGCTGAGCACAACCGCTCCACTCGACCTTTCCACAGTTCGTGTTTTTCTGACCGGTAACAATCCTGACGAGATAATGCATATTTGAGATTCGAGAGCGAAGTTGTCCGGCTGGTGACGTTACAGAAATAAGGACACCGTAGAAGTTGACATTTGCACTGCTGTTTGCACTCGCGTAATCTTGCAAATCATGCAATTTTTGAGGAAAGTTTTTACACTATAACTAACTTGGAAAATTGTGAAAGGACAGGGTAGGGGGGAGGAAGAATTTCTAGATGTCATAAATGATAATTTTTTGGTGCAGTATGTTAATAAACCTACAAGAGAGAAGGCAATTTTAGATTTGCTGCTCTGTAATGACCCAGATAGAATTAGCAATGTTGAGGTACTGGAGCCACTTGGGACAAGTGATCACTCTACTATTAATTTTGAGGTTTCATGGGAAGTTAAAAAGGTGTCTCCAAAAACAAAAATTTTTAATTTTAGGCGAGCAAACTTTGACAGGATGCGGTCATATCTAAGTGAAACAAAATGGGAGACACTCCTGGACTGTGAGTCTGTAAATGAGATGTGGGAAAGATTTAAGGGGGTTTTACTTGATTCACAATGTAAATTCATTCCAAAGGTGTCCAAAAGTAAGCTGAAAAAGCAGAATCCTCAGTGGATGACAGCAGCTATTCGTAGGAGTTTGAGGGAAAAGAGGAATCTTTATAAGATGTACATAGAGGATAACAATGAGATTACTAAGGCCGAATTCTGTAAAATGCGGGCTGTGGTCAAAAAAGAGCTGAGGAATGCTAGAAGACTGTATGAAAGACAAATTGCAGAGGGGGCAAAACTAACCCTAAGCGCTTCTTTCAGTACTGTAGCAGAAAAAGGAAAGTCAAAGAGCAGGTTAAGTGCATAAAGAATAAAAATGGATCGCTGCTATATGATAATAAGGATATTGCGGACACCTTAAACGGTTACTTTGTTGAGAATTTCACCTTAGAGCGGGTCTTTATTCGGCCAGAGGGCTTGTCCAATGCTCAAGATTATTTAGCGGAAATTGAGGTTAGGGATAACGTCGTATTAGACAAGTTGCATCAACTAAAGGCAGATAAGGCGGCGGGTCCTGATGGCTTATATCCTAGAGTGCTCAGGGAAGTTAGTGAGATCATCTTTAAGCGCTATCTGCCATCTTTAGACGGTCTTTAGAAACTGGAGAAATACCAAATGATTGGAAACAGGGCAATATAATACCAATACATAAAAAAAAGGGACCGTATTGAGCCAGGTAATTACAGGCCAGTCAGTTTAACTTGCATTGCGTGCAAAATATTGGAATCTATCATAAAAGATGAGCTGGACTTATTTCTTGAACGTAACAATATCTTGAGGGAAGGCCAACATGGTTTTCGTAAGGAAGGTCATGCCTGACAAACCTTCTGGAATTTTTTGAAGAGGCCACCAAGACTTATGACCAGAGCAGGGCTTATGACATCATATATTTGGATTTTCAGAAAGCATTTAACACAGTCCCGCATAAGAGACTAATTTTTAAAATGAGCTCCATTGGAGTTACAGGTGGTATTCTGAAGTGGATTCATAACTGGTTGCAGGACAGAACACAAAGAGTGGTGGTCAGTGGTATATCATCTGAGCTAGGTAGGGTGGGGAGTGGCGTCCCCCAGGATCGGTGTTGGGACCCCTGCTGTTCCTCATCTACATTAATGACCTTGATAGGAATATTGAGAGCAGATTAGTGAAATTTGCAGATGATACTAAATTGGGGGGCTTGGCAAATAGTTTAGAGTCCACTAAAGTGATTCAGGATGATTTGGATAGAATTCAGAATTGGGCAGAAATGTGGCAAATGAAATTTAATGTAGCGAAATGTAAAGTAGTACATGTAGGTAATAAAAACATTAGACGGGGATTACTTCATGGGAGGTTTTAAACTGGAATGTGCTCCACAAGAGAAAAAGATCTGGGAGTGATTGTTGACCAAACCCTCACAGGCTCTAGCCATTGTGCCGTAGCTGTTAAAAAAGCCAATCGGATGCTGGGATACATTGCCAAAAGTATTGAGTTCAAATCCAAGGAGGTGATGCTTCTTTTGTACAACACATTCTGTCAGACCACATCTAGAGTATTGTGTACAGTTCTGGGGACCATACTTTAAGAAAGACATAGAGGCTTTAGAGAAAGTTCAGAGAAGAGCCACGAAGCTAATTCCGGTATTAAAGATGAAAGCTATGAGAAAAGGCTGAAGATCCTTAATCTCTTTAGTCTTAGGAAAAGGAGACTAAGGGGTGATTTGATTGAGGTCTTTAAATATGTTAAAGGGATTAACAAAGTGAATTATGTAGGATTCCTTCAACCAAGTGTTGTTAGCAGAACTTCGGGGTCACAAATGGAAGCTGACTAAAGGTAAATTTAGCACTGATATTCGGAAATATTTCTTCACCCAAAGAGTAATTTCAGTGTGGAACAGCTTGCCTGACCATATTGTTGAGGCAGAGACCTTGGGAGTTTTCAAGAGCAGACTTGACTTAAAGCTAGATACCATTGAGTCATTGAGTATCTTAAGTGATATATTCACGATGGTACAAAGAAACTGGCGAGCCTAGTTGGGCTGAACGGCCTGTTCTCGCCATTCATGTTATGTTATGTTATGTTATGTTATGTTATTCTTCTTCAGTCTGCTGCACACAGCTGCTAAAGCCTGCGACAGAAAGGACGCGGTTTCTCTTTCTTTTCCATTCCAAAGCAAACCTTCATACCAAGTGTAATGCTGGTTAAATGTTGGTTAAAGATAGACTAGTGCCGCTCACATAACTAAGCTCACGTTGCTTAGCGAGCTAAAGTGCACTCAGTACTACAATCCCAATTCCGAAATAGTTGGGACGAAGTGTACATTGTGAATAAAATCAAAATGCAGACTTTCAGATCACATGAGCCAATATGTTATTTACAATAGAACATAGATAACATTTCAAATGTTGAAACTGAGACATTTTACATTTTTATCCACAAAATGAGCTTATTTCAAATTTTCTGGCTGCAACAGGTCTCAAAAAAGTTGGGACACAGGCAAAAAAAGAGCTGAAAAAGCAATGAATATATAAGAGAATCAGCTGAAAGAACATTCAGCAAGTAATTAAGTTAACCGGCATCAGGTGTGTAGCATGATTGGCTATAAAAGGGATGTCTTAGAGAGGCTGAGTCTCTCATGGCCAGAGGCTCTCCAACTTGTCAAGGCTTTCGTAAAAAATTGTGGAATACTTTAAAAACAATGGTCCTCAACGTGAAATTGCAAAGGCTTTGAAGGTCTCATCATCGACAGTGCATAACATCATCAAAAGATTCAGAGAAACTGGAAGAATCTCTCTGCGTAAGGGACAAGGCCGAAGACCTTTACTGGATGCCCGTGATCTTCGGGCCCTCAGACGCCACTGCATCACTCACCGGCATGATTCTTTCATTGACATTACTAAATAGGCCCGGGAATACTTCAACAAACCACTGTCTGTAAACACAGTCCATCGTGCCATCCACAGATGCCACCTAAAACTCTATCATGCAAAAAGGAAGCCATTGTTGAGCATGATCCAGAAGCGCCGCCATGTTCTGTGGACCAAGGCTCATTTAAAATGGACTGCAGCAAAGTGGCAAAGTGTCCTGTGGTGAGTCGAGTCCAAATTTGACATTCTTGTTGGAAATCATGGGCGTCGTGTCCTCCGGGCTGAAGAGGAGAAAGACCACCCCTCCTGTTATCAGCGTTCAGTTCAAAAGCCAGCATCTCTGATGGTATTGGGATGCATTAGTGCATATGGTGTGGGACACTTGCATGTTTTAAAAAGCACCATGAATGCTGAAAGGTATATAAAGGTTTTAGAGCAACATATACTCCCCTCCAGCCAACATCTATTCCAGGGAAGGCCTTGTGTATTTCAGCAGGACAATGCAAAACCACATACTGCAGCTTTCAACAGCATGGCTTTGCAATAGAAGAGTCCGTGTGCTGAACTGGCCTGCCTGCAGTCCTGATCTTTCACCGATTGAGAACATTTGGTCCATAATTAAACGGAAAGTCCGTCAAAGGAGACCCAAAACTCTCCAGCAGCTGGAAGCCTGTATTAAACAAGAGTGGGATCAAATTCCAATGGCTAAACTCAAGAAACTTATCCCCTCAATGCCCAGATGCCTCCACTCTGTGTTAAAAAGAAGAGGGGATGCTACACCATGGTAAACAGGCCCTGTCCCAACTTTTTTGAGACCTGTAGCAGCCATCAAATTTGAAATCAGCTCATTTTGTGGATAAAATTGTCAAATTTCTGTTTCAACATTTGCTATGTTATCTCTATTCTATTGTGAATAAAATACTGGCTGGAGTGATTTGAAAGTCATTGGGTTTTGATTTTATTCACAATTTACACTTTGTCCCAACGATTTCTGGATTAGGGTTGTATTTCATAACCATTTTGCAATGTTACTTTGTTAGCTAGCGAGCTAACATTAGCCAGCTACTCGGTTGACTTAATTTACAAACTGTTGCTAGTTCTACTGAGTATGTCTGTGACTTTATGACTGCCAAAGTTAGCATCGCGACAGAGTTAGCTCAAAGCTAACATACAATGGGCACCAACGAAAATTACATTTCTACTAAATTACAAAATTCAGTAATGTGATTAACAGAATCTTTTACTCTTGGTCATATCATGGCAGGATTGTGGGGCTCGCTGAGTAGATTTTGCAGGTTTGCAGCCAGCAATATTCTAGCGCGTGTGCATGTCATGCATCCATGGTGCCTGGATGTATGATGACCGTGCGCCATGGACGTGGCGTGAGCACGCGCGTACAGCATGGGGTGCGAGGGGCTGACAGACTGGTAGTGAGAGATGCACCATTGAGGCAACAGAGCAAAATAACCTTCCAGAGTTTTTATGTTATTATGAAAAGTGAACAATTATTTTCGGGTCATTATGAAACTATGGGCGGACAAATTAGACGATGACGAGCCACAGTCTAGGTCAGAGGTGGGCAACAAGGGCCGTATCTTTCCCTGGTTTTCACTCCAAATTCGGGGCTTTAATTAGATGATTATCTTAATTAAGCAAACTATTAATGAAATCTTACTTTTCTGCTGCATTTCTTTAAATTACCATTAATGACCACAAAAGACTGTTCTTGTCTCCCTACATAAAACACTTTTGTTTGATCAAATCTATGCGGAAATCAGTTTTTGAATCCAATCAATTAGCTCAGTTAGTCAGGGTAATTGATAGAAATAAAAACCTGCTCACACACCGGCCCTCCAGGACTGAAATTGCCCACCCCTGGTCTGGGTCATGAATGGGAAACACTGCCTCAGTGACCTTCAAAGGTCTCACTTCACATAGTGAAATTTAAATGACTTCCCTCACCAAAACTATTACAGATAGAGCTTAGGTTTGTATTAGAGGCATATAGGAAGTCATATATGAAGTTTCATTCGGTGACCTTCAAATTGACCTTCAATGGTCAAATTTGACCACGTGAAAATTCAATGACTTGTATCACTAAAAAGGTCACAGACAGTGCCTAAGTTTGTATTACAGACTTACAGAAAGTCACACATTGACATTCATCTTTCATTTGGTGACATTCAACTTGACTGTCGGTGACCTTTGAAGGTCAAACTCGACGCAGTACCATTACACTGACATGTATCACCAAAACAGTCAGAGATGGAGCCTTAGTTTATATTAGAGACATATAGGCCGTCATATTTGAACTTTCATTTGGTGACCTTCAGATTGACCTTTGAAGGTCAAACGTGACCTCGTGAAAATTCAATGACTGGTATCACTAAAATAGTCACAGATGGAGCCTAGGTTTGTGTTACAGACATCTTGAAAGCAGGGTAAAAAATAATTTTTTTCCCCATGAGGGCTGTTTTCAAGATCTGGAGAAAAAAAATAGCCCTCGTGAAAATTCACACAGGGGCTATTTTAGGGCTCACTGTGGCCATTTTTTAAATTCGGTTTGTCTTTGCATTTACGCGGATTGTTTAAAATTGAGGAGTGTTGCATGAATTTGCATACCTTATTGCTGAAAACATTTGGCTCAAAACTCATTAAAAACAATGAGCTTCATTAAACAATAAAATTTAAAGCAACAAATATCTGCTTTTCCATTCCTGTCCTCATTGAGTTCCAGTCTTCAATTTAATAAGATTCAACACCAGCGTAAAATATGAGTGAAATTTTGCAAACACACAGGCACTCACACGCACACACATACAGAGACACGTGCTAATATGCACCCACATAGATGCAAGCACACCCATACACTCACACACACACACACACACACACACATACACACATACAAACATGCACTCACACGCATGCACTGACATAGAAACACATACACACACTCAATCACACTCACATGCTTGCACACACACACACACACACACACACACACACACACACATATGCACTCACATGCACACACAATCACATACACAAACTCAATAAAATGCACTCATATCAGTGACGTGTGGTCGGAGGTTAGTTTGGTGAGGCAGAATCCTCCCCTTTGCTTCATTAGCAATTAGGCAATCAACTAGTTTAGTAAGACTGTTCGGCAGAATGATGGGCCAGTTTAAGTTTCCGCGAAGTACTGTACTGTACTGTAAACCTGTACTTCATCTGGACTGCATCCAGGGCTTGGCTTAATTACACTGCACCTCATTGAACAGGCAGTATTGGTAATTTGCAGAATTAATTAGTGTTTGGACTGCAGTACTGGAGGGAGGTCTTTAATGAGGCATGTGTTTTGACCGTCTTCACACCTCCCCTTTGTTATGGTGTGAGCATAGGCCTCGTAGACAAACTTCGGTCTACCTCGGTGAATTTTCCCTGAGGAATACCCATGTGGTCTCTGAGATTCAGTGGGCCAGACAATCCTCGGTGTGTTTCAGGAAAATTTAGCAGAGGTTTACTGAGGTGTTGTCCAAACTTAAGTAAACCGGACAGACTTTGGGATACCTCGGTAAAATTTTTCCGAGGTTAACAGAGTTGGCCTCAAATCTTCAGTACACCTCGGTGTATTGTAAGTTTTTATAGGAATTTCTCTGAAAAAGGTGCACTTTCTCGGTTTTTAGGTGCTATAGTGTAAGCATCTCACTTCGGATGCCATCTAATCCAGCTGCTTTTGTAATCTTCAATTTATTAATCTTTTCCTTTAGTTCCTGTGCAGTGATTGGGGTGTCCAAAGGGGTTTGGTTGTCTTTAATAGTTAATTCTAATTCTGTAAGTTTTTTGTTGATATAGAGTCTTGCTGGATTCCCGTTTATGTCAGCTGTCTTGAATAATGAGGCAGAATGATTTGTTCATGTGTCACCATTTTTATTGCTAGCTCTTCTTGTTGTTCATTGTTAGGTTTTTTTTTTTCTTATAAAGTGAAATTGTTCTCATTGTCATCGTTAGTTTTTTTTTTTTTTTTTCATATACTGGGTATAATCCGCCTGCTAAAGATCATTTACCAATTTAGGTGGCCTTCAGGAATGGGATTATATCGACCTACTCCTGTTCTCTGAACAAAAACATATTCGGTTATCTAAATGTGGGCAGTGAGACAATTGAGGCTAATTGTATTGTACTGACCGCTTGGGTTAGTTAAACTAATACCGCCCCCTTAAATTTTGTGCATATATAGTGCAGGCAGAGCACTGAGCAACTATCACCTGGGTCCCTTCACCATTACGCAGAGAAGTTTGCTTGTGGTGGACTGTTTGTTTGCTGCTCGTAGGTAAGCCGGTGTTTCTTGGAGCGGATTGTTCTGTTGGTTGGTGTGAGTATTCCTACGATATGCTTTTCTTTTTATTATGATGTACGATGGTTATTTTATCTTGCTAACTGGCAACGTTTAGCCAAATTGAGTAACTGCAGTGGCGGCTACTTGGCTAATTAGCATACGCTCCTTGTAAAGAAGGTTTTTTTTTTTTCTTATGCTGAAGCGGCTTCAATGCGGGTTATTCCAAGATTAGCATAAATTGGGCCCATTGATTGGAACGGTAGGCTACTTGCATGGAAGTTTTACTCACGCCCTTAATAATTGTGCTTTGATTGCTGTGTCTTTGTTTTTTCCTTTTCACACAATATGGTTTATAATCCTGCGTTGGTCTTATTGTAAGCGAACTCTAATTGTGTGCATGAGTAGCTCATTGCCACTGGGAGTGTAAATGTGTTCATCTTCCCAAACATCCTATGGTTCTAACAGGGCCGTATTTTGCTGTTCTCAAAGAATGACCTGTGCTGTTTTTCTTGCCTGTTAATATTTATTGCATTAAAAACTGTGTAACTGCTCTCCAACCTTCTGGTTAAATATTTTATATTGGAATCCTTGTTTTGTTCTCTTAACTGAACACTTACCTACCTGGGGCCTATTGCACAAAAGTCGGATCCTGAGATCCTGGATCAACGCCAAAGCGAGGATTGCCATATCCCAAACAGCGCGTCACTGGCTTAATTGATTGCACAAAGCCAACAGCGGTTGGAGGAAGATAGGCTCAGTGAAGCCCGTTGCCGCTGATCCTGCTGAGTGCGCGCACACGGCTACCTCAAATAGACCCCGAGATCGATCACAGAATCGCTGATCATCACCATGGACACAAATTAGCTGCAGCAGACGCATGCGCCAGAAACACTCAAAGACCACGTTCAGACAGAGGCACGATGGGATCGCTGAAATGCTTCTGCTTGCTATTCCTTTAGTTTCTGTCTGGACGGTGCGAGGCGTTTGAGAGGAATATTAAAGTGAGCTAAGCTCAAGTGAGAGTAAACTCGGGAGATGTTTCAACGCCGTTAAAAAGGAGTAGCTGATGCACTTCGGCGTTACCGTGAACGAGATAAGCCGTCGCTGTCAGACATATTTAATAGCGAGAGAGACATTTAATATTGAACTTGCGTGTGAAATACGCAGGTTATCTGTGAGTACTAGTTTGAATTGATAAAGCTGCAGGAGTATTATAATGTACCAGACATATCTTACAATTTTGGAGTTTGACTCCAGTATCGCGAAGCAAGCGACATTGCACTCGTGTCCAGCAGTAAGGCAAGGACTCTACGTTACCCGTCGCAGTCGGAATAAAGACGGAGTAAAGTAGCAGCAGTGCCGTTTACAGGGGGTTACCGCGGCGATTTAAGACCTCGCTGAAACACGGTAACCTACTTCATACAGCACTGCTCATTTTCTACTCTGATGGAAGTCTCAACTTGGGGAATAAGGACGAATCTGATAATGATGGATTCTAAGTATGGTTAGAATGCGACATGGAAGGCGGACTGATTGAACTGTGATGGTCACTGTCACATGGATACTTGAATATAATGATCGAATATTGGCTATTTTACTAACATCAAAGGTCAGAAGTTTCTAAGATAATTCCTCTGGGCCTACTATAATTGAGATGTGTAGTGGACAATTCAGAATGACTGTTAAGGGCATTGATTTTCAATTTGGGTGACTGCTGAATGAGGTGAGGTGAAACTGGCTGGAGGCAGGAGCTTAGCTAGTTCGTAAGCTTGCCCCGGAGCTGGCTAGCTGCACAGACTTTGTTTCCATAGTAACTAGTGCCATGGCTTAGCTCACACACTCTGTGCAACCGAAATGGGGCTTGAGATCAGGCTAATCCCGTGCCGATCCTGGGCTAATCCCTTATCCCGCCTTTGTGCAATAGGCCCCTGGGGTCTCTCACCCTGCAATTGGGAGTGGCAGAGTAATAGTTTTAGGAGCGCTATGAGTGCCGGGGTTTATATAAACAAAAACATATTAAACTTAGTCGACTGAACAAATGAAGTATTAATCGTGCACATCATCCAAAAGTCTTGTGACCCGTATTCCAGCGTGTTGCATGAATTCAGGTCTCACTCCGTGATCTCGTATCCCTGAATCGGCTAATCCCCATGGCATTACAAGACTACTTAGTCTTTCATCTTGCAATCAAGCTTTTTCATTAATTGAACTGATAACACCCGTATAAT
The DNA here is from genome assembly GCA_029692085.1 of Gymnothorax javanicus. NCBI lineage: Eukaryota > Metazoa > Chordata > Actinopteri > Anguilliformes > Muraenidae > Gymnothorax > Gymnothorax javanicus. The sequence goes on along the minus strand of CM056210.1, from coordinate 6,429,159 downwards.
GGTTATATTCATGAAGGGGGGGAGATGAATATTAACATTCAGACATGCTGATTTTATAATGGCCTACTGGGCACATGCAGAGGTTTTACTGTGCTCTTCTGCTTATCTAGATGTTGACTTGTCGTCGGCAGCTCCCACAGAGCGACGGTTTCATGTAGTTGTGACTTCAATCTGAAAAATACTGTACAATAAATTAGAACAATATATAATATGACAAATGGTACAAAATCTGCGACAATCAATGGAATAAAAGCTGAATATCGTTGCAGAATTTTTTTTTTTTTTGCTTGCGCGTTCACAGGTTTAAAAAGATTAATATTGTGGATAATTTTGCAAGTTGATATGAGCGGGACTAAGTTATCCTAGTTCTTATACTCACAGAATAGTAGAATTAAACTTGGGCTGTCGCGCAGATGATGTAATACAATGCGTAAACTATAATTTTAGTTTAATTGCAATCTTTTGCATACAAATTGCCTAGCGGTCACATCATGATTTGGAATTCAAATCTTTTTCTTAGTAAAAAAAAGTGGCATACTGACACCACACAGAAGCGATGTTCATGCGAGTAACGCACTGTCTGGAAGTCGGACAGGGTTTTAATATACGCAGTGTCTACGTGTCCGAAAGTTGGACAGGGTTTTAATATAACTCCGTGTCCGACAGTCGGATGGTTTCGATATACGCAGTGTCTACGTGTCCGAAAGTCGGACAGGGTTTTAATATAACTCCGTGTCCGACAGGCGATTATTGTTTTTAATTTCTTAAAATCTACTGAATCTTTTAGAAATTAAACGTTAATGTTTTGATCAGAGGGCTCAGTTCTTCAAGATGAGTACCGAGAATTTCAATCAATGTTTCTGTTTAAGCTCTGCTCAATAAAGTGAGTCGACATTGGCGCGGGACTTGGTGCATTTATGACGAATTTAGCGACTGTCGAACAGAGATCCTAAAATACTCCGTGTCCGAAAGTCGTAAAAGTTTTAATTTCTCGAGTATTCGAGCAATTATTAGACGTACAAACTTGGCCATGTTTGTGTTCGACCTTCACAAAATGCAAACTGACAGCTATCGACTTTTCTTGGTCTTTTTATTTGTGTTTTCTTTCATTGAAGATAGACAACAGTCTTTATTCGGTCTCTCTTTTGAAAATTAGTCAGATGGATCGAACAGATTCATGCTTTATTTCCACGCCAGAGATAAAATAGTGCTTGTAGTCAGTGAGCAAATCAATTCCATGACCATTTTGGCCGAGTTTCCAAGATTCATTTAAGAAGATCTTGGCGCTAAGAGCTTCTTTAGATCCTTCTTAAGGCTCCAGTAAAGAAGCAAAACGTTTCCCAGATTCCTTCTTAGCCTTGTAATGTGGAAAAAAAAAGCCACTAGATGGCAGTATTGACAAATTATTTTAAGCCCAGTCTGGAGCTAGGTTGGGCATGTCCTGGGCATGCCTCAGAGAGGGCTGGACAATAGTATATAAGGAGAAAAATTGAGGAGTGGAAGAGTAGTTGGAGAAGTTGGAGAAGTACGGAGAAATTGTGGAAGGATACATTTGACCAGACCTGTCACTCTTTTTCAAGACCACATGAAGCTTTTGTGGATTTTTGCCTGTGTTGGAGCATTTTCCTGTCCCAGGACTTGTCATGACATAGCAGCCCATCTCAGTACCAAGGGACTGTAACTATCTTTTTTTTATTTCAATCTTGGTGTTAGGGGTAGAGTGTAGATTAGTTCTAAGTGTTTAGTACGTCTGTTGAAGTTTAAAATTTTGTCTGTCATCCCTTGCTGTCCGTGGCGTCATAACAATTGATGCCATAACAAATTGGGGCCATAACAAATTGAAATCTGGTCTGGGATAGACCATTATACTTAGTCATTTATTAGAAAATCTAAAATTTCAAATTATTGAAATTGTTTTTGAATTTTCCTGGAATATATATTGGCAGATCAACAGCAATGGATGATTTCTTGGCATCACCAACGTAGAGGTTTGAAGTCTTTTAAAGGCAGAACTGCTAGAAATATGCAGACAGAGCTTGACAGATGTAAAACTTAGCCATCACGAAAAGCAAGACTGGCTAGAGAGAGTGTTGAATATTATTACATTGATGAAAATGTGTTTTGCACCAGGAGATCTGGAACAGTTTCAGTGGAAAATCAAATGTAGAAATGGAACTTAATTAAAAATGCTAGAGATAGAGAAGGAAAAAAAAAGAAAAACAAAGGCAGTTTGAGTTATTAAATTAGCAAGAGAAGAGGAAAAGAGGAGAAAGAAAGAAAAGAGCAGAAAGGAGAGACAGAGGCAGAGAGATTTCGATTTAGAAAAATTAGAAGAAAGGCTCCCGTGGAGCTACTAAAAATCAAAATGCAAGCGGAAAACAAATTTCGGGCTAGCCAGGAGGTAAAGCTGGTGCCTCCATTCTCGGAGAAGGAGGTTGATAAGTATTTCCAGTGCTTCGAGAAGGTAGCTAGAGTTGTCAGTAGCCAAACTGTCATGTTGTCATGTTGCAAACTGTCCTCAAGAAATTAGCTCAACAAGCCTATTGGCTTTGTCTGCAGATGATTCCTCTGGTTATGAGGTTGTCCAAAAAGGTTATTTTGACAGCTTATGAGTTAGTTCAGAGGCTTACCACGACAGAAATTCAGGGTCTGAAGAAATCTGACAATCAGAACATGTTGAATTTGCTAACGAGAAGAAGGTTTGCTTTGGTACAGTGTACTTCTATGGAGGTCAAGGATGATTTCAACTCACTAAAAGAGATGGTGTTAGTTGAAGAATTCCAGAAACTAATGTCCAAGGATGATATTAAGACCTACCTTAATGAAAGCAAGCACTGAATTGCAATCAGCTGCCAAGTTGCAGAGCGAATATGTTCTCACACATAAGTCCAAATTTCCAGTCTAACTAGTAAAATAGATGGTCCCAATTTCCAGAAGAAAATGCGGTGATACCCAAGATTACTCACCCAAAGACAAAGACAAAACTCAAGTGATGGTGCTCAGAAATCCAGTCAAGGTCGATCAAGTACAGAAAGCTGACAGTGGCCAGAAAGTGGTCTAGTTTGCAATTATTGCAAGAAATCTGGTCATGTTACAACTAAGTGTTGGTTCCTTAAAATAAGAAAGAAAAAAGGATACCAAACTCATTACATTGAAGATTCCAGATAGGAAAGCCAAAACAGTTGTGTCATTAACATGCTGGAAACTATCATCATAGGAATACTAGGGTTGCAGCTGTCACTTTAGATCCTCCTATGGCGAGACTTGTGAAGATGAGGGGAGTTTTCAAGATGATGAACCTAGAATTAAAAGCTGAAGTTCTTTCATGTAAATTGTCAAATTCTGAAGTGTTACCCAAAAATCTGATGTAAAAACTCCAGCACTTAGAATCCTCTAGAAAGATCAGTTTGAGAGGTTGATCAAAGAAATTTAAAGATCTATTTCCTGATGTTCCAAGAGAGTTTCTATAGCCTCTCATGATGTAGATGTTGGTGATGCCAAACCAAGAAAACAGCATCCGTGCGGATGAATCCTGAAAAGAGAAGATTGCTGAGAAAGGGTTGGTACATGTTAGAACGCCTTGATATTATCAGGCCTCTAACTCCAGATTGGAGTTCACCTGTTCTAGTTCCAAAAACCTGATGGAAGTACTAGATTCTGTACAGATTATACATAAAGTCAATGCTGTAACTAGAACTGATGTGTTTCAATACCTAGGATTGATGATTGTATCGATAGAGTAGGAACCCAACAAAGTTTCTGACCAAGACTGATTTATTGAAGGTTATTGGTGTGTGCCTTTAACTGAGAGGGCAAGAGCATCTCTGCTTTTGCCACCATCCTGGGTTATACTGATATGAACCAAAAATTTTAAAAAAGCGGGCCGCCAAAAAGTTTTTTACATGTAAAATTTTGGGTTTAAAAAATCGAAGCCAGAAAAATTATTTGAGAAATAATATAAAAAATGGGATGGGAACAGGAATAAAATAATATCCCAGACAATCACACACACACGCATGATCACAGACATACACTCCACAGACCACGCTCATACACACACACACATACAGACACGCATTCCTAATACACCCACATATTCAGAAGAAAGCACCCTCATACACTCACACACACACACACTAACCCTAAACCTTACCCAAACTCTAACCACCACTCACATACACACACACACACACACACAAACCCTAAACTAACCCTCCTAAGGGTCATTCCATATGAAATCTTAGCTCCCAGCTTGATGAATTGCTTCATTTGTGATATTTTGTTGCATATGATGAGCAAATTTAATCGCAGGTGGTTTCAAGTTGATATCTCGTTCGTTTTATTGGCCCCCAAAAGGGGGCGTGGGTCCACGTTAACCTCTGGTCACAGTTCGTGACCATTTTCAAAGGGTTATAACCGATGAACTAATAAAGGTTTTGTTTTCATTCTTTCAGGATATGTTTATTCTGTCTAATAGTCTGCAACAAACCTTTAATACAGTGGTTAACCCTTTGAGTGCTTTGCAATTAACCCTAAACATTTAAAATTTGGTATAGGCATGTGCCGAACATTCGATTTTCAAATGAAATATTATAAAATATCCTTAGAATGTCCCCTTTGCCATTTACATTGTTGATAGCATACCTGATGGGAGTTTCAAATGAAGGTAAAAACATCTTTTTTATCTTCATCCAATTTGAGAAACATTAACCCCTTTTTCAGCTATTACGGAAAGCACTTTTTGACCCTCAATTTTTGACCATGTGGGCCTGTTTTGATTTTCAAAAAGTTGGCCTCAAATGAAAGCTTATACAAAGTGCTACAAAAATGCAACAAAAATCAAACTTGGAACAAATACTCCCTCTTGGAAAAAATAAGACCCCTTATAAGTGCTATTTGCATCGGCAAATGTAAAAAAAAAAAAAATGTAAAGGCTTGTCTGAGATTGGATTGGATTGGGAGGTCATATCAGTAATAAATTGAATTGAATTGAATTGCCTACATTCATAAACAGACTGGACCTAAAAATTGGAGACATTGATCACGCCATGCCTCAAAGTTATTGTTGTCATGTTCAGTACCTACCTTGCATGTGTTTTTTATGGCATTCCTTTTCAGACTCATTCAATTTTGCCAACAGTGCATGGGGATTAGATTCGAAGAAGATGATGGTTCAGCCATTGTTTTCAGAAACCATGTAGGCCTACTAAGGGATCCGCCTACCACCTTTATGCTGACATCTCTGGGCAGTATTTATAATCGAAATCTTGAGCACAAAGAGAAGGAAACCAGGCTCAAGCAGTTAAAGTTACAATTCCCTTTTCGCAAATAAAGGGCATGAAGCAGGTGCAGTTTGAAGGGTTTCATCCACATTAGTAACAATTCTGCCTGGTCTATCAAATTATCTTGAAATTACTGGGAAAACAAATACAAGAAAATGACACACGCTGCAAATGATCAAAGAGCATGCAACTGAAAGTAGAAATAAATGAGTGGAGTTCAGTATTCCCTGTACATTATTGTACATTTACATACACTGAGAGTAGTTGTGCTGATGTGCAAACAGCCCTTAAAAGGGGTCTTATTTTTCCAAGTAGGAGTATTTGTTCCAAGTTTGATTGTGTTGCATTTTGAAGTTCTTTGAATAAGCTTTCATTTGAGGCCAACTTTTTGAAAATCAAAACAGGCCCACATGGTCAAAATGAGGATCAAAAAGTGCACCGTTTCAGTAATTCCCTGAAAAGGGGTTAATGTTTCTCCAAATTGGATGAAGATAGAAAGATGTTTTTAGCTTCATTTGAAACTCCATCAGGTATACTATCAACAATGTAAATGACAAAGGGAACATTCTAAGGATACTTGCATAATATTTCATTTGAAATCGACATGTTCGGCACATGCCTATATCAAATTTCAATGTTTAGGGGTTAATTACAAGGCACACAAAGGGTTAAACAGTATTGTTAAAGCTTTGTTGCAGACTATTAGACAGAATAAACATATCCTGAAAGAATGAAATTTGTATCCTTATTAGTTCATCGGTTATAACCCTTTGAAAATGGTCACAAACTATGACCAGAGGGTTAATGTGGGCCACGCCCCCTTTTTCGGGAGCCCATAAAATGAGAACGGAACGAGATATCAACTTGAAACCACCTGCAATTTGATTTGCTCATCATATGCAAAAAAATATCACCCAATAAAGCAATTCTGAAACCATCAAGCCAGGAGCACCCCCCATTTCGGGTGATTTCATATGGAATGACCCCTAACCGCACTCACACACACACACACACACACACACACACTAACCCTAATCGCACTCAAATATATACACACACACACACACACACACACACACACAACCCTAAACCTAAACCTAACCCTAACCGCACTCACATGGACACACACACATACACACACACACACACGCACACAATCACATACACACAGTAATACACGCACACAGGGGTGCCGCTGGCAATTTTATAGCCTTCGCTTTGCTTCGTACACAGAGTCTGGCCAGTCGTCATTGACAAGTGTTTACTTCCTGGTGGGTGGGCGCTTGTCTGAAGTTTAAAATCATTGGCATACCCGTAAACTAATCACTAACGTTTGGCGATGATGTATGTTATGCGCCAGCTCAGCCGCCTAGTATACTTCCGCTGTAAACACAGTCCTTCATACCAGGAATGCAGCGAAAACAAACTGATCAGTACAATAAAGTTAATACTGTACCCATACATATGCCCATCTACCAAATTTTAGCCTTTACTCATTCACTCAGAAGAACCAAAGGTGCTCTTTCTGTTCTCCTTACAAGAAACAAACTGTTGAGCTATCGTTTCTCCTGCCGATACTGCTGCCATTTAAAAAAGAGACCCAATGCAGAATCGTTGAATAACGCGTTATTTACATCAGGGCGAAATCTCGTTGACACGAAAACTGAACCGTTAACCATACTTGCGCCAACATCATACCGAGCTTCTATCTAACTTTATAGGAACAGTTTGGCTCTAAGCAGCCATTTCATTCAAGGATAATGACGACATAACACTGAGACAGCGAATAGGTCTTGTGACACAAACAAAAACACGGCTTTTAAAAAAGTTTGCTGCTAAATTAAATAGTGTAAATTCGGCAATGTAACGCTAGAAGCTACAAGCTAGCTTAGGTGGTTTGGCTGTCTCTCACAGAGATGAACAGGGTGCCTATTTCATGATGGCTATTAAGTAGATATGACAATCTGTAGGGAGTAGCGCTACAACATAATTTCCATTCAAAAAAACTAACCAAACGTTCATCTTGTTGTGGCTATAAGTCGCTGATACCCGGGATTTTCTCCACAACAGAGTGAATGGCCTCCCGTGTATCTATGTCCGTGGCCATTGTTGATTTCGGGGACTACGATTTCAAACTCAGCGCAGCTGCTACATCATGGCTCTCGGCCACGCCTTCTGTTCGCAGGTTGGTCTGGCGTACTTTCTGCCGTGGTAAACGAGACAGAGCTCCGAGTGACCAGACTGAGTACTGAAGCGAAATGAAATAAAGCGGAAGTACGAAGGCTGGCGGTGCCAGGCTAGCAATTTTGGGCCCTATGACTGGAAATCGATTTGGGCCAGAGCCGATCTGTGATTGGCTGATGTACGTAATGGTACCAACCGACTAGCAGAAACATTTTTTGCAGCCAGTTCAGGCACTCATGTAACTTGGGCCGTATAAAATGATGAATAGTAAGGAGGGGAGGCCCATGTGCGAAGATTGTTCTTAAAAATTTGGAAATTGAGAAAAAAACAACAAATTCATTTTAAATCAATCAAGTTATAACAAAAATTAAAATATAAAATTAAAGTGACACTCGCAGTCAAGTGCACTCACCTACACACACTGACGCGCGCACTCATACACTCACACTTAGATGCACACACATACAGACATACACACACACACACAGAAACAGAGACACTCGCACACACAACATGGTCTCATCCACATACACACTCAGCAAGACACTCATACACAAACTTGCACAAACACTCATAGATGCTCACACTCACATACACACAGACGCACAGTCACATGCATGCTGTCACACACACACACACACACACACACAGTAACACACACACACACACACACACACACACACACACACAGTCATGCACGCATTTATACATACATACACACACACACACACACACACACACACACACAAGCCCACACAGTCACTCTCACACAATCATACACACTCACACTCTCACTCACACACACACTCGCATACTAACATGCACACAGACACACACGCACACACACATTCGGTGATTGCCAATTCCCAGCCAAGATGGAGGACAGTAGAATTACAGTGACCACGGCTCTGTTAACGAAGCTGAAATATCACAACATAAGTTGCACAAAAGGCCATTTGCTTCTCACTGGAAGGAGGAAGCTGAAATATTTCACATGCAGGTCGGGGATGAACCAGGAACCAGACTGGACTGTTGATTATGCCACAGCTGTGATATTTTCCCCAGAGACTTAGATTCTAACCCCACCTTGACTGCTCTGCTACTCAGTCCTCCTTCCACAGTGCAGTTCTCCCTTTGCCTTTAGATCGGCTCAGTTAGTCTGGGCTGCGTTTCCCCAAAGCACTGATGCTAACTTACAGAGTTGGAACTATTGGCTGCGAATGGATGAACTATGTAAGTCGCTGACTTAGTTAGCAACGACACTTTAGGGAAACGCAGCCCTGGTCGTTTTACCAGGAATTTCATCAAAATATTCACATGCAGGTAGATGATGATCGACTGCCCTCCATCTTGACTGGGAATTGGTCATCACTTAATCACACTCTCACACACACACACACACACACACACACACACACACACACACACACACACCCTACACTCACGCGCACTCACGTACACACACATACTCACACACTAACACTCACATACACACAGATTCACTCACACATATACACTCACATACACACAGATGCTCACATACACACACTCAGACTCATACACACACACACACACACACACACACACACACACAATTACTCTTCTGGGCCTGTATGGAGTTCTGTTCAGTCTCTCTCTCTCAAATTCTAATTCTAAATGGGCTTTATTGGCATGATAATAAAATATTACATTTCATGTTGCAAAAACATTTTTTTACAGAACACTAAAGAACATGCAGATCTATTAAAACAGAAAACGATATAACACCAATACAGGTGTGTATGTGTGTGTGCATGCGCTTATGTGTTGAATGGCTGTGCATGTGTATTATTATTTATTTTAATGTGTGTGCATGCGCAGCAGTGTGCATTCATGTTTTTGTTGAATGGGTGTGTGTGTATGTATATTTGTGTGTGTGCGCATTGGTGTTGTGTTTGTGTGCTTGTATCTGTTTTTGTATGTGCACATTTTGGTTGAGTGAGTATGTGTTTTTGTGTATTTATGTTGAGTGAGTGCGTGTGTCTTGTTCAATGCATATTTGTTTGCGTTTAGTTAGTGCGTGTACATGTGTATTTGTGTTGAGTGAATGTGTGTGTGTGTGTGTGTGTGTGTGTGTGTGTGTGTGTGTGTGTGTTTTTGTGGTATGGACACTCACTCACTGTCCCTCATATCATGACACCCAGGGGCGTACGCGAGGGGGGTCATCGGGGTATTTCCAGGATCCTTGCACTCATCCGACATACATGTTCCCCGAGCCTCCTCCCCCATCACCCTCCCATAAAAATGCTTCAACACACTTCCTCAGTAAGAATTCTTTTTAGGAGACAATCAGCACAAGCGTATATTTAGGAGACAATTAGATGGGACATTTTAAACCGCTGAGCGTGAAAAAAAAAATGTGGCTTAATGTACCAAAACAGGACCAATAATCACCAAAAAGACTTCTCAGATATTTCTCATCAGGAACACTTATTCCTACCTAAACCTCAAAACCGAAATCCTAGGGAAACGGATGTTATATCACATTAAGTGTTTTCCGCTCCATTGACGCTCATTATAAGGAGAAAGCTTAACGTGGCTTAATGCTGCAAAACAGCGAACAATAATCACGAAAATTTCTTGTAATCAGCACTGTACTTCATCCAGACTGCATCTAGGGCCTGGCTTAATTACACTGTAACCTCGTTGAACAGGCAGTACTGGTAATTTGCATAATTAATTGATGTTTGGACTGGAATACTGGAGGGGAGATACTTTCTATCTTCTCGTAATTTTTGGAGTTTCTTCTCCCTTTTTCCTTTCACGCTTAGCTTCCGTATGTCGGAATTTTTCTTCTATTTTTTAATCTTTTCCTTTAGTTCCTGTGCAGTGATTGGGGTGTCCAAATGGGTTGGGTTGTCTTTAATAGTTAATTCTAATTCTGTAAGTTTGTTGTTGATATAGACTCTTGCTGGATTCCCGTTTATGTCAGCTGTCTTGAATAATGAGGCAGAATGATTTGTTCATGTGTCACCATTTTATACTGCTAGTTCCTCTAGTTTTGGTTTTGTTAGGATGTTCCAGTTGCTCCAAAACTGGTTTGTATTGATCGATTCTTCAACTGATGTTCATGGCTTTTGAGTATATTGAGCTTTTTGGTTCTGAGTGTAAGTTCGTATAGTTTGAGGGTTTCTCAGTAAAGAAAATGCGATATTAGGGTTATTCGGTCTCTGTGTTTTGATTGGATAGTTGTCTCAATTGTTTTCTTATATTATGGCACTCCAAATCAAACCAGTTGTTTTTTTTTTTAGTTTCTTTTTTGATGATTTCTTAATTTTTAATGTCTTCTCTGCTGCTTTTTCAAATATGGTATTTATGTTTTTGTGGCCAGATTAACAGCCTCTTTAGTGTGAGAATATGTGGTTTCCAGAAAGTTCTCTAAAAGTGTTTGGATAATTTGGCTGCCAGTTGCTTTCTGTAATTCTTCAGTGCTGTTTTGGGCCCATCTGTGTGAGTTTCTGATGTGGAACAGCTTACTGGGCTGGTGAAGTGTGCTGTTATTCTCTGTCTCTTTAAGATACACAGTGATTGGGCTGTGATCAGACAGAGGTGTTAATGGCTTGACAGTGAATTATCTAATTAAAGAGGGATCAATATCTTTTATTCGTGTGATCAACTGTGCTATTCCCAAGAGGTGAGCAAAATGTGTATCTTCCTAAAGAGTCCCTCAAGATCCTACCATTGGCGATATACAGACCCAGACTGGGACAGAGCTGCAGTCGTTCTTTTCCGCTTTTGTTGAGAACACAGTCATGGTTGTTCCTGTGGGATGGTATAGAGTTATGGTTCATGCATTTTAAGGTTTTAGTAATGTAATTATTGCCGAGGGTGTTAGTTTGGTCAGGTTGTGTTGCTGTTCTTGCGTTCATATCTCAAAGATATAATCACTTTTCCCTGGGCCTGGAAATAGCTTGTTTCTCTCTCTAGATCAGAAAACATGTCTTCATTATAATAGGGAGATTCTAATGGGGAATGTGAATTGTGCATAAGAAAGTGTCTTTACCTGCTGATGAAAGTACATTTTTGCTGATTTTTAGCCATATATGGTTTTTACCAGTTTTTATTAAATTAATGTTTTTCTAATTCAGATTTGTACCAAACGATCAGGCCTCTGAAGTCCCTGCCACGGGCGGACTGAGTGTAGTTTATATGAGTGAATAATGATCTCTGTAGTTAGAGGGACAGTGAGGGACAGCATCAGTCCTGCACCATGTCTCTAGAAGGAAGATCATGTCAAGGTCTCTTATGCTGCTGTGGAGCTCTGTGCTGAGGCTCTTTAGGCCAAAGGCTGCCGAGTTCAGACCTAGAATGTTCCACATGCTTATTGAGAGTCATTCTGTTGAAGTTGTGTTTTTTGCATAAAGTGAGAGAAAACCTGACAAAAATATGCTAAGCATAATATTAATCTACAGTTCAGTATTTAGAAAGAATATGCTACACTATGCAATTTGTAGGCATATTGTTGACTTGAGGGGAAAAAAAAAAAAGTTGACCACATTAACACATATAAACATATAGTATGTAAGTAGACTTCTGTGCTTGGGGAACACGTGACCCTTTATGAACGTAACATACAACAGCATTAGACTGTTAGCCTAATACAAATACAATTAACCTTTTTTTTTTTTACATTTTCAAAGTTTAGTCCATATGTATTGCAGTAATTGCTTGATCTCACCCATCTGGGCGATGCTGGGCTGTCCTCTGAGGGTGTCGGCATAGCTGCGCTGTAGAGCTTGTGGTCCCTGGGGAGGACCTGCTGCTCTGAGTGTGCTGGCTGGCTGGGGCTGATGGGTGGGCCTGGTTTGCTGCTGGTGCTCAGTTGGTGCTGATTCTCTTCGGCGTGGCCTGGAGGTGCTGGGGTGTCCTTCCTTACAGGAGGTGTGCTTGTACAGCCTGGCAGGGTGTGGTGCCTGGATTGGTCTTGTTTGTGGAGGGTGATGGGTTGGGCCGGCCTTGTGTCCTTGAGTTTGAGGATGATGACCTGTTGCATGCAGGTACCTCACAGGCCCTCTGTGACCTGGGTGTCCGGATTGGTGTAGAGTTGTGCTGATTGGGTGGAGGCGCCTCCTCGATATTGTCTCTCTGTGGTAGGATGTCTGCCTAGAGCAATGTCTTTCAACGATTTTGCAAACATGTTAACGGAATGTGTGCTTATGTGCACGTTGTTATATAAATGCTGTAGTGATATATTAGGGTGATGTGCCAAGTGCATGTTTGGGAGCAGAGCACATCCCCTGGTGATATCTGCACTCACCCTGTGGATGGTGGTGTGATGGAGGTGTTTTCGGGGTAACAGAGTGGACATGATTCACCCTGTGGATGGTGGTGTGATGGAGGTGTTTTCGGGGTAACAGAGTGGACATGATTCACCCTGTGGATGGTGTGTGATGGAGGTGTTTTCGGGGTAACAGAGTGGACATGATTCACCCTGTGGATGGTGGTGTGATGGAGGTGTTTTCGGGGTAACAGAGTGGACATGATGATTTTTGAGTGTGGAAAGGTCTCTGTTGATTTAGCTGCTACTCGGCACATCAGGTTTCCCACTCTCTCTTGTTCCTGTATCAGGTTGTTAGTCCCGGTGTGGATAATTATGTGGCTGGGGGATCCCAGCTCAGATTCAGAGAGGATTCAAAAGGCATTGTGAATTTTTTGGCTCCATATTTTAACCATTTTGTGGGCAGGGAAAAGTTTTGCGATTTCAGGTGCACAGTGGCTCTCTGTTGCTGGGTTTGTAGGGCTGGTGCTGGTGTTTGGTGATGTGATCGGGGTGTGTGTCTGTGTAGCTGGAGACGGGGCAGGGGCTGGAGATGGGGCAGGGGCTGGAGATGGGGCTGGGGCAGGAGACGGAGCAGGGGCTGGAGACGGGACAAGAGCTGGAGACGGGAAAGGAGCTGGAGTCGGGACAGGGGCTGGAGACGGGGGAGCTGAGTCAGACGGGATGGGGCTGGAGGGGACAGGGGGCTGGAGAGGGGAGGGGCTGGGACGGAAATGAGCTGGAGGGGCTGGAGACGGGACAGGGGCTGGAGATGGGACAGGAGCTGGAGGGACAGGGCAGAGAGGACAGGGGCAGGAGCAAGAGAGGCAAACAGCTGGAGTCGGGCAGGAGCAGGACAGGGGCTGGAGATGGGGACAGGGGACAGGAGACGGGACAGGGGGAGACAGGGGCTGGAGACGGGACACAAGGGGCAGGGGAGGCTGGAGACGGGCAGGGGCTGGATGGCGCAGGGGCTGGAGACGGGCAGGGAGCTGGGGCAGACGGACAGGGCTGGAGTTGGGACAGGACAGGAGCTGGAGACGGGACAGGGCTGGACAGGGAGCTGGGACAGGGGCAGGAGATGGGACAGGGGCTGGAGACGGGGCAGGAGCTGGAGTCGGGTGGGGCTGGAGACAGGGGGGCTGGAGACGGGGCAGGGGCTGGAGATGGGACAGGGGCTGGAGACGGGACAGGGGCAGGAGACCGAGACAGGAGCTGAGACGGGCAGGGGCTGGAGACAGGACAGGGGCTGGAGACGGGACTGGAGGGGCTGGAGAGGAGCTGGAGACACAGGGCTGGAGAAGGGCAGGGGCTGGAGAGGCAGGACACGGGCTGGAGGGACAGGGGCTGAGACGGGCTGGAGATGGAGACGGGGCAGGAGCTGGAGACAGGGCTGGGAGATGGCGCAGGGGGCTGGAGGGCAGGGGCGCTGGAGACGGGGGGGCTGGAGATGGGGCTGGGGCCCACGGGACAGGGGCTGGAGACGGGACAAGGGGAGACTGGAGCTGGAGTCGGGCAGGGGCTGGAGACGGGCAGGAGCTGGAGATGGGGCAGGGGCTGGATGGGACAGGGGCAGGGGGGGCAGGAGCTGGAGATGGGGCAGGGGCGGAGACAGGGGCTGGAGATGGGACAGGGGCAGGGGGGACAAGAGCTGGAGACAGGACAGGGGCAGGAGACGCAGGGGCTGGACAGACAGAGCTGGAGACGGGCAGGGGCTGAAGCTGGAGACGAGACGGGAAGGAGCTGGAGACAGGGCAGGGGCTGGAGACGGTACAGGAGCTGGAGACGGGACAGGGGCTGGAGACGGGACAGGGCTGGAGAGGGCAGGGGCTGGGACAGGGGCTGGGAGAGACGGGCAGGGGCTGGAGAGGGGGGCTGGAGACAGGGCAGGGGCTGAGATGGGGCAGGGGGCTGGAGACGGGACTGGGGAGGGGCTGGGGATGGACCCGGACAGGGGCTGGAGACGGGCAGGGGCTGGAGAGGACAGGGGCTGGAGATGGGGGCAGGGGGGCTGGGAGACGGGACAGGGGCTGGAGATGAGACAGGAGCTGGAGAGGCAGGGGCTGGAGATGGGACAGGGGCTGGAGGAGCTGGGTCGGGCTGGGGGCTGGAGACGGGCAGGGACAGGGGCTGGAGACGGGACAGGGGCTGGAGATGGGGCAGGGGCTGGAGACAGGGCAGGGGCTGGGGATGAGACAGGAGCTGGGGATGGGGCTGGGGCACGAGACGGGACAGGGGCTGGAGACGGGGACAGGGCTGGAGACGGGACAGGGCCTGGAGACGAGACAGGAGCTGGAGAAGGGGCAGGGGCTGGAGACAGGACAGGGGCAGGAGGCGGAGCTGGAGACGGAAATGACAGGAGGAGCTGGAGACGGGACAAGGGCTGGAGACGGGGGGGCTGAAGACGAGACAAGAGCTGGAGACGGGAAAGGAGCTGGAGACAGGGCAGGGGCTGGAGACGGGACAGGAGCTGGAGACAGGGACAGGGGCTGGAGACGGGACAGGGGCTGGAGACGGGACAGGGGCTGGGGAGGGGCTGGGGCAGGGGACAGGGGCTGGAGATGGGACAGGGGCAGGAGACGGGACTGAGGGGGGCTGGAGACGGGGCAGGGGCAGGAGACGGGGCGGGGGCTGGAGATGGGACAGGGGCAGGAGACGGGGCAGGAGCTGGAGACGGGACAGGGGCAGGAGACGGGGCAGGGGCTGGAGACGGGGCAGGGGCTGGAGACGGGGACAGGGGCTGGAGACGGAGAGGGGCTGGAGACAGGGACAGGACAGGAGCTGGAGACGGGCTGGAGACGGGCTGGAGACGGGGCAGGGGCTGGAGACGGACAGGGGCTGGAGACGGGACAGGGGCTGGAGACAGGGCAGGGGCTGGAGACGGGGCAGGGGCTGGAGACGGGACAGGGGCTGGGGGGACAGTGTGAGACTCCAGCTGCTGTTTAAGTGTCTCAGTTTTCTCGTCTCTGTGATGAAGTTCCTCCCTCAGACGTTTGATTTAATTTTTGATTTTATTTATTTTTATCTCTCTCTCTCTCTCTTCAGTGGGAAAAGTGAATGTTCTCCTCCCTGTACAAGAGCTAAAAACAAGAGAAGACTTCTTACAATGTGAGTTTGTTACACTTAAACTGAATGAATGAAGCAACATGAAAATAATGGAAAATATTGGTAAAAATGTGATTAGAATAATTGTTTGTTTTGATAACTGACTCGCTTTAGGAATCTCTTACCTCTGCTTCTCTCAGTCATCCTGCTATTCAACATGTGAATCATAAATTATAATATGATGCCTGTCCTACATTAGAACTGTGTGAAGAGTTACAGGACTAACACATGGTAAATATGAAAAGATTGTAGTAATTATGGTTCAGAATTTAATGCAGAGGGGAAACAATTAGAGAAAAGTCACTGAAATAAGACTTCATAAATAAATAAGAATAAATAACAAAGTCAGAGAAAATGGCAATAATCAATAAAATAAGAAATAATTACAATATAAATGTTTTGTTCTTCTCTCCTCTCCTCTATCAGACTCCTCTCAGCTCACACTGGACTCTAATACAGCGCATAAACGCCTCCGTCTGTCTGAGGGGAACAGAGAGGTGACCTTCTGTGTGGAACAGATCCAGTCATATCCTGATCATCCAGAAAGATTTGACTACTGGGAACAAGTGCTGTGCAGAGAGGGTCTGTCTGGACGCTGTTACTGGGAGGCTGAGTGGAGAGGGGATTATGGGGTTTATATCGCAGTGTCATATAAAGAGATCAGCAGGAAAGGGTGGATTGATGACTGTGGTCTGGGACGTAATAACAAGTCCTGGACTTTGTGCTGCTGTCCCTCCCGTGACTCTTTCCTTCACAATAATACGACAACTGAAATCCCTGTTCCCTCCTCCTCCAGAATAGGAGTGTACCTGGATCACAGGGCAGGAACTCTGTCCTTCTACAGCGTCTCTGACACAATGACCCTCCTGCACAGAGTCCAGACCACATTCACTCAGCCCCTCTGTCCTGGGTTTGGGGTTTATTCCTATAACTCTTCTGTAAAACTGTGTGATCTGGGATGAAGCAGAGAGTGAAGGGAAAATCAGCACTAATTAAAAAGAGCAGAAACACACTCAAATGAGAGAGGAACATGATCTCACACTTGCATGATTTAGAGAAAGTCCTCCATGCCTTCATATGGTGCTGCATAGATGACTGTAATACCCTGTGTACAGGAGTCACTCACTCATCCCCATCTCTCCTGCAGCTAGTTTGCATCTCTGCTCAGAAACTCAGCACATTTTCTCCATTTTGGTTTCTCCTCTTCGGCTCCCAGTCAGGTTTAGTGGATTTAAAGTGTCATTAATAATTTGTTAAAGCAGTAAATGATTCTCACCTCTTTACATTGATGCTCCCCTCTGCTTCTATTCTGCTTCTAGATCCCTGAGATCTTCTGACTAAACGCTTTAGAGAGTCTCACAGACTCTTTTAAAGCTAAAGAGAGATGGTGTCTTTACTGTTGTTGCTTCAAAGCCCTGCTGTAGTTTGTCTCTTTGTATCAGGTCTGTCTCTGTTGATGCTTTTAAATCTCCACTGAAAGGCCATGTTTTCTCACAGTCCTTTTAAACCAGTTCAGATCCTGAACAGCTTTTTCTCATGTTTTCTATCTGCTTTAACTGATTCCTTTTTAAAAACATTTTGTTGCTGCTGTTATTTACTGAAGTTGTTCTGCATTTTGTGTAAGTTGTGTTTAATGCTCCCTATAAATAAAGTGACTTGACATGAAGCAGCTGCTCTTATACATGTGTGTCAGTATGAAGCTCAGTGCAGCACTATTCTGGGGACTTGGGTCAGTGACCTGCCTTCTGTTCACTTTGTAAGGTGTGTGTGTGTGTGTGTGTGTGTGTGTGTGTGTGTGTGTGTGTGTGTGTGTGTGTGACAGTCCTTCTGTAAAAAGCTCTGCACAAATAATACTGAACAAGAGTTGAATGAAAATTACTTTTTTCAATCGTGTTCAGTCAGTTCAAACAGAAATGAAATGTGTTCTGTGTGAACCTGTTTAAAGAGAACATTTTACTTTATAAGGGATCATTACCACACTTTGTTGGGCTGAAAGGCCTGTTTTTGCCTGTTCTAAATAAGTAAATAAATAAATAAGCGGTTGCTGCTTGTGCAGTTCCAGCATTGATAAACATGTTAAGCCCAATGCTCACGTTCACTCCCTTTAGACAGCTGTGATCTACTGAAAATGTGGGTCTTTGCTGGGATGTCAGCGGCCAGTTCATCTTCCCTCTTCATCTCTCAGTATCTGTCTGAAGCAGCACTTAAATTCAGCTGCCGTTCCATCCTGTTCCCACAGAGCACCTGGCCCTCCCACACCTGTGCTCCTGCACTTCAGCTCTCCTCTCCTCTCTGCTGCCCCTGGTGGTGAAATCAGTTTACTGCAGTCAGAGCAGCACAGTCATCTGTAAATGCTACAAGACAAAATAATGATATTAACAGCAAAGTGGTGAATATTGGGAAAGTCCCCTAAATGCAGCACAGGTCATATGTAACCACCTATGTAGCGCTCTCTATACCACACGCTCCGCAACCATTAATTACTTGATCAGTCGGCGCTGACCTACATCAAGCAAGACGCACATTCAAGTCAATCCAATTGCGCGCTCTGCGCTATATTTAAACCACCAAAACAAAAACAATATAAATCCCAGAATTACCCGCATATATCAGTCCACAACCTTGATCTAAGAGTTCAAACTAAAGGAAAACCTTAGTCAATCCACGAAACAAAAGTCTTTAAACTCCAGGAAGCATTTAGGTCAAATTCACCAATAATCAATGTCCAGAGTACGAGAAAAAAATAATCCGCAACAAAGGCAAAAAAAGCGATCGCGTTGAGGGGCAGTGGTACACCATGCAGCAAAAACAAAGGATCAATCTCACCGGGGCTGTAGACTGCAATCTCGCCGCGACAACAACAATCTTCATGGTTCCACACGTCCTCTTGATGGAGACCTTTTTAGACGGCAACGGAATAATTGAGTTTGTTGAGTAAGCTCGTATCGTCTCCGGTTGGGAAGATGTTTTAGGCATATAAAGCCGAACTCGTCGCGCATCTCACCACGGACACAACACAGGAATCTTGGCTGCAGTTCACAATGCTGGCACCACTATTCCACTCTGCACCCGCACTTGCTGAGTCTTTCCCCTTGCCTCCTCCCTGCACTCCTCACGCCAACCCCTCAGTAAGTTTGGGTGCGTGGTGATAGGTTGCAGCTGCCGCGGACTTAAAAGTGACCTCCCAATTGTACAACATACCAACATATATATAGCGGGATGGACATGGATATTATTACACATTTTCACAATTACAATTATGTGATTACAATTATGTGCAATAAATGTAAAAAAATACTAATCAGAATACTTTAATTAATGTGACAGTGTCTGAGGTGTAGTTCTGACAGGACATGCAATCAAATGTACAAGATATCAATTTCCAGCCAATATACTGAACCCCGCAACAGAGCACAACACGCACACGCACACACATGCACATACACACACAGACACATACACATAAAACACACACACATACAAGCAGTTCACACACATATGAGCAGTGCACACAGACATATGCACACACACACACACACACATACAAGCAGTTCACACACAGACACACACATGCAAGAAATTCAATTCACACATGAGCATAGCTCACACATAAGCAGCGGCTTGTAGCTTGATTAGTAAGCAGTGTGACGGTTCCAGCAGGGCCTGCTGTGTGTGTGGCGTGTGGGTGTTCTTTCCTCTGTGTTAAGTTGCAGGTCCTGGCGGGGCGGAGTCCATTTAGTGCAACTGGGAGCACCTGGCCAGTCTCCCAGGTGTACTTAAACCCTGGCCATTCCAGTCCAAGTGGTCGCTCTCCATTTTTCCAGCAGCACGTTATTGTTTGGTTGGCTTTGGCCATGTTATTTTTAGGTTTACACGCTTCAGCACTTCATCTACACCACTCAATCACTCATCCAACAGCTGACATACTGATTTACTGACTATCACACCTCATATTAGTGTGTTTTTGGGTTTTTGTATTGCTTTAGTAATGTGTATATTTTCCAGTTTGATAACCGTGTCTCTCCCGTTTTTGTCATGGTTTACGAGCCGGGTCGTGACAGCAGTCTTCTGTTTAGTTGATTCAAAAACATAATCAGGTGACGATTTGATTTCTGTTGCTTTTTAATCAATATTTGTTCAGTAAAAATCATAAGTTGTTACTGAAAAACATAATCAGTTGAATCATTTATGTATCCTATTCATCTGACTGGCAAGCCTCTCTCTTAAACTATAATTTTCCCACACCTTTTTACATGGGGTATATTCTTTCATTTTTTTATGAAACAAATGCTTCTGTTCGCCAGCAATATTTCTCAGAGAATCCAAGGGAAAGAAAAAAACTTGAGAGATAACCCAAGAATTGTGATTGGTGCAAAGCTGGTTAAAAAAACTTTAGCGATAAAGGTGGGTACAACCCATGTATTTTGATTGGACCAAAGCTGCTGGAGTTTTTTCCCCAGTATAAATATTGGGTTCAGAAAAGAACGCCGAAGTTACATTTTTGGCCAGGACTAATACTTCCTCCGGTTTGGATTATTGCTTGATTCAAGGCTGGAATAAAGAGGATGGCTTCTGAAGATTTTGCTCTCTCCCAATTATTCACTTAACAAGGACCCCAAACTATGCAAACATCTAGTCGGGAAGACACTACAAATTATATAAACAAAACAGGGGTGGGTCTTCCGAAAGCCTAATAATGCTCAGAATCTCTTTAAATGACTGTTACGATTGTTCTGAAAATAACGCGGGTTTCCCCAAACACGGCCAGAATTCAAAGTGTCTTTACTTCACTCTAAATCCAACCTAATGAGCGAGAGGACGCCCGCTGCTTTTAGAATCTCTTAAAAACACTTGCGAATCCTGAGATCCAACTTTATCGGGACACCCACCGCAGAGCTCTGCTCAGCCTGGCTGCAGTCCAACAACAGGCCTTGTTGTGGGAATTTTAAATTGTATTCCTGAAATAAATCAGACTGAGACAGATGAGAGTAAATAGGATCCTTTACTATGTGCGCACGTACGGTCCAAGTGACATCAGCAGAACAAAGACAAAGGAATCCCTCCTTTGCTTTGGGTAAAAGCACAAAGTCAGAATCCCCTCCCCTTGGGGCTGAAAAACATCATGTTGGTTCCAGCCGTTCCTCGTGCCAGGAGTTGGCATCCCATGTAGGGCTGACCCTGACAGCCATATCTGCAGTACAGAGGAGTCTTTCTCTCCCCCAATCACCTGTTGCTTATCTCGTGGTTCTGCAAGCTTCGCAGGAACTGTCTCCTGGGAACACACAAAACTCAAAATACACTCCTTGGTCCGGCTGGACCTCAAGGTTTCAGATAGAATGAATACACATTAAACACAGTTAATGGCTTTTCTACTTACTTATAAAAGCTAGATTGTATAAGTTTAGCAATCATGCCTGACCTAGGCTGCTCAAAGGATAAGCAATTAATAACACAATAAGCAATAATAAGGAATTTATGACTGAATTCCACCAACATTTCCCTCCTCTTTGTAATTGATTATCCGCTAACATGCCACTTCTCTCGATTTTCAGCATGTGCTTTATTTCATGGGAAATGCTCTATTGTTTGAACAGGTCACTTATTTCTATCACATCACTGTATGACTCTCCCAGCTCCTCCGGCAGAGAATGTCCTCCATCGATGTCCTGTAACATAAACATCTGATACCGTGGGTTAGCATTCAACATTTTCGATATTAATCCTCTTATTATTGGGACCCCACAGCAACTGCAAAAGAGTAGTACTGCAAATCCTGCTGCTATGAGGCTCAATACAGGTGATATTAATGCTTCCCCACCCCCTTGACATGAGCCACTGCCACCTGGTACTGTCAGATACATAGTCACTCAGCTGTGCTTTTAAACGTTGCAAGGCTTGATCTATTACTCCCCCTCCTCATTATTTGCTGGTATCTAGGTGCCACATGAAGGCCCTATAAGTTGGCAGACTCCTCCCTGTGCAGCCGTTAACAAATCCAGTACCATTCAATTAGGTAGTGTCATCAATCAAGTCTCGCTGTTTGCTTCTAGTTATATTACGGGTTTCATATACGAGTGCACTTAGACGATAGTTCACAGTTCCTTTCGCAGCATTTCCTTTCCAACTCCCAGCTGTGGGAACAGGGAGAGGGCGATCTTCCCCCCTACTGACCACAGCTTCGCCTCTGCTGGAACATTGGATTCCCAAATCGGGTCACGTGGCGCTGCTGTATTTCGTCCCCGTCTTGTGGTTTTATTATAATAATCACAGTGTAATGTGGTGATCATTAATTGCACATAAGCACATACCCCTCCCCAATTTGGTGGTCATGCTACATATATCGGATGTCCACACAACCATACCGAACACCAATCTCACACAGTCTAATTATTTACAGAGACATGCTTCTAGAACACCACTCTCACACAGTCTAATTATTTACAGAGATATGCTTCTAGCACACCACTCTCACACAGTCTAATTATTTACAGAGATATGCTTCTAGAACACCACTCTCACACAGTCTAATTATTTACAGAGATATGCTTCTAGCACACCACTCTCACACAGTCTAATTATTTACAGAGATATGCTTCTAGCACACCAATCTCACACAGTCTAATTATTTACAGAGATATGCTTCTAGAACACCAATCTCACACAGTCTAATTATTTACAGAGATATGCTTCTAGCACACCAATCTCACACAGTCTAATTATTTACAGAGATATGCTTCTAGCACACCACTCTCACACAGTCTAATTATTTACAGAGATATGCTTCTAGAACACCACTCTCACACAGTCTAATTATTTACAGAGATATGCTTCTAGCACACCAATCTCACACAGTCTAATTATTTACAGAGATATGCTTCTAGAACACCAATCTCACACAGTCTAATTATTTACAGAGATATGCTTCTAGCACACCACTCTCACACAGTCTAATTATTTACAGAGATATGCTTCTAGCACACCACTCTCACACAGTCTAATTATTTACAGAGATATGCTTCTAGAACACCACTCTCTCACACAGTCTAATTATTTACAGAGATATGCTTCTAGCACACCACCACTCTCACACAGTCTAATTATTTACAGAGATATGCTTCTAGAACACCAATCTCACACAGTCTAATTATTTACAGAGATATGCTTCTAGAACACCAATCTCACACAGTCTAATTATTTACAGAGATATGCTTCTAGCACACCACTCTCACACAGTCTAATTATTTACAGAGATATGCTTCTAGCACACCACTCTCACACAGTCTAATTATTTACAGAGATATGCTTCTAGCACACCACTCTCACACAGTCTAATTATTTACAGAGATATGCTTCTAGAACACCAATCTCACACAGTCTAATTATTTACAGAGATATGCTTCTAGAACACCACTCTCACACAGTCTAATTATTTACAGAGATATGCTTCTAGCACACCACTCTCTCACACAGTCTAATTATTTACAGAGATATGCTTCTAGCACACCAATCTCACACAGTCTAATTATTTACAGAGATATGCTTCTAGCACACCAATCTCACACAGTCTAATTATTTACAGAGATATATCTAAGCACACCTTCTCACACAGTCTAATTATTTACAGAGATATGCTTCTTATTTCACACAGTCTAATTATTTACAGAGATATGCTTCTAGAACACCACTCTCACACACAGTCTAATTATTTACAGAGATATGCTTCTAGAACACCACTCTCACACAGTCTAATTATTTACAGAGATATGCTTCTAGAACACCAATCTCACACAGTCTAATTATTTACAGAGATATGCTTCTAGAACACCACTCTCACACAGTCTAATTATTTACAGAGATATGCTTCTAGAACACCACTCTCACACAGTCTAATTATTTACAGAGATATGCTTCTAGAACACCAATCTCACACAGTCTAATTATTTACAGAGATATGCTTCTAGCACACCAATCTCACACAGTCTAATTATTTACAGAGATATGCTTCTAGTCTAAACACCACTCTCACACAGTCTAATTATTTACAGAGATACACCTTCTCACAACACTAATTATTTACAGAGATATGCTTCTAGCACACCAGTCACACAGTCTAATTATTTACAGAGATATGCTTCTAGAACACCACTCTCACACAGTCTAATTATTTACAGAGATATGCTTCTAGAACACCACTCTCACACAGTCTAATTATTTACAGAGATATGCTTCTAGAACACCACTCTCACACAGTCTAATTATTTACAGAGATATGCTTCTAGCACACCACTCTCACACAGTCTAATTATTTACAGAGATATGCTTCTAGAACACCACTCTCACACAGTCTAATTATTTACAGAGATATGCTTCTAGCACACCACTCTCACACAGTCTAATTATTTACAGAGATATGCTTCTAGCACACCACTCTCACACAGTCTAATTATTTACAGAGATATGCTTCTAGCACACCAATCTCACACAGTCTAATTATTTACAGAGATATGCTTCTAGCACACCAATCTCACACAGTCTAATTATTTACAGAGATATGCTTCTAGCACACCACTCTCACACAGTCTAATTATTTACAGAGATATGCTTCTAGCACACCACTCTCACACAGTCTAATTATTTACAGAGATATGCTTCTAGAACACCACTCTCACACAGTCTAATTATTTACAGAGATATGCTTCTAGCACACCACTCTCACACAGTCTAATTATTTACAGAGATATGCTTCTAGCACACCAATCTCACACAGTCTAATTATTTACAGAGATATGCTTCTAGCACACCACTCTCACACAGTCTAATTATTTACAGAGATATGCTTCTAGAACACCACTCTCACACAGTCTAATTATTTACAGAGATATGCTTCTAGAACACCACTCTCACACAGTCTAATTATTTACAGAGATATGCTTCTAGCACACCACACCAGTCTAATTATTTACAGACAGTCTAGAACACAGTCTAATTATTTACAGAGATATGCTTCTAGCACACCACTCTCACACAGTCTAATTATTTACAGAGATATGCTTCTAGCACACCACTCTCACACAGTCTAATTATTTACAGAGATATGCTTCTAGAACACCAATCTCACACAGTCTAATTATTTACAGAGATATGCTTCTAGAACACCAATCTCACACAGTCTAATTATTTACAGAGATATGCTTCTAGCACACCACTCTCACACAGTCTAATTATTTACAGAGATATGCTTCTAGCACACCACTCTCACACACAGTCTAATTATTTACAGAGATATGCTTCTAGCACACCACTCTCACACAGTCTAATTATTTACAGAGATATGCTTCTAGCACACCAATCTCACACAGTCTAATTATTTACAGAGATATGCTTCTAGCACACCACTCTCACACAGTCTAATTATTTACAGAGATATGCTTCTAGAACACCACTCTCACACAGTCTAATTATTTACAGAGATATGCTTCTAGAACACCACTCTCACACAGTCTAATTATTTACAGAGATATGCTTCTAGCACACCACTCTCACACAGTCTAATTATTTACAGAGATATGCTTCTAGAACACCACTCTCACACAGTCTAATTATTTACAGAGATATGCTTCTAGAACACCACTCTCACACAGTCTAATTATTTACAGAGATATGCTTCTAGAACACCACTCTCACACAGTCTAATTATTTACAGAGATATGCTTCTAGAACACCACTCTCACACAGTCTAATTATTTACAGAGATATGCTTCTAGAACACCACTCTCACACAGTCTAATTATTTACAGAGATATGCTTCTAGCACACCAATCTCACACAGTCTAATTATTTACAGAGATATGCTTCTAGCACACCACTCTCACACAGTCTAATTATTTACAGAGATATGCTTCTAGAACACCAATCTCACACAGTCTAATTATTTACAGAGATATGCTTCTAGCACACCAATCTCACACAGTCTAATTATTTACAGAGATATGCTTCTAGCAAACCTCTCTCTCACAGTCTAATTATTTACAGAGATATGCTTCTAGCACACCACTCTCACACAGTCTAATTATTTACAGAGATATGCTTCTAGAACACCAATCTCACACAGTCTAATTATTTACAGAGATATGCTTCTAGCACACCAACTCTCACACAGTCTAATTATTTACAGAGATATGCTTCTAGAACACCACTCTCACACAGTCTAATTATTTACAGAGATATGCTTCTAGAACACCACTCTCACACAGTCTAATTATTTACAGAGATATGCTTCTAGCACACCTCTCTCACACAGTCTAATTATTTACAGAGATATTTTCTAGAACACCACTCTATGCTATTTACAGAGATATGCTTCTAGCACACCAATCTCACACAGTCTAATTATTTACAGAGATATGCTTCTAGAACACCAATCTCACACAGTCTAATTATTTACAGAGATATGCTTCTAGAACACCACTCTCACACAGTCTAATTATTTACAGAGATATGCTTCTAGCACACCAACTCTCACACAGTCTAATTATTTACAGAGATATGCTTCTAGCACACCAATCTCACACAGTCTAATTATTTACAGAGATATGCAGTGCACACACCGTCACAGTCTAATTATTTACAGAGATATGCTTCTAGCACACCAATCTCACACAGTCTAATTATTTACAGAGATATGCTTCTAGCACACCAATCTCACACAGTCTAATTATTTACAGAGATATGCTTCTAGCACACCAATCTCACACAGTCTAATTATTTACAGAGATATGCTTCTAGCACACCACTCTCACACAGTCTAATTATTTACAGAGATATGCTTCTAGCACACCAATCTCACACAGTCTAATTATTTACAGAGATATGCTTCTAGAACACCACTCTCACACAGTCTAATTATTTACAGAGATATGCTTCTAGCACACCACTCTCACACAGTCTAATTATTTACAGAGATATGCTTCTAGCACACCACAATCTCACACAGTCTAATTATTTACAGAGATATGCTTCTAGAACACCACTCTCACACAGTCTAATTATTTACAGAGATATGCTTCTAGCACACCACTCTCACACAGTCTAATTATTTACAGAGATATGCTTCTAGCACACCAATCTCACACAGTCTAATTATTTTCTGCTTAGAACACACACACAGTCTAATTATTTACAGAGACACCAATCTCACACAGTCTAATTATTTACAGAGACATGCTTCTAGAACACCAATCTCACACAGTCTAATTATTTACAGAGATATGCTTTCTAGAACACCATGCTTCTAGCACACACTCTCACACAGTCTAATTATTTACAGAGATATGCTTCTAGAACACCACTCTCACACAGTCTAATTATTTACAGAGATATGCTTCTAGCACACCACTCTCTCACACAGTCTAATTATTTACAGAGATATGCTTCTAGCACACCACTCTCACACAGTCTAATTATTTACAGAGATATGCTTCTAGAACACACCACTCTCACACAGTCTAATTATTTACAGAGATATGCTTCTAGCACACCACTCTCACAGTCTAATTATTTAATTATTTACAGAGAACATGCTTCACACAGCACAATTATTTACACACAGTCTAATTATTCACACAGAGATATTTACAGAGACATATTCTAGAACACCACTCTCACACAGTCTAATTATTTACAGAGATATGCTTCTAGCACACCAATCTCACACAGTCTAATTATTTACAGAGATATGCTTCTAGAACACCAATCTCACACAGTCTAATTATTTACAGAGATATGCTTCTAGAACACCAATCTCACACAGTCTAATTATTTACAGAGATATGCTTCTAGCACACCACTCTCACACAGTCTAATTATTTACAGAGATATGCTTCTAGAACACCACTCTCACACAGTCTAATTATTTACAGAGAGATATGCTTCTAGCACACCACTCTCACACAGTCTAATTTACAGAGATATGCTTCTAGCACACCAATCTCACACAGTCTAATTATTTACAGAGATATGCTTCTAGCACACCACTCTCACACAGTCTAATTATTTACAGAGATATGCTTCTAGCACACACCTCTCACACACAGTCTAATTATTTACAGAGATATGCTTCTAGCACACACTCTCTCACACAGTCTAATTATTTACAGAGATATGCTTCTAGCACACCAGTCTCTCACACAGTCTAATTATTTACAGAGATATGCTTCTAGCACACCATCTCACACAGTCTAATTATTTACAGAGATATGCTTCTAGAACACCACAATCTCACACAGTCTAATTATTTACAGAGATATGCTTCTAGCACACCAATCTCACACAGTCTAATTATTTACAGAGATATGCTTCTAGAACACCAATCTCACACAGTCTAATTATTTACAGAGATATGCTTCTAGAACACCAATCTCACACAGTCTAATTATTTACAGAGATATGCTTCTAGAACACCACTCTCACACAGTCTAATTATTTACAGAGATATGCTTCTAGCACACCACTCTCACACAGTCTAATTATTTACAGAGATATGCTTCTAGCACACCACTCTCACACAGTCTAATTATTTACAGAGATATGCTTCTAGCACACCACTCTCACACAGTCTAATTATTTACAGAGATATGCTTCTAGAACACCAATCTCACACAGTCTAATTATTTACAGAGATATGCTTCTAGAACACCAATCTCACACAGTCTAATTATTTACAGAGATATGCTTCTAGCACACCAATCTCACACAGTCTAATTATTTACAGAGATATGCTTCTAGCACACCACTCTCACACAGTCTAATTATTTACAGAGATATGCTTCTAGCACACCACTCTCACACAGTCTAATTATTTACAGAGATATGCTTCTAGAACACCACTCTCACACAGTCTAATTATTTACAGAGACATGCTTCTAGAACACCAATCTCACACAGTCTAATTATTTACAGAGATATGCTTCTAGAACACCACTCTCACACAGTCTAATTATTTACAGAGATATGCTTCTAGCACACCACTCTCACACAGTCTAATTATTTACAGAGATATGCTTCTAGCACACCACTCTCACACAGTCTAATTATTTACAGAGATATGCTTCTAGCACACCAATCTCAAAGTCTAATTATTTACAGAGATATGCTTCTAGAACACCACTCTCACACAGTCTAATTATTTACAGAGATATGCTTCTAGAACACCACTCTCACACAGTCTAACATTATTAGATTATTTTTTTAGAGAGAGATATGCTTCTAGAACACCACTCTCACACAGTCTAATTATTTACAGAGATATGCTTCTAGCACACCAATCTCACACAGTCTAATTATTTACAGAGATATGCTTCTAGCACACCAATCTCACACAGTCTAATTATTTACAGAGATATGCTTCTAGAACACCAATCTCACACAGTCTAATTATTTACAGAGATATGCTTCTAGCACACCAATCTCACACAGTCTAATTATTTATTTACACTCTCACACAGTCTAATTATTTACAGATATGCTTCTAGCACACCAATCTCACACAGTCTAATTATTTACAGAGATATGCTTCTAGATCTCACACAGTCTAATTATTTACAGAGATATGCTTCTAGCACACACCAATCTCACACAGTCTAATTATTTACAGAGATATGCTTCTAGCACACCAATCTCACACAGTCTAATTATTTACAGAGATATGCTTCTAGCACACCACTCTCACACAGTCTAATTATTTACAGAGATATGCTTCTAGCACACCACTCTCTCACAGTCTAATTCTAATTTACAGAGATATGCTTCTAGCACACCTCTCTCACACAGTCTAATTATTTACAGAGATATGCTTCTAGCACACCACTCTCACACAGTCTAATTATTTACAGAGATATGCTTCTAGCACACCAATCTCACACAGTCTAATTATTTACAGAGATATGCTTCTAGCACACCACTCTCACACAGTCTAATTATTTACAGAGATATGCTTCTAGCACACCACTCTCACACAGTCTAATTATTTACAGAGATATGCTTCTAGCACACCAATCTCACACACAGTCTAATTATTTACAGAGATATGCTTCTAGAACACACCAATCTCACACAGTCTAATTATTTACAGAGATATGCTTCTAGAACACCACCAATCTCACACAGTCTAATTATTTACAGAGATATGCTTCTAGCACACCAATCTCACACAGTCTAATTATTTACAGAGATATGCTTCTAGAACACCACTCTCACACAGTCTAATTATTTACAGAGATATGCTTCTAGCACACCACTCTCACCAGTCTCATTTACAGAGATATCTCTAGCACACCACTCTCACACAGTTTACAGAGATATGCTTCTAGAACACCACTCTCACACAGTCTAATTTATTTACAGAGATATGCTTCTAGCACACCACTCTCACACAGTCTAATTATTTACAGAGATATGCTTCTAGCACACCAATCTCACACAGTCTAATTATTTACAGAGATATGCTTCTAGCACACCACTCTCACACAGTCTAATTATTTACAGAGATATGCTTCTAGCACACCAATCTCACACAGTCTAATTATTTACAGAGATATGCTTCTAGAACACCAATCTCACACAGTCTAATTATTTACAGAGATATGCTTCTAGAACACCACTCTCACTACAGTTTAATTATTTACAGAGATATGCTTCTAGAACACCACTCTCACACAGTCTCACACAGTCTAATTATTTACAGAGATATGCTTCTAGAACACCAATCTCACACAGTCTAATTATTTACAGAGATATGCTTCTAGAACACCAACTCTCACACAGTCTAATTATTTACAGAGATATGCTTCTAGCACACCACTCTCACACACAGTCTAATTATTTACAGAGATATGCTTCTAGCACACCAATCTCACACACATTTACAGAGATATTATTTACACAGACTCTCACACAGTCTAATTATTTACAGACCATGCTTCTAGCACACCAGTCTCACACAGTCTATTTTTACAGAGATATGCTTCTAGCACACCAACTCTCACACAGTCTAATTATTTACAGAGATATGCTTCTAGAACACCAATCTCACACAGTCTAATTATTTACAGAGATATGCTTCTAGCACACCAATCTCACACAGTCTAATTATTTACAGAGATATGCTTCTAGAACACCACTCTCACACAGTCTAATTATTTACAGAGATATGCTTCTAGCACACCATCTCACACAGTCTAATTATTTACAGAGATATGCTTCTAGCACACCACTCTCACACAGTCTAATTATTTACAGAGATATGCTTCTAGAACACAACTCTCACACAGTCTAATTATTTACAGAGATATGCTTCTAGCACACCAATCTCACACAGTCTAATTATTTACAGAGATATGCTTCTAGAACACCACTCTCACACAGTCTAATTATTTACAGAGATATGCTTCTAGCACACCACTCTCACACAGTCTAATTATTTACAGAGATATGCTTCTAGCACACCACTCTCACACAGTCTAATTATTTACAGAGATATGCTTCTAGCACACCAATCTCACACAGTCTAATTATTTACAGAGATATGCTTCTAGCACACCAATCTCACACAGTCTAATTATTTACAGAGATATGCTTCTAGAACACCACTCTCACACAGTCTAATTATTTACAGAGATATGCTTCTAGCACACCACTCTCACACAGTCTAATTATTTACAGAGATATGCTTCTAGCACACCAATCTCACACAGTCTAACACCATGCTTCTAGCACACACAGTCTAATTATTTACAGAGATATGCTTCTAGCACACCACTCTCACACAGTCTAATTATTTACAGAGATATGCTTCTAGCACACCACTCTCACACAGTCTAATTATTTACAGAGATATGCTTCTAGCACACCACTCTCACACAGTCTAATTATTTACAGAGATATGCTTCTAGCACACCTCTCTCACACAGTCTAATTATTTACAGAGATATGCTTCTAGAACACCACTCTCACACAGTCTAATTATTTACAGAGATATGCTTCTAGAACACCACTCTCTCACACAGTCTAATTATTTACAGAGATATGCTTTTAGAACACCCACTCTCACACAGTCTAATTATTTACAGAGATATGCTTCTAGAACACCAATCTCACACAGTCTAATTATTTACAGAGATATGCTTCTAGCACACCACTCTCACACAGTCTAATTATTTACAGAGATATGCTTTCTAGCACACCAATCTCACACAGTCTAATTATTTACAGAGAGATATGCTTCTAGCACACCACTCTCACACAGTCTAATTATTTACAGAGATATGCTTCTAGCACACCACTCTCACACAGTCTAATTATTTACAGAGATATGCTTCTAGCACACCAATCTCACACAGTCTAATTATTTACAGAGATATGCTTCTAGCACACCACTCTCACACAGTCTAATTATTTACAGAGATATGCTTCTAGCACACCACTCTCACACAGTCAGTATTTACATTATTTACAGAGACCACTCTCACACACAGTCTAATTATAGAACACCACTCTCACACAGTCTAATTATTTACAGAGATATGCTTCTAGCACACCAATCTCACACAGTCTAATTATTTACAGAGATATGCTTCTAGCACACCACTCTCTCACACAGTCTAATTATTTACAGAGATATGCTTCTAGACACACCACTCAGTCTAATTATTTCACACAGTCTAGAACAATTCACATTTACTAATTATTTACAGAGATATGCTTCTAGACACACCAAGTCTAATTATTTCACACAGTCTAATTATTTACAGAGACATGCTTCTAGAACACCATCTCACACAGTCTAATTATTTACAGAGATATGCTTCTAGCACACCAATCTCACACAGTCTAATTATTTTAGCACATATCTCACACAGTCTAATTATTTACAGAGATATGCTTCTAGCACACCACTCTCACACAGTCTAATTATTTACAGAGATATGCTTCTAGCACACCACTCTCACACAGTCTAACTCACACATTTACAGAGATATGCTTCTAGCACACCACTCTCACACAGTCTAATTATTTACAGAGATATGCTTCTAGAACACCAATCTCACACAGTCTAATTATTTACAGAGATATGCTTCTAGAACACCAATCTCTCACAGTCTAATTATTTACAGAGATATGCTTCTAGCACACCAATCTCACACAGTCTAATTATTATTTACAGAGATATGCTTCTAGCACACCACTCTCACACAGTCTAATTATTTACAGAGATATGCTTCTAGAACACCACTCTCACACAGTCTAATCTAATTATTTACAGAGATATGCTTCTAGAACACCAATCTCACACAGTCTAATTATTTACAGAGATATGCTTCTAGAACACCACTCACACACAGTCTAATTATTTACAGAGATATGCTTCTAGAACACCACTCTCACACAGTCTAATTATTTACAGAGATATGCTTCTAGCACACCAATCTCACACAGTCTAATTATTTACAGAGATATGCTTCTAGCACACCAATCTCACACAGTCTAATTATTTACAGAGATATGCACACACCTCTCTCACACAGTCTAATTATTTACAGAGATATGCTTCTAGCACACCAATCTCACACAGTCTAATTATTTACAGAGATATGCTTCTAGCACACCACTCTCACACAGTCTAATTATTTACAGAGATATGCTTCTAGAACACCAATCTCACACAGTCTAATTATTTACAGAGATATGCTTCTTTCTCACACAGATTATTTACAGAGATATGCTTCTAGAACACCAATCTCACACAGTCTAATTATTTACAGAGATATGCTTCTAGAACACCACTCTCACACAGTCTAATTATTTACAGAGATATGCTTCTAGCACACCATCTCACACAGTCTAATTATTTACAGAGATATGCTTCTAGCACACCACTCTCACACAGTCTAATTATTTACAGAGATATGCTTCTAGCACACCACTCTCACACAGTCTAATTATTTACAGAGATATGCTTCTAGCACACCAATCTCACACAGCCTATTTACAGAGATATGCTTCTAGCACACCACTCTCACACAGTCTAATTATTTACAGAGATATGCTTCTAGCACACCACTCTCACACAGTCTAATTATTTACAGAGATATGCTTCTAGCACACCACTCTCACACAGTCTAATTATTTACAGAGATATGCTTCTAGAACACCAATCTCACACAGTCTAATTATTTACAGAGATATGCTTCTAGCACACCAACTCTCACACAGTCTAATTATTTACAGAGATATGCTTCTAGAACACCAATCTCACACAGTCTAATTATTTACAGAGATATGCTTCTAGAACACCAATCTCACACAGTCTAATTATTTACAGAGATATGCTTCTAGCACACCACTCTCACACAGTCTAATTATTTACAGAGATATGCTTCTAGCACACCAACTCACACACAGTCTAATTATTTACAGAGATATGCTTCTAGCACACCACTCTCACACAGTCTAATTATTTACAGAGATATGCTTCTAGAACACCAATCTCACACAGTCTAATTATTTACAGAGATATGCTTCTAGAACACCAATCTCACACAGTCTAATTATTTACAGAGATATGCTTCTAGAACACCACTCTCACACAGTCTAATTATTTACAGAGATATGCTTCTAGCACACCAATCTCACACAGTCTAATTATTTACAGAGATATGCTTCTAGCACACCACTCTCACACAGTCTAATTATTTACAGAGATATGCTTCTAGCACACCTCTCTCACACAGTCTAATTATTTACAGAGATATGCTTCTAGCACACCAATCTCACACAGTCTAATTATTTACAGAGATATGCTTCTAGCACACCACTCTCACACAGTCTAATTATTTACAGAGATATGCTTCTAGCACACCAATCTCACACAGTCTAATTATTACAGAGATATGCTTCTAGCACACCAATCTCACACAGTCTAATTATTTACAGAGATATGCTTCTAGCACACCAATCTCACACAGTCTAATTATTTACAGAGATATGCTTCTAGAACACCACTCTCACACAGTCTAATTATTTACAGAGATATGCTTCAAGCACACCAATCTCAAAGTCTAATTATTTACAGAGAGATGCTTCTAGAACACCAATCTCACACAGTCTAATTATTTACAGAGATATGCTTCTAGAACACCACTCTCACACAGTCTAATTATTTACAGAGATATGCTTCTAGCACACCACTCTCACACAGTCTAATTATTTACAGAGATATGCTTCTAGCACACCACTCTCACACAGTCTAATTATTTACAGAGATATGCTTCTAGCACACCACTCTCTCACACAGTCTAATTATTTACAGAGATATGCTTCTAGCACACCACTCTCACACAGTCTAATTATTTACAGAGATATGCTTTCTAGCACACAATCTCACACAGTCTAATTATTTACAGAGATATGCTTCTAGAACACCAATCTCACACAGTCTAATTATTTACAGAGACATGCTTCTATATGCTTCTAGAACACCACTCTCACACAGTCTAATTATTTACAGAGATATGCTTCTAGCACACCACTCTCTCACACAGTCTAATTATTTACAGAGATATGCTTCTAGCACACCACTATTTATACAGACACCAATCTCACAGTCTAATTATTTACAGAGATATGCTTCTAGCACACCACTCTCACACAGTCTAATTATTTACAGAGATATGCTTCTAGAACACCAATCTCACACAGTCTAATTATTTACAGAGACATGCTTCTAGAACACCACTCTCACACAGTCTAATTATTTACAGAGATATGCTTCTAGAACAAACACCACTTCTCACACAGTCTAATTATTTACAGAGATATGCTTCTAGCACACCACTCTCTCACACAGTCTAATTATTTACAGAGATATGCTTCTAGAACACCACTCTCACAGTCTAATTATTTACAGAGATATGCTTCTAGCACACCACTCTCACACAGTCTAATTATTTACAGAGATATGCTTCTAGCACACCACTCTCACACAGTCTAATTATTTACAGAGATATGCTTCTAGCACACCACTCTCACACAGTCTAATTATTTACAGAGATATGCTTCTAGCACACCAATCTCACACAGTCTAATTATTTACAGAGATATGCTTCTAGAACACCACTCTCACACAGTCTAATTATTTACAGAGAGATATGCTTCTAGAACACCAATCTCACACACAGTCTAATTATTTACAGAGATATGCTTCTAGCACACCACTCTCACACAGTCTAATTATTTACAGAGATATGCTTCTAGCACACCACTCTCACACAGTCTAATTATTTACAGAGATATGCTTTAGCACACACCACTCACACAGTCTAATTATTTACAGAGATATGCTTCTAGCACACAATCTCACACAGTCTAATTATTTACAGAGATATGCTTCTAGCACACCCACTCTCACACAGTCTAATTATTTACAGAGATATGCTTCTAGCACACCACTCTCACACAGTCTAATTATTTACAGAGATATGCTTCTAGCACACCAATCTCACACAGTCTAATTATTTACAGAGATATGCTTCTAGCACACCAATCTCACACAGTCTAATTATTTACAGAGATATGCTTCTAGCACACCACTCTCACAGTCTAATTATTTACAGAGATATGCTTCTAGCACACCACTCTCACACAGTCTAATTATTTACAGAGATATGCTTCTAGCACACCACTCTCACAAGTCTAATTATTTACAGAGATATGCTTCTAGAACACCACTCTCACACAGTCTAATTATTTACAGAGATATGCTTCTAGAACACCAATCTCACACAGTCTAATTATTTACAGAGATATGCTTCTAGCACACCACTCTCACACAGTCTAATTATTTACAGAGATATGCTTCTAGCACACCACTCTCACACAGTCTAATTATTTACAGAGATATGCTTCTAGCACACCACTCTCACACAGTCTAATTATTTACAGAGATATGCTTCTAGAACACCACTCTCACACAGTCTAATTATTTACAGAGATATGCTTCTAGCACACCACTCTCACACAGTCTAATTATTTACAGAGATATGCTTCTAGCACACCACTCTCACACAGTCTAATTATTTACAGAGATATGCTTCTAGCACACCATGCTCACACAGTCTAATTATTTACAGAGATATGCTTCTAGAACACCACTCTCACACAGTCTAATTATTTACAGAGATATGCTTCTAGAACACCACTCTCACACAGTCTAATTATTTACAGAGATATGCTTCAAGCACACCAATCTCAAAGTCTAATTATTTACAGAGATATGCTTCTAGAACACCAATCTCACACAGTCTAATTATTTACAGAGACATGCTTCTAGAACACCAATCTCACACAGTCTAATTATTTACAGAGATATGCTTCTAGAACACCAATCTCACACAGTCTAATTATTTACAGAGATATGCTTCTAGAACACCACTCTCACACAGTCTAATTATTTACAGAGATATGCTTCTAGCACACCACTCTCACACAGTCTAATTATTTACAGAGATATGCTTCTAGCACACCAATCTCACACAGTCTAATTATTTACAGAGATATGCTTCTAGCACACCATCTCACACAGTCTAATTATTTACAGAGATATGCTTCTAGAACACCAATCTCACACAGTCTAATTATTTACAGAGATATGCTTCTAGCACACCAATCTCACACAGTCTAATTATTTACAGAGATATGCTTCTAGCACACCACTCTCACACAGTCTAATTATTTACAGAGATATGCTTCTAGCACACCACTCTCACACAGTCTAATTATTTACAGAGATATGCTTCTAGCACACCACTCTCACACAGTCTAATTATTTACAGAGATATGCTTCTAGAACACCAATCTCACACAGTCTAATTATTTACAGAGATATGCTTCTAGCACACCACTCTCACACAGTCTAATTATTTACAGAGATATGCTTCTAGCACACCACTCTCACACAGTCTAATTATTTACAGAGATATGCTTCTAGCACACACCACTCTCACACAGTCTAATTATTTACAGAGATATGCTTCTAGCACACCACTCTCACACAGTCTAATTATTTACAGAGATATGCTTCTAGCACACCACTCTCACACAGTCTAATTATTTACAGAGATATGCTTCTAGAACACCACTCTCACACAGTCTAATTATTTACAGAGATATGCTTCTAGCACACCACTCTCACACAGTCTAATTATTTACAGAGATATGCTTCTAGCACACCACTCTCACACAGTCTAATTATTTACAGAGATATGCTTCTAGCACACCACTCTCACACAGTCTAATTATTTACAGAGATATGCTTCTAGCACACCAATCTCACACAGTCTAATTATTTACAGAGATATGCTTCTAGCACACCACTCTCACACAGTCTAATTATTTACAGAGATATGCTTCTAGCACACCACTCTCACACAGTCTAATTATTTACAGAGATATGCTTCTAGAACACCAATCTCACACAGTCTAATTATTTACAGAGATATGCTTCTAGCACACCAATCTCACACACTAATTATTTACAGAGATATGCTTCTAGCACACTCACACAGTCTAATTATTTACAGAGATATGCTTCTAGCACACACCAATCTCACACAGTCTAATTATTTACAGAGATATGCTTCTAGCACACCAATCTCACACAGTCTAATTATTTACAGAGATATGCTTCTAGCACACCACTCTCCACACAGTCTAATTATTTACAGAGATATGCTTCTAGCACACCACTCACACAGTCTAATTATTTACAGAGATATGCTTCTACAGATATGCTTCTCACACAGTCTAATTATTTACAGAGATAGCTTCTAATCTAATTTACAGAGATATGCTTCTAGCACACCACTCTCACACAGTCTAATTATTTACAGAGATATGCTTCTAGCACACCAATCTCACACAGTCTAATTATTTACAGAGATATGCTTCTAGAACACCAATCTCACACAGTCTAATTATTTACAGAGACATGCTTCTAGAACACCACTCTCTCACACAGTCTAATTATTTACAGAGACATGCTTCTAGAACACCAATCTCACACAGTCTAATTATTTACAGAGATATGCTTCTAGCACACCACTCTCACACAGTCTAATTATTTACAGAGATATGCTTCTAGCACACCACTCTCACACAGTCTAATTATTTACAGAGATATGCTTCTAGCACACCACTCTCACACAGTCTAATTATTTACAGAGATATGCTTCTAGCACACCACTCTCACACAGTCTAATTATTTACAGAGATATGCTTCTAGAACACCACTCTCACACAGTCTAATTATTTACAGAGATATGCTTCTAGCACACCACACACAGTCTAATTATTTACAGATAGCTTAATTAACTCACAGAGTCTAATTATTTACTAGATATCACCAGCACACCTCTCACACAGTCTAATTATTTACAGAGATATGCTTCTAGAACACCACTCTCACACAGTCTAATTATTTACAGAGATATATAGCACACCTTCACACAGTCTAATTATTTACAGAGATATGCTCAGAAGCACACCAATCTCACACAGTCTAATTATTTACAGAGATATGCTTCTAGCACACCACTCTCACACAGTCTAATTATTTACAGAGATATGCTTCTAGCACACCACTCTCACACAGTCTAATTATTTACAGAGATATGCTTCTAGAACACCAATCTCACACAGTCTAATTATTTACAGAGATATGCTTATAGCACACTTCTCACAACACCATATCTCTAGCACACCACTCTCACACAGTCTAATTATTTACAGAGATATGCTTCTAGCACACCCTCTCTCACAGTCTAATTATTTACAGAGAGATGCTTCTAGAACACCAATCTCACACAGTCTAATTATTTACAGAGATATGCTTCTAGAACACCAATCTCACACAGTCTAATTATTTACAGAGATATGCTTCTAGCACACCACTCTCACACAGCCTATTTACAGAGATATGCTTCTAGCACACCAATCTCACACAGTCTAATTATTTACAGAGATATGCTTCTAGAACACCACTCTCACACAGTCTAATTATTTACAGAGATATGCTTCTAGAACACCACTCTCACACAGTCTAATTATTTACAGAGATATGCTTCTAGCACACCACTCTCACACAGTCTAATTATTTACAGAGATATGCTTCTAGAACACCACTCTCACACAGTCTAATTATTTACAGAGATATGCTTCTAGCACACCAATCTCACACAGTCTAATTATTTACAGAGATATGCTTCTAGCACACCAATCTCACACAGTCTAATTATTTACAGAGATATGCTTCTAGAAGCACACCTCTCACACAGTCTAATTATTTACAGAGATATGCTTCTAGCACACCACTCTCACACAGTCTAATTATTTACAGAGATATGCTTCTAGAACACCACTCTCACACAGTCTAATTATTTACAGAGATATGCTTCTAGCACACCACTCTCACACAGTCTAATTATTTACAGAGATATGCTTAGCACACACACCACAGTCTAATTATTTACAGAGATATGCTTCTACACACCACTCTCACACAGTCTAATTATTTACAGAGATATGCTTCTAGCACACCACTCTCACACAGTCTAATTATTTACAGAGATATGCTTCTAGAACACACACACAGTCTAAT
Organism: Gymnothorax javanicus; assembly: GCA_029692085.1. Taxonomy (NCBI): domain Eukaryota; kingdom Metazoa; phylum Chordata; class Actinopteri; order Anguilliformes; family Muraenidae; genus Gymnothorax; species Gymnothorax javanicus. Next base: position 6,388,586 of record CM056210.1, on the reverse strand, counting down.
TATTTACACAGTCTAATTATTTACAGAGATATGCTTCTAGCACACCAATCTCACACAGTCTAATTATTTACAGAGATATGCTTCTAGCACACCACTCTCACACAGTCTAATTATTTACAGAGATATGCTTCTAGCACACCAATCTCACACAGTCTAATTATTTACAGAGATATTTACAGAGATATCTCACACAGTCTAATTATTTACAGAGATACTTCTCACACCAGTCTCACACAGTCTAATTATTTACAGAGATATGCTTCTAGAACACCACTCTCACACAGTCTAATTATTTACAGAGATATGCTTCTAGCACACCACTCTCACACAGTCTAATTATTTACAGAGATATGCTTCTAGAACACCAATCTCACACAGTCTAATTATTTACAGAGATCTTCTAGCACACCACTCTCACACAGTCTAATTATTTACAGAGATATGCTTCTAGCACACCAATCTCACACAGTCTAATTATTTACAGAGATATGCTTCTAGCAACACCTCTCACACAGTCTAATTATTTCACACAGTCTAATTATTTACACAGTCTAATTATTTACAGAGACATGCTTCTAGCACACCACTCTCACACAGTCTAATTATTTACAGAGATATGCTTCTAGCACACCAATCTCACACAGTCTAATTATTTACAGAGATATGCTTCTAGCACACCAATCTCACACAGTCTAATTATTTACAGAGATATGCTTCTAGAACACCACTCTCACACAGTCTAATTATTTACAGAGATATGCTTCTAGCACACCACTCTCACACAGTCTAATTATTTACAGAGATATGCTTCTAGCACACCAATCTCACACAGTCTAATTATTTACAGAGATATGCTTCTAGCACACCACTCTCACACAGTCTAATTATTTACAGAGATATGCTTCTAGCACACACCAATCTCACACAGTCTAATTATTTACAGAGATATGCTTCTAGCACACCACTCTCACACAGTCTAATTATTTACAGAGATATGCTTCTAGCACACCACTCTCACACAGTCTAATTATTTACAGAGATATGCTTCTAGCACACCACTCTCACACAGCCTATTTACAGAGATATGCTTCTAGCACACCAATCTCACACAGTCTAATTATTTACAGAGATATGCTTCTAGAACACCAATCTCACACAGTCTAATTATTTACAGAGATATGCTTCTAGCACACCACTCTCTCACACAGTCTAATTATTTACAGAGATATGCTTCTAGCACACCACTCTCACACAGTCTAATTATTTACAGAGATATGCTTCTAGCACACCACTCTCACACAGTCTAATTATTTACAGAGATATGCTTCTAGCACACCAATCTCACACAGTCTAATTATTTACAGAGATATGCTTCTAGAACACCATTCTCACACAGTCTAATTATTTACAGAGATATGCTTCTAGAACACCAATCTCACACAGTCTAATTATTTACAGAGATATGCTTCTAGCACACCACTCTCACACAGTCTAATTATTTACAGAGATATGCTTCTAGAACACCAATCTCACACAGTCTAATTATTTACAGAGATATGCTTCTAGAACACCAATCTCACACAGTCTAATTATCTACAGACATGCTTCTAGAACACCAATCTCACACAGTCTAATTATTTACAGAGATATGCTTCTAGCACACCAATCTCACACAGTCTAATTATTTACAGAGATATGCTTCTAGCACACCACTCTCACACAGTCTAATTATTTACAGAGATATGCTTCTAGCACACCAATCTCACACAGTCTAATTATTTACAGAGATATGCTTCTAGCACACCACTCTCACACAGTCTAATTATTTACAGAGATATGCTTCTAGAACACCACTCTCACACAGTCTAATTATTTACAGAGATATGCTTCTAGAACACCACTCTCTCACACAGTCTAATTATTTACAGAGATATGCTTCTAGCACACCACTCTCACACAGTCTAATTATTTACAGAGATATGCTTCTAGCACACCACTCTCACACAGTCTAATTATTTACAGAGATATGCTTCTAGCAAACCTCTCACTCACAGTCTAATTATTTACAGAGATATGCTTCTATTCTCACACAGTCTAATTATTTACAGAGATATGCTTCTAGCACACACTCTCACACAGTCTAATTATTTACAGAGATATGCTTCTAGAACACCACCACTCTCACACAGTCTAATTATTTACAGAGACATGCTTCTAGCACACCAATCTCACACAGTCTAATTATTTTACAGAGATATGCTTTAGCACACCAATCTCACACAGTCTAATTATTTATTTATAGACATGCTTCACACAGTCTAAACACCACTCTCACACAGTCTCACACATTTACAGAGATATGCTTCTAGAACACCAATCTCACACAGTCTAATTATTTACAGAGATATTTCACACAGTCTAATTATTTACAGAGATATGCTTCTAGCACAGAACACCAATCTCACACAGTCTAATTATTTACAGAGATATTTCAGAGATATGCTTCACACCACTCTCACACTATTATTTACAGAGATATGCTTCTACACACCATACACAGTCTAATTATTTACAGAGATATGCTTCTAGCACACCAATCTCACACAGTCTAATTATTTACAGAGATATGCTTCTAGCACACCACTCTCACACAGTCTAATTATTTACAGAGATATGCTTCTAGCACACTCTCTCACACAGTCTAATTATTTACAGAGATATGCTTCTAGAACACCACTCTCACACAGTCTAATTATTTACAGAGATATGCTTCTAGCACACCAATCTCACACAGTCTAATTATTTACAGAGATATGCTTCTAGCACACCACTCTCACACAGTCATTATTTACAGAGATATGCTTCTAGCACACAGTCTCTCACACAGTCTAATTATTTACAGAGATATGCTTCTAGCACACCAATCTCACACAGTCTAATTATTTACAGAGATATGCTTCTAGCACACCAATCTCTCACACAGTCTAATTATTTACAGAGATATGCTTCTAGCACACCACTCTCACACAGTCTAATTATTTACAGAGATATGCTTCTAGAACACCACTCTCACACAGTCTAATTATTTACAGAGATATGCTTCTAGCACACCAATCTCACACAGTCTAATTATTTACAGAGATATGCTTCTAGAACACCACTCTCACACAGTCTAATTATTTACAGAGATATGCTTCTAGCACACCACTCTCACACAGTCTAATTATTTACAGAGATATGCTTCTAGCACACCACTCTCTCACACAGTCTAATTATTTACAGAGATATGCTTCTAGCACACCACTCTCACACAGTCTAATTATTTACAGAGATATGCTTCTAGAACACCACTCTCACACAGTCTAATTATTTACAGAGATATGCTTCTAGCACACCAATCTCACACAGTCTAATTATTTACAGAGATATGCTTCTAGCACACCACTCTCACACAGTCTAATTATTTACAGAGATATGCTTCTAGCACACCACTCTCACACAGTCTAATTATTTACAGAGATATGCTTCTAGCACACCACTCTCACACAGTCTAATTATTTACAGAGATATGCTTCTAGCACACCACTCTCACACAGTCTAATTATTTACAGAGATATGCTTCTAGCACACCACTCTCACACAGTCTAATTATTTACAGAGATATGCTTCTAGCACACCACTCTCACACAGTCTAATTATTTACAGAGATATGCTTCTAGAACACCAATCTCACACAGTCTAATTATTTACAGAGATATGCTTCTAGAACACCAATCTCACACAGTCTAATTATTTACAGAGATATGCTTCTAGAACACCACTCTCACACAGTCTAATTATTTACAGAGATATGCTTCTAGCACACCACTCTCACACAGTCTAATTATTTACAGAGATATGCTTCTAGCACACCACTCTCACACAGTCTAATTATTTACAGAGATATGCTTCTAGCACACCAATCTCACACAGTCTAATTATTTACAGAGATATGCTTCTAGCACACCACTCACACAGTCTAATTATTTACAGAGATATGCTTCTAGAACACCATCTCACACAGTCTAATTATTTACAGAGATATGCTTCTAGACACACCACTCTCACACAGTCTAATTATTTACAGAGATATGCTTCTAGAACACCAATCTCACACAGTCTAATTATTTACAGAGATATGCTTCTAGCACACCTTCTCACACAGTCTAATTATTTACAGAGATATGCTTCTAGCACACCACTCTCACACAGTCTAATTATTTACAGAGATATGCTTCTAGCACACACCAAGTCTAATTATTTCAGAGACAGTCTAATTATTTACAGAGATATGCTTCTAGCACACCACTCTCACACAGTCTAATTATTTACAGAGATATGCTTCTAGCACACCACTCTCACACAGTCTAATTATTTACAGAGATATGCTTCTAGAACACCATCTCACACAGTCTAATTATTTACAGAGATATGCTTCTAGCACACCTCTCTCACACAGTCTAATTATTTACAGAGATATGCTTTCAACACCACTCTCACACAGTCTAATTATTTACAGAGATCTTCTAGAACCTCTCATTAATTATTTACAGACATGCTTTCTAGAACACCAATCTCACACAGTCTAATTATTTAGAGAGACATGCTTCTAGAACACCAATCTCACACAGTCTAATTATTTACAGAGACATGCTTCTAGAACACCAATCTCACACAGTCTAATTATTTACAGAGACATGCTTAGAACACCACTCACACAGTCTAATTATTTACAGAGATATGCTTCTAGAACACCAATCTCAAAGTCTAATTATTTTTTTTTTTTTTTTTTTTTTTTTTTTTTTTTTTTTTTTTTAAAAAAAAAAAAAAAAAAAAAAAAAAAAAAAAAAAAAAAAAAAAAAAAATTTTTGTTTGGGAAAAAAAAGGAAATTTAAACAGCCCAAAACCCCCCCCACTCAAATTTAAAAATTTTTTTGGGCTTTTTAAAAATTTTCCCCCTTTGCAAAGGGGGAAAAATTTTAAGACTTCTCAACCCCTGTATTTAGGGGCACAACCCCCCAAAAAAACTTCAAACACCAAAACCCCTTTTTTGGTTATGTGCTGGCAAATGAGTGGGCTGTGTGAGTGAGTGATGTGAGAAAAGCATGTCTCTGTAAATGGTGGGCTGTGTGGTGGTGTGCTAAGCCTTATGTGTGAGGTGATAGAGCATATCTCTAATGAAATTAGACAGTGTTCAGCATGGTGGGCTGTGAATTGATGCACTCTGTAGACTTTGTGTGAAATGAAACTGTGAGGAGAGGAGGACATATCTGCTGATGGTGGAGCTCTCTGAGAATGGTGCAGTGGCCGGGCGCATGCTCTGGCAAATAATTAGACTGTGGAAGTGTGTGCTTAATCTCTGTAAAATGTTAGATTGTGTGTAGAAGCGCTATCTGAATGAAACGTGAGTGGTGTATAAGCATATGTAAATGAGGTGCTGACTGGTAGACTGTGGGAGGATGGTGTTCTGGGCATGTCTGTGAATGGTGGGCCTGGCAATGGCTGACATACCTATTGAATAGGCGGTGTGAGTGGCGTGTGACATTTCTCTGTGAAATGAATTAAACTGTTGAAATTGGTGTGTTAGAAGCATATGCTGTAAGTGTGTTCACATGTCTATGTGTAGACTGTGTGTTTAGGGTATGCTTCTGCAGACACCCACTCTCACACAGTCTGATGAACAGGCATCAGACTTGTGTGAGGTAGTGTAGACTTTGTGAAACATATATATAATTGGTTAAAATTAGACTGTGGGGTGTGTCTAGAAACATATCTATATATAATTGAATTTGTGTGAATGATAGAAGCATTCTGAGACTTTGAGATTGGTGTGAACTTTCCAGGTGGCCAGAGCTGTAGTTGGTGAGGTGGTGTGAGATGAATTAGACTGTGGTGTGTTATCTCTATAAATTGGGCTGTGTGAAAGAAGTGTGTGTAAATAGTGGAGCAGATTGAGGTAGGCTGTGTGGGCTGTGTGTGTTTCAGATTGGTGTGGCGGGCTGTGGGAACTTGTGAGTGAGAATGAACCAGATAGTGTTCTAGAGCTATGTGAGGCATGTGGTGGGCTGTGAGTGAGCATGTCGATAGATTGTGTGGCCAGTTAAACATGTGAATGGTGGAGTGTGTGGGCTGTGTGGGCTGATGGTGGATGGTGGACTGTGTGGATGTGTGGCATGTATGGCAAATATTGAACTGAAATGTGTGTAAGTATGTGCTCTGTAAATGAATGAACTGTGTGAAGTGGTATTCTAGAAGTAGAGTCTCTGTATAAATGAATCCAGACTTGTGTGTGAGAGTAGTAAATATGCAGTAATAATTGAACTTTGTGAGCAAGCATGTGCCAGCAAATAGTGGGCTGTGAGCGTGTGTGCTGTGTGCATGTAAATTATGTAAATAGTGAAACTGTAGCTTGCTGTAAATGTGGTAGACTGTAGACCCAGTAATGCTTAACATATCTCTGTAAATAGTGAACTTTCAGGCTGGTGTGTATATATGTAGACTGTGTAACGTAATTGACTGTGTGGCGTGGTGGGCATTGTGAACCAGGTGGTGGCAGGCTGTGAGAGTGTGTGGGCTGTGTGGTGGTGGAGCTGTGTGGAGTGAGTGTGCTGAAATATCTCTAGACTTGTGGTGGTGTGTTAGAAGCTTTGACTGCTCTGTGAATGATATACGATGTGGATGGTGCTAAACACTATCTCAAATAGGGTGGGCTTTCAGATCCAGGCGTGGCAGGCATGGTGGTGTGTCGTGGACTGTGTGTGTGTGTGGATTGGACTGTGGTGTGAGTGGTGTGCTGGAAGCTGTGTAAATGATAAATGTGTGAGTGATGCTAGAGCATATCTCTGTAAATGAATGAACTGTGTGAGAGTGGTGTTGCAAGCATGTGTAGTCAGACTGTGTGAGGTGGTGTTCTGGGGCGCGTAATGCCGACAGGTGGGCTGTGTGAAGTGTGTGCTTTAGAAGCATATCTCTATATAATTGGGCTGTGTGAGATGGCGTCATTAGAAAGCATTTCTCTGTACGCAAAATGAACTTTGGTAGTATTGCTTGGAAGCATATCTCTGTAAATGGTGGGCAGTGTGGTTGAACTGTGTGGATTACGTGTGAGTTGGTGTTCACATGAGTGGTGTTCTGTGTGAGACTGTGAGGTGAGGCGACTCTTTAGAAAGCATATGCAAATATTGAACTGTGTGAACAGAAGCATATCTCTATGAATTAGACTTTGTGGTTGAGGTGTGCTAAAACATAACTGTGAAATGGTGGGCTGTGTGGTGTGTGCTCAACATATGTGGTGTTTGCAGAGCATGTAGACAAGTAGAGTCTCTGTGTGAGAGTGGTGTCGGTGGAGCTGTGAAGTGGGCACAGACTCTGTGAGATGGTGTTCACAAGTAAGACTTTGGGCGTGGTGTGTGCTGAGATGGTGGGCTGTGTGAAGCATATCTGTGAACTGAGCATTTCTCTGCTGGATGGTGTGGCAGAAGCAAATGGTGGGCTGATTTGTGGTGTGCTAAGACTTTCAGATGGTGTGGCGGGCATGTCTCAGGTAATTGGACTGTGTGAGATGTTCCTGGCGGAGTGGTGGACTGTGTGAATGGTGCAAAGCATGTGCCGTGGTGGGCTGTAGACCCAGACTGTGGCCAGAGAGCATGTCTCTGTATCCAGACTCTGTGAGATTGGTGTTCTAGAAATAGTGGACTGTGTGAGAGTGGTGTGCTAGAAAGCATATCTCTGCTCAAATTAGACTGTGTGAATTGTCTTAGAAGCATTTCTCTATGCATAGTGAACTTTGGGCTGGTGTGCTTGAAGCATCTCTTTAGGCGGTGGGCGGTGTGAACCCAGTGTGCTAGAAGCATGTCTGTAAATAGTGAACTTTCAAGTGAGGTATTGGCAGGCGCCTGTAGATGATGTGGTGATGGAAACATCAATTAGACTGTGTGAAAGTGTTCTGAACTGTGTGAACCCAGTATTTAAGCTGCAGCTACGCCAATTATACTTTGGATAGTGGCCAGCTGTAAATGGTGTAGGCAGTGTGAATTGTGTGCTAAATATTTCTGTAAATGGTGGACTTTTCAGGTGTGGCAGAGCATATCTCTGTAAATGAAACCAGAACTGTGTGTTCTGAGCTGTGTGAGAGTAAGCATATCTGTTTATGTGAGATTAGTGTTCAGCTACATAATTAGACTTTTTGAGATAGTGTGCTTAAGCATATCTCTGTAAATGAATTAAACTGATGAATGATGTGCTAAATATCTCTGTAAATGGTAGACTTTCAGATGGTGTGCTTAGGCATATCTCTGTAAATGAATTAGACTGTGTGTGAATTAGTTAAACATGTCTGACTGTGTGAAGCATGTCTCTGTAAATGGGCTGTGTGTGTTCTAGAACTGTGTGAATTAGTGTATAAATGAATTGGGCTGTGTGGGAGTAATCAAATATCTCTAAAATTCGACTTTCAGACCAGTGGCGGACTGTGTGTGGATTGTGTGAGATTGATGGCGTGAGGTGGTGTTCTGAGTGGTGTGTGGTGGAGCTGTGTGGAAGCAGGTGGTGTGTGCGAAACATATCTCTTAGTAAATAATTAGACTGTGTGAGATTAGTGTTCTGCAACATGTGTGCTGATAGATTGGTGTGGCAGGCGTCTCTGTAAATGGTGGGCTGTGTGAGTGTGTGAAAGCATGTGGAGCTGTGTGAGTGTGTGCTAGACTGGTGGTGTGTTGAAGCATTTCTCTGTAAATACTCTGATGTGAATTAGTGTGTAAATAATTAATTGTAGCAAATATCTATGAAATGTCTGTAGTGTGAACACTGTGTAATTAGACGTGAGATTGGCGTCAGCATTTCTCTGTACATAGACTTTGAATGTGTGTAAGTAGGCAGTGGTGCTGTGGTTTGAAACGTGAGATTGTGAGACTTTCTTGTGGTGTATGGAGGTTTCTGTAGACGTGTGTGTGTGATTGGACTTGATTATTGGTGCTAGAGCATGTCTGTGATAATTAGACTGATATTGGTGTGTGCTGAAAGCATGGCATGAAATGGTGGACTGTGGTTGGTTGTGTAGACTGGTGTTCAGCATGTGAACTGTGTGAGTGTGTGTGTAGATGGATGGAGCTGGTGGTGTTCTAGAGTAGGTCTGTGAGTGAAGTCAGACGTGTGGTGGTTCGGCATGGTGGAATTTGTTCTAGACTGTGAACAGTGATGGACTGTGTGAGATATCTGTAAATGAATTAGACTGAATGATAATTTTAGAGCATTTCTCTGTATATTATACTTTGAGATTGGTGTGCTTGAAGCATATCTTTAAATTGGGCGATTGAAATTCTAGACTGAGAACATATCTCTCTTTATAGTTGGACTGTGGCGGAATGATGTGTCTCTGGCGTGAAATCGGGCTCTGTGGTGTTCTAGGTACGCTGTCTGTAAATAATTGGACTGTGTGGAAATGGTGTGCTAAGCCTATAATTAGACTGTGTGAATGCGTCTTAAAGCATTTTCTCTATACATAATTGGGCTTTTTAGATGAGTGTGGCAAGCTGCTCTCTTTAAATAGTGGTGTAGATTGTCTTAAAGCACTCTCTCTGTAAATGAATAGACTTTCCAGGTAGTGGCAGATGGTGTGAGTGGAGCTGTGTGAGTGGTGTTCTAGAAGCATGTCTCTATATAGACTGTGTGGTGTGTTTAAACATTTCTCTGTACATAGTGCTTTGGGTGGTGTGAGCATATCTTTGTAATTAGGCAGTGTAGACAGTGTGCTAAGCATATTTTCTGTAAATGAGGTGGAACTTTCCGGGTAGTGTGCTTGAAAGCTCTGTAATTGAGACTTTGAAGCATGTCTCTGTAATTGACTGTGGTCGACTGTGTGAGATTGTGTTTGAAACATTCTCACATAGTAGACTTTGGGGCTCGTGGCAAGCATATCTCTGTAAATGGTGGGCCAGTGTGGATGAGCCAAAGTGGTGTGTGACTGTAATGTAGACTGTGTGAATTGTGTTCTGGGCGTGCCAGATGGTGGACATTGGTGTGGTGGACTGTGTGGTGTGCTAGCTGTAATTGGTGTGTAGGCAGTGTGACTTTCAGGTGGCAGGAAATAGACTGTGTGAGGTGGGTGTGTGAATTGGTGTTTGGAAATGTTCTAAACATTGTGAGATCAGACTGTGTGATGTTCTAGAAACGTAATGCCGATAAATGAATTAGATTGTGTGAATTGGTGTTGCAAACATGTAGACTGTGAACGTTGAACGGTGTGCTGAAATCAGACTTTCGGATTGGTGTGGCGAAAGCATCTGTGAGTGGGCTGTGTGAACATGTGCTCGGCTGTGTGGTGAAGCATGTGGGCTGTGTGGAAGCATGTCACCATTGAAATGAGTAGACTGTGTGAGATTGGTGTTCTTGAAGCATATCTCTATAAATAATTAGACTGTGTGAGAGTGGTGTGCTAGAAGCATATCTCTGTAAATAATTAGACTGTGTGAGATTGGTGTGTTAGAAGCATTTCTCTGTAAGTAATTGCTCTGATTGTGAGATTGGTGTGCTAGAAGCATATCTCTGTAAAATAATTGACTTTTCACATTGGTGTGCTTGGAAGCATATCTCTGTAAATAATTAGACTGTGTGAGAGTGGTGTTCTAGAAGCATGTCTGTAAATGAATTAGACTGCGTGAGGTATGTTCAAAGCATGTCTCTAAAATAGATTGACTGTGAAAGTGGTTTCTAGAGGCATGTCTCTGTAAATAATTAGACTGTGTGAGAGTGGTGTTCTAGAAGCATGTCTCGGTAAATAATTAGATTGTGTGAGATTGGTGTTCTAGAAGCATACCTCTGTAAATAATTAGACTGCGTGAGAGTGGTGTTCTAGAAGCATGTCTCTGTAAATAATTAGACTGTGTGAGAGTGGTGTTCTAGATGCATATGTAAATAATTAGAGTGTGTGAGAGTGGTGTGCTAGAAGCATATCTCTGTAAATAGATAGACTGTGTGAGAGTGGTGTTCTAGAAGCATGTCTCTGTAAATAATCAGACTATTATGAAGTGGTGTTCTAGAAGCATGTCTCAGTAAATAATTAGACTGTGTGAGGATGCTAGAAGCATATCTATATATAATTGGGCACAATGTGAGATTAGGCGTGTTTGAAGCATTTCTCTTAGCACATAATTAGACTTTGAGATTGGTGTGTAGGCATATCTTTCTGTAGAAATATTAGGCGGTGTGAGATTGGTGTGCTAGAAGCATATCTCTGTAAATAATTGACTGTGTGAAAGTGGTTTTAGAAGCATGTCTCTGCAAATAATTGGAGCTAATGAGAGTGGTGTTCTAGAAATATGTCACCGGTAAATAATAAGATTGTGTGAAGTTGGTGTTCTGAAGCATACCTCTGTAAATAAATTAGACTCGTGATGAGAGTGGTGTTCTAGAAGCATGTCTCTCTGTAAATAATTGGAGCTGTATGAAGTGGTTTTCTAGAAGCATGTCTCTGTAAATAATTAGACTGTGTGAGAGTGTGCTAGAAGCATATCTCTGTAAATAATTAGACTGTGTGAGAGTGGTGTTCTAGAAGCATGTCTCGGTAAATAATCAGACTGTGTGAGAGTGGTGTTCTAGAAGCATACCTCGCGGACAGGAACACGAGACAACCTATGACAAAACATACAGCTCCGATTTAGGGAGTTCTAATGTGCACAGATAATGAGAGGTGGGATAGAGTGGAGCAGGTCGGAGGATCGCTGAATTGCAGGAGAGACAAAGTGAAGGCAAGAGTATGGAGACTAGAACAGGGCGAAGTGCTGAGAGCTAGTTAATCAATTAGTAAGTGCAGCTATACAATCCCTAGTGCTCGTTAGTAAGTTAGTATTATATACAATGTTAGTTTGGGTTAGTAACTTTAACAAAAACAACAAACTGTTAGTATTGGTTAGTAATATAGAAAAGAGAGGCGAAGGAAGCAAAACGAGATTGGAAGGAATGTTTGAAACCCAGAAACCATGAAATCACCTAAGCATGTGACACGCAGGACTGGGGAGAAGCTGTAACTTAACAAGAGACCAGACAGGGGAGACAAAGTGCAATGCTGGGCATGAATAAAACATGGACCGAATCTAACAGAAAAGTGGAAGGATGGCAAAAAACGAAAACATGGCAAAATGCAAAAACTAAACAAAAACATGACAAAACCTAACAAACATAATCATAAACATAACAGGGACTAGGGAAAATCATAATAAACATGGCATACAAGGCAGAAACAAGACAGAACAGATTAGAATCATAACAATTAGACTGTGAGAGATTCCTGTGCTAGAAGCATATCTCTGTAAATAATTAGGACTGTGTGAGATTCGTGTGCTAGAAGCATATCTCTGTAAATAATTAGACTGTGAGTGAGAGGTTTGCTAGAAGCATATCTTTGTAAATAATTAGACTCTCTGAAATTGGTGTGCTAGAAGCAAATCTCTGTAAATAATTAGACTGTGTGAGAGTGGTGTGCTAGAAGCATATCTCTGTAAATAATTAGACTGTGTGCGAGTGGTGTGCTAGAAGCATATCTCTGTAAATAATTAGACTGTGTGAGATTGGTGTGCTAGAAGCATATCTCTGTAAATAATTGGACTGTGTGAGATTGGTGTTCTAGAGGCATATCTCTGTAAATAATTAGACTGTGTGAGATTGGTGTGCTAGAAGCATATCTCTGTAAATAATTAGACTGTGTGAGATTGGTGTGCTAGAAGCATATCTCTGAAAATAATTAGACTGTGTGAGATTCCCTGTGCTAAGCATATCTCTGTAAATAATTAGACTGTGTGTGAGATTCCTGTGCTAGAAGCATATCTCTGTAAATAATTAGACTGAGAGATTCCTGTGCTAGAAGCATATCTCTGTAAATAATTAGACTGTGTGTGAGATTGGTGTGCTAGAAGCATCTCTCTGTAAATAATTACATTGTGAGAGTGGTGTGCTAGAAGCATCTCTTGTAAATAATTAGACTGTGTGAGATTGGTGTGCTAGAAGCATATCTCTGTAAATAATTAGACTGTGTGAGATTGGTGTGCTAGAAGCATATCTCTGTAAATAATTAGACTGTGTGAGATTGGTGTGCTAGAAGCATATCTCTGTAAATAATTAGACTGTGTGAGATTCCTGTGCTAGAAGCATATCTCTGTAAATAATTAGACTGTGTGAGATTCCTGTGCTAGAAGCATATCTCTGTAAATAATTAAACTGTGTGAGATTCCTGTGCTAGAAGCATATCTCTGTAAATAATTAGACTGTGAGAGATTCCTGTGCTAGAAGCATATCTCTGTAAATAATTAGACTGTGTGAGATTCCTGTGCTAGAAGCGTCTCTCTGTAAATAATTACATTGTGAGAGTGGTGTGCTAGAAGCATCTCTTGTAAATAATTAGACTGTGTGAGATTGGTGTGCTAGAAGCAAATCTCTGTAAATAATTAGACTGTGTGAGAGTGGTGTGCTAGAAGCATATCTCTGTAAATAATTAGACTGTGTGCGAGTGGTGTGCTAGAAGCATATCTCTGTAAATAATTAGACTGTGTGAGATTGGTGTGCTAGAAGCATATCTCTGTAAATAATTGGACTGTGTGAGATTGGTGTGCTAGAGGCATATCTCTGTAAATAATTAGACTGTGTGAGATTGGTGTGCTCGATGCATATCTCTGTAAATAATTAGACTGTGTGAGATTGGTGTGCTAGAAGCATCTCTCTGTAAATAATTAGACTGTGTGAGATTGGTGTGTTAGAAGCAAATCTCTGTAAATAATTAGACTGTGTGAGAGTGGTGTGCTAGAAGCATATCTCTGTAAATAATTAGACTGTGTGAGATTGGTGTGCTAGAAGCATATCTCTGTAAATAATTAGACTGTGTGAGATTGGTGTGCTAGAAGCATATCTCTGAAAATAATTAGACTGTATGAGATTGGTGTGCTAGAAGCAAATCTCTGTAAATAATTAGACTGTGTGCAAGTGGTGTGCTAGAAGCATATCTCTGTAAATAATTAGACTGTGTGAGATTGGTGTGCTAGAAGCATATCTCTGTAAATAATTAGACTGTGTGAGATTCCTGTGCTAGAAGCATATCTCTGTAAATAATCTGACTGTGTGAGATTGGCGTGCTTGAAGCATCTCTCTGTAAATAATTACACTGTGAGAGTGGTGTGCTAGAAGCATCTCTTGTAAATAATTAGACTGTGTGAGATTGGTGTGCTAGAAGCAAATCTCTGTAAATAATTAGACTGTGTGAGAGTGGTGTGCTAGAAGCATATCTCTGTAAATAATTAGACTGTGTGCGAGTGGTGTGCTAGAAGCATATCTCTGTAAATAATTGGACTGTGTGAGATTGGTGTGCTAGAGGCATATCTCTGTAAATAATTAGACTGTGTGAGATTGGTGTGCTAGAAGCATATCTCTGTAAATAATTAGACTGTGTGAGATTGGTGTGCTAGAAGCATCTCTCTGTAAATAATTAGACTGTGTGAGATTGGTGTGCTAGAAGCAAATCTCTGTAAATAATTAGACTGTGTGAGATTGGTGTGCTAGAAGCATATCTCTGTAAATAATTAGACTGTGTGAGATTGGTGTGCTAGAAGCATATCTCTGTAAATAATTGGACTGTGTGAGATTGGTGTGCTAGAAGCATATCTCTGTAAATAAATAGACTGTGTGAGATTGGTGTGCTAGAAGCATATCTCTGTAAATAATTGGACTGTGTGAGAGTGGTGTGCTAGAAGCATATCTCTGTAAATAATTGGACTGTGTGAGATTGGTATGCTTGAAGCATATCTCTGTAAATAAATAGACTGTGTGAGATTGGTGTGCTAGAAGCATATCTCTGTAAATAATTAGACTGTGTGAGAGTGGTGTGCTAGAAGCATATCTCTGTAAATAATTGGACTGTGTGAGATTGGTGTGCTTGAAGCATATCTCTGTAAATAATTAGACTGTGTGAGAGTGGTGTGCTAGAAGCATATCTCTGTAAATAATTAGACTGTGTGAGAGTGGTGTGCTAGAAGCATATCTCTGTAAATAATTAGACTGGTGAGACTGGTGTGCTAGAAGCATATCTCTGTAAATAATTAGACTGTGTGAGATTGGTGAGCTAGAAGCATATCTCTGAAAAGAAAATGAAGGAAAAGTACAAACAAGAATAACACTGTGTTCAAAATTTGCCAAAGTACTGTTTAACACTGTATGCAGTAAGAGACTGTGTGCCAAATTTTATTGATACAGAGGTTTCTCAAGTATTGAAAATTTTCAATTGATATTTGAAAAAGATCAGAAAAGTACCTGGAAATATAAAATATAATATGCAATTTAATGGTTCATATTAGATTTATAAAAACAAAATAAAAAAGTCAAGTGAACTATTGTGGGATTTGAGACTGGATGGGTTTTCAAACAAGAGTCAAATAAATAAATAAATACAGCCAATGGAGCCTTATTGACCGAAGCAGATAAGGGAGCACGGATAAGTGAAAGGTCAACATGCAGAAGTCAGAGAACAGAGAATGATGCATTGTGATTAAGCAAATGTGACTGGAAGCTTTCCTGACCGAAGAAATGCAAATGAATTAATGAAAGATCTTTTCTCCATTTCAAACAGGAACTATCAACCAGTGATTCTACATCGAAAAAAACTAAGAGGGCATGATAACCTAAATCTGTTTATTTAATTTTTACAGGAAAGGATCCAAGCGAGTGGAAAAATGGCAAAATTATTTTGATGAAGTTTTTGTTCATTGTTGTATGCATCTAAACTCATTCTATTGAAACTTTTTCACAGAGTGCTCACTGCTGAAGTGGAGAGATGAAAATTACCTTAAGTGGAAAGTGATTAGCTGGCCAGCTGGGGATTCAACTGTGGGTTTTCTGCCTAAAGTTTACCTTCTAAAATAGATTTGGGGAAATCCAATTCGGAGTATTAACACAAGACTAAATTCCAAAGGTGGACCACCATATAATTGAAAAAGTCCACTAGTAACGTGATCACATATTACTTTGCTTCCCATTTCTAAATTTATTTTTGATTAAGTGGACAGTCAAATCAAAGGTACTGACTGATTTGACCTTTATGTGCTGGGAGCCCAACGGGAAAACTATTAGCTGAATATTAAATATGTACCAATTTTTGTGAAGAAAAAATTTGCAAATTATAGCAGTCTAAAGTGACTCCACTGCTGATGATGTTCTGCTGATGATGTGGGAAAATGTAAGAATGGTTGGGGCTAATAAGCCCTGATTGCGCATTTCCTCCATGCTTTTAGCGGAACCCTAGACTGTGGATTGCTTAATCATGACTCATTGAGAGAAAAAAATAAATAAATTTTGTCCCCATTGTTTACAAGAAGTCCTTTCTAATAATGCTCCATGTCCTGGATGCAAGGACAACCCTCTATCAATCCCTGAGATTGAATCTGTGTTGATTGTAACCCTCTGCACACCAAACATGTGGACCCAATCAGTTTGGCTGACGCCTTTGCAGACAGAGAAGGGCAACAGCCAAACACTCTCTTGTGGGGCTATTACACCAATCTGAGGTCTCAATCTCATGTGACCTGCAGCGAGCAGAGCATGATGCTGCTCCCCCACAAGAAAAAAGTCAATGAAACACAACACACTGATGACGGGTGGGTGGGGCCCAATGGTAAGCCTATATTACCAAAATCCCTCTTCCATATTGCTGTAGATTTGGTGCATGGGCAGTGCCGTGTACCAAGAGGGGGGACCAAGGGGTTAATAGATCAAAGTACTTTCACTTCTTTACTAAAAAAAATTTTTCAAAGAAATGTCCAACATGACAGAGCTACAACACACAGGGAGGGGTGGTAACACAGAAAGGGGCAATTCCTACGCCCCCTGAGCCATTTCACACATGGATGATGGATTTTATACACCTAACACCGTGTGAAGGGAAAAGGTATGTGCTAGTATTCGTATGATCCTTCTCTAAATGGGGTAGAGGCTATAGATGCAATCACAGCAGCAAAAATCCTGAGTAGAGAAATTATTCCTAGGTGGGGGATTCCAAAGACATTGTATAGTGACAATGGGCCAGAATTTAGTCATGAAGTACTGACTCGCTTGGGAGCAAAATTGGGAATAGGATTGAAAAAGCATTGTGCATATCATTCGCAATCAGCAGGATTAGTGGAGAGAACTAATGGAACCCTGAAAGCAAAACTGCGCAAAGCCATGGCAGAAACTAAATGGAATTGGGTAGCATGTCTGCCATTAGTATTAACCAATATGAGAATAACACTACAGCGGTCATTGGGGTTGTCACCTTATGAAGTAGTACATGGGAAACCTTTGGAATTACCACAGTTATTGCAGAGAACACAAATAGAAGAAGCAACTCTGGCAGAGTATATGAATAGGATGTTAACTAACAAGAGTGAGATTCGAAATGTGCTTCCTCCCAGATCAGTAGCAGAGCTGCCACCAGGGGAGATTAAGCCTGGAGATTGGATCCTGGTGCGGACTGTCAGTAAAAAGCAGAAGTGGAGTGAACCGACGTGGAAGGGTCCATATCAAGTGCTCCTGACCACACCGACTGCAGTGAGGATACGGGAGAGAGAGGCGTGGATACATCAGTCACACTGCAAGGTAGTATTTCCTCCAACTGGTGTGTGGGTGTATCTGATTGATCGATTGAAATAAGTCAGGATAGACTTGGAGGGAGTCCAGCTACAAAGGGGGGCGTGGCATTTAGAGCTCGTCCGTCTCAAACCTGGTGAAGAGCTTATTTACGCTCCAAGTCAGTAGAGACTCCAGACTGGTTCATAAAATGGCTCACTTCTCCCTGTGTCTGTTGATCCTAGGAATATGCATGGTAAGCGCAGGCCACATGCCAACCTCGCCCGGGGCAAGAACGTATGTGGGGGCGGATAACCACCTGTCTGAACCAGGAAACCCTACACACATATATGCTACTAATTCATGGTGGAGATATGCAAACAGATCAGCACATTCTGTAAACCGCACTCCGTGTTATGTGTGCACACACCCACCAGCCTCCATATCTACACCCAGAGAAGAGGTGTTACAAGTCGCGGTGCCCACAGTGAGTGTGAATAGTCACTATTGCAGTGTCCACTGCTCGTAGTACGTTAACATCAGTGTATCCCAGCACACCCCCGCTCGACCTAATTATGACCTTTGGGTTAAAATACTGCACCGACAAAGATGGATATCTGAAATTGGGAAATATGAGTTCTAATATCCCGCTCATGGTAGTCCATTATAGTCCAGGGCAGAAGTTTTGGCTAAATGATACAGAATTTGTGGGGGTAACCCAGGAGTGTCAGGGGAATCCAATGATTTCCTGTGGATATGCGAGCGTGACCAACAAGGCTTTTTTTCCTTTGTCAAGGGGACAGTCCAAATGGCACGATATGTAACACACGGGCACCGTATTGAAACGGGACGAGAGGTGTGGACGTTTGGTATGGTTGTGTGGACATCCGATATATGTAGCATGACCACCAAATTGGGGAGGGTATGTGCTTATGTACAATTAAATGATCACATTACACTGTGAGTGTGCATAATAAAACCACAAGACGGAGACGAAATGCAGCAGCGCCACGTGACCCGATTTGGGAATCCAATGTTCCAGCAGAGGCGAAGCTGTGGTCAGTAGGGGGGAAGATCACCCTCTCCCTGTTCCCACAGCTGGGAGTTGGAAAGGAAATGCTGCGAAAGGGAACTGTGAACTATCGTCTAAGTGCACTTGTAAACGAAACCCGTAATATAACTAGAAGCAAACAGCGAGACTTGATTGATGACACTACCTAATTGAATGGTACTGGATTTGTTAACGGCTGCACAGGGAGGAGTCTGCCAACTTATAGGGCCTTCATGTGGCACCTAGATACCAGCAAATAATGAGGAGGGGGAATAATAGATCAAGCCTTGCAACGTTTAAAAGCACAGCTGAGTGACTATGTATCTGACAGTACCAGGTGGCAGTGGCTCATGTCAGGGGGGTGGGAAGCAGCAATATCACCTGTATTGAGCCTCATAGCAGCAGGATTTGCAGTACTACTCTTTTGCAGTTGCTGTGGGGTCCCAATAATAAGAGGATTAATATCAAAAATGTTGAATGCTAACCCATGGTGTCAGATGTTTATGTTACAGGACATCGATGGAGGACATTCTCTGCCGGAGGAGCTGGGAGAGTCATACAGTGATGTGATAGAAATAGAAGGCCTGTTCAAACAATAGAGCATTTCCCATGAAATAAAGCACATGCTGAAAATCGAGAGAAGTGGCGTGTTAGCGGATAATCAATTACAAAGAGGAGGGAAATGTTGGTGGAATTCAGTCATAAATTCCTTATTATTGCTTATTATGTTATTAATTGCTTATCCTTTGAGCAGCCTGGGTCAGGCATGATTGCTAAACTTATACAATCTAGCTTTTATAAGTAAGTAGAAAAGCCATTAACTGTGTTTCATGTGTATTCATTCTATCTGAAACCTTGAGGTCCAGCCGGACCAAAGAGTGTATTTTGAGTTTTGAGTGTTCCCAGGAGACAGTTCCTGCGAAGCCTGCAGAACCACGAGATAAGCAACAGGTGATTGGGGGAGAGAAAGACTCCTCTGTACTGCAGATATGGCTGTCAGGGTCAGCCCTACATGGGATGCCAACTCCTGGCACGAGGAACGGCTGGAACCAACATGATGATTTTCAGCCCCAAGGGGAGGGGATTCTGACTTTGTGCTTTTACCCAAAGCAAAGGAGGGATTCCTTTGTCTTTGTTCTGCTGATGTAACTTGGACCGTACGTGCGCACATAGTAAAGGATCCTATTTACTCTCATCTGTCTCAGTCTGATTTATTTCAGGAATACAATTTAAAATTCCCACAACAAGGCCTGTTGTTGGACTGCAGCCAGGCTGAGCAGAGCTCTGCGGTGGGTGTCCCGATAAAGTTGGATCTCAGGATTCGCAAGTGTTTTTAAGAGATTCTAAAGCAACGGACGTCCTCTCGCTACGTGGGTTAGTTTAGAGTGAAGTAAAGAGACACTTTAGTTACGGCCGTGTTTGGGAAACCCACGTTATTTTAAGAACAATTGTAACAGTCATTTAAAGAGATTCTGAGCATTGTTAGGCTTTCGGAAGACCCACCCCTGTTTTGTTTATATAATTTGTAGTGTCTTCCCGACTAGATGTTTGCATAGTTTTGAGGTCCCCTTGTTCGTGAATAATTGGGAGAGAGAGACAAATCTTCAGAAGCCATCTTTATTCCAGCCTTGAATCAAGCAATAATCCAAACCCGGAGAGTAGTCCCTGGCCAAGAAATGCTAACTCGGCGTTCTTTACGGAGCAATATTTATGGGAAAAACTCAACCAGCTTTGGTCCAATCAAAATACATGGGTTGTACCCACCTTTATCGCTAAAGTTTTTTTAACCAGCTTTGCACCAATCACAATTCTTGGGTTATCTCTCAAGTTTTTTTCTTTCCCTTGGATTCTCTGAGAAATATTGCTGGCGAACAGAAGCATTTGTTTCATAAAAAAATGAAAGAATATACCCTTAAAAGGTGTGGAAAATTATAGTTTAAGAGAGGAAAAACGCAGTCAGATGAATAGGATACATAAATGATTCAACTGATTATGTTTTCAGTAACAACTTATGATTTTACTGAACAAATATTGATTAAAGCAACAGAAATCAAATACGTCACCTGATTATGTTTTTGAATCAACTAAACAGAAGACTGCTGTCACGACCCGGCTCGTAAACCATGACAAAAACGGGAGAGACACGGTTATCAAACTGGAAAATATACACATTACTAAAGCAATACAAAAACCCAAAAACACACTAATATGAGGTGTGATGGTCAGTAAATCAGTATGTCAGCTGTTGGATGAGTGATTGAGTGGTGTAGATGAAGTGCTGAAGCGTGTAAACCTAAAAATAACATGGCCAAAGCCAACCAAACAATAACGTGCTGCTGGAAAAATGGAGAGCGACCACTTGGACTGGAATGACCAGGGTTTAAGTACACCTGGGAGACTGGCCAGGTGCTCCCAGTTGCACTAAATGGACTCCGCCCCGCCAGGACCTGCAACTTAAGACAGAGGGAAAGAACACACCCACACACATACACACACAGCAGGCCCTGCTGGGGAAGGAGGGCCGTCACACTGCTTACTAATCAAAGCTACAGAAGCCCGCTGCTTATGTGTGTGAGCTGCTTATGCATGTGTGAATTGAATTTCTTGCATGTGTGTGTCTGTGTGTGAACTGCTTGTATGTGTGTGTGTGTGTGTGTGCATATGTCTGTGTGCACTGCTCATATGTGTGTGAACTGCTTGTATGTGTGTGTGTTTTATGTGTATGTGTCTGTGTGTATGTGCATGTGTGCGTGTGCGTGTTTGCACTGCTCATCCCCTCCCTACGCGTATGTGAAGGACTTGTATGTGTGCGTGTTATGTTGTGCGTGTGTGTGTGTGTGTGTGTGTGTGTGTGACACTGTCACATTAATTAAAGTATTCTGATTGAGTATTTTTGTTGTTATTGCGCATAATTGTAATCACATAATTGTAATTGTGAAAATGTGTAATAATATCTATGTCCACCGTATATATGTTGGTATGTCTGTAGTGTGGGAGGTCACTTTAAGTCCGCGGCTGCCGCAACTCCTATCACCACGCACCCAAACTTACTTAGGGGTTGGCGTGAGGTGCGGGAGGAGGCAGGGGGAAAGACTCAGCAAGTGCGGGTGCGAGTGGAATGAGTGGTGCCAGCATTGTGAGCCGAGCCAAGATTCTGTGTTGTGTCCGTGGTGAGATGTGCGACGAGTTCGGCTTTATAGGCCTAAAACACATCTTCCCAACCGGAGAGACGATACCCGAGCTTACTCAACAAACTCAATTATTCCGTTTCTGTCTATGCGCGTCTCCATCAAGAGGACGTGTGGAACTATGAAGATTGTTGCTGTCGCGGCGAGATAGCAGTCTACAGCCCCGGTGAGATTGATCCTTTTTGTTTTTGTTGCATGGTATACCACTGCCTCAACGCGATCGTTTTTTGCCTTTTTTGTTGCGGATTATTTTTTTCTCGTACTCTGGACATTGGATTATTGGTGCGGCCTAAGCGCTTCCTGGAGTTTAAAGACTTTGTTTCGTGGATTGGACTCAAGGTTTTCATTTAGTTTGAACTCTTAGATCAAGGTTGTGGACTGATATATGCGGGTAATTCTGGGGATTTATATTGTTTGTTTTGGGTGGTTTAAATATAGCGCAGAGCGCGCAATTGGATTGACTTGAATGTGCGTCTTGCTTGATGTAGGTCAGCGCCGACTAATCAAGTAATTAATGGTTGTGTGCGTGTGTGGTATAGAGAGCGCTACATAGGTGGTTACATATGACCTGTGCTGCATTTAGGGACTTTCCACAATATTTACCACTCTTGCTGTTAATATCATTATTTTGTCTTGTAGCATACATACATGTACAGCTTTCATTCCCTTTATTTAAAAGAACCCCTTTGGTGTTTTTCAGTAGCTCAGTCACCTATTAAGGGGCTGATTGTTACATGTATGTGTGTGTTACTGCTGCTTACATAATATGGTTATTGATTATGATTATTCAACATCGTAATTGATCTACTGATGAATATGATGAGAAATATTGAAATATAATCCTCAACATTCCTCCTGTTGAGGCCATCCCAATCATGGCCTCACATCAATCCATGGTCTAAAAATGGCACAGCATTGTCTACCCCTGGTCTATGACCCCCATACTACACACAAGTGAATTTCTTATGAGCCCGAACATAAAATATGTCTGGTTGGTCCTTTCCGACTGAAACACTTTGAGTAAAAACAGTCTGTCTTGTACACCAGTATGTGAACTCCAATTGTTTTCGTGTCCAGGTTTCTCAAGGCCTTTCATTGCTCTGGTAAATAAAGTCCCAGTCTAATGTCCCACTTGAATCCCGTAATGTTGCTTATTGCAGGTAATCAGTCCAAGGTTAGTCCAAAGTCCAAGTCCATATTTAACATTGATTTGGGATTTTTCCATCTGATTGTTTTGGTGAATGAGCCTTCATGACTGGAATCACTGTCTCAGCATATTCGTTCAAAACTTTAAGGAGGCTCCAGGAAGGAGGGGGCCTTGACCGGCTGGTACGCTAAACTGCCACCCGCCCGTCACTGGAGTGAGAAAATAAAACACAAACACAAACACAGACACAGACACAGGCACATGCAGATCCACTCGGCACATACAGAACGAGGGTCATCTGCACCTACATAATTTCACTTTAAGTCTTAGATGTACCAGATTTTATAATATTTACTTTTGCTGCAAAGACTGTGCAGACACTTTTGAGTCAGAACATTTTAAAAGCAGTTTCATCCAGGCCTTCCCAAGGACTTACAATAGCGCCTCCATGCAATAGCCCATAATAATAATCTCCCAAAAGACTTTGATTTCAGCAATTGCCACTTTATGCCAAAATACAGTACTGTGTCGCCTGGGGGTTGTAGAGCCCACAAATGTCAAAATTGCCCACTAATGTCAAAATCCCCGTAAATGTCATAACACGTCAACTGCAAATGTCATAATACTACTTAAATGTCATAACACTTCAAATCACATAAAAGTCAAAATTTCCATTTTAACCTTAAATGTCAAAAACGTGTCAACCACAAATGTCAAAATTCATTGCTTACATTTATAATGAGAAAAAATAATGAAATAGAAAAAAGTGAAATAAAATAAATTGAAATCAAATGAAGTGAAATTGCATGAAAAGAAGTAAATTTATTAAAGATTTTTCAGAAATTAAATTTTAAAAAATAATAAATATATACAGATGGTCCACGTTTTAAGCAGTGCCAAGCGTCACATGCCCACATAGCCTTCATAGTTTACCTATTAATTTTATCTGTTAGGGACCAGTGGCAATAAACATTGGCCCATCCGAAAATATATTGGCCTATCAGAACTATTGTCACATATAGAAGAAAGTATTCCATATCCCCAGTAAATTGGGGGAAAAAAACCAACTCAAAAGTCGTTCCATGAATAACAAAAGAGTACTTCGCGGTGCAGAAAAACAGGTTTCATCGGGAATGTCACTTGCGACCTTTTGTTATTCATGGGACGAAGTTATGCTTGTGCGCATTACTGCGTCTGTCAAACATTAATGGGTAGTCACCCACGAGATTTCTATAAAACTAGCAGTGGTTGTATTCAGATAAACAGAAGCTAAGAAACCGTTTTTCGGCGAAACAGTTTTCCATGTTTTAAATACTGAAGTTGGAAAATGAAGCTAGCCCTATCTGTCAAAAAAAAAAAAAAAAAACGTGCAAAATTTATGCAACAAAATCCCCGACGATTTGTAATTTACCTGAGTTCTTTTAAACCGGACTTTTTACTTTTACTCTACTACATTTAAAAAGATAAAAAGTATACTTTTTATTCATTTACTTTTGACACTGGCCCGCCGTTTACTCGTTACAAATTAAAATATGAATGTAATTCATCATTTAAGGATTATCTGGATTTGCCGTGTTCGAGAATAACAACGGCGCTCAGCAGGGTATCTTAGTGCGGATGTGCCCGCCAGCGGACATGGAGCTGCAAATTTATGTACGCAGTTACAATATTTTATCACTAGATGACACACCCGGATCAGTTATTGAATATTCACAAGCAATCCGAGCTCCAGCACAAGTAGTTCCGGTCCTGGAGAGCCGGTGCCCACTCTGAAAGAACCTATATAAACATATAGGTTTTAATATAGGGCCAGATATAGGTTTCGCATATATGCGACATACATAAAATTGGCCGTTTTCATATATTATATGTACATATATGTACCTATAATATATGAAAACAGCCAATTAAAACTTCAACGATTTTTTTTTTCTTTTTTTATTGGACATTTCCAATCCCACTTGAAACTGGGATATCCAATAAGGGAACTATGTACAAGTGCTTTAACTTCTTCGCATATGCGGCCCCCTGCTGACAAGTCAGGAAAGTGTACATGGCCCGCGACCGTTAGCAATTGCTTTTGAGAATTGGCTGGGCGAAAATTCATAAGCTCAGAACGAGGGCGGAGAGAAGAAACAAACTATTGGGTCAGAATCTTATTTATCAGCACCCGTCTAGCCAACAGGACACGCCTAGGGGAACTGTTGTGGTTTTCATCCAGACATATTTTCAGATTATGAGGTTCCCCCCATCCCAAGCAATTGGAAGAGACAGATTCTTCAGGCGATTAGGCTTTATTGAGGGCATATTGATAAATGTAAAAGCCGAGTTCTTTTGCGCAAAGAAGAACTGATTTCTTACTTTTCACACCCAGCTTTTATACCTTTATCACAGAAATATCTATTTTAACACCCAGCTTTTATACCTTTATCACAGGAACTATCTTCCAAATATGGTCTTTCGAATTCTCATTCTCGCGCTACAATTGGCCAGAGCAAACCAAAACGCCACTACCTAATCCTTCAGGAATTCAAAAGCAAAAATAGCTGCACATTACTAAAAAAGTGGAAAGTTCCACTCAAGAGATGAAAAGTACAGACAAAGGAATAGGATACAAGTGGATACATAAATGATTCAATTGTTTTTTTTCAGTAACAACTAATGATTTTACTGAACAAATATTGATCAAAGCCACAGAAATCAAATGCATCACCTGATTATGTTTTTGAATCATCTAAACAGAAGCCTGCTTACTAATCAAAGCTACAGAAGCCTGCTGCTTGTGTGTGTGAGCTGCTCATGCATGTGTGAATTGAATTGCTTGTATGTGTGTGTGTCTGTGTGTGAACTGCTTGTATGTGTGTGTGTGTGTGTATGTACATGTGTACATGTGTGTTTGCACTGCTCATGTGTGTGCAAACTGCTTGAATGTGTGTGTGTGTGTGTTTTATGTGTATGTGTATGTTTCTGTGTGTTTACATAATATGGTTATTGATTATGGTTATTAAACATGGCAATTAATCTACTGATGAATATGATGAGAAATATTGAAATATAATCTTCAACATTCCTCCCGTTGAGGCCATCCCAATCATGGCCTCACATTAATCATGGCTGAAAAATGGCACAGCGTTGTCTACCCCTGGTCTATGACCCCCATACTACACACAAGTGAATTTCTTATGAGCCCGAACATAAAATCATTTGTTGGTCCTTTGTTGGTCCTTTCCGACTGTAACACTTTGAGTAAAAACAGTCTGTCATGTATGTCAGCATGTGAACTCCAGTTGTTTTTGCGTCAAGGTTTCTTTCGTTGCTGTGGTAAATAAAGTCCCAGTCTAATGTCCCACTTGAATCAGTAATGTTGCTTATTGCAGGTAATCAGTCCAAAGTTAGTCCAATGTCCAAGTCCATATTCAACATTGATTTGCGATTTTTCCATCTGATTGTTTTGGTGAACGAGCCTTCATGACTGGAATTACTGTCCCAGTATATTTGTTCAAAACTTCAGGGAGGCTCCAGGAAGGAGCGGGCCTTGACCGGCTGGTACGCTAAACTGCCACCCGCCCGTCACTGGAGTGAGAAAATAAAATACAAACACAGGCACAGACACAGACACAGGCACATGCAGATTCACTCTGTACTCGGCACAGACAGAACGAGAGTCATCTGCACCTGCATAATTTCACTTTAAGTCTTACATGTATCAAATTTTATAATATTTACTTTTGCTGTAAAGACTACGCAGACACTTTTGTGTCAGAACATTTTAACAGCTTCATCCAGGCCTTTCCAAGGATCTACATTTGGAATGCCATAGCACCTTCATGCAATAGCCCATAATAATAATCTCCCAAAAGACTTTGATTTCAACAATGACCTGGGGTCGACTCACACCCCTGCCTTAGGTTGTCTCCTTGATGGGAGATCTTACCCGTCTCTGGGTGAGTCACAACACACACCCGGTGCTCTGTACTGGGGTGGGTTTCCTCACCCCTCATAATGGGATAGTTATGAGATCATTCCAGTTGAATTGGGGCTATTGCAGCAGCTTTCTGGGCATAATAGATGAAACAGTTAAAGTTACAACTCATCAATAACAATTTGAAACAGATGCTGCAATTATAGTTCTGACACTCAGATTCTTCTTTAACCAGCCTAATAAGTCCCAATTCAAGAAATTTGTCTTGTATATTTTTCCCCCTCGGTCTGAATGTGCTTTACAAAATCATTAATGTCACCTTAATTATTTGGAATACAATGAGTTGTCTATGTGCCACCCTGATAAATTAATATTATTCAAAAATTCATAATTACCCAAATTGCTCACCCTCACTACTGAGCTCCTATCAATTTTAAATCTATATCTTTGGCAGTATATTCATAATTTTATGTTTCAGCATATTCTGGGTCAAAAGTGGGACAGTAAAAAAGTGTTTTCAAAGTGTTTTTTTTCAATGAATTTTGATTTAGCAACCCACCACAATCTAGGGTTCCGCTAAGAGCATGGGGGAGATGCACAGTCAGGGCTTATTAGCCCCAGCCATGATAACTTCCCATGTCATCAGCAGAATCGGGTGGAGTTACTTTAGACCGTGTTACAATATGCAATTTCTTTTCTTTTTATTCTCAAAAATGGGCACATATTGAATATTCAACTGTAAAATTGTTTTTTCTGTTGGGCTCCCAGTACATAAAAGGTAAACAATCGTCCCCAAATTTGGTCAGCTCAGTCAGTCAGTCAGTACCTTTTATTTGAAAGTCCCGTCCTTCTCACTAATAGTCAGAGGAAAAGATTTTGTCAGCCTAATCAAAATAAATTTAGAGCGGAAGAAAAAATGATGTGATCACTTTATTAGTCGACTTTTTCAATTATATGGTGGTCCACCTTTTTGAATTTAGTCTTAGTCTTGTGTTAATACTCGAATTGGATTTCCCCAAATTTATTTTTAGAAGGTAAACTTTTAAGTTGCAACCCTGCAGTTGAATCCTTAGCTGGCCAGCTTATTTTCCCCCAAGGTCATTTAATCTCTTCCCTTCTGGGTGCGCACTCTGTGGAAAAGTTTCAATAGAATGAGTTAGATGCAAACAATGAACTCAATCATCATAATTTTGCTGCTTTTTCCTCTCGCCTGGGCCTTTCCTGTAAAAGTAAAAATCAGGGAAAGTTTATTAGTCAATTCGTCTCCTTGAATTGTTGGTCCCTCCTGTTCAAAAACAGAAAAAGATCATGAATTTATTAATTGCATTTCTTTGGTCAGGAAAGCTTTCAGTCACATTTGTTCACCTCATTTGTTATAGCA
This sequence comes from Gymnothorax javanicus, assembly GCA_029692085.1. Taxonomy (NCBI): domain Eukaryota; kingdom Metazoa; phylum Chordata; class Actinopteri; order Anguilliformes; family Muraenidae; genus Gymnothorax; species Gymnothorax javanicus. The sequence goes on along the minus strand of CM056210.1, from coordinate 6,360,281 downwards.
TTGATCCTTTACATGACTCCTGTGCTGGGCAGAACTTAATCTTGTTAAACAAATCAAGAAAATTCCATATGAAATCGTAATGCTTAGACCCCCCTTTCTCCCCCTCTGTTCTCTGGCCTCTGTATGTCGGCCTTTCACCTATTTCTTTTTCCCTTATCTGCTTTTGGTAACTAAGGCTCCATTCGCGGTATTGTTTTCTCTGCGCATCTTTGTTTAAAAACCCATCCAGTCATCAGTCTCCAGTCCCACAATAGTTCCCTTGATTTTTTTTATTCTTTCATAAATCTAATATGTACTATTAAATTTCACCACTGCTTCTTTTCTGATCATTCAACCCTATTTTTTTTAACCTTCAAATAGCAAGTAAAAGTTTCCAATTCTTGATAGAGAAACCTCTGTATCAATTAAATTTACTGAATTTACTGCCCTGTATATCGTGTTTAACAGTACTTTGGCAAATTTTGAATGCTCTGTGTTATTCTTTTTGTTTCTCAGTGTTACTTTTCCTTCATTTTCTTTTCAGAGATATGCTTCTAGCACACCAATCTCACACAGTCTAATTATTTATAGAAATATGCTTAGATTTTCTAGTTCTTCAGAATTTTACAAATATTTAACTAATTCAAATGGTGTCATTACTTCACATTCATAGTGGATATTACTGGTTTTGCTGATAGCATTCTGCCACATCTGTATCATGTTGAGACCATAGTTGTTCTGGTAATTTGTCTAATTCTGTCTTAATTTGTTCTCTCAGTTCATTTCTGATCCTTCAATAGGAATTTTCACTTGCTTTATTTTCCCTATCAATTAACAGTTAATCATAATCTTAATCATTTGTTTCCTGTCCTGTTCCAAATCAACATTAAGGGCCCTTTTTTTTCTAATTCTGGGTCCTGAGTGTGGTCGAATATCATCGTACAATGCAGTTCAGTTTCTGGCCATGTAGCCTGGGGTATTTGGGCCTCTACATACAGTATTTTCCCCAGGTACTCCAAACTTGCTCTTTAATTTGGTCTACTATATCCCCCAACCAATAAACTTTTGCTAATTCACTTTTTTAATTTGTATGCTATACATCCCCATTAAATCAATTTCTTCTTCTGCGCTATTTAAATTTAAACCTAAAGCCTTCTAGGTGTTCTTTTACACACTGCCAACGGCAATTTTGTTTCCTTAATCCCTACCCTTATAGCCATACAATTGGGTTTTCCAAATCTGATATTACTGTATATTACTCACTTCAGGTTTTTCAGCTGCTGTCTCCCTCTGCTCCTGAAACTGGGGGGCAGCATCTGACCGCTAGGTTAAATATTGTTCCTGAATATGGGGGCATACGGCGCTGGGTTAAATATTGTTCCTGAAACTGGGGGCATCTGGTAGCTGGGTTAAACATTGTTCCTGAAACTGGGGGGCATCGGCTGGGTTAAACATTGTTCCTGAATATGGGGGGCATACGGCGCTGGGTTAAATATTGTTCCTGAAACTGGGGGGCATCGGCGCTGGGTTAAATATTGTTCCTGAAACTGGGGGGCATCTGGCGGTGGGTTAAATATTGTTCCTGAATATGGGGGCACTCTGGCGCTGGGTTAAATATTGTTCCTGAATATGGGGGGGCATACGTGGCTGGGTTAAACATTGTTCCTGAATATGGGGGGGCATACAGCGCTGGCTTAAATATTGTTCCTGAAACTGGGGGGGGCATACGGCGCTGGGTTAAATATTGTTCCTGAAACTGGGGGGCATCACCGGCGCTGGGTTAAACATTGTTCCTGAAACTGGGGGGCATACGGCGCTGGGTTAAATATTGTTCCTGAAACTGGGGGGCATCGGCGCTGGGTTAAATATTGTTCCTGAATATGGGGGGCATACGGCTGGGTTAAATATTGTTCCTGAATATGGGGGCATACGGCCCTGGGTTAAATAATTCATTATCAGTAAACTTTTCAGATGGCTTGGACTGAGACGCAGCTTCACTTTGCTTTGCAAAATATTTATCCTGATCCTGAATGTTTAACATTCCCCTTTCTCCAAACAATTCCAGAACTGCTAGCTCATTTTATTCTTTTTTTTTAACCCTTTTTGCTACCGATGCATAATTTGTCACTATACCCATCATTTTTTCACATATTGCAAGATCAAATTTCCCCTCTTCTGGCCACTTTGTTAGTCTTTTTTTTTTTTTCAGTCCTTTTTGCCCACTTATTTAACATTTTTTTTATATCATTCTCAAAGGTAGGAAATTGCTCTCTTAATTCCTCCACTGGCACTACCATTGTTATCTATGTATTAATTTAAATTTTATTACTTAGCCGAATTATGTTTCCCCATGTATTTAATTGCAATATGTTTATTTTACCAGTTACACTGCTCACTATGCTTAGTAAACAGTTTATATTATAAACCCGCTTATGCGATTTCTCCTCTTCCTTTTAGACAGATGCATTATTTTTTTCGCATTCCTAAACCAGTGTTATGTTTAGTGTATAACCATCTAGTTGTCTAATCAATGATATTTCTTGTTTAGTTCCATTTGCCTTTTTTTGTGGTTTTTTTTTCCCTAACATAGGAAGTTGCTTTTGCCTTTTTTTCCTTCTTTTTTTTCCCTCTATCTACCAGCTTTGCCGTAATCATCATTGTTTGTTTTTTAATCCAAATTTCATTTCTCGGCGAATTGTTTTTTTTTTTCCTCACCTATTCAATGATGATAGTACACCGATCAAAATAATGCTAAATCATCTTTTAATACATGCAATTTACTACTTCTTTTAATCTGCCAAATAGTAATGACCATTAATAATTTTAACTTATTGCATGTAAACTAGGGGTTATTTATTTATATTTAGTGCACTCTTAACACTCCCAACTAATGCAATACGCAACAAGACCACTGTTCATATCCACATTTACTCTACACTCATGCAAAAGGGGCCGCACCCACCCAACAAACTTCCCGTCAAAAAGCGTCTGTACGGGACCTCGCAATCCTTACTACCAGTCAGTCCACCCTTAGGACCCAGCAAACCTTACTTCCAGTCAATGTCCTCACAAACCCATTAATCGGCTAGCTCCATAAGCCAAATGTGCTGCGCACCCTTTTGTAAAAATAATAAACAACAAGACAGACAACACTGCAAAAACGGATCCCAGTACCTCTCTAGGTCATCCAGGCCAGATCCCAGTACCTCTCTAGGTCATCCAGGCCGTATCCCAGTACCTCTCTAGGTCATCCAGGCCGTATCCCAATCTCAAGCGGGGAGGCCTGCAGGTTTATTCCCTCCCTTTAGGGTCCCAGCACAGGCCTCACATATAACAACAGTCGTACACCAAACCAGTTGCAGAGCAGCGCTCTGAATTCAAACAATTACTCACAGTAACTTGTTGCGAATTCATTGTTAGTGGTTAGTAGTTACATATAAATTCTGTAGATTCTGTCCCTCTCCCTTTAATTTCCCCAATTTTGTGTCTAGATTCTTTGAGCCGAAAGGTCACTTGTCTCCAGTGCTCCAGATCAGGGCCAGGACAACACAAAACAACACCCTCACTTATCTCTCTGAGCAAGATAATTAAATCAAATTAAGTAAATTGCTCACCTTATCCTTAGTTTGCTGGCATCTTAGGGTGTGTGTGTGCTCCTGCACCATCTCCGAGCACCGGAAGACCGCCCACCCTTCTGAGTGTAACCAACCTTTGCCGACTCCTGCGCTGGCTCGCCAAATATGTTGTGGTTTTCATCCAGACATATTTTCAGATTATGAGGTTCCCCATCCCCAAGCAATTGGGAGAGACAGATTCTTCAGGCGATTAGGCTTTATTGAGGCATATTGATAAATGTAAAGCCGAGTTCTTTTTGCATAAGAAGAACTGATTTCTTACTTTTCACACCCAGCTTTTATACCTTTATCACAGGAAATATCTATTTTTAACACCCAGCTTTTATACCTTTATCACAGGAAATATCTTCCAAATATGGTCTTTCGAATTCTCATTCTCGTGCTACAATTGGCCAGGCAAACCAAAAACGCCACTACCTAATCCTTCAGGAATTCAAAGGAAAAATAGGCTGCACATTACTAAAAAGGGTGGAAAGTTCCACTCAAGAGATGAAAAATACAGACAAAGGAATAGGATACAAGTGGATACATAAATGATTCAATTGTTTTTTTTCAGTAACAACTAATGATTTTACTTAACAAATATTGATCAAAGCCACAGAAATCAAATGCATCACCTGATTATGTTTTTGAATCATCTAAACAGAAGCCTGCTTACTAATCAAAGCTACAGAAGCCCGCTGCTTGTGTGTGTGAGCTGCTCATGCATGTGTGAATTGAATTGCTTGTATGTGTGTGTGTCTGTGTGTGAACTGCTTGTATGTGTGTGTGTGTGTGTGTGTGTGTGTGTACATGTGTACATGTGTGTTTGCACTGCTCATGTGTGTGCAAACTGCTTGTATGTGTGTGTGTGTGTGTGTTTTATGTGTATGTGTATGTTTCTGTGTGTTTACATAATATGGTTATTGATTATGGTTATTAAACATGGCAATTAATCTACTGATGAATATGATGAGAAATATTGAAATATAATCTTCAACAGAACTCTAACCTACATAACCCTCACAGCCGGCCCTTCGTAATTTGCATCCCTGTAGCGCATTGGCCAATTGCGCGCTACTTCTGAAAAGAGCTGCCGACCACTGCTGGTTGATACAAGGCGGGGTTTAAAACCTATATGTTTATATAGGTTCTTTCCGTGTGGTAATTTAAGAATCCTTGTTATTTCATCCCTGAAGGAAAAAGTCTGGGACTTAAAGAATCCTTGTTATTTCATTCCTGTAGGCAAAAATCTGGGATATTTAGTTGCTATACAAGCATCTCAAATAAAAGACAAGTGTCCATTCATTAAAACTGTGAAATGAAATGTAGACTTTGTCTTCAAATTCATTAACCACAGTGAAATGCTCAAATAGATGTGGGGATGAAAATGACTTTTGAAAGGCATGTTTACTTGAATGCATGTTCTTCTGTGTACTTTTATTTTGTTATTTTTGTTTTATTTTGCTACATTTAGACTAAGGACCTCTGAGCCATATTCATCTAGAAACTGCATTACAGACAAGATAGAAAACACTGCATTTGGTGGATGTAACAGTGTAGTGTATAACCTTTCAGTGGATGTGTATGAGCTGTAATGATGTGAATCCACTTTTGTCTAATGTGGTGAATCTGGCAGTGACGTAAACTTGAAAAAATGCTTAATTGATGAAATAAATATAATCAAACCATTTTGTTTTTATACATTTCCTTCTCTTCCACAATACACAACTCAATCTTCATAGAATGGAAATAAGTATGGTCAAGAAAGAATTGATGACCTTGTTATTGTTAATGTTTCAGGAAAAAAATTTAACAAATAGTATTAGATATTTGTGTTGATATCATAGCTTTTTGTCTCCTCTCACTTGCCATAGTTAATAATGACTGGTTTACACATAACATGTCGTTGTCACATGTCAACATGCATTTAGGATCAAATGTGATGCCAATTTCACATGTTCACATGCAATTAATAAGTTATTGCGTGAAATTCTTGTTATTTCTGTAAGGGACTTTGGACTAATATGCAGATATTACCTTGAGAATAAAAATATGAGCTAGGCATCATGTATGACAGTTGCAATAGGGAGATATGAGCTATACAATAGGTATCACAAACAGAACCTGCCATTACGTATATGAGCTATATAGGAGACCTGCCCTCTATAAGCACATATATGTACCTGAATTTGGCCTATATGCGGCATATATGCATATAGGTTACATATATATATATATATGTTCATATAGATTCTTTCCATGTGGGTGTGTATGCAGGTTTTTATTTTTATCAATTACCTTGACTAATTGACTTAATTGGTTGCATACAGAAATATAGATTTGTCCAATGATTAGACAAAAAGAAAAGTTTTATGAAGGGAGACAAGAACAGTCTTTGGTGGTCATTCATTTTTAAGAAATGTGCCTGAAATGTCAGATTTTATAAATGGTTTGGCCCTAGCCGAGGTCATTTCAGAAAAGTTGCCCAGTTGGGCATTCTTGTTTACTGTTACTTTACTGTTGATTCATGTTACATGTTTGAACAAGGTTTATAAACACATTGGTTTTTTGGTAAACTGCTGATATGAGTCGTGGTAAACGCTGTTGATTGATCAGATGGTTGGAGCCGCTGGGTATCCAATTGGATTTTTGCTAAAAAGGTCTCCAGTGTATCAATGATTGGGCTCTTAAGGTTAGAACTAGTCCGGTTTTTGTGTACAATGCATTTCTTAAGCCTAGTCTGACAATGTTCTGGTGGAACTAAACACTTCACTCGCAGATTAGAATCGTCTGTCAAATATAACGCGCACAAGCCACCATCATAACATAACATAACATAACATGAATGGCGAGAACAGGCCATTCAGCCCAACTAGGCTCGCCAGTTTCTTTATACTATTGTGAATATATCCCTTCAGGTACTCCATGACTCAATGGTATCTAGCTTTAAGTCAAGCCTGCTCTTGAAAACCCCCAAGGTCTCTGCCTCAACAATATGGTCAGGCAAGCTATTCCACATCAAAATTACTCTTTGGGTGAAGAAATATTTCCGAATATCAGTGCTAAATTTACGTACCTTTGGTCAACTTCCATTTGTGACCCGAGTTCTACTAACAACACTTGGTCGAGAAGAATCCTACATAATTCACTTTGTTAATCCCTTTAACATATTTAAAGACCTCAATCAAATCACCCATTAGTCTCCTTTTCCTAAGACTAAAAGAGATTAAGGATCTTCAGCCTCTTCTCATAGCTTTCATCTTTTATACCTGGAATTAGCTTAGTGGCTCTTCTCTGAACTTTCTCTAGAGCCTCTATATCTTTCTTAAAGTATGGTCCCCAGAACTGTACACAATACTCTAGATGTGGTCTGACGAATGTGTTGTACAAAAGAAGCATCACCTCCTTAGATTTGTACTCAATACTTTTGGCAATGTATCCCAGCATCCGATTGACTTTTTTAACTGCTACGGCACAGTGGCTAGAGCCTGTGAGGGTTTGGTCAACAATCACTCCCAGATCTTTCTCGTGTGGAGCACATTCCAGTTTTAAACCTCCCATGAAGTAATCCCATCTCATGTTTTTATTACTTACATGTACAACTTTACATTTTGCTACATTAAATTTCATTTGCCACATTTCTGCCCAATTCTGGATTCTATCCAAATCATCTTGAATCACTTTAGTGGACTCTAAACTATTTGCCAAATCCCCCAATTTAGTATCATCTGCAAATTTAACTAATCTGCTCTCAATATTCCTATCAAGGTCATTAATGTAGATGAGGAACAGCAGGAGTCCCAACACCAATCCCTGGGGGACGCCACTCCCCACCATACCTAGCTCAGATGAGATACCACTGACCACCACTCTGTGTTCTGTCCTGTAACCAGTTTTGAATCCACTTCAGAATACCTCCTGTAACTCAATGGGGCTCATTTAAAAATTGATCTCTTATGCGGTACTGTATCAAATGCCTTCTGAAAATCCAAGTATATGATGTCATAAGCCCTGATCTGGTCATATGTCTTGGTGGCCTCTTCAAAAAATTCCAGAAGGTTTGTCAGGCATGACCTTCCCTTATGGAAACCATGTTGGCTATCCCTCAAGATACTGTTACGTTCAAGAAATAAGTCCAGCTCATCTTTTATGATAGATTCCAATATTTTGCACGCAATGCAAGTTAAACTGACTGGCCTGTAATTTCCTGGCTCAATACGGTCCCCTTTCTTATATATTGGTATTATATTGCCCTGTTTCCAATCATTTGGTATTTATCCAGTTTCTAAAGACCGTCTGAAGATGGCAGATAGTGGCTTAAAGATGATCTCACCAACTTCCCTGAGCACTCTAGGATATAAGCCATCAGGACCCGCCGCCTTATCTGCCTTTAGTTTATGCAACTTGTTGAATACTTCGTTATCCCTAACCTCAATTTCCGCTAAATAATCTTGAGCATTTAACATGCCCTCTGGCCGAATAAATACCCACTCTGAGGTAAAATTCTCAACAAAGTAACTGTTTAAGGCATCCGTAATATCCTTGTTATCATATAGCAGCGATCCATTTTTATTCTTTATGCACTTAACCTGCTCTTTGACTTTTCTTTTTCTGCTACAGTACTGAAAAAAAGCGCTTAGGGTTAGTTTTTGCCCCCTCTGCAATTTGTCTTTCATACAGTCTTCTAGCATTCCTCAGCTCTTTTTTGACCACAACCCGCATTTTTACAGTATTCAGCCTTAGTGTTCTCATTGTTATCCTTTATGTACATTTTATAAAGATTCCTCTTTTCCCTCAAAATCCTACGAATATTTTTGGTCATCCATTGAGGATTCTGCTCTTTCAGCTTACTTTTGGACACCTTTGGAATGAATTTGCATTGTGAATCAAGTAAAACCCCCTTAAATCTTTCCCACATCTCATTTACAGACTCACAGTCCAGGAGTGTCTCCCATTTTATTTCACTTAGATATGAGCGCATCCTGTCAAAGTTTGCTCGCCTAAAATTGAAAATTTTTGTTTTTGAACACACATTTTTAACTTCCCATGAAACATCAAAATTAACAGCAGAATGATCACTTGTCCCAAGTGGCTCCAGTACCTCAACATTGCTAATTCTATCAGGGTCATTACAGAGCACTAAGTCTAAAATTGCCTTCTCTCTTGTAGGTTTATTAACATACTGCACCAAAAAATTATCATTTATAACATCTAGAAATTCTTCTTCTCCCCTACCCTGTCCTTTCACCGTTTTCCAATTGATACCAGGATAATTTAAGTCTCCCATAATAATAGTCCCTCCACCTCTACAAGCTTGCGTAATCCTCTTAAAAAGCATTTCATTGACTGTACTGTCCAAAGCTGGTGGTCGATAGCATACTCCTATGTTTAAACCAGTCTTGTGTTTGCCAATGAGCCTGACCCAGATATCCTCACAGGGCAAGGAATGTTCAATGTTGGAATTTCCTGTACATTTATGTTTTTCGTTCACATCGATTGCTGCGCCTCCTCCTCGCCTATTACATCATATATTACATCATATACATCATATTATGGTGAAGTTGGTTTTCGGGTGTTTGTATCTAGTCCCTGCCTATATATTGTACTCCATAAATGTGATGTGATTTATGTCATTGCCTATGTCATTGCCTATAGCCGCACTTACCAAATTTGGACAATTAAGTCACATTGATAATTGCCCGATGTGAACTGATCCAGGGTCGGCCCTCACACACTTATGAGACTGAAAGCAGCGGCGGTTCGTCGGCTGTAACAAAGGGAAGCAAAACCTCGCCCTTCAAAAGCAATGACTTAAACCTTTCAAAGTTTAATTTTCTTGATCAGCAGTTGCTCATACGAATGGGCAGAAGGACAGTCAAATTTATTTTTCGATAGCATTGTTATACATTGCACCATAAAATTATGAGGATTTTCTTTCACACATAAATTACAGCGTAAATTACCATAGGCCTCGTCTTTATAAATTCGCTCAAGTAGCTGGTGAAAGCGGTATTGATTAGCAAATTCATTAGTGAGGCTCATTAAGCAATAAGCTGTGCAACATCGCATTCTATACTTCTATATTAAGATTGTAGAAAACTGATTCTTGTGGCTTCTTGCGACAGAAGCCTCACAAAATAATTTATAAAGACGTATTGATAATTTGCGTCATCATTTATGTGCGAAAGAAAACCCCTCATAATTTTGTTGTGCTATGTCTAACGATGCTATCGAAAATAAATTTGACTCTCCTACCAATTCATCTGAGCGACTGCTGATCAAGAAAAGTAAACAGCTATTAAGTCATTAAGTTTTGAAGGGCAAGGTTTTGGCTTCCCTTTGTTACAGCCGACGAACCGCCATGGCTGAATGGGATTGAGTAATACTGCATCCACTTCTAGCTGTACTTGCTATTTCCATGAATTGATGAGCACTAAGGCACCTAGCTATTCCTTGCCTGATAATAGGGCTAACTGGAGAATACCAGCAGAAAATACCAACAGAAGTCTGTCAAACTATAATGTGCAAATTGCTCAAATCTTTAAAGAAAAACCACATTTTTTTCAAAACATGTTCGAGAAACTATATTTTGTATGCCATTTTGCCATTTGTAGGAAGTTCAACTTTCAAAAAACAGTGTGACACTTTGTTACACCTTAGCTGAAAGTGACTCATGTGCGTTAGGTCTGATTGCGACTTTGTCAACTTTGGCCTCGGGCTAATCCTTATTTTCAACTTGGCTGTCATGTCATCATCATAATCATCCTCATGATCATCATTATCAGAATCACGTTCATCACGTTTCCACAGTCTGTATTTTGGCCTTCCAATTTACATAAAGGGGAATATCTTTCTTTTACTTTACTTTTCCTTTTTTTTATTCTTGTTCATTTGCATGCAGCTTGCTCCTCCATTCCAAAATCAAACATTTCTTTTCTTACTTCCTTTATTCTGTGCCCCCCCCCCCCCGGCCCAGGCCCCAGATACGCCACTGATCTCAGGTAGATCTGCTACTGGTTTTTTTTTTTTTTTTTTTTGTAAGTAGGCCTATCATTTAATTAGTTTCAAGGGGGCGCTTCATATAACTTGATTTTGAAAGTAATATTTATATTTATTTATGCAATCTTTAATGATGAATAATATTACCTAATGGTTGCGGTAAAATTAAATGTCTGAATCCTGTATGTATTTCACTCTTTCATTAAAAATAGTGATAATCAAAGATAGCACAAAAGTACATTATATATACCCCGTATGCAATTAAAAACACGACGCAGAATAATAATGTAGTCCAAGCAGTTATGAATTTAACATGGCACATTTTATTCATTGAAAAACAAAACAAACATTTTTGTAACATTCAAACATTCAAAAGTAAACATTTGGTAAAATATTGAGTCAAAAATAATTCACCAAAGAACTCAACATTCACATGAATTGATTTCTTGTGATTTGATCAATGCATAATGTACACAATAATCATGTAATCATTTTGCCCCAGTTAAATTACATTTGAATTCACGCTGAAGGGGTTTCGCTGGGGCACCCATTGAAAAAAAAAAAAAAAAAAAAAAAAACTGTCTATAGAACAAGCAAATGTAGAAATCAACCACAAATTTTTTCTTATCTGATTTCATTTTAATTAGTTAAATATGTACAGCGATAGCGCCCTTCTGGTTCTCAACGAAAAATCCTTGATAAGCGATAACGCCCTTGTGGCTCTAAACAGACGATTATTATATGTATATATTATATTTATATACAACCTCAATTCGAAATAGTTGGGACAAAGTGTAAATTGTGAATAAAATCAAAACGCAATGACTTTCAAATCACACCAGGCAGTATTTTATTCACAATAGAACAGAGATAACATAGCAAATGTTTAAACGAGAAATTTTACAATTTTATCCACAAAATGAGATCATTTCAAATTTGATGGCTGCTACAGGTCTCAAAAAAGTTGGGACAGGGGCCTGTTTACCATGGTGTAGCGTCCCCTCTTCTTTTTAACACAGAGTGGAGGCGTCTGGGCATTGAGGAGACAAGTTTCTTGAGTTTAGCCATTGGAATTTGACCCCACTCTTGTTTAATGCAGGCTTTCAGCTGCTGGAGAGTTTTGTGTCTCCTTTGATGGACTTTTCATTTAATTATGGACCAAATGTTCTCCAATCGGTGAAAGATCAGGACTGCAGGCAGGCCAGTTCTTTGACGGACTCTTCTACTCTGAAGCCACGCTGTTGTAATAGCTGCAGTATGTGGTTTTGCATTGTCCTGCTGAAATACACAAGGCCTTCCCTGGAATAGATGTCGTCGTCCGGAGGGCATATGTTGCTCTAAAACCTTTATATACCTTTCAGCATTCATTATGTTTTTTTAAAACATGCAAGTGTCCCACCATATGCACTAATGCATCCCCATACCATCAGAGATGCTGGCTTTTGAATTGAGCGCTGATAACAGGAGGTGGTCTTTCTCCTCTTTAGCCCGGAGGACACCACGGCGCCCATGATTTCAACAAGAATGTCAAATTTGGAGTCGTCTGACTACAGAACACTTTGCCACTTTGCTACAGTCCATTTTAAATGAGCCTTGTCCCACAGAACACGGCGGTGCTTCTGGATCATGCTCAATAATGGCTTCCTTTTTGCATGATAGAGTTTTAGGTGGCATCTGTGGATGGCCCAGGGGACTGTGTTAACAGACAGTGGTTTCTTGAAGTATTTCTGGGCCCATTTAGTAATGTCAATGGCAGAATCATGCCGGTGAGTGATGCAGTGGCGTCTGAGAGCCCGAAGATCACGGGCTTCCAGTAAAGAATGAATGTATTTTTACTTTTTACTGGAGGTGGAGTTACTCCTCCAAACAATTCCCAGATTCCCACTAACTTTTTTGACAAAATAGATTGCATGTTGTCCCGTTACCAAACTGTCAGCAAAAAGATATTAAAAAGTGAAAGCAAACTGTCGGCCTGTAGTCTAATGAAAACTAGGCAGTTGTGTGGCTTGTAAAACAGCTAATTCAAGGGCCAAGAGAAAAATGAATATCTATAAAAAATCTTGGAATCTCAGTCTGAATGTCATCTGAAATATGGTTATTTATTTCTTTAAGGAGGTTTCCCTCAGTTTTTTGATCTCTGGGTGCATCAGGAAGATTTTCACACATTTGTCCTCCTCATCAATAAAGATGAACTCTACAGTCACTCGTCAGTTCGGGGCCTTTTATCGATGAGAGAATTCGATTTTTAAACAAGTAGTAGTCCTACTGGTTAAAATAAATAATTTCATGGAATTGCCCATCTTCGCTGGGCAGAATTTCATGTGACAGGAATGAAAGGCCCGTCCCATGCAGATGCCTATCCCAAAAACATGCTGGCTACTTCAGTTATTAAAGTAAATGAAAGCTCAGGCTACTCAATGAAATTTTTTCAGTTGGCCTATTATAAATAGCATCCTAATAGCAATGGCATAAAAATGCAGAAATCATAGTTTTTAGTCAAGTAATGCAACATTTTCTTGAGAGAGGCTCCTAAAGCTCCCCTCTTTAAGTGGGTGGTAGAGGCCAGGTCCTCTCAACCCTACCCCCCAATCCCGCCCCACCCCCGAATATGGATGTCAAACTCCGCCTTTGGCTGAATGGAACAACGACCAATATCCACTCAGTGTACCGCCAGAAAAGGCGAGAGAGAGAGAGAGAGAGAGAGAGAGAGAGAGAGAGAGAGAGAGAGAGAGAGAGAGCGCAGCGGGAAAGTCTACTTAACGCTCTACATTACAAGATTACCTACAGTACACTACTGTATTTCACTCTACCTCAAGCTGAGAGGAGAACAGCTGAATCTCTGACACAGGGCTCATAAGGGCTGCTTTTCTTTATACAAACTTATGTCTCCTCGCGTCCCCTCTCCTTCTGTGACCCAGAAATCATTACCCCTCCGCCATCAGTGAGGACCTTCCAATCCCTCAAATGCACTTTGGAAGAGATGCGGAGCGAGGAGAGATGAGGCTTCTGAAGGTGCTTAAAGCAGCGAAACACAGGCGTAGTCCCATACGGGCCTTTTTATCAAGTGCTGTGATGTTTAAATGCAGCACCTCCACATGTTCAAGGTTCAAGGTTCTTTTCATTGTCATTCAAAAACATGCTTCACATGAAATGAACGAAATTTGTGCTCAGGTCCTGACAGCGTAGAAATCAAGATATCGAATTAAAAGTGGAAATAGTTGAAAATAGTTGAAAATTATGAAAATAGTGAAAATAGCTACAGAATAAGAGCATATAAATAGAATAAATAAGACAAGCATAAGTCAATGAAGCACAAAACAGCAGCAAAAAAAAAGTGATTAAAGAGCAATGACAGTGAGAGCAGCATTTTGGAAAACTGAGGTATTTTAGCCAGAGGTGGAGGCAGAAAGGGCAGAGTTCAGTGAGGCTGGGAGTGAAGCAGCCTGACAGCCTCTGAGAAGCCCCCCCATTTTTTTTTGGCCCCCAAGGGTTCAAAATTTTGGGTTTCCCGGATTTCCCCCTTGAAGATAGAATCCCGAAAAATGGCACCCTGCTATATTAGCCCGTTCAAGATAGTGCGAAAGATCAATCTGGTCACTGTCCAGTTAAAGCTCCCTAAATCTTTACGCATCCATCCGTCATTCCATGTCTCTCGGATTAAGCCGGTTAGCACTAGCGTCCTGGCACCTGCCGACACACCCCCGCCGCCACCGTGAATGGTTGAGGGGGGGCCGGTTTTCACCGTACGCCGCATGCTTGCCGAGAAGCGTGTTGGTTGTGGGGCCAGTTCCTTGTTGACTGGGAGGGATATAGTCCTGAGGAGCGCTGCTGGGTCCCTTCTTGGGATATTCTGGATCCCACGCTTATTTCTGAGTTCGCCGTCTTCCTTAGGGACTTCTGGAGCTGTACCTTAGAGGGGGTCCTGTCGGGTTTTTGGAGGCTGGCGAGCTTTCTTTGTTTCTCTCGTCCGGGGACGATCGTTTTGCCCACAATCGGATTCTTTGGCCAGCTGGCGTTAATGTGGGCGCCCGACTCTATTTAACCCCCAGTTCGCCTCAACGCCTTTGCTAGAGTGTCAGTGTTACCATTGCACTGTAGCCCGCAAGATCTCTAGCTAGAGGAGTGTTGAGGAATTAGCTGCAAAAAAGGAAAGTGTTAGTTAGTGAAGGGAATATTTCTCTTCCCTTTCCTCTTTCTGTGTACCGTCTGGTGCTTTGTCTTTTTATCTTGTTTTCCGAGAATTTTCCTTTGTTTCGTATTGGCTCGGACTAGATTTATGTCCTTTGGAAGTGCGAGTCTCTCCCTCCTATTTTGTCTGTGTTTGTCTCTCTTACATTCCTTTACTTCCTTTCGTTCCGGCCACTGCATTTGGCGTCTCGAAACACCAGCCATCACAGACACTGATGGAAAAAGAGTCAACAGTATGAACCAAACATTTATCAGTGACCTTTTGATGCAATGATGGCTCATTTTAAAGAAAAAGTAACCAAAGTAAGTTATTTTCCATACCGGGTGAAGTCCTCAGATGAGGACTGTATTCTTTAATGTGCCAGCACAGAAGACACTGCTCACTTTAGTGACAGCACCAGCATATCAAGTAATTCTGTACCATACTAGCATCTGTATTTTTTAATAATGGGTTCGTGTTTAATGGGATTTAACATGTTAATTTGGGTCACTAAATCTTGGTAACCTTGACAAATAAAACTTATTAACAAAAGTGGAGACATATCTGCAAAAGGTCCAAAAGTTGATGGTCAGAATTCATAGTGAGCTACAATAGGAGTACATGTGTAGGCAAATGACCAGGAAGGCAATAAGAATATTTTTAACTATTGCTCAATAAGTGCTGCATCAGAGGATCTCGTACATCTCTGCCCTCCTCCTCTACACCCTGAGCCGCTGCCGCCACAGGCTCAAGTGCTGCTGCTGCAGGTACATCCCTGAAGCCTCATTAAGTCTCTCCATGATTTTCACGCTGATTATGCAGACCACAGCAAGTCAGCACCATAGATGTCACCAGCTGGATATCACTGTCATTCCTTTTCAGAAGGCAACGCCACCTTCCCCTCAGCCTGCCGAAAGCATTTTCGACAACCACCCGTGCTCAACTAAATTTTTGGTTGAACAAATGCTGTTCTGTGTCAGTCGTCCAGCGTCATGTAATGGTTTCAAGAGCCAGTCCTGCAAGGGATAAGCCGAGTCTCAGAGGACGTAATAGCCAGCAGTCACCGCACCAAAGTTCTTGATGTGAGCTGGGAAGAGGTTTCACCGGCTGGCTAACTCCCACAGTGTGGACAGTCTCAGAACCCCAGCATCATGCAAGCTGCCTGGCAGTCCGGCAAACACATTCCAGAACAGCCCCTGTCCATCAACAACACCTTGAAGGGTTATGGAGTGCCAGCCTTTATTGAAATAGTCAGTTTGATAGCGTTGTGGCGCTATGATGGGCCTGTGGGAGCCATCAATATCACCCACACAGTGTGGGAACCCCCACCTGTTCTCTATGTAGACAGCAGTCTCTCTGAACCTCCCTTCATCAAGAAAACGGATTTGTTCTGGCACCAACAACGTCTCTGCTGCAGCACAAAACTCCTGCACACAGCTGTGATGCTGACTCCAAAAAGATGTCCAATACTCCTGTACTCTGAGCTGGTAGCAAGCCTCCACTGTGCAATAGCCCCTCTCTTCTTTAGGCACATACATTCGCGGAAAGTCATGTCTCGACGCTTCATAGATAGACACAATTTGTTGCACAGGAAGCCCAACGTTTCTTCAGACGTCCTAAAGATCTGCACCCGCTGCGCGTTCGTGAAGCCGGGAACAATAACATCTTATCAGAACGTGCAGACCGACGGTTTGCAGCAATAATTTTGCGATGAGAGCCATCTGAAACACACACACAGCAAACATATTTTAATACCTAACAGCGATAACTAGCAACCATTGTAACGTTGTACACGGGACTTACTGTATATTCGATAACTGTAGCAAACTAGCATAAGCTACCCTGAGCTTACCCTCATACGTCGTGTAGTTCGTATCCTCTCGTCTTCGGCTTGATACTGCTGTATGGCTTCCTGAACTCTCCTGTACTTCTCCAGTGTTATGTCTCGCCGCCTGCAGTGTTCCCTGGCTCTTGTCTTTTACCTTGAGTCAGACAAAAAGCCAAAACCCGAGCAACAGGTATGCCATCGCCTCAATGTCCTCCATTGTTGTGTTTTTGTTGCATACAAATGACGTCACGGGAGTTTCGGGCCGCCTTGCTATGATGACCCCACCCACGTTGAGAGGGTGCTCAACTGTAATGGAAAAGTACTGAAACCGAGTAGAGTCGAGTCAAGTAGAGGCGAGTACTGCTAAAACTGTGTAATGGAAAAGTGGCATATGTTTTAATGTTCTCATTTTAATATTCGGATCGATAATTTGGCCTTTATTCACAAATGTATTCAGAATGTCTCCTCTTTATCATTCTCGGCTCATAAACTCCTCTAACTGCAGACTCAACAGGAAACATTTTCCCTTTGTCAAGTGCGTCCTGATGTGAGGTGACAAATCCTTACAGCACTTGTAGTCCTTACGCCTACTTACACACTTTGGCCAGATCCTGGAAGTATGTCACTCAAGTAGCCACTTGACCAAGTACAAAGAGCACAAGTGTGGGTGTTGGGATGAAGCCAAAGGGACATAGTGAGACAGGTCAAAGGAATGGTGTTCTCTGCTACATACGGATGATTTAACATCGCTACTTTTATTTGCATTTTCTGTATCATTTTAACTCTTTGGGGAAATGTTATTGATATATTTGTAGTGAAGGACTGAATGTAGCACATTGTACAGGACTGGTAGTGAGGCAGGTGTGTTATAGATCAGCTGCTGACCAGAGGAGAACTGCAGTTAGAGAAGCAGCTCTCAGGTGTGTTTACACAAGCACTCGCACTGAGACAGACGCCACACACAGCTCTGTTCAGGAGGCTGATCCACTGAAAAATCACATCAGTTACGCTTCTTACATTTCAGAAATTTAAAATGTATTTTCTCTAGGGTGTGTAATTTTTCTCACACTTGTGTCTTTTCCACTACTGTTTACATTACAACACACTTCTGCCAGGATCACTTTTGTCAAAGTGAAAACACAATAAGCAAAAACACAATAAATCAGCACAATAACTGAATGACTGGGGCAGGGCTCTGTTCTGAGAGCTCCCTGCACATCCATACACACATGCAGAGCTGCACTAACGCCCCCCAGGGACAGAACAGAGCTGTGCAGCAATGACATCCATCTCATTACACTGCTGTGGAACCATAAGACAAAGCAACCAGTTTTAATGTTTGCAGACAGAGTAAGAACAAGCAGTTAATGAATAAAGTACAGCAAATGAAAAAGAGTTGGAGTTGGGGTGGCGGTGGGGCTGCAGTATGGGTGCTGAGGTGGAATGTTCTGTGGCATTTAGAGATTAAATCCACCAAATGATTTGGTAATAAGTGAATGGGGGGTGTGAGTTTCAGTGAGCATTGTCAGATGAGCAGCTGCTGGAGTATTGTGCAGTATGATTGGCTGGGAGTCAGTATCTTAGTGCATTTGACTGCATGTCCTGTCAGACCTACACCTGCGGTGTTATCTCTGTTTATGAAGCTGATGCTTTTCTGCAGCGCAACTGTCAAGAGTTAAGTTCTGAAAAACTGTCTTGATTTACAATTTATTCAGGAATTTCACTGACACACTGCTGGTAAATGAAAGCTGATATCATCCAGAATACTGTTTCAGTGTCAGTTTCAGTCATTACAGATGATCGTGCTGCTCTGACTGCAGTAAGAAGCTATTTCACCACCAGGGAAGCAGAGAGGGAAAGAGCTGAAGTGCAGGTGCACAGGTGTGGGAGGGGCCAGGTGCTCTGTGGGAACAGGATGGAACGGCAGCTGAATTTTCAGTGCTTCAGACAGATACTAGATGAAGAGGGAAGATGAACTGGCTGCTGACATCCCAGCAAAGACCCACATTTTCAGTAGATCACAGCTGTCTAAAGGGACGTGAGCTTTGGGCTTAACATGTTTATCAATGCTGGAACTGCACAAGCAGCAACCGCTTATTTATTTACTGACTTATTTAGAACAGGCAAAAACAGGCCTTTCAGCCCAACAAAGCAGGTGAGTTTCCTCTCACTAAAGTGTCCCAAACATTAATAATCCATCAGACCTACATAACATCTAACACTGCATCAGTCCTGGTCTGGAAAACCCCCAGAGTTCCTGCCTCCAACAGACAACCTGCCAAACTACTCCACACAGTGACACTGACACTGGAGTAACTTGCCAGGTGGTGTTGTGGAGAAACATGTTACCGCTGCTTCTTCTCACACTGTCGTCACAATCCTCACCTGCACATTATGGGGGCGGAGGAAGCCCAGTCATGTGCTCATTCAGAGAGCAGCTCATAGGCCCAGATGATCAGGAGGAGGGGCTATGAAGAAGCAATGAACAACACTACCCCGACCCACCATATACCTCCAGTATCCCATAATCCCTCAGCAGCACAAAGTGACTTCTGCACAGCTCCTGTTCCCCACACTCAGCACAGGCACAGTGGGACTCAACCCCAGACTGTGGTGCTACTTTATCAGCTACAGATGTCTGCACTGACTGAGATTAATTTACTAAACATGAAGACTGTGGGAATGATGTTTTCAGCAGTAAAATGTTCTTCTAAACAAGTTTACACAGACCACATATCATTTCTGACTGAACATGCTTGAAAATAGCTGTTTTCATTCAACTCTTGATCAATATTATTTGTGGAGAGCTTTTTACAGAAGGACTGTCACACACACACACACACACCTTACAAAGTGAACAGAAGGCAGGTAACTGACCCAAGTCCCCAGAATAGTGCTGCACTGAGCTTCATACCAAACACTGACACACATGTATAAGAGCAGCTGCTTCATGTCAAGTCACTTTATTTATAGGGAGCATTAAACACAACTCACACAAAATACAGAACAACTTCAGTAAATAACAGCAGCAACAAAATGTTTTTAAAAAAGGAATCAGTTAAAGCAGATACAAAACATGAGGAAAAAGCCAATCAGGATCTGAACTGGTTTAAAAGGACTGTGAGAAAACATGGCCTTTCAGTGGAGATTTAAAAGCATCAACAGAGACAGACCTGATACAAAGAGATAAACTACAGCAGGGCTTTGAAGCACCAACAGTAAAGACACCATCTCTCTTTAGCTTTAAATGAGTCTGTGAGACTCTCTAAAAGCGTTTAGTCAGAAGATCTCAGGGATCTAGAAGCAGAATAGAAGCAGAGGGGGAGCGTCAATGTAAAGAGGTGAGAATCATTTACTGCTTTAACAAACTATTAATAACACTTTAAACCCACTAAACCTGACTGGGAGCCGAAGAGGAGAAACCAAAATGGAGAAAATGTGCTGAGTGTCTGAGCAGAGATGTAAACTAGCTGCAGGAGAGATGGGGATGAGTGACTGACTCCTGTACACAGGGTATTACAGTCATCAATGCAGCACCATATGAAGGCATGGAGGACTTTCTCTAAATCATGCAAGTGTGAGATCATGTTCCTCTCTCATTTGAGTGTGTTTCTGCTCTTTTTAATTAGTGCTGATTTTCCCTTCACTCTCTGCTTCATCCCAGATCACACAGTTTTACAGAAGATTCATAATAAACCCCCAAACCCAGGGTAGAGGGGCTGAGTGAATGTGGTCTGGACTCTGTGCAGGAGGGTCATTGTGTCAGAGACACTGTAGAAGGACAGAGTTCCTGCCCTGTGATCCAGGTACACTCCTATTCTGGAGGAGGAGGGAACAGGGATTTCAGTTTCCTCATTATTGTGACGGAAAGAGTAATGGGAGCGAGAGCAGCACAAAGCCCAGGACTTGTTATTTTGTCCCAGAACACAGTCATCACCCCATCCTTTCCTGGTGATCTCTTTATATGACGCTGCTATATAAACCACATTATCCCCTCTCCACTCAGCCTCCCAGTAACAGCGTCCAGACAGACCCTCTCTGCACAGCACTTGGTACCAGCAGTCAAATCTCTCTGGATGATCAGGATATGACTGGATCTGTCCCATATCGGTCACCTTTCTGTTCCCCTCCGACAGGCGGAGGTATTTATACGCTGTATTAGAGTCCAGTGTGAGCTGAGAGGAGTCTGATAGAGGAGAGGAGAGAAGAACAAAACATTTATATTGTAATTATTTCTTATTTTATTGATTATTGCCATTTTCTCTGACTTTGATATTTATTCTTATTTATTTATGAATTTTTATTTCAGTGACTTTTCCCTAATTGTTTCCCCTTTGCATTAAATTCTGAACCATAATTACTACAATCTTTTCATATTTACCATGTGTTAGTCCTGTAACTCTTCACACAGTTCTAATGTAGGACAGGCATCATATTATAATTTATGATTCACATGCTGAATAGCAGGATGACTGAGAGAAGCAGAGGTAAGAGATTCCTAAAGCAAGTCAGACCTCAACACAAACAATTATTCAAATCAGATTTTTACTAATATTTTCCATTATTTTCATGTTGCTTCATTCATTCAGTTTAAGTGCAACAAACTCACATTGTAAGAAGTCTTCTCTTGTTTTTAGCTCTTGTACAGGGAGGAGAACTTTGACTTTTCCCACTGGAGAGAGAGAGAGAGAGAGAGAGAGAGAGAGGTCACACTTCTAGAGAGAGATCAGGGTCAGGGTCTCTCTCAACAGATAACAGCCACATCCCCCCCCATCCTGCCCCTCCCACACACCCCCTGCTGCCCCCCAGAGACATGCAGCCCCTCCCAAAACTCCACCCCCCCCTGGCCCACACCACACACACCTCCCTGCTGCCCTCCCACACACACACACCTCCCCTGCTGCCCCCCCACACACACCTCCCCTCCCCCTCCCACACACACACCTCCCCTGCTGCCCCCCACCCACACACCTCCCTGCTGCCCCCTCCACCTCCCCTGCTGCCCCTCACACACACACCTCCCCCACTGCCCCTCCCAAACACACACCTCCCCCCTGCCCCTCCCCACACACCTCCCCCCTGCTGCCCCCCTCCCCTGCTGCCCCTCCCCACACACACCCTCCCCTGCTGCCCCCACCCACACACACCTCCCCTGCTCCCCCCCACACACACACCTGCTGCCCCTCCCACTCCCTCTCGCTGCTCCCACCTCCCCTACTGCCCCTCCCACACACACACCTCCCCCCCTCCCCACTGCACCTCCCCTGCTGCCCCCACCCACACACACCCTCCTCCTGCCCCCCCCCTCCCACACACACACCCCCCCTGCTGCCCCTTCCACACACACACCCTCCCCTGCCCTGTCCCTCCCCATCCCACACACACACCTCCCCCGCTGCCCCTCCCACACACACACACACCTCCCCTGCCCCCCCCACACCTGCCTGCCCCTCCACACACACCTCCCCCTGCTGCCCCTCCCCCCCCTGTCTGCCCCCCCTGTCCCGTCACACACCTCCCCTGCCCCTCCCCAGCCCCCCCCCACATGCCCCTCCCCCCACACACCTGCTGCCCCTCCCACACACACACCTGCCCTGCTGCCCCTCCCACACACACCTCCCCCCTGCTGTCCCCCCCTCCCCCTCCCCACACACACCTCCCCCCTGCTGCCCCTCCCCACACACACACCTCCCCTCCCATCTCCCCTGCTGTCCTCCCACACACACCTCCCCTGCTGCCCCTCCCCACACACACACACCTCCCCCCCTGCCCCTCCCACACACACACACCTCCCCCCCGCCCCCCCCCCCACACACACACCTCCCCTGCCCTCCCACACACACCCCCCCCCTCCTGCCCCTCCCACACACACCACCTCCCCTGCCCCTCCCACACACACACACCCCCTGCTGCCCCTCCCACACACACCTCCCCTGCCCCCACCTGCCCCCACTGCACCCTCCCCTGCTGCCCCTCCCACACACACACCCCTCCCCTGCCCCTGCCCCTCCCACACACACACCTCCCCTGCTGCCCCTCCCCACACACACACCCTCCCCTGCTGCCCCTCCCACACACACACACCTCCCCTGCTGCCCCTCCCACACACACACACACACCCCTCCCCTCCCCCCCCCCCCCCACCCCCTTCCCCCTGCCCCTCCCCACACACACACACACCCCCCCCTGACTGCACTGCCCCTGTGGACATATGAGGGCTGATGACTCTCCTTCCTGGAGGTTGACCTGACTGAGCTGAGGGTACAAACTGAAATCTGTGCCAATCGAAATTCCCCAAACTTCAGAGATCAGTGGGACCAGATGAACAAATCACTGCGGGAGTGAAAAGAACAAATGAACAATCTGCTGAGGGAGAGAGAGGCGTCAGGAAGGAGCTGACAGGTCAGATTAGCCCCAGCTGATGACCTCTGAAATAACACATGAAATCAAACGTCTGAGGGAGGAGCTACATCACAGAGACCCCCATCCTGTCTCAGAGACAACTGAGACACTGAAACAGCAGCTGGAGTCTCACACTGTCCCCCCAGCCCCTGTCCTGTCTCCAGCCCCTGTCCCCTATCCAGCCCCTGCCCCGTCTCCAGCCCCCAGCCCCTGTCCAGCCCCAGCCCCTGTCCCGTCTCCAGCCCCTGTCCCATCTCCAGCTCCAGCTCCGTCTCCTGCCCCTGTCCCTTCTCCAGCCCCTGTCCCCTGTCCCGTCTCCAGCCTCTGCCCCATCTCCAGCCCCCCCCTGCCCATCCTGCCCCTCCAGCCCCTCTCCAGCCCCAGCCCCTGTCCCGTCTCCAGCCCCTGTCCCATCTCCAGCCCCAGCCCCTGCTCCAGCCCCAGCCCCCGTCTCCAGCCCCTGTCCCGTCTCCAGCACCTGCCCCGTCTCCAGCTACACAGACACACACCCCGGTCACATCACCAAACACCAGCAACAGCCCAACAAACCCAGCAACAGAGAGCCACTGTGCACCTGAAATCGCCTCTCATTGACTCAAATGGAATATTTTTACAAGAGGAAAAACTATTCCCCGCCCACAAACTGGTTAAAAGATGGTGTCCAAAAATTCACGATGCCTTTCAAATCCTCTCTGGATCTGAGCTGGGATCCCCCAGCCACATAGTTATCCACACCGGGACTAACAGTCTGAGACAGGAACAACAGAGAGTGGGAAACCAGATGTGTCGGGCAACAGCAAAAGCACCAGAGACCTGTCCACACTCAAAAATAATCATGTCCACTCTGATACCCCGAAAACACCTCCATCACACCACCATCCACAGAGTGAATCATGTCCACTCTGTTACTCCGAAAAATCCTCCATCACACCACGATCCACAGGGTGAATCACGTCCACTCTGTTACCCCGAAAACACCTCCATCACACCACCATCCACAAGGGGTGAATCAAGTCCACTCTGTTACCCCTGTCCTGTCCCCACACCTTCATCACACCACCATACACAGGGTGAATCATGTCCAATCTGTTACCTTGAAAACAGCTGATCACACCACCATCCACAGGGTGAATCATGTCCACTCTGTTACCCCGAAAAATCCTCCATCACACCACCATCCACAGGGTGAATCATGTCCACTCTGTTACCCCGAAAACACCTTCATCACACCACCATACACAGGGTGAATCATGTCCAATCTGTTACCTTGAAAACACCTGATCACACCACCATCCACAGGGTGAATCATGTCCACTCTGTTACCCCGAAAAAATCCTCCATCACACCACCATTCACAGGGTGAATCATGTCCACTCTGTTACCCCAAAAACACCTCATCACACTACCATCCACAGGGTGAATCATGTCCACTCTGTTACCCCAAAAACACCTCCATCACACCACCATCCACAGGGTGAATCATGTCCACTCTGTTATGCCGAAAACACCTCCATCACACCACCATCCACAGGGGTGAATCACGTCCACTCTGTTACCCCGAAAACACCTCCATCACACCACCATCCACAGGGTGAATCATGTCCAATCTGTTACCCCGAAAACACCTCATCACACCACCATCCACAGGGTGAATCATGTCCACTCTGTTACCCCGAAAAATCCTCCATCACACCACCATCCACAGGGTGAATCATGTCCACTCTTTTACCCCGAAAATGCCTCCATCACACCACCATCCACAGGGTGAATCATGTCCACTCTGTTACCCCGAAAATGCCTCCATCACACCACCATCCACAGGGTGAGTGCAGATATCACTAGGGGAAGTGTTCTGCTCCCAAACGTGCATCTGCACATCATCAAAATATATCACCACAGCATTTATATAACAATGTCCGAATAAGCACACATTCCGTTAACATGTTTGCAAAATCGTTGAAAGACATTGCTCTAGGCAGACATCCTACCACAGAGAGACAAAATCTAGAAGAGCCTCCACCCAATCAATAGACCCCCAGCACCTCCTGTCCTCGTGAGGAGACCCCCTAACACCTCCTGTCCCTGGGTGGGAGATCCCCAGCACCTCCTGTCCCCTCATGAGGAGACCCCCAGCAGCTCCAGTCCCCACTAGGAGACCCCCAGCACCTCCTGTCCCCGCAAGGAGACCCCCAGCACCTCGTACCCCTGCGAGGAGACCCCCAGTACCTCCTGTCCTCGCGAGGAGACCTCCAGCACATCTTTTCCCCACGAGGAGACCCCCAGAACCTCCTGTCCCCAAGCTAGGAGACCACCAGCACCTCCTGTCCCCCAGAGGATACACCCAGAACCTCCTGTCCCCCTGCAAGAAGATACCCCCCAGAACCTCCTGTCCCCGCAGGAGAACCCCAGCACCTCCTGTCCCCACAAGGAGAACCCCAGCACCTCCTGTCCCCACGAGGAGACCCCCCAGAACCTCCTGTTCCAGCGAGGAGACCCCCAGCACCTCCTGTCCCCAGCGAGGAGACCCCCAGCAGCTCCAGTCCCCCGCTAGGAGACCCCAGCACCTCCTGTCCCCGTAAGGAGACCCTCAGCACCTCCTGTCCCCGCCCCCAGAGACCCCAGAACCTCCTGTCCCCCATGAGGAGAACCCCAGCACCTCCTGTCCCCACGAGGAGACCCCCAGAACCTCCTGTTCCAGCGAGGAGACCCCCAGCACCTCCTGTCCCCGAGGAGACCCCCAGCACCTCACTGTCCCCGAGGAGACCCCTGTACCTCCTGTCCTTGCGAGGAGACCTCCAGCACATTTTGTCCCCACGAGGAGACCCCCAGAACCTCCTGTCCTCGCTAGGAGACCCCAGCACCTCCTGTCCCCTGTAAGGAGACCCTCAGCACCTCCTGTCCCCGCCCCGAGGAGACCCCCAGAACCTCCTGTCCCTTGCGAGGAGAACCCCAGCACCTCCTGTCCCCACGAGGAGACCCCCAGAACCTCCTGTTCCAGCGAGGAGACCCCCAGCACCTCCTGTCCCCGCGATGAGACCCCAAGGCCACGCCCAAGAGAATCAGCACCAACTGAGCACCACCAGCAAACCAGGCCCACCCATCAGCCTCAGCCAGCCAGCACACTCAGAGCAGCAGGTCCTCCCCAGGGACCACAAGCTCTACAGCGCAGCTACGCCGACGCCCTCAGAGGACAACCCAGCATCGCCCAGATGGGTGAGATCAAGCAATTACTGCAATATATATGGACAAAACTTTGAAAATGTGAAGAAAAAAAGAGGTTAATTGTATCTGTATTAGGCTAACAGTCCAATGCATTTGTATGTTACGTTCATAAAGGGCCACGTGTTCCCCAAGTACAGAAGTCTACTTACATGCTATATGTTTATATCGGTTAATGTGGAAAACTTTTTATTTATTTATTAATTTTTTCCCTCAACAAAGTCAACAAATAGGTCAACAAATTGCATAGTATGTCATATTCTTTCTAAATACTGTACTGTAGATTAATATTATGCTCAGTATATTTTTGTCAGGTTTTCTCTCACTTTATGCAAAAAACACAACTTCAACAGAATGACCCTCAATAAGCATGTGGAACGTTCTAGGTCTGAACTCGGTGACCTTCGGCCTACAGAGCCTCAGCACAGAGCTCCACAGCAGCATTAGAGACCTTAACATGATCTTCCTTCTAGAGACATGGTGCAGGACTGACGCTGTCCCTCACTGTCCCTCTAACTACAGAGAGTTATAAACTACATATCATATAAACTACACTCAGTCCGCCGAGGCAGGGACTCCAGAGGCCTGATCGTTTGGTACAAATCTGAATTAGAAAAACAACTTAATTGAATGAAAACTGGGAAAGACCATATATGGCTAAAAAACAGCAAAAATGTACTTTCATCAGGTAAAGACATTTTCTTATGCACAATTTACATCCCCCATTAGAGTCCCCCTATTATAATGAAGACATGTTTTCTGATCTAGAGAGAGAAACAAGCCATTTCCAGGCCCAGGGAAATGTGATTATATGCCGAGATATGAACGCAAGAACAGCAACACAACCTGACCAAATTAACACCCTTGGCAATAATTACATTACTCATACATCTGAAAATTTTTCGGTGGCCAAAAAAATTTTCGGATTGTTTTCCATCAAAAATTTGTTAGCCGAAAAAAAATTCTGGAAAATTCGATGAACGAATTATCACTGAAAATTTTGGATCGGGGAACTTTGGAATGGCCAGTATTGTAAGCCTGTACTTCATCCAGACTGCATCTAGGGCCTGGCTTAATTACACTGTAACCTCGTTGAACAGGCAGTACTGGTAATTTTCATAATTAATTGGTATTTGGACTGTAGTACTGGAGGAAGGTCTTTAATGAGGCATGTGTTTTGACTGTCTTCACACCTCCCCTTTGTTCTGGTGTGAGCATAGGCCTCTCAGACAAACTTTGGTCTATTGTTATGTTTGAGTGTTTTATGTAAAGCACTGTATATCATTTGTAAATGGAGATTTGTTACATACTGTTTTTGCTGCCTTGCTGGTCAGCTATTTGTTTATTTTGCTCATCATTTAGCACCCTCTGGTGGTGTGTCTGTAGCAAAACATGATCTAATGCAATACCACTTGTCTGTGATGAAATAGACTAGTGCTTTCTAGAGGTTCTTGACATCTTCTTGCCTGGAGGGGGCCGGATCACCCAGGACTCCTGTAGATCTTTCTAGAATGTTCCTAGTCTATATAAATGCTGTGATTTTGGTCAGTGAGGGAGGTTTTTGTTTTGGCATCAAAATTACATAGTGGCATTAGAGTGTTATCATAAGATTGCACAATTTTTGGACCTAATCAGTGAAGAATAAATTTGTTTAAGTTGTCATTGCTGGTTTTCTTTGTTGTGATTTTCAAGTCAAAACAAATTGGAGGTTCCACCGAGATAAACCATTCATTGGATCAACCATTGGATTCACCAAAGATTAAAGCTGATCTATCATTTTAAATCTTGTGTCGATTTGAAAAACCAGCAATCATGACTTTTGATGTTGAAAATTTTCTGAAAACTCCAACCCAGGAATCAATTGTGCTGGCAAAGAAGAAGGACTTGCTGCAAATAGCCGCAACCCTTGGATTATCCGATGTGAAACCATCAACGAAGAAACAAGAAATATTCAACATTTTGGTGCAACATTTCATCAATGAAGAGATCTTTGGGGAAGAAGCAGCAGAATTGATTAAAGATGTGGAGATGCTTGCAACAGAGCTGCAGAGACTTGAGATGCAGCTACGCCTGAAACAACTAGAACTGGAAGAAAGAAGGTTGGAGAAAGAGAAAGAACTAGAAGAAAAAAGGATGCAGTATGAACTGGAAATGAAGAAAATAGAAGCAGGTTCTGTAACAAAAATTTTTGAACTTTCTAATCATTTTGATGTGGTTAAACACATCAAACTTGTTCCTCCCTTCCTAGAAAATGATGTAGACCAATACTTTACCTATTTTGAGAACATTGCTGAAAATTTGAAATGGCCAAAAGAGCATTGGACAATGATGTTACAAAGTGTTCTTACTGGTAAAGCTAGGAAAATCTATAACCAGTTATCTGTCCAACAGTGTTCTAATTATGATTTTGTCAAATCTGCCATTGTGTAGGGTTATGAATTGGTCCCCCTTACAGGCAAAAATTTAGGAATTCTCGCAAGGAAGCCAGTCAAACTCATGTTGAATTTGACAGGTTGAAGGAACAGTTGTTTGATCAGTGGTGTAATTCCATGAAAGTTGAGAAAGATTTTGGCAAAATGAGGCAACTTATTCTGGTTGAGGAATTCAAAAGGTGCATCCAGCCTGATATCAAGACTTTCCTTGAGGAGAAACAAGCCAATACTTTGCAAGATGTTTCCACCCTGGCTGATAATTATGCATTAACTCATAAGTCTTCTTTTGTCCAAAAACCACTTTTTCTAAATTTCAAGGCAAGTCTCAGTCCAAGACTTCTTCTAATAACACTTCTGATGATTCCAAGGCCACTTCTGAGAGGAAACCTTTCAGTGAGAAGCAATCCTCTGATTCTTTACCTTCTGTGTCTTGCCAATACTGCAAAAAGCAAGGTCACCTTATTTCTGAGTGTGATGCTCTCAAGAAAAAATGAGAAGAAACCAAGCCAACTGCTTTCACTAGGAGAAAATCCCTGGTATCGAAGGTCAGTTTGCCTGATCTTCTACCTTCTGTGTCTGATTCTGTTATGGAAGGTTTTGAGCCATTCATCACCGATGGTTTTGTCTCACTTTCACATGATTTTTCCTCATCTGCTCCTGTTCGAATTCTATGGGATACTGAGTCTTCCCAATCTCTTATTCTTGCAGATATTCTGCCTTTTTCGGACAAAACGTCTACTCAGGCTAATGTCCTTATTCAAGGAGTAGAATGTGGTTTCACAAGTGTACCTCTCCATAATGTTCATCTCAAATCTGACTTGGTCTCTGGGCCTTTTACTGTTGGCGTTAGGTCTTCTCTTCCTTTCAAAAGTATTCATTTGCTTCTTGGGAATGATCTTGCTGTGGATAAGGTTGTGCCTTACCCTGTTGTAACTGACACTTCTTTGATTGATCAAGAATCTGAATCTATAGAGGAGGAAATTCCAGACCTCTATCCTTCATGTGCAGTTACTCATTCTATGGCCAAAAATGCTATTCAAGATGATGCTGACCTGGACTTCACCCTAGCTGACACCTTCATTGGGCAGTCTTTTCATCAGGAACCCTCCAGTCCTGAGATGTCTGGGAAATCTTCAGACTTGTCCTTGTCAGGTCATTCTAATGACATTCTGTCTCGGAAACAACTTATTCAGGAGCAACAACAAGCTTGTGATCTAGCGCATCTTCTACCACAGGCTGCAAGTGAACAAGAGGCTACTCAAGTTCCTGTCTGTTTTTACTACAAAAAATGTGTGCTTGTAAGAAAGTGGCGTCCACCTGATGTTTCTGCAGATGAAGAGTGGATGATCACCCATCAAATTGTTCTTCCTAAGTCTTATTGTCAAGAAACTCTTAGTCTGGCTAATGACAATCCTATGTCAGGTCATTTGGCTATCAAAAAGACCCTTCAACGTGTCAGGAATCATTTCTTCTTGCCTTCCATGAGGTCAGATATACAGGAGTACAGCAAATCCTGTCATACTTGTTAAATGGTTGGGAAGCCGAAACAGAATATTCCAAAGGCTCGACTCAAGCCCATTCCCGCTTTTGAAGAACCTTTCAGTCGGATCATCATTGACTGTGTTAGACCATTGCCGAAGACTAGATCTGGTTGTGAGTACCTACTGGCTATCATGTGTGCTTCCACTCGGTTTCCTGAGGCAATTCCACTTCGTAATATCAAGGCGAAGACTATCATCAAGGCTCTTACCAAGTTTTTCTGCTTTCTTGGTCTTCCTAAGTCTATTCAGTCTGATCAAGGGTCAAATTTCATTTCTGGCATATTTCAACAAGTAATGCATGAGCTTGGTATTAAACAATACAGGTCATCAGCTTACCATCCTGAGAGTCAAGGTGCTTTGGAGAGGTTCCATCAAACCTGAAGAACATGGTAAGGACCTACTGCCTTGACACAGAGAAAGACTGGGATGAAGGTGTCCATCTTCTTCTGTTTGCCGCCCGTGAAGCTGTTCAGGAGTTGCTTGGGTTCAGTCTTTTTGAGCTTGTTTTTGGGCATACAGTTCGTGGACCTCTGAAGCTTCTGAAGGAAAAGTTGCTGGCTGAAGATGATGTCCCAATGAACTTGCTTCATATCTCTCTGACTTCCGTAATTGTCTCTCTAAGGCTTGTGACTTTGCTAAGTCGAATCTCAAAGAGGCTCAGGGCAAAATGAAATCCAGAAATGACCTTCATTCCTAAGATAGAAGTTTTAAAGCTGGTGACAAAGTCCTTGCACTTTTGCCAGTTCCTGGAAACCCACTAAGAGCCCGAAATTTCGGCCCTTACACTGTCCTCAAAAAGGTCAGTGATCTAAATTACGCTATTTTAACCCCCTGGAAGGAGGAAACAAAACAAATGTGTCACATCAACATGCTGAAAGAATACATTGACAGAGACACTCAGCAAAAGCCAGTCAATGTGGTAAATACAATTGAACTGGAAAATTCTGAAGAAGATTGTGACTGCCCCTTTGAAATGAACCTGGTCCAGCCAAACTTGAAAATTCAGGCATTCTTCAAAATATTAACAGCAAGTTGTCCCACCTGGACCCTTTTCAACAACAACAGCTGAAGCAGCTCATATTTGCATATAGTCACATGTTCCCTGACGTTCCATCAAGGACTGATATGGTTTACCAAGATGTCATCCTACAAGATAATGCCAAGCCTGTAAAACAGCATCCTTACAGAATGAATCCAAAGAAGCAGAAATACCTTAAACAAGAAGTCAACCTCGTTGGTGCAAAAGTAAAAGTTATCAATGAATTTCCTGAGCCTACAACTAAAAGACAACTAATGAGATTTCTAGGGATGGCTGGCCACTACAGAAAATTCTTTTAAAATTTCTTCATCATCTCGGAACCTTTGACAAATTTACTGAAGAAAAATGCAAAATTTGTTTGGGATGAAGAATGTCAAAATTCATTTGACCAACTGAAAGCTATCCTCAAAAACGCACCAGTTCTCTTATCTCCTAATTTAAAAAAGGAGTTCAAGCTGGCTGTTGATGTCAGTGATATTAGTGCAGGTGCAGTTTTACTGCAAAAAGACACTGATGGAGTAGATCATCCTGTTTGTTACTTTTCCAAAAAGTTTGATAAACATCAGAAAAACTATTCAACAATTGAAAAAGAATGTTTGGCACTTGTTTTGGCTTTACAACATTTTGAAGACTATTTGACATCAAGGTCTTCAGTGATCACAATCCCCTCACATTCTTGCATAAGATCAAAAACAAGAATCAAAGATTACTGAGACGGAGTTTACTTTTGCAAGAGTATGATTTAGATATTTCTCACATCAGGGGAAAAGGTAATGTTATTCCAGATGCACTTTCACGCATGTAAATTTTACTTCTCTATTTGATTGTGAAAATTGCACTGGTTGTTAGGTTTATGATTGTTACAATGATCAATGATACTTTATGTGTAAAGTTTCAAGATTGTACTGATTATAAAACCGTGTTAATTTTAACAAAAGAAAGCTTTTAGCAAACCTTTCTTTTCTTAAAGAGGGGAGGTGTAATGTATGAGTGTTTTATGTAAAGCACTGTATATCATTTACATACTGTTTTTGCTGCCTTGCGGGTCAGCTATTTGTTTATTTTGTTCATCATTTAGCACCCTCTGGTGGTATGTCTGTAGCAAAACATGATCTGATGCAATACCACTTGTTTGTGATGAAATAGACTAGTGCTTTCTAGAAGTTCCTGGCATCTTCTTGCCTGGAGGGGGCTGGATCACCCAGGACTCCTGTAGATCTTTCCAGAATGTTCCTAGTCTATATAAATGCTGTGATTTTGGTCAGTGAGGGAGGTTTTTGTTTTGGCATCAGAGTTACATAATGGCATTAGAGTGTTATTATAAGATTGCACAGTGGATTATTTGTAGAAATTTTTGGACCTAATCAGTGAAGAATAAATTTAAGTTGTCTTTGCTGGTTTTCTTTGTTGGGATTTTCAAGTCATAACACTACCTCGGTGAAATTTTCCGGAGGAATACCGATGTGGTCTCTGAACTTCAGTGGGCCAGACAATCCTCCGTGTGTTTCGTGAAAATTTAACTGAGGTTTACTGAGGTGTAGTCCAAACTTAAGTAAACCGGACAGACTTCGGGATACATGGGTAGAATTTTTCCAAGGTTCACAGGGTTGGCCTCAAATCTTCAGTAAACCTCGGCGTATTCTAAGTTTTTGTGGGAATTTCTCAGAAAAAGGTGCACTTTCTCCGTTTTTAGGCGCTACTAGTGAGGGTGCTTGCTTCTGTATATGTGGGTGTATATTATTTTGCGTGTCTGTACATAAGTGCGTATGAGTGCGTCTGTGTCAGGGCATTAATGTTGTGATTGTGTGTGTGTATGTGTGTGAGTGTGATTGAGTGTGTGTGTATGTGTGACTGTGTGCGTGTGAGTGTATGTTTATATGTGAGTGTGTGTATGAGTGTGCGTGCTTCGATATATGTAGGTGTATATTACTACGTGTATCTGTGTGTGCGTATGAGTGCGTGTGTGTGGGTGTATGTGTGTGTGAGTTCACGCGTGTATGAGCACGTGTCTGTGTGTATGTGAGTGTGTGTATGAGAGTGCACGTGTGTGTGCACATCTGTCTGTGTGTGTGTGTGTGTGTCTGTGTGTGTAAGTGAGTGTGTACATGTGATTTCATGTGTGAGTGTTTGTGTGTTTTTGCGTGTTAATGTGACTCAGTGGGTATGTGAGTGTCCCTTTGTGTGTGTGTGATTGAGTGTGTGTGTATATATATGAGTGTGTGTTTATGTGACTGAGTGCGTTAACGTGCGCCTGTGTTCATGATTGAGTGTATGTGTGTGTTTGTGTGTGAGTGAGTATGCATGTGTGTTTGTGTGTATGTGCGTGAGTGTCTGTGGATGTGAGTGTGTGTATCTGTGTGTGTGTGTGTGTGTGCATAATTGAGAATCGTGAACAGACTGGAGAAAGTGTACAGGGGCAGGAGGGTTGGGAGGGGTGTGTGTGTGTGTGTTTGTGTGTATAATTGAGAATCATGTGAACAGACAGGAGAAAGTGTACAGGGACAGGAGGGTTGGGAGAGGTGAGTATTTCAACTATTTTCTTTCCTTCATTACCAGTTACAGCAAAAAATATGAACATAAAATGTCTTAGTCGTATAAGTAGCTGGAACATACAGGGCCTGTTCTCTTCTACCTCTGGAGAGAAGAGCACAGACCCTGACTTTATAAGGATGATTATAAAAGTTGATATAATTGTATTACTTGAAACTTGGTGTATGAAGGATATCGTAAATTATAGCCCCAAAAATTATAGAGAAATGATCGTCCCTTCATGAAAGATCCAGTCACAGAGAATGGTAGAGAATCAGGAGGCTTTCTCATTTGGCATAAAGAGCAATTTAAAAAATATACTCCCAATTAAACAGGGTAAAACACATATTTGGGGATAGATTAATGAGAACATTGTTAAATTGAGCAAGAATATCTACCTCTGTGCAATAAACACGCTGCTACTTCACCTTCCTACCAAACAGATGGGAATCAAACCATTCAGAATGAAACTATACTGTTCCAGTCTCAGGGATCAGCTCTGTTCATGGGAGATCTGACCGCCAGAGTCGGAAACTATACTGTTCCAGTCTCAGGGATCAGCTCTGTTCATGGGAGATCTGACCGCCAGAGTCGGAAACTATACTGTTCCAGTCTCAGGGATCAGCTCTGTTCATGGGAGATCTGACCGCCAGATTCAGAAACTATACTGTTCCAGTCTCAGGGATCAGCTCTGTTCATGGGAGATCTGACCGCCAGAGTCGGAAACTATACTGTTCCAGTCTCAGGGATCAGCTCTGTTCATGAGAGATCTGACCGCCAGAATCGGAAACTATACTGTTCCAGTCTCAGGGATCAGCTCTGTTCATGGGAGATCTGACCGCCAGAGTCGGAAACTATACTGTTCCAGTCTCAGGGGTCAGCTCTGTTCATGGGAGATCTGACCGCCAGAGTCGAAAAACTATGCTGTTCCAGTCTCAGGGATCAGCTCTGTTCATGGGAATTCTGTCCGCCAGAGTCGGAAACTATACTGTTCCAGTCTCAGGGGTCAGCTCTGTTCATGGGAGATCTGACCCGGAGTCGGTAACTATGAGTCTCAGGGGTCAGCATGGGAGATCTGACCGCCAGGGTAACTATACTGTTCCAGTCTCAGGGATCAGCTCTGTTCATGGGAGATCTGACCACCAGGGTCAGAAACTATACTGTTCCAGTCTCAGGGATCAGCTCTGTTCATGGGAGATCTGACCACCAGAGTCAGAAACTATACTGTTCCAGTCTCAGGGATCAGCTCTGTTCATGGGAGATCTGACCGCCAGAGTCGGAAACTATACTGTTCCAGTCTCAGGGATCAGCTCTGTTCATGGGAGATCTGACCGCCAGAGTCGGAAACTATACTGTTCCAGTCTCAGGGTCAGCTCTGTTCATGGGAGATCTGACCGCCAGAGTCAGAAACTATACTGTTCCAGTCTCAGGGGTCAGCTCTGTTCATGGGAGATCTGACCGCCAGAGTCAGAAACTATACTGTTCCAG
This sequence comes from Gymnothorax javanicus, assembly GCA_029692085.1. NCBI lineage: Eukaryota > Metazoa > Chordata > Actinopteri > Anguilliformes > Muraenidae > Gymnothorax > Gymnothorax javanicus. The sequence goes on along the minus strand of CM056210.1, from coordinate 6,325,040 downwards.
TCTCAGGGATCAGCTCTGTTCATGGGAGATCTGACCGCCAGAGTCGGAAACTATACTGTTCCAGTCTCAGGGATCAGCTCTGTTCATGGGAGATCTGACCGCCAGAGTCGGAAACTATACTGTTCCAGTCTCAGGATCAGCTCTGTTCATGGGAGATCTGACCGTTCCAGAGTCGGAAACTATACTGTTCCAGTCTCAGGGGTCAGCTCTGTTCATGGGAGATCTGACCGCCAGAGTCGGAAACTATACTGTTCCAGTCTCAGGGATCAGCTCTGTTCATGGGAGATCTGACCGCCAGAGTTGGAAAAGAAACTGAAAATATTAAAGACCCACCGACTATGTCCAACAGCATAGAGAACCATCTATTTAACTTACCAACACACTTCAGCTGGACACACAACAGCTCAGCAGCTACAAGGCAGCACTGGGAAGTGATGTGATTGATAGTGTGTTGGACTGTTTTCTGCAGAAGCAATTTAATCATGACGTGTTGCGGCCTCCGACGCAGTTCGCAATTTACGCAGAGCCGCTATGACGGGAGCAGCCAGTGATGTTAATGATGCGCGGGTTACTTTCTTAACTTAAACGGTTATTTATTTTCAGGTATTTTACATTTCTCACTGCCACGGTCAAAAAACTGTGTCCCCTTCCTACTCCCGTCAGCTGATTCAAAATCACCTGTGCCACCTGTATGCATAAGGTGAGAGGAGGTGGGGTTACGTGGGAGCTAACGTGGATCTACGAACCTGTGCCCATAATTGCCCAAGCACCCTGTGACACAAACGGACTAAATCAGGATAATTAATTATTATATCACAGGAAATGTTTAACTTATCATTATAATCATGCTAACAAAATGAAACAACAAAACAGCAAAAATGGCTCCAACAACATGGAAAAAGCCAATTCTGCAACACTTGAATCAACTAATATCTTCCATATCCCAGCAATGACTTCAAAACTTAAATCAACCAACAACACAAAGGAATAAAAAACCAAAAACGCAAAGAAAAAAGGTTTGACAGTGAGTGTACTGAAGCAAGAAAAGAAACCTAAGAAACCTACAGACCAAAATATCCCTCTCAGATACCTATAAACCTACAGTAATGCAAAAGATGACTGCAGGGCAAGAAAGCCATCTACAAGTCCGAGAAATTACCCCCTTAAGCCAGATGCCCCCGGTACCGGGGGCGGTATTTACGCATAATAAATACAGCATGTTTCCAAATCCTAACATTGTAATGCGGCATATCCACATTTCACGAAGAAACTTGGCAAAAAGCTCATGTAGACCATTTTTACCACATCCGCACACAATTCAAGCACCAAGCAAGTAAATAAGCATGCAGCAAAACATAGGATAAAATCATATCAGCGCTGAATCGCTAGAATTTCTCCTGAATTTGTGCTATGCATAAAAACGTTACCTCAAATGAAAGAGGAAAGTCCACAGAATCCAACAATGTATGCCCTGTCATTTTAAACCGTCACCACACTCAAAGAACAGCAGATATATACTTTTCAGTCTACAGCGATGAGCAAAAAAATTTCTTACCTTTGATATTTTATCATAAAAAAAACTGTTTGAGGGTAAATCCACGCTTGCTATTGTTGGCTCAATGTGTCTGTGTCATAACCAAACTAGATCTGCGAGCCTCAAAGTATGTTTTCTTCTCAGCATTGCTTCAAAGATTTCAGTTCCTCAGCCTTCAGCTTGCTTGCAAAGTATTTTACTCTCTGTGATTGGCTTGTGATGTTGTCAGTTAGACTTTGCCGGTAGCCATTTGATTTTATGACTTTTGAAGTTTCCAGCGAGCCCTGAACCAGCTTTATCGCACAAAGCTAGCCTGAGCTAAAGCATTGCGTTCCCAGTTCGTCACACTACACATCCGTTTAGGTGTAAATTGCCATCAACTGTACTGTTGTGCCCTCAGAATTCACGTGTTTTTGTCATAAAATGACTTTGAAAACGACAGTTGAATATTTAGCAAATAATTATACCGAAAATACCACAAAACAAACCTGTTAAGCGTTTATATTGTTGCGCTATTTAAACACATTCAAATGGCCCGTGGACTTGGTTTAGTGGATAAGGTAATAGACTGCAATGCAGGTGACCAGGGTTCGGACCCGACCAGCATATTGTTAGGTGGCTGCGGTAAGAGTTTTTCATAATTGATGGTGTTTTTGTTCTTTTTACTTTTTTTCCATTTTTAACCTTTCCGTTGTATTCATAATCTTATTAATTTGCTTTTTTTAAATAAATCTGCTCCAGTGGAGCCAAACTTCATTTTCTTTGTATTTATTGTCTTTGAATGGGATGGTATAGGCTATAGGACTGGCAGAAATAATAATTACAAAAATATTTCTAAATTCTAAAAATTAAAAACTGGTTGTATTTGGGTGGAATGTATGCCTGTAGTGACATATTAATTTTACAGTTTAATATCTGAGAAATCTGATTTGGCACACAAGGTACCTGAATTGCCAATTTGGAGAAGCCACCTAGACATTCCTCTCTAATTGTGTTCTGCATTACTTGATTGGAATAAACTTTGGCACAGATAATGGTGAGATTCTGTGCTGTAAATTTTTAGAGGTTTCAGACTGGAACTAATTAAATTTACAAGGGATCGAGTTAAACTTTATTTGGTGCAAAATGAGGTCTTTGATTTATGCAGTGTTCCATCTTCATTTACTCTGACTCAGTGACATATACACTGATTTTTTTACACCATGGCAGAAATCCCAAATGGTTTTACCTTTATTATGATACCAAGATTATTCAAATGGACCAAAGAGTTGCAGAGATATACTAATTTCATTTTGGGCTTGCCATTTTTGAAAAAGAGGCTCAGGACTTAAGGGGTTAAAAGAAATTGAAAAGGCAGACAACCAGAACATATTCTGGGACCTTTGGAAAAATCTGAAAGGTCCAAAACACAGAGAACAAGTCTCTTTCAAAAATGGAAGAATTTGGACACAGTATTTCAAACACTGCACAGAAATCCAGCAGACACCAACCTAGATCCTTCCCACAAAGACACAATTAATCAACCAAACAGTTTGGAAAAAACAAAGACAATAAATATCATTTAGACACCATTATTACAATGGTAGAACTACACAAAAAAATTAAATATCTGAAAACAGGCAAATCCTGTGGTCCTAATCGCATGAGACTGGAAATGCTTACAGACAATCAGTAATCCTAAAATACAAGAGGCCATCTTAAAATTATTTTATTTAGGACTTAAAGGGCATGTAAACCCTACAACATGACTTACATTTTAAAAAGCCGGAAGGTATCAGAGGAAACAAATACATCTTTATTTCTGTTGAAATCAATCCCCAATCAAAGACAATCAATATTGCTGACAGCTCAGAATGGGAACTGCCGACCGCATCCTGAGCCGTACTGAGTAACCCATTACGTCAGCGATAGAAAACACGGACACGAGCCAGTATATCAAGTATGGCAAACAGTGGATTTAAGAGCGAGAGTTTGTATTCCAATTTGGAAGACTAGAGTGACGTCGGATTGGATTATAGTCTTAGAGCGAAGACTTTGGTCTTAGTGAGGTTGAAGAATACGTAGGGTTACAGCCCCATAATTATGAACTTTCAAGAATATAGAGGTAGTGTGGGTGTAACGGGATTCACATAAGTCAATACATTTCATAATTTATTAAGAGCCAGTTTTTCTAAGAATCAGGCAGAGGGTGATATATGATGGTCTCAGATTTGCCCAAAAAATTTTTTGTTGGTGAAAGATGGTTAATTCAATTAAAAAAATTGCAAATTTTAAGGCGCCAATACCCTTCAGTTTCTGTTTTAGGGGTACCAGAAGGGCCAGAGATTCCGAGATGAGAAATGAGCGCTGAAAAAAATTCAGTTTTCAAATGCAATTATATAATTGCGCCGACAACAGCCCACATTCATTTCCACAAAAGTCAATCTACTGTGTGTAGGGCTTCCAGTAATCTGAAAAGTTTTGTGGGTTATCGAGGGCGCGTCCTATAGGGGGCGCTGCAAGATCCTAATTTTGGCCATTTGAGCAGTAATATCAAGGGCATTTCCAGACTGTGCCCTCGACAGCCCAAGATGGTTAATTCATAATTTGATACCATGGGAAGTTCTTTACATAATTAACACAAATTTAGCATGGGATGTTGAGGGCGCAAGAGTATAGGTGGCGCCTCAGTCAGAGAAAAAGTGAAATTTGGCATTTTGAGAGGTCAAAGTTCTCCGTGTGCCCTCATCCGATTTTGATGAAACCTTTTCTGTTGGATAGCCCAACATGTGTACTAACTGTGATGTGAAGACTACTCTGGGTTTCAACTGCATTAACCCTTTACAGTCGGGTCATTCCATATGAAGTCAACCAGAGTCACCGACTCAGATCTGGCTCAAATTTATTTTGGGAGTACATCTATATTCATAATGAACACATGCAAAATTTTAGCACCCTACTCCAAGGTGTTTCCAAGATTTGGCACCCCAAAGTCAGGGGCCACGTCCCCTTTTTGCCCCCCTGAATCGTGAACGATAATTTAGAGGGATTTTGGAGGCCAATATCTTTGGAGAAAATCATACGTATGGGCTGATAATGGCTATTGAAGTCTATGAGAAAATGACCCTAATTTCCCACCTGATTAATTTTTTCAATTATACTTTTCCACATTATTTTATGGTATCTAGTCTACCGCAAGTTTTAAGTCTCCTTCGATATATCATGATGTTCATTTTTGTAAATTATGGTCCCAAATATACAAGAATAAAGGATAAAGCCAGATATGCTTTGGGGGCTTGGCTATCCTGTGAGCCTTGTCAGATACGGTCAGATCCACCCATAGATCCACCCCTCATTCCTCCCTGGATCTTCAATTCACATTACTTGGGTTGTTACCAACATCTGGTGAAAATTTCATGTCAATAGCCCCAATGAAATATATTTACTTTGAAAAAATTTTGACATGTTCGATACTTATTTTTCTCCCTACTCAAGATACCTTCTGAAATATAAAGCAGTGTTAGAAAGTAGGATTTCTGTTTGTTTGTAATGTTTAGTTTTCATTATTGTTAGTCTTTATTTTCATTTATGTACATTTTATTCTTTTGGTTGAGCGATTGTGTATTGTTCTGAATGGTTGTTATTTCCCTTGGTCTTGTTCCTTTAATCCTTGTGTGCTTCCCTCCCCTCAGTCCTGTCATCATCACCAATTCCCTGTTTATTCGGTGAGGTGTTTCTAACTTCCTTCTTTCTGTGCTCTCTGCCTGTCCTCACCTGAGAGTAGTTTAGTATCAGGGTCTGGGTGTGTTAGAGTAGATTAGCATGGGATTCCACGCCCTTTCCGTTCTACTCACCTATCCCTGTCCTGCTCTTCCTGGTCCCGCCCCTCTCTGGCTTCCTGCCACAGCTGTGCTCTATCTAGTCGGGTAATCACAGTAATTGTCTGAGTGCTTAAATATCCCATTTCTCCTTCACTCGAAGTCGATTCGTTTTCTGACTCAGTCTGATCTCGTCTCTGCAGTTCTGGTTTGTAAGGTTTCTCAATTCTTGATTGCTAGTTTTGTCAGTATTCTTGTCATTGTATTGTATTCTTGTTGTTTGATTTGAGTGCTGGTGTAACAGAGTTAAAAATGTATTATAGTGTTCATGTGTGTGGGTTTTTTTTTTTGCCATTAATTGAGCAGCCTAATGCTGTTTTGGGGATTTGGAGCCTCCCTTGGAGGTAAGGTGTACTGCAGGTCTGCTGGGTTGTCCCTGAGCGCTTGCCATACCCGATCAGAAAAGCTTTGCATTCCATCGGGTAGGTTCACTGTATAAAGCACTCCACATAAAATTTTAATTTCTATAGTAAAACGTGATTTAAGTTTAACTTCGACATATTACATGCGTAACGTTATTTACATGCATTGTGAGGGTTTGAGTGAAATTCATGTCAGACGACAAAGTTTTATTTTCTGCCGCGAGTTTATACAGACTGAGATCAACGCGGCTAGTTCTAAACTCCGCTAGCAAGTTCACATGCATTCCGTATACAGTTTAGCGTGCGTGGAAGATACCGCTTAGTTTAACATGTATTGAATGTATAGTCTGACATGCATTGTATGTGCATTGCCTTTATTTCTGTCTGTATGCGATAAGAGCGCGAATGTTCACTGAGTGTCCTTGAACGGTAATTAGCAGACACTCAATGCGTCTGAACATTCTACTGTCTGCCTAGCCTGCTAGCGCTGTGGGAACGATGCATGTAATTAGCCCATGTAACGCGGTGCAACTCTTACTTTGTTTGCGCAGATGCTGCACGTTTAATGTACGCCGGAGCCTGAAGGCTTATTTGTTTTTCTAAAGGTATTCTGCTCCACCCCAAATGTAAATGTTTATGAATTGTAAATAAGTTTTGATATTGAAGTTGCAATGCATTCCTTATGGAAAAAGATTTTTACTGTTATATGAATGTCATTTTTGTTATGATCTGGGGGGAAAAAATAGCTTTGCATTGCATCTGCTTCGAATCGCGTCGGGAAAAAAACGTGGAAAGGAAAGAAAACCAGTCTGTTTCATGTCCCCTGACTGCCTGACCGCCGTTACACTTGCCAGTCCCGTTTTCCCTTATTCCCCGTGTATCCTGTGTTAGATTTAATCTGTCTTCCCTTTCCCTTTTCCCCTCTTCCCTTTTTCCCTACACCCCTCCATTAGTTAGATTCCCGTTGTTCATTGTCATTGTGCGGATTAATATCCTGGCTTCTGACCCTTGGCTTGTTTCTTGACTTTGTTTCCGATTCCCTGTACATACCTGTTTGCTGGCTTAGACCCTGTTCTGTTTCACTGAGTTTAGAATCGAATCCTAATGTTAATAAACGCCATCCTGACTCTGACCTGCGCTTGGAGCATTCGTCTGTTCCTAACAAGCAGACTTAGGGCTCTAAATTCGTAGACCAGGCGCAGGTGCGGCGAATGGGGGGAGCGCTGCGCCAACGGGGTGTGTCCAGGCGTATGTTGCAATTTCGTGCCCGGCGTAGCCTGGCGCAAGTACTCCTGTCCCGCCTCGGTCGCTCCTGCCAGCGCAAGTGGCAAAGAAGGTGTGTTTGGGTATAACACAGCCGAGTCAAATCTTCACCAATCAAATGAGCTCCTCTCCTCACCTTTAATGTGTTGGAATATAGAAGCCTCTGTCCTATATCTGCATGATGCGTTAATGTTGCATTTTACTGTGCTGCTTCAGGCATGTTTTCTGCACCGCTTATGTCTATAAGCATTACAAATATGAGTTAGCTGGCTAGCTAGGGCATTCTCGAATTAATACCATTAGCGAACTTGAATGGAATTTCAAAACGAAACCACGTCAGATCATTCAAACTAATGAAGTTGGAATGAAATACAACGGTTGCTCATTTATTTCTTCTGCGTGCATCATTGGGAAGAGAAACGATGGATAGCGTGTTCCTATTATTACAGCCTGTTGCTGCTTAAAATTTTGGGATTAACATGCATGGACAACAATGCAAGATGCGTCACACATTTATTTTCAATATGTGATCTTAACTCAGTACGAGATCATTGCAATCAGGCTGTATTCCTTTCCCCCACTAAAAACGATAAAACCTAAGTGACAATAAATTGTAGCCTAGTATTAAGCCGCTTGAACACTGGGCCTTGAAACTAATTTTTTCGCATTTAATCGATTGCGTTGAACGCAGTGTCTACGTGTCCGAAAGTCGGACAGGGTTTTAATATAACTCCGTGTCCGACAGTCGATTATTGTTTCTAATTTCTTCAAATCTACTGAATGTTATAGATATTAAAGGTGAATGTTTTGATAAGAGGGCTCAGTTCTTCAAGATGAGCACCGAGAATTTCAATCAATGTTTGTTTAAGCTCTGCTCAATAAAGTGAGTCGACATTGGCGCGGGACAATGTACAATGCCTGTCGGACACTAAATGCAAAATACTCCGTGTCTGACAGCCAAAAAAAAGGACTATTAGAACAGATTGTTGTTAAAATGTTTCTTTTTATTCTTTATCAAACAGAACATTCAATGAACACTGCGATTTATTTATTTGCGGGCCATCTTTTTTGGATGCTCTGTTTGTTGGTGATATATTCTTTTTTTTTTTTTTTTTTTCGTTACAAATCTGTTCTCATACTAATAATTTTACTTTTTGCTGGCTGCCGGACATGGAGTATTTTGCATTTAAGCCTCGGACAGTCTTGATCGTGCATGCGATAATTTATTCACACTGTCAATGGTCATGGAATTGATTTGCTCACTGACTACAAGCACTATTTTATATCCGGTGTGGAAATAAAGCGTGAATCTGTTCGATCCATCTAATTTTCAAGAGACCGAATAAAGACTATTGTATATCTTCAGCGGAAGAAAACCCAAAAAGACCAAGAAAAGTCGATAGCTATCAATTTGCATTTTGTGAAGGTCGAACACAAATATGGCCAAGTTTGCACGTCTAATAATTCCTGGAATACTCAAAATTAGAACTTTTATGACTTTCGGACACGGAGATATATTAAAACCTTGTCCGACTTTCGCGTCTTTGTATTGACTGTCATCAGTCGTGGGAAAAATTCGTTTCGCGTCCAGTGTGCAAGCGGCTTTACTGAGCATAGAACGCAAGCATTATATAGGCAGTTTGTGGTTGGCTGAGAAGGATGTGAAGTCGTTAGTCTGCATCACAGATTCAGCTGCGTTGATTAAGCCAGGTGGAGTTTCCATTACGCGTGCCAACCGCCTTTAATCTGACATCAGGACAATCGATATAGATACTATAATTTATGTCCTGATTCAGATAGTTAAATTAAATAGTGGTTGCTGTAATTATTTATTGCATTGAAATGTGCCTGACATTCTGGAAACCTGCCTGTGAGGTTTCGGTGACGTGTGCGCACTGTGCGCCGGTCAGCCAAATTACCACTGCACAGAAAGTAAACCAGGTTGGAGCTGGCGAGCTTTCTGCGCAACTTCAGCGAAGACTTTTTCTACGAAATTGTCACTGCGTCTTGATGAATATATGACACCTCCCCCTACTACGCCGCCACACCCATCTCGGCGCACGTCCGTCTACCAAATTGCCAAAGTGGCTGCGCACGGTGTTGCAACGCATGAAATTACCACTGCGCGTCTGCACCGGACGAAATTACCACTGCGTGGGCTGCGCCACGAAATTAGAGCCCTTAGACTTAGTTTCACCGTCAAGCAAAATTGCTAATGAAGAATGATTATTTGCTAATCAAGTTCCAAGTTGATTAGCAATAACGCTCTGCAAAATTTCACTAATATTTTACGCTGGTGTTGAATCTTATTAAATTGAAGACTGGAACTCAATGAGGACAGGAATGGAAAAGCAGATATTTGTTGCTTTAAATTTTATTGTTTAATGAAGCTCATTGTTTGTAATGACTTTTGAGCCAAATGTAGTCAGCAATAAGGTATGCAAATTCATGCAACACTCAATTTTAAACAATTCGCGTAAATGCAAAGACAAACTGAATTTAAAAAATGGCCACAGTGAGCCCTAAAATAGCCCTCGTGAAAATTCACACAGGGGCTAATTTTTTCCTCCAGATCTTGAAAACAGACCTCATGGGAAAATTATATATTACCCTGCTTCCAAGATGTCTAACACAAACGAAGGCTCCATCTGACTATTTTAGTGATACCAGTCATTGAATTTTCACGAGGTCACGTTTGACCTTCAAAGGTCAATATGAAGGTCACCGAATAAAACTCCATACATGACTTCCTATATGCCTCTAATACAAACCTAAGCTATCTGTAATAGTTTTGGTGAGAGAAGTCATTTAAATTTCACTATGTGAAGTGTGACCTTTGAAGGTCACTGAGGCAGGGTTTCCCATTCATGACCCAGACCAGGGGTGGACAATTTCAGTCCTGGAGGGCCGGTGTGTGAGCAAGTTTTTATTTCTATCAGTTACTCTGACTAATTGAGCTAATTGATTGGATTCAAAAACAGATTTCCGCATAGATTTGATCAAACAAAAGTGTTTTATGTTGGGAGACAAGAACAGTCTTTTGTGGTCATTAATGGTAATTTAAAGAAATGCAGCAGAAAAGTAAGATTTCATTAATAGTTTGCTTAATTAAGAATCATCTAAAGCCCAGAATTTGGAGTGAAAACCAGCGAAAGGTACGGCCCTTGTTGCCCACCTCTGACCTAGACTGGGGCGGCTCATCGTCTAATTTGTCCCGCCATAGTTTCATAATGACCCGAAAATAATTTTTCACTGCTCATAATAACAAAAACTCTGGAAGGTTATTTTGCACTGTTGCCTCAATGCATCTCTCACGACCAGTCTGTCAGCCCCTCGCACCCCATGCTGTACGCGCGTGCTCACGCCACATCCATGGCGCGTGGTCATCATACCATGGATGCATGACACGCACACGCGCTAGAATATTGCTGGCTGCAAACCCGCAAAATCTACTCAGCGAGCCCCACAACCCAGCCATGATACGACCAAGAGCATAAGATTCTGTTAATCACATTACTGAATTTTGTAATTTAGTAGAAATGTAATTTCCGTTGGTGCCCATTGTATGTTAGCTTTGAGCTAACTCTATCGCTGTGCTAACTTTGGCAGTCATTAAGTCACAGACATGCTCAGTAGAACTAGCAACAGTTTGTAAATTAAGTCAACTGAGTAGCTGGCTAATGTTAGCTCGCTAGCTTACAAAGTAACATTGCAAAATGGTTATGAAATACAACCCCAATTCTGAAATAGTTGGGACAAAGTGTAAATTGTGAATAAAATCAAAACCCAATGACTTTCAAATCACTCCAGCCAGTATTTTATTCACAATAGAACAGAGATAACATGGCAAATGTTGAAACTGAGAAATTTTACAATTTTATCCACAAAATGAGCTGATTTCAAATTTGATGGCTGCTACGCGTCTCAAAAAAGTTGGGACAGGGGCCTGTTTACCATGGTGTGGCATCCCCTCTTCTTAACAGAGTGGAGGCATCTGGGCATTGAGGAGACAAGTTTCTTGAGTTTAGCCATTGGAATTTGATCCCACTTGTTTAATATAGGCTTCCAGCTGCTGGAGAGTTTTGGTCTCCTTTGATGGACTTTCCATTTAATTCTGGACCAAATATTCTCAATCGGTGAAAGATCAGAACTGCAGGCAGGCCAGTTCAGCACACGGACTCTTCTATTAGTAAGCCATGCTGTTGTAATAGCTGCAGTATGTGGTTTTGCATTGTCCTGCTGAAATACACAAGGCCTTCCCTGAAACAGATGTCATCTGGAGGGGAGCATATGTTGCTCTAAAACCTTTATATACCTTTCAGCATTTATGGTGCTTTTTAAAACATGCAAGTGTCCCACACCATATGCACTAATGCATCCCCATACCATCAGAGATGCTGGCTTTTGAACTGAACGTTGATAACAGGAGGGGTGGTCTTTCTCCGCTTTAGCCCGGAGGACACAAAGCCCATGATTTCCAACAAGAATGTCATATTTGGACTTTTATAGCCAATCATGTTTCACACCTGATGCCAGTTAACTTAATTACTTGCTAAATGTTCTTTCAGCTGATTCTCTTATATATTCATTGCTTTTTTCAGCTCTTTTTTTGCCTGTGTCCCAACTTTTTTGTGACCTGTTGCAGCCAGAAAATTTGAAATAAGCTCATTTTGTGGATAAAAATGTAAAATGTTTCAGTTTCAACATTTGAAATGTTATCTATGTTCTATTGTAAATAACATATTGGCTCATGTGATCTGAAAGTCACTGCATTTTGATTTTCTTCAAATGTACACTTTGTCCCAACTATTTCGGAACTGGGATTGTAGTACTGAGTGCACTTGAGCTCGCTAAGCAACGTGAACTTAGTTATGTGAGCGGCACTAGACTATCTTTAACCAATATTTAACTAGCATTACACTTGGTATGAAGGTTTGCTTTGGAATGGAAAAGAAAGAGAAACTGCGTCCTTTCTGTCGCAGGCTTTAGCAGCTGTGTGCAGCAGACTGAAGAAGAATACTGCTAGTTATAGTGTAAAAACTTTCCTCAAAAATTGCACGATTTGCAAGATTACGCGAGTGCAAACAGCAGTGCAAATGTCTACTTCTACGGTGTCCTTATTTCTGTCACGTCACCAGCCGGACAACTTCGCTCTCGAATCTCAAATATGCATTATCTCGTCAGGATTGCTGCCGGTCAGAAAAACACGAACTGTGGAAAGGTGGAGTGGAGTGGTTGTGCACAGCTTATTTTAATAATATGTTTTAATACCAAAGCATTTTAGGCCATAAATGAGGACATTTGCTGGCATAAATCCTTTTAGCTTTTAGAGGTGGAAGTTTCTCCGCTCATAAGCTGAATTAAATGCAAGTTGTAAAAATATTTTCGGTTGTAAACTATGCTTAGACGAATATATCGGGGGGTGGGGGGGATATAAGTAGTGTAGCTCCTGGGATTTATAGCACAGCCGTATGTTGGGTGTGAGAGAAAGAGAGAGACAGTGAGGCTGGCGACCGGAGCATAGCGTTAGCTATGATGCAGAAGTGCAATGACTGTGTAGTTTAAGATGTTTGTCTGTGAATAAACTTCAAAAGACCAAAATCAAGCTTCCGTATCTTGTTTTCCACCTGCTGATTAATGTGAGGAAGTGGCTTGAGGTACATCTGCATCAGGCCGCTGTGAAGTGTGGAGATCTGTCTTCAAACAACCTGGTTAGGTTCAGGCTCTAAAAATGGTTGGTTATGTTTAGGGTTGGGGCTAGAATTGGGGTCAGGGTTAGGTTTAGGCACTGAAACTACTTGGTAAAGTTTAGGATTTGGACTGGGGTGGCCATAAGGATGTCAATACAACTTAGACCTGAAGTGTCTCAGTAAATGAGGTACAGTACTGGTAATAGCGACTGTCTTGAAGCCGGCGACAGCCAGGTGCGATCCTTGAGAGACACTTCTCTTTCTCATATTTACTGATGTGGTCAAATACTGTCGATTTTGTTGGAGTCTATGGGGATTCCACAGCATCAAAACTGACACGAAAAGTTTCCTTTTCTGTATCTGTACCGACGCCCAGAGCTTCTGCCCAACGTCGCTTTATGACACCGAGGGCGTAAGATGGAAATGCCATCCCTATATCTTTAGGACGCTGGCTATTGATTCGGCTCTGTTCCTTTAGCTGGAGTACCATTGATTCGGATATCCGTACCTGCAGCCACGGCCATAGACTGTATTAAAAGATGGACGAAGCTACCATGACGTCACCCATTGGTTTCAGCCACAGAACTAGAGAAAACACTAGAGTGGACAATGTCATTGGCTGAACCAACCGCAAAAGGTGACATGCGTCCGCCATCTTGTGCAAGGAATCGGCGGGGGAATTGCGCAATCAAACGCTGTACATGTGCAGATGCGACTTGATAACATGAAATGAAAAACACTGGACTGGTGACACACATCAGCCTATAAGCACAACCATTATGTAATAAATTATTTGTTTTCCGGTGTTTGTTGTCAGGACATTCTTAATCGTTAGTTAGACTTCAAAAAATTAAATTTAAATTAACTGGAAATATATATATAAGAGTTGAATATTTATGTTTAAGGAATGGTGTTTTCATATTTTGAGCACGTATTTGTACCTTAAATTCCTATAGTGCTCATTATTCTAGATTATGGCAATTTTTTATTTTAATATTTAAATGTTCATCTTGGTTCATAATAATTACCAGTATTAATTTCTTCCACAGTAAAAATATTATGTATGATAAAAACCATCAACATAATCTCTGTTTTCCACCTCTGAACTACCTTCGTCTAAATTTTCTCACAGTTCCATGCGAGACGCTATCCTTCGGTAAGATGGCGGATCCATCAATTCAATCAAAATGGCGCTTGCACTGAACATTGAGGTTACCGAGGTGAGTGATTGCCTGATTTAGAAAAAAAGTGATCAGACAGTTTTTGAGAAATAATTTTTTGAAATTTCAAGTCCTATCTTTTAACATTGTTAATATTTTCCATGACCTCGAGTTTGACCTTTCATAGTAATCTGAAGTCAACTTTAACATAGCTAAAATATAGGTCACATATGACTTCCTATATGTCGATTATTTATTTATAAAACCTCCAAAGTGGAGAATATAAAAAAAATGTATAAAACACACATACAATGAAATTAAAAGCATTTCACTAAAAGTTCTACCAAAACATGCTCATTTTTAATTAATATTTAATTCCCTTCAGTTAAAATTTGGATCATTCAATAAAAATCTCAGAATCAAAAGCTCCATTCTCTTGGTGAGACAAACTGCCCCCAACCCTCCTCCTTCCAAGGGCAACTCGGAGGGGATTCGCACTGAGGGAAACCACTCTTTCCAGGAGAGTGCCACGCTCTGTAGCACCATATAAGATAAATCAGGACAAAAGCAGTAAATTAATACTTCTTGCAGGCTACTCCTGTGTATAATTGTTTCTCAAAAAAACACAAGTTCTTTGATGTAATTTATTTTCAATGTCTTCAATATAATACAAACTTTATGTACAAACTTTATCTCTATCTGCAACCAATTGGCCTCCACAGGCCATCTTGCATATTCAAAAAGTACAGCGCCCCCACTAGACCCACTTCCGTCGATTCAATCAAAATGGCGCTCACACCGTACATTGACCATACCAAGGCAAGTTGATTGCCTGATTTAGAAAAAAGGGTCATTCCATGCCAAATCACCTAATTTTCAGGAAAGTCCCCAGGTGACCCTCTTAGATTTTGCTGAAACTCCATGAAAATGTTCATATATGCAAATAACGAACACACAGAAAATTTCAGGCCAAAAGTCCAAGCCGTTTTTGAAATTACGGCCGTCCGAAGACCCCCTCTTTCGCCGTCGCACGCTGCGTCGCGGATTTTTTTCATTTTCAAATGATCATATTTTTGGATTTGAAAAAAAGCTACAAAAGCTGAAAATTGCTACCTGGGGTAATTTGCACACAAGCTTTCAGAATCTGCAATCAAAAACAGTGCATCTTGCTTCCTTTTGAAGATATGGGCACCTGAAAATGAAAGTTTTTTCTAGCGGAAATTATTTTTGCGATTTTTAGGCTTACCTGGTGCCCGAACCATTGATCTGAGGATACCCAAATTGCTGATACATAATCTCTACATACAGTTTAATAACTCCCTGCAAGCATAGACTTATAAAACAATCAGTAAAGGTATGGCTAGGGTCCAAAGTCGACTTTCACAAAAAAATCTCAAAAATCACCCCTTTTCGGGGGGTCGGTTGACCTTGTGAACAGTTACTCAGGGTAATGAAATTTTCACCACAGAATTATATGTATCTGACCTTTATATGTACCAAATTTCATTGATGTGACTTAACTCCTTCATAGTTAGGCAGTGTTTCAAAGAAACCCACTAATTTGATCAAATTACACCATTTTGCTGTACATTACAATGTCTTCGGTAGATGTCAAAGGGCAAAAAATGAGAATAAGTAATCTTTGGTAACCTTTTTATATATAATAATTCTTAGAAAGTTGTAAAATTCTTGACTTTGTACATCAGGGATAGTATCATATGGCTTGTTTTCAAACAAAGTTTTCCATAGTACCATACATTGTATATATTGTACATTGATGTTACTAATACAAAACTGCTTTTATTTAAGTGGATTCAACTTACTGATTTTCAGTGGGCTCTACTTACATTATTTGCATGAGGTCATAGCTGTTGGAAACTGTTTATTAAGATTCATCCTAGTCCAGGTGACCTCGTCTAATTAGGTGTTAAAACATTGTTTATCTAGGTTCATCCTAGTCTACTTAACTCCAAACCACAACTGTTTATTTAAAATAGCTGGATCAATTACCTCACTGTTGTGGCCGTATTGTTTACAGAATAATTGAACAGTGTGTTCACTTTTCAGCTCACATCCACTCCTCACAATTCATTTCAACTGCAATGTTCAGCAGATGAAGTGTACATTTTAATGAGCTCTGTAAAAATCAAGATTTAAAACATGGAATTTGAAGCATCAAGATCGGGATGCAGTATTGGAATTGCACTGGAGGAGGAATGCCATAAGAAAATATATATGGCGTAAATGTTGGCACACTTGCAGCCTCTGACTTGTCACAGGATTATAAGAAGCTATTGGAATGGAGAAGTGGGGTACTGCTACGTGATGACAGCACAGTGTGTTTTCACTATGAGAAGATGTACATCTCTCGATATGAATATACTCAGAAATATTAAAGTGATCCATTCAAAATGCACAAAGAAACGTATTTCAAGTAGGTTTGCTTCAATTTGCTTTTACAAATTATTGTAATTGTCAATTTACCAGAGCTCGAGGATGTTGTTATATACCGTAAAAGTAGCATAATTTGATCAAATTAGTGGGTTTCTTTGAAACACTGCCTAACTATGAAGGAGTTAAGTCACATCAATGAAATTTGGTACATATAAAGGTCAGATACATATAATTCTGTGGTGCAAATTTCATTACCCTGAGTAACTGTTCACAAGGTCAACCCGACCCCTAAAAGGGGTGATTTTGAGATTTTTTTTGTGTTCGAATTTGGACCCTAGCCATACCTTTTTACTGATTGTTTTATAAGTCTATGCTTGCAGGGAGTTATTTAGCTGTATGTAGAGATTATGTATCAGCAATTTGGGTATCCTCAGATCAATGGTTCGGGCACCAGGTAAGCCTAAAAATCAGCTTTGTAGCTTTTTCAAATCCAAAAATATGATCATTTGAAAATGAAAAAATCCGCTGACATGGCCTTGCGACGGCGAAAGAGGGGGGTCTTGGACGGCCGTAATTTCAAAACGGCTTGGACTTTTGGCCTGAAATTTTCTGTGTGTTCGTTATTTGCATATATGAACATTTTCATGGAGTTTCAGCAAAATCTAAGAGGGTCACCTGGGGACCATTAGGTGATTTGGCATGGAATGACCCAAAAATTAATTGGGCAGTTTTTGAAAAATAAATTTTTATTAAATTCCTCTGATCTGATCTGGGGCCAAAATTTCAAGGGCCCATAAAACAGAAAAAAAATGATTCAATCAAAAATCCGAAAAAAAAATCTGGAGATATAGTCAAGTAGTATGTTATGGCAAATTTATATGAAAATTCATCAGGCCAAAAAGATTAAAAAATGTTCCGGACGACGGATGCCACACCAAGACAATAGCTTCGGCCCATTGGGCCAGAAAGCTAAAAAACTATTTCAAACATTTTCATCACTATTTGTGCTTTTCCTTTTTACAGACAATTTCATCATTTCTTCATTAGACACATCCTCATCTTCCAACAAAACCTTATTCACATCTATCCCTTTTTCTTCAACCTGATTCAATTTACTGTTTTACCTGCTTTTTACTTCTCTCACTCCTCTCTTCTATCTGTTCATTTTCACTTTCATTCTCAGTCTGTTATCATTCCTCTGTTCCAGTTCTTTCTGCTGCGCTTTTCTCCCAGCCTGTTGCTGTTCTTTCTCCAGGCTTTATTGTCCTGGCTCGATAGCCATGTTTCCATCCACACATTCTTATGCGAATTAAGTCATGTCGAATTAAAAATGCCTTATGGAAACGGTAAAATTCGACTTGATTTCAAGAATATCAACACAAAGTTTACGCGGTTGATCTGATTGGATTTTCTCGATCGGCAGAAGGCTTATGCGATAAATGCTGATGGAAATGTTGTTTGCCGAATAAATCTGCTACTGCATCGTGACGGTGTTTTGATGCCGTCGTTGCCTTCTGATAATGGTTTGCTATGTTGCTAGTAGCTGGCACATAAGCACGTACAACTTGTGCAATTATCATCATTTGTCGGTAGACGCGATCCATTTTGGCTTACTAGCTAAATTAGTTGGCTAACACACTACTTTTGTTCACTTGAAGGCTCTGCGATTCAGTGCGAAAATGAATGGAAACAGCTTAAAATGTCAAATCCATTCAATACGCCAATTTGAGCGCAACACAGCATATGACGTCATTACGCGCAACTTTTTATTCGCTTTAATGCCGTTAGACGGAACTTCAGATAGTTCGATTGACAAGTGGATGGAAACATAGCTGATGTCAGAGGAGCTGGCAGGATTAGACTTGACTGATCCCGCATCACTGGAGCTCGGTCAGACCCCTCAGAGGGCAGCGATGCTCCCTCCGCAGCGGCGGGACGCTCATTAGACGCTCTTCACGGGCAAGAACGAATTAAATGCCCTTCTACACCACACCCAAATATTTTATTCCAACGAGGAAAAAATCAAGCGCAGAAGTTAAAATCATCGACTTTAAAGTTTTTTTTTTTTAATTAGCTCCTCATAACTATCTATCTTTCAACACTGTAAAAACCTGCCGCCGGTGACTCAACATGTTCCAACAACAGCGATTTTGCACCCAGAGAAACCCTTTTAACAGGAGAGACAAAGCGCTCATATCTAACAGCCTCTTTTACCAAAACTTCATTCTTAATAAACGGAGTAACGTCAGATATCAAACTCCTACAAGCTGGGTTCACTAACGGAAGAACAAGAGTATAAGTGTCATGAATAAACTCCCTTTTCCACAACTTCCTCTACTTTATCAGTATTATCTAAAAAAATTACGGTAGCACCGTACACCCGAGAGGCAGATTTAACAGTTAATATACAGTCCATGGTTATAACTCAGCAGCTTTCCTACCACTGACCCAGCTTCCTCTACCCAACAACTGACTGTCGACACCAGCTTTACTGTATGTCGGCGAATCAGCTTCTCAAAATGAGCCCCACGATCCACCGCAGGCATGTTGCTGTCAGCCAGCCAGTTGCTACACCATTAGCCTAGCAGACAGCCAAACCCATGAAAACTCACAGGCAAATCACTGCATAACTGAGAGGAGTTTATCCAACCTGTGCTGTGTCATCTCAGAAATGTCACACCCCTCCAGGAGACAGATGTAAAGGGAGGGGGTATCAATAGTGGGGACCCCCCTAATATACCAGCGGCTTTGGAGGCCTCATCTCCTTCATACAGAAACACTTCACATTTTGGGTTATTTGGAGCTTGTGAGAGTTTGTAATGTTACTCCACACTGTGTGATATATAACCTGTGACACAGACTGAAATGTCACTCATCCCTCTCCTTAATATTATACACCCTGTGAAAGTGCCTTTCATGATGTGAAAGTGAATCTTAGGCAGAGCGCCTCTCCAGTGTGTTGTGTGCAGTGGCCAAACACACTCTCTGCTGCAGGGTTTGTTCACCAACCTTTTCCAGAAACTTTGATCAGCTCTGATTTGAAAACATCCTCCAGTCTCTCTTTCAGTTCAGAGACAGATTTCCTCACAGCCTCAAAAGCGTCGTGTGGCCTGACAGTGATGCTGGGTAAGTCTCCAGCTCCAGGAGGGGCACAGAGAGACTGACAGCTCTGCAGACAGATGGAGAGAGAGAGAGAACAGACTAAAAACAGATTCCTATGCAGATACCAGGAGCAGATTGTAAATGACAAACATGAATCAACATGTACAGAAGCACATTGTGCTCAGTATAAACTGTCAGAGAGGCAGTGATGTTACCTGGAGGAAATGGATGTGATCCTCTGTGTGTGAAAGCTGCTCCAGCTCAGCGTCTCTCCTCCTCAGCTCAGCAATCTCCTGCTCCAGTCGCTCCAGGAGTCCTTCAATCCGACTCACTTCAGCCTTCTCCTGATCTCTGATCAGCTCTTTCACCTCAGAGCGCCTTCTCTCAATGGAGCGGATCAGCTCAGTAAAGATCCTCTCACTGTCCTCCACTGCTGCCTGTGCAGAGTGCTGTTAGGAGACACAGAGAGAGGAGGCTGTACATTTTAACTAGGCCTTTCACTCAGCTCTTACTGGTACCCACACAGCCTGTTCCCCACAGTGTGGCTCAGCGGGATTGAGCCCCACAGGGGCTGGAAAGTGGCCCAACACTGGGCTCCTCACTGGCTGACTGGAGGAGAGCCCTGACTGAGCCCCTGAAATGGCTCCTCCAGCAGCCAGCTGTTGTCTTCTCCTCTGGTCAGTACCCACCTTGAGTGACTGCACAGCCTGTCTCAGATCCTGCAGCTCCTTCTCTCTCTCCTGGATTCTCTGCTGGAATTTACTCTGTGTCGCCCCCAGCTGCTCCTGTAGATAAAACATTTTCTCTAGTAACTCTTGTATAGTAATAATGAGATCATACAGCTATATTTAACAATGTTTTGATATTCTGAATTAAATTATTTGACATATTTCGTGTACAGTAGGTGACGTGCACTGGATTAATATCTAAGCGTGTGAGTGAGCAGGTTGCTCTAGTTTATGTTGATTCCCGTTCAGGGAGGGGTGAGAATAGAGAGAAAAGATTTACTGCAGCTCTGACTGATTTTAAATTATTCAATTCAATTAAATTCAATTTATTTGTATAGCGCTTTTCACAGATTGTCACAAAGACGCTTTACAGTGCGAGATTAAATACATGAAAGGGCAGTGCCCAGCCTATTCCCCACTATAGCAAATGAGGGAAAAAAAAATTGCAGACTTCAGACCTGGAAACACTGCAGTGTTCAGTACTTCTATTAATGTACTAATATGTCAAAATGAAGTGTCCATAATCAATATGTGGTTTATTTAACTAGCGCATTGCCTGCGGGGATCCACGAGTTCTAGAAGTAGTTTCAATTGCTCTTTGGGTTCTATCTCTTTCAGCATTTGCAGTGAGGCGCTGAAGTCTTTTAGGGGATGAGTCACTGGCTCTCTTAGCTCTCATTCCTTCAGCATTTGCATTATGGCGTTGTTGCCTCTCCAGTGAACACTCAGCTGCTCTACGTAACCTCTTGCGTTTTGCATTAGACACTTTCTCTTGCAGCCTGGCATCTGTTTTTTGGGATTCATGACTCTTGTGGATGAATTGGCTTGGTCATGTGATGTTTTTATGGACACACCATAGCAATGTGATGACATCATAATGGTGCATTGTTCACTATGATATAAAAGCAAAGTGGACTTTGGTGGCCGAGCGCTCACACACGCACGCACGCACGCACACAGAGTCCACTTCGCTTTTATAATATAGATATATTAATTAATTAATTAATTAAAAGCAGGTTTTAAATACTGTACATAAAAAAAAAAAAAAGATTCCTGTAATTGTTGTGAAACAGTATTACAGTTATGTGCAGGAGGTTCTGTTCTTACCTGTTTCTCAGTCCTTTCTGCTGCAGCTGAGACTGTTTTGTGGCCGCTGTGTTCATCCATCACACACAGATAACAGATACACTGCTGATCTGTACGACAGTAAACCTCCAGCAGTTTGTCATGATGAGAGCAGATCCTCTCCTGCAGGTTTCCTGTGGCTTTGACCAGTTTGTGCTTCTTAAAGGCAGCAGATTTGTAGTGAGGCTGGAGGTGAGTTTCACAGTAAGAGGCCAGACACACCAGACAGGACTTGACAGCTTTGTACTTTCTCCCAGTACAGGAATCACACTCCACATCTCCAGGTCCAGCATAACAGTGAGCAGGAGGAGCAGCTTGGAGTCCTGTCTTCAGTTTCTCCACCATTTCAGCCAGGATGGTGTTTTTACCCAGAACAGGCCTTGGGCTGAAGGTCTGTCTGCACTGGGGACAGCTGTAGACACCAGTATGATCATCCTGATCCCAGCAGCCCTTAATACAGCCCATACAGAAACTGTGTCCACAGGGAACAGCCACCGGATCCTTCAGTAGATCCAGACAGATCGGACAAATAAACTGGTCCTGATCCACTGAGATACTAGCTTCTGCCATTTCACTGCTTAAACTGACAGAGAAAGTGTTTGTATCTGTTTTTATGAGGGACAAAGTTCAATTTTATTTCTCAGAAACTGCGTAACAGAGGGAGCGGGAGGCACTTCCTGGTTCTGCCTTCAACTGCAGGAGGCCTGTTGGTGGAATTCAGTCATAAATTCCTTTTTATTGCTTATTGTGTTATTAATTGCTTATCCTTTGAGCAGCCTAGGTCAGGCATGATTGCTAAACTTATACAATCTAGCTTTTATAAGTAAGTAGAAAAGCCATTAACTGTGTTTCATGTGTATTCATTCTATCTGAAACCTTGAGGTCCAGCCAGACCAAGGAGTGTATTTTGAGTTTTGAGTGTTCCCAGGAGACAGTTCCTGCAAAGCTTGCAGAACCACGAGATAAGCAACAGGTGATTGGGGGAGAGAAAGACTCCTCTGTACTGCAGATACGGCTGTCAGGGTCAGCCCTACGTGGGATGCCAACTCCTGGCACGAGGAACGGCTGGAACCAACATGATGTTTTTCAGCGCCAAGGGGAGGGGGATTCTGACTTTGTGCTTTTACCCAAAGCAAAGGAGGGATTCCTTTGTCTTTGTTCTGCTGATGTAACTTGGACCGTATGTGCGCACATAGTAAAGGATCCTATTTACTCTCATCTGTCTCAGTCTGATTTATTTCAGGAATACAATTTAAAATTCCCACAACATTGGGGGCTCGTACGGGATTCCAATATCTCACCTGCACTCCCTGGAGAATCGGCACCGCCTGAAAACCATGCACAGTCATCTTGGGAGACGTAAAAGTAGGAAAGTCCTCAACCCGGAGTGTTTGTGTTGGCTCTTTGGGTGTGTAGTGAGGCCAGGAGGGAGGTTCTAACAGGGGAGGAGCGGGTGAGTGACGGAATTTTTCCGAATTCGGCTTTATTGCTGCGAGACAGTCTTCCCCATTTTAGTTTTTCTCTCTCTAACAGTAAAGGGGGACTGTGTTATTGTACTATTGTGGGACAATGATGTTTATTTGACTGTGACTGAAGAATGTGTAGAACATCAGCATAATGGTTTATTATGGTTCATAATGTGGGGCATCTCTTGCGCACTCATACGTCGGGTGGTAGTGGGATGAGGATGAAGTTGAATCCATGAGACTGATTGGCCGCAAATAGAGGTGTCCGCGGGTGGTGGTGACACACAGTGGGTATACCGCGCGTGCACGGAGGGAGATATGTGTGTCGCAATGGAAGGATCTCCTCATCCATAATAGGGATACCAGGTGTTCCGTGCGTGGTTTGAACCATTTGTAACAAGTTACCGAATGCTATTGAAACAGAGCGTTGTCTGCGTATGCTACCGAAGCAGGCATAAGAAAATTAGCCTTGGATCTTTCCCAATGTGAATGAATGTGAAAGAGGAAAGTGCACTGAGGTGTATGTATTCTGAGCTCTGTGTGTGTGTGTGTGTGTGTGTGTGTGTGTGTGTGTGTGTGTGTGCGCGTGTGGAAATCAATGTGAATAAACCTAACTCTGAGTGTCTGTAAACAACTGCATGGCTGGCATATTTGTTAGTTCTGTCTTTGTTAGATTGAACACAGTTGTCATTGTATTCCATGAAGCGCTTATATAGATGTCTACAATAAAAAAAGTGGGGAAAAAAAGTGAGGTTGGTCAGAGTAAGTGAAATTAGTTGGTCCAACTAAGTGAAGTTGGTGTAAATAGATGGTAAACAGAGAGCAGGAGTTTAGCCATTTTAATGTCTGAGTTGTAAAAGGAAAAAGTTGCTGAAGTGAGCAGAATAATTATTCCTTGTGAAATCAAATAAAAGTCCCTATTTCTTGACTAAATAAGCGTATGCCCTTCTTGAACGATCAGTAACTATAAACAGGGAAGGTTAGAGGAACTTATAATTGAACATCAATTACATGAACGTGGATAAAGTATTTTTAACGTGGCTAACTGAATTGCTTTGAGATGCAGGACAAAGTCCAATATTTAAATGCCCTAATATTTGGCGGTAGTAATTCATTGCTGAGAAAACCGATACTAATATCCTCAATGAGCGTGAAGTAATTACACCATTTGAATTAGATGAATATTTGTAAAATTGTAAAGAGCTAGAAAATCTAAGCAGTTTTCTGTCAATAATTAGACTGTGTGAGATTGGTGTGCTAGAAGCATATCTCTGTAAATAATTAGACTGTGTGAGATTGGTGTGCTAGAGTCAACTCTCTCTAAATAATTAGACTGTGTGAGAGTGGTGTGCTAGAGTCATCTCTCTGTAAATAATTAGACTGTGTGAGATTGGTGTGCTTGAAGCATATCACTGTAAATAATTAGACTGTGTGAGATTGGTGTGCTAGAAGCATATCTCTGTAAATAATTAGACTGTGTGAGAGTGGTGTGCTAGAAGCATATCTCTGTAAATAATTAGACTGTGAAATTCCTGTGCTAGAAGCATATCTCTGTAAATAATCAGACTGTGAGATTGGTGTGCTAGAAGCATATCTCTGTAAATAATTAGACTGTGTGAAATTCCTGTGCTAGAAGCATATCTCTGTAAATAATCAGACTGTGAGATTGGTGTGCTAGAAGCATATCTCTGTAAATAATTAGACTGTGTGAGAGTGGTGTGCTAGAAGCATATCTCTGTAAATAATTAGACTGTGTGAGATTAGTGTGCTAGAAGCATATCTCTGTAAATAATTAGACTGTGTGAGATTGGTGTGCTTGAAGCATATCTCTGTGAATAATTAGACTGTGTGAGATTGGTGTGCTAGAAGCATATCTCTGTAAATAATTAGACTGTGTGAGATTGGTGTGCTAGAAGCATATCTCTGTAAATAATTAGACTGTGTGAGAGTGGTGTGCTAGAAGCATATCTCTGTAAATAATTAGACTGTGTGAGATTGGTGTGCTAGAAGCATATCTCTGTAAATAATGAGACTGTGTGAGATTGGTGTGCTAGAAGTCAACTCTCTGTAAATAATTAGACTGTGTGAGATTGGTGTGCTAGAGTCATCTCTCTGTAAATAATTAGACTGTGTGAGATTAGATATCTGTAAATAATTAGACTGTGTGAGATTGGTGTGCTAGAAGCATATCTCTGTAAATAATTAGACTGTGTGAGATTGGTGTGCTAGAAGCATATCTCTGTAAATAATTAGACTGTGTGAGATTGGTGTGCTAGAAGCATATCTCTGTAAATAATTAGACTGTGTGAGATTGGTGTGCTAGAAGCATATCTCTGTAAATAATTAGACTGTGTGAGATTGGTGTGCTAGAAGCATATCTCTGTAAATAATTAGACTGTGTGAGATTGGTGTGCTAGAAGCATATCTCTGTAAATAATTAGACTAGACTGTGTGAGAGAAGGGTGTGCTAGAAGCATATCTCTGTAAATAATTAGACTGTGTGAGATTGGTGTGCTAGAAGCATATCTCTGTAAATAATTAGACTGTGTGAGATTGGTGTGCTAGAAGCATATCTCTGTAAATAATTAGACTGTGTGTGAGATTCTCTGGTGTGTGAGATTGGTGTGAAGCATATCTCTGTAAATAATTAGACTGTGTGAGATTGGTGTGCTAGAAGCATATCTCTAAATAATTAGACTGTGTGAGAGTGGTGTGCTAGAAGCATATCTCTGTAAATAATTAGACTGTGTGAGATTGGTGTGCTAGAAGCATATCTCTGTAAATAATTAGACTGTGTGAGATTGTGTGCTAGAAGCATATCTCTGTAAATAATTAGACTGTGTGAGATTGGTGTGCTAGAAGCATATCTCTGTAAATAATTAGACTGTGTGAGACTGGTGTGCTAGAAGCATATCTCTGTAAATAATTAGACTGTGTGAGATTGGTGTGCTAGAAGCATATCTCTGTAAATAATTAGACTGTGTGAGAGTGGTGTGCTAGAAGCTAGAATAATTAGACATATCTCTGTAAATAATTAGTCTGTGTGAGAGTGGTGTGCTAGAAGCATCTCTGTAAATGATTAGACTGTGTGAGATTGGTGTGCTAGAAGCATATCTCTGTAAATAATTAGACTGTGTGAGAGTGGTGTGCTAGAAGCATATCTCTGTAAATAATTAGACTGTGTGAGATTGGTGTGCTAGAAGCATATCTGTAAATAATTAGACTGTGTGAGAGTGGTGTGCTAGAAGCATATCTCTGTAAATAATTAGACTGTGTGAGAGTGGTGTGCTAGAAGCATATCTCTGTAAATAATTAGACTGTGTGAGATTGGTGTGCTAGAAGCATATCTCTGTAAATAATTAGACTGTGTGAGAGTGGTGTGCTGAAGCATATCTCTGTAAATAATTAGACTGTGTGAGATTGGTGTGCTAGAAGCATATCTCTGTAAATAATGAGACTGTGTGTGAGTGGTTTGCTAGAAGCATATCTGTAAATAATTAGACTGTGTGAGAGTGGTGTGCTAGAAGCATATCTCTGTAAATAATTAGACTGTGTGTAAATAGAAGCATATCTCTGTAAATCATTAGACTGTGTGAGATTGTTGTGCTAGAAGCATATCTCTGTAAATAATGAGACTGTGTGTGATTGTTGTGCTACAGGGACCTCTCTGTAAATAATTAGACTGTGTGAGAGTGGTGTGCTAGAAGCATATCTCTGTAAATAATTAGACTGTGTGAGAGTGGTGTGCTAGAAGCATATCTCTGTAATAATTAGACTGTGTGAGAGTGGTGTGCTAGAAGCATATCTGTAAATAATTAGACTGTGTGAGAGTGGTGTGCTAGAAGCATATCTCTGTAAATAATTAGACTGTGTGAGCATGGTCTGCTAGAAGCATATCTCTGTAAATAATTAGTGTGTGAGAAGCATATCTCTGTAAATCATTAGACTGTGTGAGATTGGTGTGCTAGAAGCATATCTCTGTAAATAATTAGACTGTGTGAGAGTGGTGTGCTAGAAGCATATCTCTGTAAATAATTAGACTGTGTGAGATTGGTGTGCTAGAAAGCATATCTCTGTAAATAATTAGACTGTGTGAGAGTGGTGTGCTAGAAGCATATCTCTGTAAATAATTAGACTGTGTGAGATTGGTGTGCTAGAAGCATATCTCTGTAAATAATTAGACTGTGTGAGATTGGTGTGCTAGAAGCATATCTCTGTAAATAATTAGACTGTGTGAGAGTGGTGTGCTAGAAGCATCTCTCTGTAAATAATTAGACTGTGTGAGATTGGTGTGCTAGAAGCATCTTTCTGTAAATAATTAGACTGTGTGAGAGTGGTGTGCTAGTAAATAATTATCTGTGTGAGATTGGTGTGCTAGAATTAGACTGTGTGAGATTGGTGTGCTAGAAGCATATTTCTGTAAATAATTAGACTGTGTGAGAGTGGTGTGCTAGAAGACAGAGATTGGTGCTAGAAGCATCTCTGTAAATAATTAGACTGTGTGAGATTGGTGTGCTAGAAGCATCTCTCTGTAAATAATTAGACTGTGTGAGATTGGTGTGCTAGAAGCATCTCTCTGTAAATAATTAGACTGTGTGAGATTGGTGTGCTAGAAGCATATCTCTGTAAATAATTAGACTGTGTGAGATTGGTGTGCTAGAAGCATATCTCTGTAAATAATTAGACTGTGTGAGAGTGGTGTGCTAGAAGCATATCTCTGTAAATAATTAGACTGTGTGAGATTGGTGTGCTAGAAGCATATCTCTGTAAATAATTAGACTGTGTGAGATTGGTGTGCTAGAAGCATATCTCTGTAAATAATTAGACTGTGTGAGATTGGTGTGCTAGAAGCATATCTCTGTAAATAATTAGACTGTGTGAGATTGTTGTGCTAGAAGCATATCTCTGTAAATAATTAGACTGTGTGTGAGTGGTGTGCTAGAAGCATATCTCTGTAAATAATTAGACTGTGTGAGATTGTTGTGCTAGAAGCATATCTCTGTAAATAATTAGACTGTGTGAGATTGGTGTGCTAGAAGCATATCTCTGTAAATAATTAGACTGTGTGAGAGTGGTGTGCTAGAAGCATATCTCTGTAAATAATTAGACTGTGTGAGATTGGTGTGCTAGAAGCATATCTCTCTGTAAATAATTAGACTGTGTGAGATTGGTGTGCTAGAAGCATATCTCTGTAAATAATTAGACTGTGTGTGAGACTAGAAACATATCTGTAAATAATTAGACTGTGTGAGGTGTGCTAGAAGCATATCTCTGTAAATAATTAGACTGTGTGAGAGATTGGTGTGCTAGAAGCATATCTCTGTAAATAATTAGACTGTGTGAGATTGGTGTGCTAGAAGCATATCTCTGTAAATAATTAGACTGTGTGAGAGTGGTGTGCTAGAAGCATATCTCTGTAAATAATTAGACTGTGTGAGATTGGTGTGCTAGAAGCATATCTCTGTAAATAATTAGACTGTGTGAGAGTGGTGTGCTAGAAGCATATCTCTGTAAATAATTAGACTGTGTGAGATTGGTGTGCTAGAAGCATCTCTCTGTAAATAATTAGACTGTGTGAGATTGGTGTGCTAGAAGCATATCTCTGTAAATAATTAGACTGTGTGAGAGTGGTGTGCTAGAAGCATATCTCTGTAAATAATTAGACTGTGTGAGAGTGGTGTGCTAGAAGCATATCTCTGTAAATAATTAGACTGTGTGAGATTGGTGTGCTGCTAGAAGCATATCTCTGTAAATAATTAGACTGTGTGAGATTGGTGTGCTAGAAGCATATCTCTGTAAATAATTAGACTGTGACTGAAGCATCTCTCTGTAAATAATTAGACTTTGAGATTGGTGTGCTTGAAGCATATCTCTGTAAATAATTAGACTGTGTGAGATTGGTGTGCTAGAAGCATATCTCTGTAAATAATTAGACTGTGTGAGAGATTGGTGTGCTAGAAGCATATCTCTGTAAATAATTAGACTGTGTGAGAGTGGTGTGCTAGAAGCATATCTCTGTAAATAATTAGACTGTGTGAGATTGGTGTGCTAGAAGCATATCTCTGTAAATAATTAGACTGTGTGAGAGTGGTGTGCTAGAAGCATATCTCTGTAAATAATTAGACTGTGTGAGAGTGGTGTGCTAGAAGCATATCTCTGTAAATAATTAGACTGTGTGAGAGTGGTGTGCTAGAAGCATATCTCTGTAAATAATTAGACTGTGTGAGAGTGGTGTAAATAATTAGCTGTGAGAGTGGTGTGCTATATCTCTGTAAATAATTAGACTGTGTGAGAGTGGTGTGCTAGAAGCATATCTCTGTAAATAATTAGACTGTGTGAGAGTGGTGTGCTAGAAGCATATCTCTGTAAATAATTAGACTGTGTGAGATTGTGCTAGAAGCATATCTCTGTAAATAATTAGACTGTGAGAGAGTGGTGTGCTAGAAGCATATCTCTGTAAATAATTAGACTGTGTGAGATTGGTGTGCTAGAAGCATATCTCTGTAAATAATTAGACTGTGTGAGAGTGGTGTGCTAGAAGCATATCTCTGTAAATAATTAGACTGTGTGAGATTGGTGTGCTAGAAGCATATCTCTGTAAATAATTAGACTGTGTGAGAGTGGTGTGCTAGAAGCATATCTCTGTAAATAATTAGACTGTGTGAGATTGGTGTGCTAGAAGCATATCTCTGTAAATAATTAGACTGTGTGAGAGTGGTGTGCTAGAAGCATATCTCTGTAAATAATTAGACTGTGTGAGTTGGTGTGCTAGAAGCATATCTCTGTAAATAATTAGACTGTGTGAGAGTGGTGTGCTAGAAGCATATCTCTGTAAATAATTAGACTGTGTGAGATTGGTGTGCTAGAAGCATATCTCTGTAAATAATTAGACTGTGTGAGAGTGGTGTGCTAGAAGCATATCTCTGTAAATAATTAGACTGTGTGAGAGATAATGGTGTGCTTGGTGAAGCATATCTCTGTAAATAATTAGACTGTGTGAGATTGGTGTGCTAGAAGCATATCTCTGTAAATAATTAGACTGTGTGAGATTGGTGTGCTAGAAGCATATCTCTGTAAATAATTAGACTGTGTGAGAGTGGTGTGCTAGAAGCATATCTCTGTAAATAATTAGACTGTGTGTGAGGTGGTGTGCTAGAAGCATATCTCTGTAAATAATTAGACTGTGTGAGATTGGTGTGCTAGAAGCATATCTCTGTAAATAATTAGACTGTGTGAGAGTGGTGTGCTAGAAGCATATCTCTGTAAATAATTAGACTGTGTGAGATTGGTGTGTTAGAAGCATATCTCTGTAAATAATTAGACTGTGTGAGATTGGTGTGCTTGAAGCATATCTCTGTAAATAATTAGACTGTGTGAGAGTGGTGTGCTTGAAGCATATCTCTGTAAATAATTAGACTGTGTGAGATTGGTGTGCTAGAAGCATATCTCTGTAAATAATTAGACTGTGAGAGTGGTGTGCTAGAAGCATATCTCTGTAAATAATTAGACTGTGTGAGAGTGGTGTGCATATCTCTGTAAATAATTAGACTGTGTGAAATTGGTGTGCTAGAAGCATATCTCTGTAAATAATTAGACTGTGTGAGATTGGTGTGCTAGAAGCATATCTCTGTAAATAATTAGACTGTGAGAAGTGGTGTGCTAGAAGCATATCTCTGTAAATAATTAGACTGTGTGAGATTGGTGTGCTAGAAGCATATCTCTGTAAATAATTAGACTGTGTGAGAGTGGTGTGCTGAAATCTCTCTGTAAATAATTAGACTGTGTGAGATTGGTGTGCTAGAAGCATATCTCTGTAAATAATTAGACTGTGTGAGATTGGTGTGCTAGAAGCATATCTCTGTAAATAATTAGACTGTGTGAGATTGGTGTGCTAGAAGCATATCTCTGTAAATAATTAGACTGTGTGAGAGTGGTGTGCTAGAAGCATATCTCTGTAAATAATTAGACTGTGTGAGATTGGTGTGCTAGAAGCATATCTCTGTAAATAATTAGACTGTGAGATTGGTGTGCTAGAAGCATATCTCTGTAAATAATTAGACTGTGTGAGATTGGTGTGCTATCTCTGAAATAATTAGACATTGGTGTGCTAGAAGCATATCTCTGTAAATAATTAGACTGTGTGAGATTGACTAGATCTCTCTGTAATCTCTGTAAATTGGTGTGCTAATAATTAGACTGTGTGAGATTGGTGTGCTAGAAGCATCTCTCTGTAAATAATTAGAGACTGTGTGAAATAACTATGTGAGATTGGTGTGCTAGAAGCATATCTCTGTAAATAATTAGACTGTGTATCTCTGAAATAATTAGACTGACAGTGGTGTTCTAAAAGCATATCTCTGTAAATAATTAGACTGTGTGAGATTGGTGTGCTAGAAGCATATCTCTGTAAATAATTAGACTGTGTGAGATTGGTGTGCTAGAAGCATATCTCTGTAAATAATTAGACTGTGTGAGAAGTTGTGTGCTAGAAGCATATCTCTGTAAATAATTAGACTGTGTGAGATTGGTGTGCTAGAAGCATATCTCTGTAAATAATTAGACTGTGAGAGTGGTGTGCTAGAAGCATATCTCTGTAAATAATTAGACTGTGTGAGATTGGTGTGCTAGAAATAATTAGCATATCTCTGTAAATAATTAGACTGTGTGAGATTGGTGTGCTGCATATCTCTGTAAATAATTAGACTGTGTGATTGGTGTGCTAGAAGCATATCTCTGTAAATAATTAGACTGTGTGAGAGTGGTGTGCTAGAAATGTGTCTCTGTAAATAATTAGACTGTGTGAGATTGGTGGTGTGCTAGAAGCATATCTCTGTAAATAATTAGACTGTGTGAGATTGGTGTGCTAGAAGCATATCTCTGTAAATAATTAGACTGTGTGAGAGTGGTGTGCTAGAAGCATATCTCTGTAAATAATTAGACTGTGTGAGATTGGTGTGCTAGAAGCATATCTCTGTATATATATAGACTGTGAGAGTAGAAGCATCTCTCTATAAATAATTAGTCTGTGTGAGATTGGTGTGCTAGAAGCATATCTCTGTAAATAATTAGTCTGTGTGAGAGTGGTGTGCTAGAAGCATGTCTCTGTAAATAATTAGACTGTGTGAGAGTGGTGTGCTAGAAGCATATCTCTGTAAATAATTAGACTGTGTGAGATTGGTGTGCTAGAAGCATATCTCTGTATATAATTAGACTGTGCGAGTGGTGTGCTCGAAATATATCTCTGTAAATAATTAGACTGTGTGAGAGTGGTGTGCTTGAAGCATCATTCTGTAAATAATTAGACTGTGTGAGAGTGGTGTGCTAGAAGCATATCTCTGTACATAATTAGACTGTGTGAGTGGTGTGCTAGAAGCATATCTCTGTCAATAATTAGACTGTGTGAGAGTGGTGTGCTAGAAGCATATCTCTGTAAATAATTAGACTGTGTGAGATTGGTGTGCTAGAAGCATCTCTCTGTAAATAATTAGACTGTGTGAGGTTGGTGTGCTAGAAGCATATCTGTAAATAATTAGACTGTGTGAGAGTGGTGTGCTAGAAGCATATCTCTGTATATAATTAGACTGTGTGAGAGTGGTGTGCTAGAAGCATATCTCTGTAAATAGACTGTGAGATTGGTGTGCTAGAAGCATATCTCTGTAAATAATTAGACTGTGTGAGAGTGGTGTGCTAGAAGCATATCTCTGTAAATAATTAGACTGTGAGAGTGGTGTGCTAGAAGCATATCTTTGTAAATAATTAGACTGTGTGAGATTCGTGTGCTCGAAGCATATCTCTGTAAATAATTAGACTGTTTGAGAATGCTGTGCTAGAAGCATATCTCTGTAAATAATTAGACTGTGTGAGATTGGTGTGCTAGAAGCATATCTCTGTAAATAATTAGACTGTGTGAGATTGGTGTGCTAGAAGCATATCTCTGTAAATAATTAGACTGTGTGAGATTGGTGTGCTAGAAGCATATCTCTGTAAATAATTAGACTGTGTGAGATTGGTGTGCTAGAAGCATATATCTGTAAATAATTAGACTGTGTGAGAGTGGTGCGCTAGAAGCATATCTCTGTAAATAATTAGACTGTGAGAGTGGTGCGCTAGAAGCATATCTCTGTAAATAATTAGACTGTGTGAGAGTGGTGCGCTAGAAGCATATCTCTGTAAATAATTAGACTGTGAGAGTGGTGCGCTAGAAGCATATCTCTGTAAATAATTAGACTCTGTGAGAGTGGTGTGCTAGAAGCATATCTCTGTAAATAATTAGACTGTGTGAGATTGGTGTGCTAGAAGCATATCTCTGTAAATAATTAGACTGTGTGAGATTGGTGTGCTTGAAGCATATCTCTGTAAATAATTAGACTGTGTGAGATCTGGTGTGCTAGAAGCATATCTCTGTAAATAATTAGACTGTGTGAGCATGGTGTGCTAGAAGCATATCTCTGAAAAGAAAATGAAGGAAAAGTACAAACAAGAATAACACTGTGTTCAAAATTTGCCAAAGTACTGTTTAACACTGTATACAGTAAGAGACTGTGTGCCAAATTTTATTGATACAGAGGTTTCTCAAATATTGAAAATTTTCAATTGATATTTGAAAAAGATCAGAAAAGTACCTGGAAATATATAATATAATATGCAATTTAATGGTTCATATTAGATTTATCAAAACAAAATAAAAAAATCAAGTGAACTATTGTGGGATTAGAGACTGGATGGGTTTTCAAACAAGAGTCAAATAAATAAATAAATACAGCCAATGGAGCCTTATCGACCGAAGCAGATTAGGGAGCACGGATAAGTGAAAGGTAAACATGCAGAAGTCAGAGGACAGAGAATGATGCATTGTGATTAAGCAAATGTGACTGGAAGCTTTCCTGACCGAAGAAATGCAAATGAATTAATGAAAGATCTTTGCGCCATTTCAAACAGGAACTATCAACCAGTGATTCTACATGGAAAAAAACTAAGAGGGGCATGATCACCTAAATCTGTTTAATTTTTACAGGAAAGGATCCAAGCGAGTGGAAAAATGGCAAAATTATGTTGATGAAGTTTTTGTTCATTGTTGTATGCATCTAAACTCATTCTATTGAAACTTTTTCACAGAGTGCTCACTGCTGAAGAGAAGAGATGAAAATAACCCTCTGTGGAAGTGATTAGCTGGCCAGCTGGGGATTCAACTGTGGGTTTTCTGCCTAAAGTTTACCTTCTAAAATAGATTTGGTGAAATCCAATTCGGAGTATTAACACAAGACTAAATTCCAAAGATGGACCACCATATAATTGAAAAAGTCCACTAGTAACGTGATCACATATTACTTTGCTTCCCATTTCTAAATTTATTTTTGATTAAGTGGACAGTCAAATCAAAGGTACTGACTGATTTGACCTTTATGTGCTGGGAGCCCAACGGGAAAACTATTAGCTGAATATTAAATATGTACCAATTTTTGTGAAGAAAAAATTTGCAAATTGTGGCAGTCTAAAGTGACTCCACCCGGTTCTGCTGATGTGGGAAAATGTAAGAATGGTTGGGGCTAATAAGCCCTGATTGTGCATTTCCTCCCTGCTTTTAGCAGAACCCTTGTCTGTGGATTGCTTTATCATGATTCATTGAGGAAAAAAAAATAAATAAATTTTGTCCCCATTGTTTACAAGAAGTCCTTTCTAATACTGCTCCATGTCCTGGACTCAAGGACACCCCTCTATCGAACCCTGAGATTGAATCTGTGTTGATTGTAACCCTCTGCACACCAAACATGTTGACCCAATCTGTTTGGCTGACGCCTTTGCAGACAGAGAAGCAAGGGCAACAGCCAAACACACTCTTGTGGGGCTATTACACCAATCTGAGGACTCAATTTCATGTGACCTGCAGCGAGCAGAGCATGATGCTGCTCCCCCACAAGAAAAACGTCAATGAAACACAACACACTGATGACGGGTGGGTGGGGCCCAATGGTAAGCCTGTATTACCAAAATCCCTCTTCCATATTGCTGCAGATTTGGTGCATGGGCAGTGCCATGTACCAAGAGGGGGGACCAAGGGGTTAATCAAAGTACTTTCACTTCTTTACTAAAAAAAATTTTTCAAAGAAATGTCCAACATGACAGAGCTACAACACACAGGGAGGGGTGGTAACACAGAAAGGGGCAATTCCTACGCCCCCTGAGCCATTTCACACATGGATGATGGATTTTATACACCTAACACCGTGTGAAGGGAAAAGGTATGTGCTAGTATTGGCATGATCCTTCTCTAAATGGGGTAGAGGCTATAGATGCAATCACAGCAGCAAAAATCCTGAGTAGAGAAATTATTCCTAGGTGGGGGATTCCAAAGACATTGTATAGTGACAATGGGCCAGAATTTAGAAATGAAGTACTGACTCGCTTGGGAGCAAAATTGGGAATAGGATTGAAAAAGCATTGTGCATATCATTCGCAATCAGCAGGATTAGTGGAGAGAACTAATGGAACCCTGAAAGCAAAACTGCGCAAAGCCATGGCAGAAACTAAATGGAATTGGGTAGCATGTCTGCCATTAGTATTAACCAATATGAGAATAACACCACAGCGGGGATTGGGGTAGTCACCTTATGAAGTAGTACATGGGAAACCTTTGGAATTACCACAGTTATTGCAGAGAACACAAGTAGAAGAAGCAACTCTGGCAGAGTATATGAATAGGATGTTAACTAACAAGAGTGAGATTCGAAATGTGCTTCCTCCCAGATCAGTAGCAGAGCTACCACCAGGGGAGATTAAGCCTGGAGATTGGATCCTGGTGCGGACTGTCAGTAAAAAGCAGAAGTGGAGTGAACCAACGTGGAAGGGTCCATATCAAGTGCTCCTGACCACACCGACTGCAGTGAGGATACGGGAGAGAGAGGCGTGGATACACCAGTCACACTGCAAGGTAGTACCTCCTCCAACTGGTGTGTGGGTGTATCTGATTGATCGATTGAAATAAGTCAGGATAGACTTGGAGGGAGTCCAGCTACAAAGGGGGGCGTGGCATTTAGAGCTCGCCCGTCTCAAACCTGGTGAAGAGCTTATTTACACTCCAAGTCAGTAGAGACTCCAGACTGGTTCATAAAATGGCTCATTTCTCCCCTGTGTCTGTTGATCCTAGGAATATGCATGGTAAGTGCAGGCCACATGCCAACCTCGCCCGGGGCAAGAACGTATGTGGGGGCGGATAACCACCTGCCTGAACCAGCAAACCCTACACACATATATGCTACTAATTCATGGTGGAGATATGCAAACAGATCAGCACATTCTGTAAACCGCACTCAGTGTTGTGTGCACACACCCACCAGCCTCCATATCTACACCCAGAGTAGAGGTGTTACAAGTCGCGGTGCCCACAGTGAGTGTGAATAGTCACTATTGCAGTGTCCACTGCTCGTAGTACGTTAACATCAGTGGATCCCAGCACACCCCCGCTCGACCTAATTATGACCTTTGGGTTAAAATACTGCACCGACAAAGATGGATATCTGAAATTGGGAAATATGAGTTCTAATATCCTGCTCATGGTAGTCCATTATAGTCCAGGGCAGAAGTTTTGGCTAAATGATACAGAATTTGTGGGGGTAACCCAGGAGTGTCAGGGGAATCCAATGATTTCCTGTGGATATGCGAGCGTGACCAACAAGGCTTTTTTTTTTTTTGTCAAGGGACAGTCCAAATGGCACGATATGTAACACACGGGCACCGTATTGAAACGGGACGAGAGGTGTGGACGTTTGGTATGGTTGTGTGGACATCCGATATATGTAGCATGACCACCAAATTGGGGAGGGGTATGTGCTTATGTACAATTAAATGATCACACGTACACTGAGTGTGCATAATAAAACCACAAGACGGAGACGAAATGCAGCAGCGCCACGTGACCCGATTTGGGAATCCAGTGTTCCAGCAGAGGCGAAGCTGTGGTCAGTAGGGGGGAAGATCACCCTCTCCCTGTTCCCACAGCTGGGATTTGGAAAGGAAATGCTGCGAAAGGGAACTGTGAACTATCGTCTCAGTGCACTTGTAAACGAAACCCGTAATATAACTAGAAGCAAACAGCGAGACTTGATTGATGACACTACCTAATTGAATGGTACTGGATTTGTTAACGGCTGCACAGGGAGGAGTCTGCCAACTTATAGGGCCTTCATGTGGCACCTACATACCAGCAAATAATGAGGAGGGGGGAGTAATAGATCAAGCCTTGCAACGTTTAAAAGCACAGCTGAGTGACTATGTATCTGACAGTACCTGGTGGCAGTGGCTCATGTCAGGGGGGTGGGAAGCAGCAATATCACCTGTATTGAGCCTCACAGCAGCAGGATTTGCAGTACTACTCTTTTGCAGTTGCTGTGGGGTCCCAATAATAAGAGGACTAATATCAAAAATGTTGAATGCTGACCCACGGTGTCAGATGTTTATGTTACTGGACATCGATGGAGGACACTCTCTGCTGGAGGAGCTGGGAGAGTCATACAGTGATGTGATAGAAATAGAAGGCCTGTTCAAACAATAGAGCATTTCCCATGAAATAAAGCACATGCTGAAAATCGAGAGGAGCGGCATGTTCGCGGATAATCAATTACAAAGAGGAGGGAAATGTTGGTGGAATTCAGTCATAAATTCCTTATTATTGCTTATTTTGTTATTAATTGCTAATCCTTTGAGCAGCCTAGGTCAGGCATGATTGCTAAACTTATATAATCTAGCTTTTATAAGTAAGTAGAAAAGCCATTAACTGTGTTTCATGTGTATTCATTCTATCTGAAACCTTGAGGTCCAGCCGGACCAAGGAGTGTATTTTGAGTCATGTGTGTTCCCAGGAGACAGTTCCTGCAAAGCTTGCAGAACCACGGGATAAGCAACAGGTGATTGGGGGAGAGAAAGACTCCTCTGTACTGCAGATATGGCTGTCAGGGTCAGCCCTACATGGGATGCCAACTCCTGGCACGAGGAACGGCTGGAACCAACATGATGTTTTTCAGCCCCAAGGGGAGGGGGATTCTGACTTTGTGCTTTTACCCAAAGCAAAGGAGGGATTCCTTTGTCTTTGTTCTGCTGATGTCACTTGGACCGTATGTGCGCACATAGTAAAGGATCCTATTTACTCTCATCTGTCTCAGTCTGATTTATTTCAGGAATACAATTTAAAATTCCCACAACAAGGCCTGTTGTTGGACTGCAGCCAGGCTGAGCAGAGCTCTGCAGTGGGTGTCCCGATAAAGTTGGATCTCAGGATTCGCAAGTGTTTTTAAGAGATTCTAAAGCAACGGACGTCCTCTCGCTATGTGGGTTAGTTTAGAGCGAAGTAAAGAGACACTTTAGTTACGACCGTGTTTGGGAAACCCACGTTATTTTAAGAACGATCGTAACAGTCATTTAAAGAGGTTCTGAGCGTTATTAGGCTTTCGGAAGACCCACCCCTGTTTTGTTTATATAATTTGTAGTGTCTTCCCGACTAGATGTTTGCATAGTTTTGAGGTCCCCTTGTTCGTGAATAATTGGGAGAGAGAGACAAATCTTCAGAAGCCATCTTTATTCCAGCCTTGAATCAAGCAATAA
This sequence comes from Gymnothorax javanicus, assembly GCA_029692085.1. Lineage (NCBI taxonomy): Eukaryota > Metazoa > Chordata > Actinopteri > Anguilliformes > Muraenidae > Gymnothorax > Gymnothorax javanicus. Next base: position 6,286,765 of record CM056210.1, on the reverse strand, counting down.
TCCAAACCCGGTGAGCAGTCCCTGGCCAAGAAATGCTAACTCAGCGTTCTTTACGGAGCAATATTTATGGGAAAAACTCAACCAACTTTGCTCCAATCAAAATACATGGGTTGTACCCACCTTTATCGCTAAAGTTTTTTTAACCAACTTTGCTCCAGTTACAATTCTTGGGTTATCCCTCAAGTTTTTTTCTTTCCCTTGGATTCTCTGAGAAATATTGGTGGCGAACAGAAGCATTTGTTTCATAAAAAATGAAAGAATATACCCTTAAAAGGTGTGGAAAATTATAGTTTAAGAGAGGAAAAACACAGTCAGATGAATAGGATACATAAATGATTCAACTGATTATGTTTTCAGGAACAACTTATGATTTTACTGAACAAATATTGATTAAAGCAACAGAAATCAAATACGTCAGCTGATTATGTTTTTTGAATCAACTAAACAGAAGCCTGCTTACTAATCGAAGCTACAGAAGCCGCTGCTTATGTGTGTGAGCTGCTTATGCATGTGTGAATTGAATTGCTTGCATGTGTGTGTGACTGGGTGTGAACTGCTAGTGTGTGTGTGTGTGTGTGTGTGTGCATGTGTATGTGTGCTGCCTGTGCATGTGTGTGTGCATGTGTCTGTGTGCTCTGCTCATGTGTGTGAACTGCTTGTGTGTGTGTGTGTTTTATGTGTATGTGTGTATGTGCATGTGTACGTGTGCGTGTGCCTGTGCGTGTGTGTGTGTGTGTGTGTGTTTGCACTGCTCATCCCCTCCCTACGCGTATGTGAACGACTTGTATGTGTGCGTGTTATGTTGTGTGTGTGTGTTACTGCTGCTTACATAATATGGTTATTGATTATGATTATGGTTATTCAACATCGCAATTGATCTACTGATGAATATGATGAGAAATATTGAAATATAATCCTCAACATTCCTCCCGTTGAGGCCATCCCAATCATGGCCTCACATTAACCATGGTCTAAAAATGGCACAGCATTGTCTACCCCTGGTCTATGACCCCCTGTTAGGAAGTAGGCAGGGGAACACCAGATGCAGGAACTGAAGTGTTTATTAAAACACAAAACACTAGGAGAAAATAGGCACACAGGCCAGAAATAAAACACCGTGCACAAGCACTGAACAAATGGGAAAACTAAAGTACACTGCCCAAGGCAGGGGGAAACAGAAGTACACACTCCAAGAGTGGCTAAACTAGAAAAACAAAAACTGAACCTAACTAGACTGACGGACACACTGGGAGACTTAAACAAGGGGCAGACAAGACGTGGGCGCGGCAAAATACAAGACTCGGGAATCATACACAGGAAAAACTCGGAAGGCACAAGGAGCTGAGATTTCACCATGCAGAGCAGAGTCTAACAAAGTTCCGTCTGATGTCTCCTCCCATCTCTGCCACATAAATAGTCACGAGAGGAGGCGAGGACTCGAAAAGCAATCTCAACTGGAAACAGAAACACATGGGATTAATAAACAAATTAAGGAGGACCGGGTAAACCATAGTGACTCGAGACAAGACTCTAAGACAATCAATCAAGCTAGACGGTTTAGATTGAGGTAATCTAAACGTGACGAGTAAAAAGCACCTCGAGAGAAGCAAAGGAAAGCACAGCTTTAAACGCAGTTAATCAGGGAAAGCTTAGGCAGGAATTACTAAAGCTAGAAACACTCGCACTCGCTAATGAGTTAATTAAGGTTAATACTACGTGACGAAATATATACAAACACCCTCAAATAAGTGCTGGTTAGTACGGGTTAGTAATTATCCTATCAGAGAACGCATTCACTCAGTTTAGCGAGACCCAGAATTAAGCACAGGTGGAAGCAATGAATTAAATACCACAGCCGAAACTGAAAGAGGAAACGTGATTGGACGACGAGACGCAGGCATGCTGAAGGCTGTCACGCGACATCACTGGAGATTGGCAGAGAGGGAATCGATCATCAGACGGCAGAATGAAAGCTGAAAAATAAAACGAAAGTAAGCACAAGCACAAGTAAGCACAAAGACAACACACATGAGGCAGAACCATCACACCCCCACACTACACACAAGTGAATTTCTTATGAGTCCGAGCATAAAATATGGCTGGTGGGCCCTTTCCGACTGTAACACTTCAAGTAAAAACAGTCTGTCTTGTACACCAGCATGTGAACTCCAATTGTTTTCATGTCCAGGTTTCTCAAGGCCTTTCATTGCTCTGGTAAATAAAGTCCCAGTCTAATGTCCCATTTGAATCCAGTAATGTTGCTTATTGCAGGTAATCAGTCCAAAGTTAGTCCACAGTCCAAGTCCATATTCAACATTGATTTGCGATTTTTCCATCTGATTGTTTTGGTGAATGAGCCTTCATGACTGGAATCGCTGTCTCAGCATATTCGTTCAAAACTTCAGGGAGACTCCAGGAAGGAGGGGGCCTTGACTGGCTGGTACGCTAAACTGCCACCCGCCCGTCACTGGAGTGAGAAAATAAAACACAAACACAGGCACATGCAGATCCACTATGCACTCGGCACATACAGAACGAGGGTCATCTACACCTACATAATTTCACTTTAAGTCTTAGATGTACCAGATTTTATCATATTTACTTTTGCTGCAAAGACTGTGCAGACACCTTTGAGTCAGAACATTTTAAAAGCAGTTTCATCCAGGCCTTCCCAAGGACTTACAATAGCGCCTCCATGCAATAGCCCATAATAATAATCTCCCAAAAGACTTTGATTTCAATAATTGCCACTTTATGCCAAAATACAGTACCGTGTCGCCTGGGGGTTGTAGAGCCCACAAATGTCAAAATTGCCCACTAATGTCAAAATCCCCGCAAATAACACATCATAACACATAAACTGTAAATGTCATAATACCCGGAAATGTCATAACACTTCAACCGCAAAAGTCAAAATTTCCATCTTAACCGCAAATGTCAAAACGTGTCAACCACAAATGTCAAAATTCATTGCTTACATTTATGAGAAAAAATAATGAAATAGAAAAAAGTTAAATAAAATAAATTGAAATCAAATGAAATGAAGTGAAATTGCATGAAAAGAAGTAAATTTAATAAAGATTTTTCAGAAATTAAATTAGAAAAATAATAAAAATATACAAATGGACCACGTTTTAAGCAGTGTCAAGCGTCACATGCCCACATAGCCTTCATAGTTTACCTATTAATTTTATCTGTTAGGGACCAGTGGCAATAAACATTGGCCCATCCGAAAATATATTAGCCTATCAGAACTATTGTCACATATAGAAGAAAGTATTCCATATCCCCAGTAAATTGGGGGAAAAAAACCAACTCAAAAGTCGTCCCATGAATAACAAAAGAGTACTTCGCGGTGCAGAAAAACAGGTTTCATCAGGAATGTCACTTGCGACCTTTTGTTATTCATGGGACGAAGTTATGCTTGTGCCTGTTAGTGCGTCTCTCAAACATTAATGGGTAGTCACCCACGAGATTTCTATAAAACTAGCAGTGGTTGTATTCAGATAAACAGAAGCTAAGAAACCGTTTTTCGGCGAAGCAGTTTTCCGTGTTTTAAATACTGAAGTTGGAAAATGAAGCTAGCCCTATCTGTCAAAAAAAATAAAATAAAATAAAATAACGTGCATAATTTATGCAACAAAATCCCCGACGATTTGTAATTTACCTGAGTTCTTTTTTAAACCGGACTTTTTACTTTTACTCTGCTACATTTAAAAGATAAAAAGTATACTTTCATTTAGTTACTTTGACACTGGCCATTTCGTTACTCGTTACAAATTAAAATATGAATGTAAATCATCATTTAAGGATTATCTGGATTTGGCGTGTTCGAGAATAACAACGGTGCTCGGCAGGGTATCTTTATGCGGATGTGCCCGCCAGCAGGCATGGAGCTGCAGATTTATGTACGCAGTTACAATATTCTATCACTAGATGGCACACCCGGATCAGTTATTGAATATTCACAAGCAAGCCGAGCTCCAGCACAAGTAGTTCCGGTCCTGGAGAGCCAGTGCCCACTCGGAAAGAACCTATATAAACATATAGGTTTTAATGCACGGCCAGATATAGGTTTCACATATATGCGACATACATAAAATTGGCCACATTCATATATTGTATGTATATATTTATACCTATAATATATGAAATGGCCAATTAACACTTCAACGAATTTTTCCTTTTTTATTGGACATTTTCAAACTCACTTGAAACTGGCAATCTCCACAAGGGAATTATGCACAAGTGTTTTGATATTTTCACACATGCGGTCCCCTGCTTGCTATTCAGATGAAAGTAGCAGATTCAAGTCATTAGCAATTACCTCTATGAATTAATTGGACAATAAATCTCTAACTCAAAACTAACCCGGAGAGTAGAAACTAGGCCGTCTAGCCAACAGGACACGCCTAGAGGAACTCTAACCTACATAACCCTTCCCAGCAGGCCCTTCTCAATTTGCATCCCTGTCGCGCATTGGCCAAGTGCGCGCTACTTCTGAAAAGAGCTGCCGACCACTGCTGGTTGATACAAGGCGGGGTTTAAAACCAAAATTATAGGTTCTTTCCATGTGGGAATTTAAGAACCCTTGTTATTTCATCCCTGTAGGAAAAAGTCTGGGACCTTTAGTTGCTATACAAGCATCTCAAATAAAAGACAAGTGTCTGTTCATGAAAACTGTGAAATGAAATGTAGACTTTGTCTTCAAATTCATTAACCACAGTGAAATGCTCAAATAGATATGGGGATGAAAATGACTTATGAAAGGCATGTTTACTTGAATGCATGTTCTTCTGTGTACTTTTATTTTGTTATTTTTGTTTCATTTTGCTACATTTAGACTAAGGACCTCTGAGCCATATTCATCTAGAAACTGCATTACAGACAAGATAGAAAACATTGCATTTGGTGGATGTAACAGTGTAGTGTATTACCTTTCAGTGGATGTGTATGAGCTGTAATGATGTGAATCCAATTTTATCTAATGTCGTGAATCTGGCAATGACTTAAACTTGAAAAAATGCTTAATTGATGAAATAAACATAATCAAACCATTTTGTTTTTATACATTTCCTTCTCTTCCACAATACACAACTCAATCTTCGTAGAATGGAAATAAGTATGGTCAAGAAAGAATTGATGACCTTGTTATTGTTAAGGTTTAAGGAAAAAAATTTAACAAATAGTATTAGATATTTGTGTTGATATCATAGCTTTTTGTCTCCTCTCACTTGCCATAGTTAATAATGACTGGTTTACACATAACATGTCATTGTTACATGTCAACATGTATTTAGGATCAAATGTGATGCCAATTTCACATGTTCACATGCAATTAATAAGTTATTGCGTGAAATTCTTGTTATTTCTGTAAGGGACTTTGGACTAATATGCAGATATTACCTTGAGAATAAAAATATGAGCTAGGCATCATGTATGACAGTTGCAAAAGTGAGATATGAGCTGTACAATAGGTATGACAAACAGAACCTGCCACTGCGTATATGAGCTATATAGGAGACCTGCCCTCTATAAGCACATATATGTACCTGAATTTGGCCTATATGTGGCATATATGCAGCATATAGGTTGCATATATGCGCATATATGTTCATATAGATTCTTTCCATGTGGGTGTGTATGCAGGTTTTTATTTTTATCAATTACCTTGACTAATTGACTTAATTGGTTGCATAGAGAAATATAGATTTGTCCAATGATTAGATAAAAAGAAAAGTTTTATGAAGGGAGACAAGAACAGTCTTTGGAGGTCATTCATTATAAAGAAATGCGCCTGAAATGTCAGATTTTATAAATGGTTTGGCCCTAGCCGAGGTCATTTCAGAAAAGTTGCCCAGTTGGGCATTCTTGTTTACTGTTACTTTACTGTTGATTCATGTTACATGTTTGAACAAGGTTTATAAACACATTGGTTTTTTGGTAAACTGCTGATATGAGTCGTGGTAAACGCTGTTGATTGATCAGTTGGTTGGAGCCGCTGGGTATCCAATTGGATTTTTTGCTCAAAAGGTCTCCAGTGTATCAATGATTGGGCTCTTAAGGTTAGAACTAGTCCGGTTTTTGTGTACAATGCATTTCTTAAGCCTAGTCTGACAATGTTCTGGTGGAACTAAACACTTCACTCGCAGATTAGAATCGTCTGTCAAATATAACGCACACAAGCCACCATCATATTATGGTGAAGTTGGTTTTCGGGTGTTTGTATCTAGTCCCTGCCTATATATTGTACTCCATAAATGTGATGTGAATTATGTCATTGTCTATGTCATTGCCTATAGCCGTACTTACCAAGATTTTGGACAATTAAGTCACATTGATAATTGACCATGTGAACTGATCTAGGAGTGGGCCCTCACACACTTATGAGACTGAAAGCAGCGGCGGTTCGTCGGCTGTAACAAAGGGAAGCCAAAACCTCGCCCTTCAAAGCTTAATGACTTAAAACTTTCAAAGTTTACTTTTCTTGATCAGCAGTTGCTTGTACGAATGGGCAGAAGGACAGTCAAATTTATTTTCGATAGCATTGTTATACATTGCACCACGAAATTATGAGGGATTTTCCTTCACACATAAATTACGACGTAAATTACCATAGGCCTGCGTCTTTATAAATTCCGCGCTCAAGTAGCTGGTGAAACGGTATTGATTTGCAAATTCATTAGTGAGGCTCATTAAGCAATAAGCTGTGCAACATCGCATTCTATACTTCTATATTAAGATTGTAGAAAATTGATTCTTGTGGCTTCTTGCGACAGAAGCCTCGCAAAATAATTTATAAAGACGTATTGATAATTTGCGTCGTCATTTATGTGCGAAAGAAAACCCCTCATAATTTTCTGGTGCTATGTCTAACCATGCTATCGAAAATAAATTTGACTCTCCTACCAATTCGTCTGAGCGACTGCTGATCAAGAAAAGTAAACAGCTATTAAGTCATTAAGTTTTGAAGGGCAAGGTTTTGGCTTCCCTTTGTTACAGCCAACGAACCGCCACGGCTGAATGGGATTGAGTAATATTGCATCCACTTCTAGCTGTACTTGCTATTTCCATGAATTGATGAGCACTAAGGCACCTAGCTATTCCTAGCCTGATAATAGGGCTAACTGGAGAATACCAGCAGAAAATACCAACAGAAGTCTGTCAAACTATAATGCGCAAATTGCTCAAATCTTTAGAGAAAAACCAAATTTTTTTCAAAACATGTTTGAGAAACTATATTGTGTATGCCATTTTGCCATTTGTAGGAAGTTCAACTTTCAAAAAACTTTGACAAAATAAAGGATTTAAGAAATTTATAATTTTACCTCAGTGTGACACTTCGTTACACCTTAGCTGAAAGTGACTCATATGCGTTAGGTCCGATCGCGACTTTGTCAACTTTGGCCACGGGCTAATCCTTATTTTCAACTTGGCTGTCATGTCATCATCATAATCATCCTCATGATCATCATTATCAGAATCAAGTTCATCACGTTTCCACCGTCCGTATTTTGGCCTTCCTATTTACATAAAGGGGGATATCTTTCTTTTACTTTACTTTTTCTTTTTTTTTATTCGTGTTCGTTCACATGCAGCTTGCTCCTCCATTCCAAAATCAAACATTTCTTTTCTTACTTCCTTTAGTCTGTAACCCCCCCCCCGGCCCGGCCGCAATTTTTTTTTCCCTGAACCTTTCAGGCAATATGGTAGACTCTTGTCCACTCAGAGATCGGCGCAAACATGACGTCATGCATATTATTCAACTATCAGAAGTTGTATGGCATTGTATTTGACAGTTGACCACTCACAGGGCAAGAATAATCAAGTGTCAATTGAAGACACGGCTTCTCTCCCCCATGCGATCTAAAAGCTACAAAATAATGGGCTACATTTAGTACAGAAAAATAATTTAATTATAATTAGGTCTATGTACTGGCATTCATTTCAGAACTCTTCAGCGAATGATGGTAATTTTGATGACTAGTATGTGGTTTCGTCCGTTTATATTTTCCAATCGGACAGCTGTATTTTTTACAACAAGTTGCGTGACCGTGCTGCAAAAACAGGTGTAAGTACTTGTCGCCGAAATTACCTTCATTCGCAAAAGAGTTCTGAAATGCCGCTCTCGCTGGAGAAAAACAAAAAAGAAATTACCGTTGCTGAATACCAATGCATAGACCTAATTAGTCTAACCACGCTGACAGCTTGTTAGGGGCGGAATTCAAGAACCCCTGGCTTTCGTGCAGACTCTCTTTTCACTCTCTCTCCGCCATTGCAAACAAGAGAGCCTGCTCGCAGGCTATGCCTAGCCTAAATCAATAAACATATGTAAACTGCCTCTTGATGTAGACGCATGTACGTAGCCTGACAAACAATACCTGAATATAAAGGCCATTGTACTACCACACTGACACTGCTTGTGTGTGCTGCATGCATGCTGGGGAGATGATGAATCGAGTGGGCCTAGCCTAGCTAGCGAGGCCTACATTTCACACTCGCAATTACCAATGAAGGTAATTCTGGTGACAAGTACGTGGTTTCGTCCGTTTACATTTTCCAATCGGACAGCTGTCTATTTTTTACAGCAAGTTGCGTGACCGTGCTGCAAAAACAGGTGTGCGTGCTTTGTCGCCGAAATTACCTTAATTAGCGCAAAAGAGTTCTGAAATTCGATCTCGCTGGAAAAAAAAATTACCGTTGCTGAGTGCCAGTGCATAGACCTAATTATAATTAAATTATTTTTCTGTTCTGAATGTAGCCCATTATTTTGTCGCTGTTAGATCACATGGGGGAGAGAAGCCGTGTCTTCAATTGACACTTGATTATTCTTGCCCTGCGAGTGGACAATTGTCAAATACAAAGCCATACAACTTCTGATATTTGAATAATATGCATGACGTCATGTTCGCGCCGATCTTTGATTGGACAAGAGTCTACCCTACTGCCTGAAAGGTTCAGGAAAAAAAATTTGTGGCCCGGCCCCCAGATACGCCTCTGATCTCAGGTAGATCTGCTACTAGTTTGCTGTTTTTTTTTTTTTTTGTAAGTAGGCCTATCATTTAATTAGTTTCAAGAGGGCACTTCATATAACTTGATTTTGAAAGTAATTTTTATATTTCTTTATACAGTCTTTAATGATGAATAATATTACCTAATGGTTGTGGTAAAATTAAATGTCTGAATCCTGTATGTATTTCACTCTTTCACTAAAAATAGTGATAATCAAAGATAGCACAAAGGTGCACTATATATACCCCGTATGCAATTAAAAACACGACGCAGAATAATAATGTAGTCCAAGCAGTTATGAATTTAACATGGCACATTTTATTCATTGAAAAACAAAACAAACATTTTTGTAACATTCAAACATTCAAAAGTAAACATTTGGTAAAATATTGAGTCAAAAGTAATTCACCAAAGAACTCAACATTCACATGAATTGATTTCTTGTGATTTGATCAATGCATAATGTACACAATAATCGTGTACTCATTTTGCCACAGTTAAATTACATTTGAATTTACCGCTACGAAGGGTTTCGTTGGGGGCACCCATTTGAAAAAAAAAAAAAAAAAGTATATAGAACAAGCAAATGTAGAAATCAACCACAATTTTTTCTTATCTGATTTCATTTTAATTAGTTTGTTAAATATGTACAGTGATAGCGCCCTTCTGGTTCTCAACGAAAAATCCTTGACAAGCGATAACGCCCTTGTAGCTCAAAACAGACGATTATTATATGTATATGTTATATATATACAACCCCAATTCCGAAATAGTTGGGACAAAGTGTAAATTGTGAATAAAATCAAAACGCAATGACTTTCAAATCACACCAGCCAGTATTTTATTCACAATAGAACAGAGATAACATAGCAAATGTTGAAACTGAGAAATTTTACAATTTTATCCACAAAATGAGATCATTTCAAATTTGATGGCTGCTACAGGTCTCAAAAAAGTTGGGACAGGGGCCTGTTTACCATGGTGTAGCATCCCCTCTTCTTTTTAACACAGAGTGGAGGCGTCTGGGCATAGGGGAGACAAGTTTCTTGAGTTTAGCCATTGGAATTTGATCCCACTCTTGTTTAATGCAGGCTTCCAGCTGCTGGAGAGTTTTGTGTCTCCTTTGACGGACTTTTCGTTTAATTATGCGCCAAATGTTCTCAGTCGGTGAAAGATCAGGACTGCAGGCAGGCCAGCTCAGCACACGGACTCTTCTACTGCGAAGGCATGCTGTTGTAATAGCTGCAGTATGTGGTTTTGCATTGTCCTGCTGAAATACACAAGGCCTTCCCTGGAATAGATGTCGTCTGGAGGAGAGCATATGTTACTCTAAAACCTTTATATACCTTTCAGCATTCATGGTGCTTTTTAAAACATGCAAGTGTCCCACACCATATGCACTAATGCATCCCCATACCATCAGAGATGCTGTCTTTTGAACTGATCGCTGATAACAGGAGGGGGGGGGGTCTTTCTCCACTTTAGCCTGGAGGACACGACGCCCATGATTTCCAACAAGAATGTCAAATTTGGAGTCGTCTGACCACAGGACACTTTGCCACTTTGCTACAGTCCAATTTAAATAAGCCTTGGCCCACAGAACACAGCGGCGCTTCTGGATCATGCTCAACAATGGCTTCCTTTTTGCATGATTGAGTTTTAGGTGGTATCTGTGGATGGCACAGGGGACTGTGTTTACAGACAGTGGTTTCTTGAAGTATTTCTGGGCCCATTTAGTAATATCAATGACAGAATCATGCTGGTGAGTGATGCAGTGGCGTCTGAGGGCCCGAAGATCACGGGCATCCAGTAAAGGTCTTCGGCCTTGTCCCTTGCGCACAGATTTTTTCAGTTTTTCTGAATTTTTTGATAATTTTATGGACTGTCGATGATAAAACCGTCAAAGCCTTTGCAATTTGATGTTGAGGAACATTGTTTTTAAAGTATTCCACAATTTTTTTTACGCAAGTCTTCACAGGTTGGAGAGCCTCTGACCATCTTTACTTCTGAGAAACTCAGCCTCTCCAAGACATCCCTTTTATAGCCAATCATGTTACACACCTTGCTAAATTTTCTTTCAGCTGATTCTCTTATATATTAATTGCTTTTTCAGCCCTTTTTTGCCTGTGTCCCAACTTTTTTGAGACCTGTTGCTGGCAGAAAATTTGAAATAAGCTCATTTTGTGGATAAGAATGTAAAATGTCTCAGTTTCAATATTTGAAATGTTATCTATGTTCTGTTGTAAATAACATATTGGCTCATGTGATCTGAAAGTCATTGCATTTTGATTTTATTAACAATGGAGGCATTGCACTGGATGCAGAAACCGTAGTGTAAGTCACATGATCCCTGAAGTAACTCAGGAAGATAGCTTTGACTGAATGGGGATGCATCGATTAATTATTATTTATTTATACAAAAAAAATTATTTCTTTGATCTGAAAGGTCGCATGTATAACCGGATATTGAACCTCAGGTCCAAGTGCTCCGCCTTACTCACGACACTAGCTCAACAGACTATATATTCACTGGTCGATTTAGCACTTGTATAGCTGCGCTGTGTTTGAACTTGAGCATATTGGCGCAAGGATTCTCAGTCATGAACCGGCTTTGAAAACAACAGTTGAATATTTTGCGGTTAATTATCGCGAATATACAAAAAACAAACCATTTTAAGCGATTATACTGCTGAGGTCTTCCAGTGCATAGCATAATGGCGAGAGGACTCTCAGATAGACTGGCTAAAACAATATCAAGCGCAGATTTACTCACAAACAGCTTTTATGACAAAATATCAAAGGTAAGAAATTTTTTTGCTCATCTCTGTAGCATTTAAAGTGTATGCCTGCTGTTCTTTGCCTTGTTTGTATGCATAGCACAAATTCAGCAGAAATGCTTGCGACATAGCACTGATCTTATTTTATTTAATGTTTTGCTAGATGCTTATTTACTTGCTTGGTACTTGAATTGTGTTTGGTTTTGGTAAAAACGGTCATCGTGATCTTTTCGCCGAGTTTCTTCGCTTAAAGAGGATATGCTGCATGACGAGGTTGCTTTTAGGAAGCATACTGTATTTATTATGCAAATTCATTGCCCCCGGGGGCATTCTGACTTCAGGTTAATATTTGTATAGAATATATATTTAACACTAATTTCTTTCAATCTTCACTTTAAAACCAGTTTTTATTGCAACAAAACCGTTGACTTACTTGTGAACTTCTGGTATGTGAAGCAGCTTTTCTCGAAGTGCTCTGAGCAAAGAACTGAATGTTTTGTTGGTTTGTAAGGCTGTCCACGGTCAATTCTTCTTCATTTAACAAGCCAGTCTCCTTCAAAAGGGCTTCACTATTTCGTGGAAATTGATGGAAACTTATTTTGCTGTATTTTCCATACGACTGAATGGCATTATTATTGGTGCAAGCAACAGCAGCACAAGATTTCCCCATATTCACTATGCTGAGATCAACCTTTGTGTACATTTTGCTTCGGGGATCACGTGACCACCTACGTAACTTGCAACGACCTCATTTACACTTCGTCCCAACTATTTCAGAATTGGGTTTGTATATATACATTTATATATATATATATATATATATATATATATGTGTGTGTGTGTGTGTGTGTGTGTGTGTGTGTGTGCGTATATTTACACGCATGACACAGACACACATACATATGACTTGATTTGAGTGTATTTAAACTTGTTTTCTTTCATTACTTCATTTTCCTCATTATTATAATGCCAGTAATGAGTTTTGACATTTGTGGTTAAAATGGAAATTTTGACATTTGCGGTCGAGGTGTTATAACATTCGCGGTTAATCAGATTTTGACATTTGCGGTTGAAGTGTTATGACATTTGCGGGCATTTTTACATTTGCGGTTGACGTGTTATGACATTTGCGGGTATTATGACATTTGCGGTTGCCGTGTTATGTCATTTGCGGGTATTATGACATTTGCGGTTGCCGTGTTATGACATTTGCGGGTATTCTGTCATTACTGGGCAATTTTGACATTTGCGGGCTCGACAGGGGTCAACTCACCCCTGCCTTAGGTTGTCTCCTTGACAGGAGATCTTCCCCGTCTCTGGAGTGAGTCACAACACACAAGCAGGTGCTCAGCATTGAGCTCTGTACTCATGAGGAGGTAGGTTTCCTCACCCCTCATAATGGGATAGTTATGAGATCACTCCAGTTGAATTGGGGCTATTGCAGCAGCTTTGTGGGAATAATAGATTAAACAGTTAAAGTTACAACTCATCAATAACAATTTGAAACAGCTAAGCAGAGTTGATGGAATTACGGTTCTGACACTTAGATTCTTTCTTTACCCAGCCGAATAAGTCCCAATTCAAGAAATTTGTCTTGTGTATTTTGTCCCCTCGGTCTGAATGTGCTTTACAAAATCATCAATTTCACCTTAATTATATAATGTTAATCTATTAAAAATGTTAGCTAGCTAAGGTCATCGGACTGGGCATAAACAGACCCAGGTGGCTAGCGGCTGTATGAACATATTGATACGAATAAAATGACGATGCCAGTGATATGTCGAATGCAGGTTAATTATCGTAGAACCGAATGACAAGTGTTTATCCATGTCAGTTAGGCGCACTTTAGGAAAGGCAAACTGAACTAGGCGATTTTCCATCTTTTCCACACTGCCAGAACAAGATAAAGAAAACATAACGTCACATTTGACAGAAGTCTGTTCAAGCTACAACCAGCGCGGTTACTCACGAACGTTCACAATTTAAAATCAACTATTTATATCTATACAACTTCCATGAAGCAGATTTATGACAGCTGACCAGTCCCGATTCGATGAAAGTGTCTGTCAGGTGCCGAAGAGTGCTGCTCGCCTGCCACAGCTCGCCGCAATTCGCCTGACACAGTTTTGCCACAGTTTGCCACTGCTGCGCCACTCGCCTGCCACAGATTGCCACGATGTGCCACCGTGGTGCCACCGCCTGCCAGTGCCACTAGGGGGATCCTGGCCTTGCTGTTCTCTGGGTACTCAAACATCAAGGTAAGCCGGAAAAGTGCTGATTTCATTCGATATTAGTGGAGTTTCAATTCTGAATTATTTTCCTTCCCCTAATACAGGATTAGCAAATTCCTAAGTCCGAACATGATCAGCAGCCCAGTAATAAAATATACATAAAGTCGCTCTTAGTTTCGTTCTCATCGGTTTCTTCTGGAGCCCTCGTGTTTTCTCTGGCAGAGTTCAGCCGCATTCGCGAATCTCCGCTGCATCACTCCCATACACTGATGCCCCTCACGAACAGTGCGTCATTCATATCTCATCCTATCCAGCGTCTCCAACCCACTCAACACTTCTTGCTAATAAAGGCTGAACAACAAATACTGTCTCTGTGCGGTGCTGTCATGCAAGTTCGGCGCATGTGTAACAGGTTGAAGAAAGACTTAGTCTTTAATATGGAAATTCTTGCTGAAGTATGTACAAAACCCAAAACCAGTGAAGTTGGCACGTTATGTAAATCGTAGATAAAAACAGAATACAATGATTTGCAAATCCTTTTCAACTTATATTCAATTGAATACACTGCAAAGACAAGATGTTTAATGTTCAAACTGAGAAACTTTTTTTTTTTTTTTTTTGCAAATAATCATTAACTTAGAATTTAAAGGCAGCAACACATTGCAAAAAAGTTGGCACAGGGCCTTTTTACCACTGTGTTACATCACCTTTCCTTTTAACGACACTCAGTAAACGTTTGGGAACTGAGGAGACCAATTTTGAAGCTTTTCAGGTGGAACTCTTTCCCATTCTTGCTTGATGTACAGCTTAAGTTGTTCAACAGTCCGGGGTCTCCGTTGTCATATTTTACGCTTCATAATCGCCACACATTTTCAATGGGAGACAGGTCTGGACTACAGGCAGGCCAGTCTAGTACCCGCACTCTTTTACTACGGAGCCATGCTGTTGTAACACGTGCAGAATGTGGCTTGGCATTGTCTTGCTGAAATAAGCAGGGGCGTCCATGAAAAAGACGTTGCTTGGATGGCAACATATGTTGCTCCAAAACCTGTATGTACCTTTCAGCATTAATGGTGCCTTCACATATGTGTAAGTTGCCCATGCCTTGGGCACTAATACACCCCCATACCATCACAGATGCTGGCTTTTTGAACTTTGCGCCTATAACAGTCCGGATGGTTCTTTTCCTCTTTGGTCCGGAGGACACAACGTCCACAGTTTCCAAAAACAATTTGAAATGTGGACTCATCAGACCACAGAACACTTTTCCACTTTGCATCAGTCCATCTTAGATGAGCTTGGGCCCAGCGGCCAACCGTGGCGTTTCTGGGTGCTGTTGATAAATGGCTTTCGCTTTTGCATTGTAGAGTTTTAACTTGCACTTGCAGATGTAGCGACGAACTGTAGTTACTGACAGTGGTTTTCTGAAGTGTTCCTGAGCCCATGTGGTGATGTCCTTTACACACTGATGTCGGTTTTGATGCAGTACCGCCTGAGGGATCGAAGGTCACGGGCATTCAAGGTTGGTTTTCGCCTTGTCGCTTCACGTGCAGTGATTTCTCCAGATTCTCTGAACCTTTTGACGATATTACGGACCGTAGATGATGAAATCCCTAAATTTCTTGCAATAGCTCGTTGAGGAATGTTGTTTTTAAACTGTTTGACAATCAGCTCACGCATTTGTTCACTAAGTGGTGACCCTCGCCCCATCCTTGTTTGTGAATGACTGAGCATTTCAGGAAGCTACTTTTTATACCCAATCATGGCACCCACCTGTTCCCCAATTAGCCCGTTCACCTGTGGGATGTTCCAAATAAGTGTTTGATGAGCATTCCTCAACTCTCTCAGTCTTTTTGCCACTTGTGCCCAGCTTTTTTTGAAACATGTTGCAGGCATCAAATTCAAATGAGCTAATATTTGCAAAAAATTACTAAGTTTACCTGTTCGAACATTAAGTAACTTGTCTTTGCAGTGTATTCAATTGAATATAGGTTGAAAAGGATTTGCAAATCATTGTATTCTGTTTTTATTTACGATTTACACAACGTGCCAACTTCACTGGTTTTGTATTATAGTCTCTCTATAGTTTGTCCTGCAATGAGAGGTTCCATTGGCGCCATCTACTGGTACCCAAAAAGTGCATAAATGTGACCGGAAACCGGATATCTTTAGCAGTCTTTAGCTCTCTGCTTTGTGGTAGCTGCAGGGTGAAGTTGCCTTCAGCCGTAGACTTTCAGGCTGCTCAGCCTGTCAGGCTGCATAAACACCGCCCCCTAGTACAGCCAATCAGATCGCGAGCTAGAGTACAACCAATCCAACACTTGAGGTAGCCAATTCAAATCAAATTCCTCTCCTCAAAGCGGAACGGGCTTAAGAACATCAATATTGTTAAAAACGAATGCATTTAATCGTCTTTTCTCATTAAAGAAACTGATTCGGGAGGTAACGTTAGATATTTCAGCTATTTTGATTATGTTAACCAATGCAAACAAGTGCTTTTTTTTGTCTTACAGTTAACTTATAGACCTAACCTTAGCTAAACAGGTCATACTTGTTAACCTAAACACTTCTACAATATAACTTCAAGTATAACTCTGTTTGAAACATAAAATTAGCCTACTTGTGTGATATTTTGTTCAATAGGCTGTTTAGTTGAGCTTCTTAAAAACTTCAACTGCAAGTTGCTGTAACGTTAGCTGCCTTCAAGGCTGATTGTAGAGACTAGTGCCTTGCAGGCTGGTTAAAGGCTAATGTTGATTTCATCTTGCATAATCTTTAATAGTATTCAGTCAGATGCCTTCAAGGCTGATTGTAGAGACTAGTGCCTTCAAGGCTGACAGTAGAACCTCGTGCCTTGCAAGCTGGTTAGAAGGCTAATGTTGATTTGATATTGTATAATCTTCAATAGTATTGCCTCAGATGCCTTTAAGGCTGATTGTAGAGCACTGGTGCCTTCCAGGCTGACCGAAGAGACTAGTTCCTTGCAGGCTGGTTAGAAGACTAATGTTGATTTTTATATTGTATAATCTTTAAAAGTATTCAGTCAGATGCCTTCCAGGCTGACTGTAGAGACTAGTGCCTTGCAGGATGGTTAGAAGGCTAATGTTGATTTCATATTGTATGATCTTTCATAGTATTCAGTCAGATGCCTTCAAGGCATCAGGGCCTGGGGTGGGTGCTGGGGCAGGACCTGCTGCAGGAGCATCAGGGGCCCGGGGTGGGTGCTGGGCCTGTTTTTTTTTTTTTTTTTTTACTTTTTTAGCAGGGCGGGTAGATAGGGCTCCTCAACTGTGGAATCATTTTTATATTGATTCATTTAATTATTATTTGGTTCATTTAATTATTATTAATTGTTTATCCTTGCTTGCTCTGGCTCAATTTTTCTTGGGCTATGGTAGTGTACTCTTGCCCGTTTCTGATTAGCCTAGGCCTTTATAGCTGTAGCTTCCACAAATTTGAACAATAATGTAATTGCTTATAGTTTATCTGGAGCCATGCATTCCTGACAGGGCCAAGATGTTCTCTTTTCTCTCCCAAGTTTATGTGTTCTCAGGAAAAAGAGAACAAGAAGAGCCTGGGATGCTGAACGATAAGATGTATGCATGCCGGGGCCGGCTTTTCGTGGGCAGTGTGCGTCTGCAACATTCCTGTTGATACCATGATCGTAAATCAGCTCGGGGGCGGGGGAGGATGTCAAGATGGACTCTTACTTAAACCACAGCAAAAGAGACTGTCCTTATCCTTGTATGATGGGACTTGTTGTGTGCAAGGATCCTTTTCTGCAGATGAAGTAAACTGACTTTGGCTTGGATATTAACTCCTTTGTCTCTGTCTGAGTTCTTTTCGAGCAGGTAACACCAGGAATATAAAATCAAAATTCCTGTAACAACGATGGCGCCGAGACATCGTTTTAACTCCTAAAAAGAGAGTAAAAAGTAAAGACAACATCAATATGCAACAACACCTCGGTCAGTTTTCTGAGGTAACGTGGTTGGTTTCGAACTGTAATAAATCTATGGGCTGGAAAATAGAAGATTTTAAATTAGCCTTGGAACGCTCCAACTCAGTAGAGAATCCCAGTAGAGACCCCCTCAGTAATGCTGAGGGAGTCTCTACTGTCAGCCTTGAAGGCATCAGAATTGTAAACACACACACACACACACACACACACACACATATATGAAATCATCAGCCAACCAACCAGCCTGCAAGGCACTAGTCTCTACTGTCAGGCTGGAAGGCACAAGTCTCTACAATCAGCCTTGAAGGCATCTGACTGAATATTATCAAAGATTATACAATATGAAATCAACATTAGCCGTCTAACCAGCCTGCAAGGCACTAGTCTCTACAATCAGCCTTGAAGACACTAGTGCTTCTGCAATCAGCCTTGAAGGCATCTGAGGCAATACTATTGAAGATTATACAATATCAAATCAACATTAGTTTCCTAACCAGCCTGCAAGGCACTAGTCTGCTAATCAGCCTTGAAGGCATTAGTGCTCTACAATCAGCCTTGAAGGCATCTGAGGCAATACTATTGAAGTTTATACAATATCAAATCAACATTAGCCTTCTAACCAGCCTGCAAGGCACTAATCTCTACAATCAGCCTTGAAGGCATTAGTGCTCAACAATCAGCCTTGAAGGCATCTGAGGCAATACTATTGAAGTTTATACAATATCAAATCAACATTAGCCTTCTAACCAGCCTGCAAGGCACTAGTCTCTACTATCAGCCTTGAAGGCAGTTAACATTACAGCAACTTGCAGTTGAAGTTTTTAAGAAGCTCAACTAGACAGCTTATTGAACAATATCTCACAAGTAGGCCAATTTTATGTTTCAAACAGAGTTATACTTAAAGTTGTATTGTAGAAGTGTTTAAGTTAACAAGTATGACCTGTTTAGTTAGGTCTATACGTTCACTGTAAGACAAAAAAAAAAATAGCACTTGTTTGCATTGGTTAATATAATCAAAATAGCCAAAATATCTAACGTTACCTCCCGAATCAGTTTCTTTAATGAGAAAAACTCACGATTAAATGCATTCGTTTTTTAACAATATTAATGTTCTTAAGCCCACTTACCGAGTAAAGGCTTCCGAATTGAATTGGCTGCCTCGTGAGCGGATTGGTTGTACTCTAGCTCACGATCTGATTGGTTGTACTTGGGGGCGGTGTTTATGCAGCCTGACAGGCTGAGCAGCCTAGAAGTCGACGTCTGAAGGCAACTTCACCCTGCAGCTTTGTGGTAAGTCATGGTCCGGTGCTTCTTTGCAAAAGTATCATATTACTTAAATCTAACGTGAGATTTATCGTAAGATACACTGTCATGTAATAGCAGTTGAAATGCTACTTAAATGCATTTTCGTTTTGTATCTGTAGCTGCGTCACGTTAGCTGTACTATTTATTTTGTTACTGAAGTCAATACTATCCCTCCACCATAGAGACTCGGGAACCAGTGGAGGAGCTAACTGCATATTTTGTTTGAACCGATCATTGCAGGTAAATGTTGAACAATGTTCTGTATGTAGCCTATTGTCAAAAGTTTACGAGTCCAATGTAAATTTGGACATTTACAAGTACAATGGTTGTAAAACAAGTTGATGCTGGCCACGGAGCCACGTTACAGCCGCCATGCCACGTTAAGGCAACAGCGTGTTTGCCTGCTTTATTTTCTATTCACTGCCAGAGGGCAACGTAAGTCAATTATTATTTATTTTTGTTGATGTTTAGTTTTTTTTGTATTTTTTCAATTCATTCTTTATGAAATGGAAAAAAGGATGGTGTTGGTTAAGACAAGAGAAAAGAACAGATTGTATTGAATTCATTGTAAAGCATTAATGTTAAAACCACTATACGATCACCTACAAAAAAAGTACCCTGTTAAAATGGGAAAAAAAGAAAAAGTATTAGAATGCATTTCATGTAAAAACTATAAGATGTTACTAGAGCAGTCTTTAGCTCTGCTTTGTGAGACTCGGGAACCAGTGGAGGAGCTAACTGCATATTTTGTTTGAACCGATCATTGCAGCTACCTCAGTAAAGAGCCACATCATCCAATCAGTGCCTCTGTGAGTGTCTTTGGCGGGACGGGTTCACAACTGTTACACATGCATAAAATAAGATACAAAATATGAAGTTTCTGTTATCTTAAAAGTTATTGAAAAGTCACGACATCAAGTATGCACATCGGCTATTGTTTTAATAATTCAGAATGAGCGTGCAATGGAAAATAAATGATTAGCTGTGAAGTTTTTTGGGCTGAATTTATACCATGCTGAAAGTGACGTACTCAGTGCTACTTAGCCAGCATATAATATACGAAGCAGCAAAACACAGTCCCGTGAATCGATGTAAGATATTCAAAGAAATGGAAATAAACAACTCGGCTTAGGCGCATCTTGAACAATTTAATACGAAAAAGCAAAGCATGTGTTAGCTACATGCACGCTTATAGGATGTCACCTTCAATAGTTACCGAATACACGCCCGTTATCCAACCTAAGTTAACCAACAACAGCCTTTGCTACCTTACGGTTTATTCTGTAACGTTACATAAAAGACAGGTGAAGCAGTCGAGTCGCTACATAACAAAGCCATTCATCAAATACAATAACTGAAAACATTGGTGTCGTTACACCTGCTCACTTCACCGACTTGGTAATAACGTAAGCCTACAGCACGGAATCTCCTGACCAGTGCTACACGCAAAGAACCGCAGCTGCTGCGCTGCTTATGAGAACGCGCTTAGAGACAAGGTCCCCTTGATGTTCGAGTAGCTTGAATTTGAAGTTGAACTTATTTGTCGATCAGAAAGCTGGCAACTTCAGCGTCCCTTTGAAAATCTTTCGTTTTCATTAGCTCCTTCCACCTGGGAAGGCTAGCCCGATGTTGACCCTCGTTTTTTGAATGCGCCGGTCGCGCTGCCTTTTTAATTCTCTTTTTTCGCTTTCTTGGCGATGAGGATTCCGTCTCCTGTGCTGCTGCTGCATATGCATTGTCCTGCATTATGCTGCAGTAGAGCAGATTTTCAAACTTGCCGCGGTAGCCTCTCTTGCTGATCTCCTCCGGTGTCTCAATCACTCTGCGCTGGCTCGCAGGGCTCTTGCCGGCGGCTGTAGTTTCAAGATGGCAGACCGTCATGGCGCTTCCCTACCGGCTTACCCGTCCAATTAATTTAAATTTAATCTAAAATTCTTAGTTTACAAGAATATGTCAGATTATTAGCAGAGGTCATAATACACCAATGATGACATATGTATGAATGCAGACTTAGATTTTGGCCAATAAACAACTGAAAATGTTACACAATGTCCCTTTAATTGGGATCCCAGCACGTAAAGGTGAATAATCATTCTAAATTTGGTCAGCTCAGTCCGTTTCTGTTATTTGAACACTGTTAGGAAGCCAGATTGATAGGGAGAACACACACTGATTTTTGGAGGCAGTGGGATTACCAGCTGATGGGGGGCGTCTCACGACTATTGTTTTAAGTGAATTCAGGTGATTTACCTGGGAGAGAGTGTGGTTCTTGGTTTTGTTTGCCTTGGATCTGACCGTAAAGCACGCGACTGGTAAAAGATTCCCCCCTTTTTTGGACTGTGTTGATTTATGTCTTTTTGGACAATTTAGTTTTATTCTAACATTAAAAAAAACTTGAATGACTGGAAGACGGTCTGCGGGAGCTGGTCGCTCATGAAGAGCCATATAGACGGAGCTGGCCGGAGAGACGTGGAGTTAATTGGGAAATCCCTGGTAAGCTGGTTCTCTTGCTGCCTCCGTTTAGTTATATACAACATTTCCAACACCCCCATATAGATCCAGTTCAAGTTATTATCACCATATGCACGGTATAGTTACATTCAGGCCCCAGCTGGTTTACGCATTAGGATCCCTAGACTTGTAATTATTCGTAGTAAAATCTGATAGGCTGGCATTGGCGTCCCTTTTTTTTGTTTTTTTTTTCCGCTTTGGCGTGCAAGCGTCTTGGCGGTTTGAAGGACTTGCCTGAGTTTGTAACAACACTGAAGACTTAAGTTGGCGTCACTGTCACAGTTCCCGTCTTTCTCACTACTAGTCTGGGAAAATATTTTGTCAGCCTAATCAAAAAATACATTTAGAATGTGATCACGTTATTAGTCGACTTTTTCAATTATATGGTGGTCCACCTTTTGAATTTAGTCTCGTGTTAATACTCCGAATTGAATTTCCCCAAATTTATTTTATAAGGTTAACTTTTAAGTTGCAACCCTGCAGTTGAATCCTTTGCTGGCCAGCTTATCATTCTCACTCAAGGTTATTTTAATCTCTTCTCTTTTGCAGTCAGCGCTCTGTGGAAAAGTTTCAATCAAATGAATTAGATGCAAACAATGAACTCAATCATCATAATTTTGCTGCTTTTCTTCTCGTTGGGACCTTTTCCTGTAAAAGTTAAAAAATCGGAGAGAGTTTATTAGTTAATTCGTTTCCTTGAAATGTTGCTCCCCTCCTGTTCAAAAACAGAGAAAAAGATCATTTTATTTGGTCATCATTTTCATCTTTTTTTTTCACAATGTCATTTGTCAAAAATTGATCCTTTCAGTCATTTTTTTTTTTAAATCACAATTATTCTTTTAAACAAATGAAAAAATTCCACATGAAATCATTTACATTACTCCCCTTCTGTTCTCTGTTCTCTGGCATTGTATGTCGACCTTTCACCTATCTGTGTTCCCTTATCTGCTTTTTGGTAATTCCTCCATTCTCTGTTTTGACTCTGAGCTTTGTTTTCCAAACCCATCCAGTCTCCAATCCCACAATAGTTCACTTGATTTTTTCTATTCTTTTATAAATCTAATATGTACCATTAAATTTCACACTAAATTTTATGTTTACTGCTACTTTTCTGATCATTCCACCCTAATTATTTCAAATAGAAATTAAAATTTTTCAACACTTGGAACAGAAAACTCTGTATCAATTAAATTTACTGTTTATTGGACCTGATACTTAGTGTTTAATAGTACTTCGGCAAATTTTGAACACTTCGTGTTATTCCTCTTGTTTCTCAGTATTACTTTTCCTTCATTTTCTTTCAGAGATATGCTTCTAGCACACCAATCTCACACAGTCTAATTATTTACAGAGATATGCTTCTAGCACACCACTCTCACACAGTCTAATTATTTACAGAGATATGCTTCTAGCACACCAATCTCCACACAGTCTAATCTAATTATTTACAGAGATATGCTTCTAGCACACCAATCTCACACAGTCTAATTATTTACAGAGATATGCTTCTAGCACACCAATCTCACACAGTCTAATTATTTACAGAGATATGCTTCTAGCACACCAATCTCACACAGTCTAATTATTTACAGAGATATGCTTCTAGCACACCAATCTCACACAGTCTAATTATTTACAGAGATATGCTTCTAGCACACCACTCTCACACAGTCTAATTATTTACAGAGATATGCTTCTAGCACACCAATCTCACACACAGTCTAATTATTTACAGAGATATGCTTCTAGCACACCAATCTCACACAGTCTAATTATTTACAGAGATATGCTTCTAGCACACCAATCTCACACAGTCTAATTATTTACAGAGATATGCTTCTAGCACACCAATCTCACACAGTCTAATTATTTACAGAGATATGCTTCTAGCACACCAATCTCACACAGTCTAATTATTTACAGAGATATGCTTCTAGCACACCAATCTCACACAGTCTAATTATTTACAGAGATATGCTTCTAGCACACCAATCTCACACAGTCTAATTATTTACAGAGATATGCTTCTAGCACACCACTCTCACACAGTCTAATTATTTACAGAGATATGCTTCTAGCACACCACTTTCACACAGTCTAATTATTTACAGAGATATGCTTCTAGCACACCACTCTCACACAGTCTAATTATTTACAGAGATATGCTTCTAGCACACCAATCTCACACAGTCTAATTATTTACAGAGATATGCTTCTAGCACACCACTCTCACACAGTCTAATTATTTACAGAGATATGCTTCTAGCACACCAATCTCACACAGTCTAATTATTTACAGAGATATGCTTCTAGCACACCAATCTCACACAGTCTAATTATTTACAGAGATATGCTTCTAGCACACCAATCTCTCACAGTCTAATTATTTACAGAGATATGCTTCTAGCACACCAATCTCACACAGTCTAATTATTTACAGAGATATGCTTCTAGCACACCAATCTCACACTAATTATTTACAGATTTCTTTACAGAGATATGCTTCACAGAGATATTTACAGAGATTCTTCTAGCACACCAATCTCACACAGTCTAATTATTTACAGAGATATGCTTCTAGCACACCAATTCCCAATCTAATTATTTACAGAGATATGCTTCACAGTCTAATTATTTACAGAGATATGCTTCTAGCACACCAATCTCACACAGTCTAATTATTTACAGAGATATGCTTCTAGCACACCACTCTCACACAGTCTAATTATTTACAGAGATATGCTTCTAGCACACCAATCTCACACAGTCTAATTATTTACAGAGATATGCTTCTAGCACACCAATCTCACAGTCTAATTATTTACAGAGATATGCTTCTAGCACACCAATCTCACACAGTCTAATTATTTACAGAGATATGCTTCTAGCACACCAATCTCACACAGTCTAATTATTTACAGAGATATGCTTCTAGCACACCAATCTCACACAGTCTAATTATTTACAGAGATATGCTTCTAGCACACCAATTTCACACAGTCTAATCTCACACAGTCTAATTATTTACAGAGATATGCTTCTAGCACACCAATCACACAGTCACACAGTCTAATTATTTACAGAGATATGCTTCTAGCACACCAATCTCACACAGTCTAATTATTTACAGAGATATGCTTCTAGCACACCACTCTCACACAGTCTAATTATTTACAGAGATATGCTTCTAGCACACCACTCTCACACAGTCTAATTATTTACAGAGATATGCTTCTAGCACACCAATCTCACACAGTCTAATTATTTACAGAGATATGCTTCTAGCACACCACTCTCACACAGTCTAATTATTTACAGAGATATGCTTCTAGCACACCAATCTCACACAGTCTAATTATTTACAGAGATATGCTTCTAGCACACCACTCTCACACAGTCTAATTATTTACAGAGATATGCTTCTAGCACACACACCACATCTCATTTACAGAGATATGCTTCTAATTATTTACAGAGATATGCTTCTAGCACACCAATCTCACACAGTCTAATTATTTACAGAGATATGCTTCTAGCACACAATCACACAGTCTAATTATTTACAGAGATATGCTTCTAGCACACCAATCTCACACAGTCTAATTATTTACAGAGATATGCTTCTAGCACACCAATCTCACACAGTCTAATTATTTACAGAGATATGCTTCTAGCACACCAATCTCACACAGTCTAATTATTTACAGAGATATGCTTCTAGCACACCAATCTCACACAGTCTAATTATTTACAGAGATATGCTTCTAGCACACCAATCTCACACAGTCTAATTATTTACAGAGATATGCTTCTAGCACACCAATCTCACACAGTCTAATTATTTACAGAGATATGCTTCTAGCACACCAATCTCACACAGTCTAATTATTTACAGAGATATGCTTCTAGCACACCACTCTCACACAGTCTAATTATTTACAGATATATGCTTCTTCACACAGTCTAATTATTTACAGAGATATGCTTCTAGCACACCACTCTCACACAGTCTAATTATTTACAGAGATATGCTTCTAGCACACCAATCTCACACAGTCTAATTATTTACAGAGATATGCTTCTAGCACAGTCAATTATTTACTCACACACACAGTCTAATTATTTACAGAGATATGCTTCTAGCACACCAGATTCACACAGTCTAATTATTTACAGAGATATGCTTCTACAATCAGTCTAATTATTTACAGTCTAATTATTTACAGAGATATGCTTCTAGCACACCACTCTCACACAGTCTAATTATTTACAGAGATATGCTTCTAGCACACCACTCTCACACAGTCTAATTATTTACAGAGATATGCTTCTAGCACACCAATCTCACACAGTCTAATTATTTACAGAGATATGCTTCTAGCACACCAATCTCACACAGTCTAATTATTTACAGAGATATGCTTCTAGCACACCAATCTTCACACAGTCTAATTTTTTTTACAGAGATATGCTTCTAGCACACCAATCTCACACAGTCTAATTATTTACAGAGATATGCTTCTAGCACACCAATCTCACACAGTCTAATTATTTACAGAGATATGCTTCTAGCACACCAATCTCACACAGTCTAATTATTTACAGAGATATGCTTCTAGCACACCAATCTCACACAGTCTAATTATTTACAGAGATATGCTTCTAGCACACCACTCTCACACAGTCTAATTATTTACAGAGATATGCTTCTAGCACACCACTCTCACACAGTCTAATTATTTACAGAGATATGCTTCTAGCACACCAATCTCACACAGTCTAATTATTTACAGAGATATGCTTCTAGCACACCACTCACACAGTCTAATTATTTACAGAGATATGCTTCTACACACCAGTCTAATTATTTACAGAGATATGCTTCTAGCACACCAATCTCTCACACAGTCTAATTATTTACAGAGATATCTCACACAGTCTCAATTATTTTTACAGAGATATGCTTCTAGCACACCAATCTCACACAGTCTAATTATTTACAGAGATATGCTTCTAGCACACCAATCTCACACAGTCTAATTATTTACAGAGATATGCTTCTAGCACACCAATCTCACACAGTCTAATTATTTACAGAGATATGCTTCTAGCACACCAATCTCACACAGTCTAATTATTTACAGAGATATGCTTCTAGCACACCAATCTCTCACACAGTCTAATTATTTACAGAGATATGCTTCTAGCACACCAATCTCACACAGTCTAATTATTTACAGAGATATGCTTCTAGCACACCAATCTCACACAGTCTAATTATTTACAGAGATATGCTTCTAGCACACCACTCTCACACAGTCTAATTATTTACAGAGATATGCTTCTAGCACACCAATCTCACACAGTCTAATTATTTACAGAGATATCTAATTATTTACAGAGATATGCTTCAAGCACACCAATCTCACACAGTCTAATTATTTACAGAGACACACTTCTAGCACACCACTCTCACACAGTCTAATTATTTTATTTACAGAGATATGCTTCTAGCACACCAGCACACAGTCTAATTATTTACAGAGATATGCTTCTAGCACACACACACAGTCTAATTATTTACAGAGATATGCTTCTAGCACACCATCTCAGCACACCAATCTCACACACAGTCTAATTATTTACAGAGATATGCTTCTAGCACACCACTCACACAGTCTAATTATTTACAGAGATATGCTTCTAGCACACCACTCTCACACAGTCTAATTATTTACAGAGATATGCTTCTAGCACACCAATCTCACACAGTCTAATTATTTACAGAGATATACAGAGATATTTCTAGACCACCATCCTACACAGTCTAATTATTTACAGAGATATGCTTCTAGCACACCACTCTCACACAGTCTAATTATTTACAGAGATATGCTTCTAGCACACCACTCTCACACAGTCTAATTATTTACAGAGATATGCTTCTAGCACACCAATCTCACACAGTCTAATTATTTACAGAGATATGCTTCTAGCACACCAATCTCACACAGTCTAATTATTTACAGAGATATGCTTCTACACACCACTCTACACAGTCTAATTATTTACAGAGATATGCTTCTAGCACACCAATCTCACACAGTCTAATTATTTACAGAGATATGCTTCTAGCACACCAATCTCACACAGTCTAATTATTTACAGAGATATGCTTCTAGCACACCACTCTCACACAGTCTAATTATTTACAGAGATATGCTTCTAGCACACCAATCTCACACAGTCTAATTATTTACAGAGATATGCTTCTAGCACACCACTCTCACACAGTCTAATTATTTACAGAGATATGCTTCTAGCACACCAATCTCACACAGTCTAATTATTTACAGAGATATGCTTCTAGCACACCACTCTCACACAGTCTAATTATTTACAGAGATATGCTTCTAGCACACCACTCTCACACAGTCTAATTATTTACAGAGATATGCTTCTAGCACACCACTCTCACACAGTCTAATTATTTACAGAGATATGCTTCTAGCACACCAATCTCACACAGTCTAATTATTTACAGAGATATGCTTCTAGCACACCAATCTCACACAGTCTAATTATTTACAGAGATATGCTTCTAGCACACCACTCTCACACAGTCTAATTATTTACAGAGATATGCTTCTAGCACACCACTCTCACACAGTCTAATTATTTACAGAGATATGCTTCTAGCACACCAATCTCACACAGTCTAATTATTTACAGAGATATGCTTCTAGCACACCACTCACACCAATCTCACACAGTCTAATTATTTACAGAGATATGCTTCTAGCACACCAATCTCACACAGTCTAATTATTTACAGAGATATGCTTCTAGCACACCAATCTCACACAGTCTAATTATTTACAGAGATATGCTTCTAGCACACCACACTCACACAGTCTAATTATTTACAGAGATATGCTTCTAGCACACCAATCTCACACAGTCTAATTATTTACAGAGATATGCTTCTAGCACACCAATCTCACACAGTCTAATTATTTACAGAGATATGCTTCTAGCACACCAATCTCACACAGTCTAATTATTTACAGAGATATGCTTCTAGCACACCAATCTCACACAGTCTAATTATTTACAGAGATATGCTTCTAGCTGACCAATTTCACACAGTCTAATTATTTACAGAGATATGCTTCTAGCACACCAATCTCACACAGTCTAATTATTTACAGAGATATGCTTCTAGCACACCAATCTCACACAGTCTAATTATTTACAGAGATATGCTTCTAGCACACCAATCTCACACAGTCTAATTATTTACAGAGATATGCTTCTAGCACACCAATCTCACACAGTCTAATTATTTACAGAGATATGCTTCTTCACCACTCTCACACAGTCTAATTATTTACAGAGATATGCTTCTAGCACACCACTCTCACACAGTCTAATTATTTACAGAGATATGCTTCTAGCACACCAATCTCACACAGTCTAATTATTTACAGAGATATGCTTCTAGCACACCACTCTCACACAGTCTAATTATTTACAGAGATATGCTTCTAGCACACCAATCTCACACAGTCTAATTATTTACAGAGATATGCTTCTAGCACACCACTCTATGCAGCACAGTCTAATTATTTACAGAGATATGCTTCTAGCACACCAATCTCACACAGTCTAATTATTTACAGAGATATGCTTCTAGCACACCACTCTCCACAGTATTTACAGATCTTCTAGCACACCATTAGTCTAATTATTTACAGAGATATGCTTCTAGCACACCAATCTCACACAGTCAATTATTTACAGAGATATGCTTCTAGCACACCAATCTCTCACAGTCTAATTATTTACAGAGATATGCTTCTAGCACACCAATCTCACACAGTCTAATTATTTACAGAGATATGCTTCTAGCAGTCTACCAATCTTCTACACAGTCTAATTATTTACAGAGATATGCTTCTAGCACACCAATCTCACACAGTCTAATTATTTACAGAGATATGCTTCTAGCACACCAATCTCACACAGTCTAATTATTTACAGAGATATGCTTCTAGCACACCAATCTCACACAGTCAATTACCAGATATGCTTCACACAGTCTAATTATTTACAGAGATATGCTTCTAGCACACCACATCTTATTTACAGAGTCTAATTATTTACAGAGATATGCTTCAGAGATATGCTTCTAGCACACCAATCTCACACAGTCTAATTATTTACAGAGATATGCTTCTAGCACACCAATCTCACACAGTCTAATTATTTACAGAGATATGCTTCTAGCACACCACTCTCACACAGTCTAATTATTTACAGAGATATGCTTCTAGCACACCACTCTCACACAGTCTAATTATTTACAGAGATATGCTTCTAGCACACCAATCTCACACAGTCTAATTATTTACAGAGATATGCTTCTAGCACACCAATCTCACACAGTCTAATTATTTACAGAGATATGCTTCTAGCACACCACTCTCACACAGTCTAATTATTTACAGAGATATGCTTCCAGCAATTATTTACACCAATCTTATTTACAGAGATATGTTCTAATTATTTACAGAGATATTTACAGAGATATGCTTCTAGCACACCAATCTCACACAGTCTAATTATTTACAGAGATATGCTTCTAGCACACCACTCTCACACAGTCTAATTATTTACAGAGATATGCTTCTAGCACACCAATCTCACACAGTCTAATTATTTACAGAGATATGCTTCTAGCACACCAATCTCACACAGTCTAATTATTTACAGAGATATGCTTCTAGCACACCACTCTCACACAGTCTAATTATTTACAGAGATATGCTTCTAGCACACCAATCTCACACAGTCTAATTATTTACAGAGATATGCTTCTAGCACACCAATCTCACACAGTCTAATTATTTACAGAGATATGCTTCTAGCACACCAATCTCACACAGTCTAATTATTTACAGAGATATGCTTCTAGCACACCACTCTCACAGTCTAATTATTTACAGAGATATGCTTCTAACACACTCACACTCACACAGTCTAATTATTTACAGAGATATGCTTCTAGCACACCAATCTCACACAGTCTAATTATTTACAGAGATATGCTTCTAGCACACCAATCTCACACAGTCTAATTATTTACAGAGATATGCTTCTAGCACACCACTCTCACACAGTCTAATTATTTACAGAGATATGCTTCTAGCACACAGTCTAATTATTTACAGAGATATGCTTCTAGCAGACTAGTCTCACACAGTCTAATTATTTACAGAGATATGCTTCTACCCAATCTCACAGTCTAATTATTTACAGAGATATGCTTCTAGCACACCAATCTCACACAGTCTATAATTATTAATTAGAGAGATATGCTTCTAGCACACCACTCTCTAATTATTTACAGAGATATGCTTCTAGTCTACAGTCTAATTATTTACAGAGATATGCTTCTAGCACACCAATCTCACACAGTCTAATTATTTACAGAGATATGGCTCTAGCACACCAATCTCACACAGTCTAATTATTTACAGAGATATGCTTCTAGCACACCAATCTCACACAGTCTAATTATTTACAGAGATATGCTTCTAGCACACCACTCTCACACAGTCTAATTATTTACAGAGATATGCTTCTAGCACACCAATCTCACACAGTCTAATTATTTACAGAGATATGCTTCTAGCACACCACTCTCACACAGTCTAATTATTTACAGAGATATGCTTCTAGCACACCAATCTCACACAGTCTAATTATTTACAGAGATATGCTTCTAGCACACCAATCTCACACAGTCTAATTATTTACAGAGATATGCTTCTAGCACACCAATCTCACACAGTCTAATTATTTACAGAGATATGCTTCTAGCACACCAATCTCACACAGTCTAATTATTTACAGAGATATGCTTCTAGCTGACCAATTTCACACAGTCTAATTATTTACAGAGATATGCTTCTAGCACACCACTCTCACACAGTCTAATTATTTACAGAGATATGCTTCTAGCACACCACTCTCACACAGTCTAATTATTTACAGAGATATGCTTCTAGCACACCACTCTCACACAGTCTAATTATTTACAGAGATATGCTTCTAGCACACCACTCTCACACAGTCTAATTATTTACAGAGATATGCTTCTAGCACACCAATCTCACTTCTAATTATTTACAGAGATCTCTAGCACACAGTCTAATTATTTACAGAGATATGCTTCTAGCACACCAATCTCACACAGTCTAATTATTTACAGAGATATGCTTCTAGCACACCAATCTCACACAGTCTAATTATTTACAGAGATATGCTTCTAGCACACCTCACACAGTCTAATTATTTACAGAGATATGCTTCTAGCACACCAATCTCACACAGTCTAATTATTTACAGAGATATGCTTCTAGCACACCAATCTCACACAGTCTAATTATTTACAGAGATATGCTTCTAGCACACCAATCTCACACAGTCTAATTATTTACAGATATGCTTCTAGCACACCAATCTCACACAGTCTAATTATTTACAGAGATATGCTTCTAGCACACCAATCTCACACAGTCTAATTATTTACAGAGATATGCTTCTAGCAAACCACTCTCACACAGTCTAATTTTTACAGAGATATGCTTCTAGCACACCAATCTCACACAGTCTAATTATTTACAGAGATACAGAGATATCACACAGTCTAATTATTCTAGCACACCACTCTCACACAGTCTAATTATTTACAGAGATATGCTTCTAGCACACCACTCTCACACAGTCTAATTATTTACAGAGATATGCTTCTAGCACACCAATCTCTCACAGTCTAATTATTTACAGAGATATGCTTCTAGCACACCACTCTCACACAGTCTAATTATTTACAGAGATATGCTTCTAGCACACCACTCTCACACAGTCTAATTATTTACAGAGATATGCTTCTAGCACACCACTCTCACACAGTCTATTATTTACAGAGATATGCTTCTAGCACACCAATCTCACACAGTCTAATTATTTACAGAGATATGCTTCTAGCACACCACTCTCACACAGTCTAATTATTTACAGAGATATCTTCTAATTATTTATTTACAGAGATATGCTTCTAGCACACCAATCTCACACAGTCTAATTATTTACAGAGATATGCTTCTAGCACACCAATCTCACACAGTCTAATTATTTACAGAGATATGCTTCTAGCACACCAATCTCACACAGTCTAATTATTTACAGAGATATGCTTCTAGCACACCAATCTCACACAGTCTAATTATTTACAGAGATATGCTTCTAGCACACCAATCTCACACAGTCTAATTATTTACAGAGATATGCTTCTAGCACACCATCTCACACAGTCTAATTATTTACAGAGATATGCTTCTAGCACACCACTCTCACACAGTCTAA
The DNA here is from genome assembly GCA_029692085.1 of Gymnothorax javanicus. Lineage (NCBI taxonomy): Eukaryota > Metazoa > Chordata > Actinopteri > Anguilliformes > Muraenidae > Gymnothorax > Gymnothorax javanicus. The sequence continues at coordinate 6,253,535 of CM056210.1, read as the reverse complement.
TTATTTACAGAGATATGCTTCTAGCACACCACTCTCACACAGTCTAATTATTTACAGAGATATGCTTCTAGCACACCACTCTCACACAGTCTAATTATTTACAGAGATATGCTTCTAGCACACCAATCTCACACAGTCTAATTATTTACAGAGATATGCTTCTAGAACACCAATCTCACCAGTCTGATTATTTACAGAGATATGCTTCTAGCACACCACTCTCACACAGTCTAATTATTTACAGAGATATGCTTCTAGCACACCAATCTCACACAGTCTAATTATTTACAGAGATATGCTTCTCGCTCACCACTCTCACACAGTCTAATTGAGCCCCTAAGAGATCACACAGTTAATTATTTACAAGAGATACCATACCAATCCAACCCATGTTTCAGGTTCTTTTGAGAAAATGGGACTCAAAGTTGCCAGAGTAAACACTGCACCTAGAGTCATCTAGAATAAACACTGCATTTGGTACAAACTCAAGAGATGTAAAATCATGCAATGCACTTCTTGTGCAGGTTTTCTTTGCCCTTCTTTATGCATTAAATTGAAACCAACCTCCTTCTGAGGAACAAGCATAATCTTCTGATTCATTTGGGACAAACTTTGGGTCTCTGTCATCTTCCACTTCACCATCATCATCAATCACAATAAGCAACTCCTCATCAGTGAGATAACCTGTTCAGCTGCCATGTTTAATATGAATTATGGGAAGGTTGTGGGATGGCGTTTTATGGCTATTAGGCAGTGCAGTGCATATATACAGGGGCAGAGAAGACATTTGCTTGTATTAACAATCCATGTGGGCAGATTCACGTTGGGCCAATAGGAAATGTAGATCTCAGTTTTCTTCACATGCTGACTACCACAACTCAATTTCGGCAAAAGTATGGCCGGGGTTCTTAGGGGCTCAATTATCCGTCCATCCGAGATAAAGGGACAGCTTTTTCTCAGATACTATTACAGATAGGACAACAAAATTTTTCCCCCAGGTTCAGACCATAAAGGCCTTGATAAAAATTCCCCCAAAATGAGATTTGCTAATTCACTTTTTTTTTTTTCCGTAGTTATTGCCCTTGATCCGTATTTTTTGACTCTGTCCAATTTATCTCTAAAGGGACAGCTTTTCTCAGAAACTATTTGAGATGGGATAACCAAATTTGGTTTGTAAATTAAGACCATAAATACCCTGGTGGGGTTCCCAAATACGATGTTACAAGATTATTTTTCCCACAGTTATTGCCCTTGTGGCATTTTTTGGGCATACGGGCTCTGTTCATAGTATCTTTAAATATGACATTTTGGCATTGGGATGTTGGGGACCATGTCTGCTTGTTCCCTCTATAGCTTCTTGTTTTAAATGATATTCGCGGATTTGCTGATAGCATTCTGCCACATATGTATCATGTTGAGACCACAGTTGTTCTGGTAATTTGTCTAATTCTGTCTTAATTTGTTCTCTAAGTTCAAGTTCTGATTCCTCAATATGGGGGGCATTTTCATTTGCTTTATTTTTCCCTATTAATTGACAGTTAATAATAATCGTAATCATTGTTTCCTGTCCTGTTCTCAATCAACATTTTTTATTTCTCTTCTCTAATTGTGGGTCCTGAGTAGGGTAGAATATCATTGTACAATGCAATTCACTTTCTTGCCGTGTAGCCTGGGGTATTTGGGCCTCTACATACAGTATTTTCCCCAGAATATGGGGGGCAAACTTAAATCTTTAATTTGGTCTGCTATATCCCCCAACCAATAAACATTTGCTAATTTGCTTTTTTTTTTGTTCCTGAATATTGGGGGTTTTTCAGCTGCTGTTCTCCCTTGTTCCTGAATATGGGGGACATACAGCGCTGGGTTAAACAATTCATTGTCAGTAACCTTTGCAGATGGCTTGGACTGAGACGCAGCTTTACTTTGCTTTGCAAAATATTTATCCTGATCCTGAATGTTTAGGATTCCCCTTCTCTAAACACTTCCGGAATTGCCAGCTCATTTTATTCTTTTTTTTTCAACCCTTTTGTCCGCCGATGCATAATTTGTTATTATACCCATCATTTTTTCACATATTGCAAGACCAAATGTCCCCTCTTCTGGCCACTTTGTTACTCTGTTTTTTTGTCCTTTTTGCCCACTTATTTGACAATTTTTTAATATCATTCTCAAAGGTAGGAAATTGCTCTCTTAATTCCTCCACAGGAGTTACCATTGTTATTTATTTATTAATTTAAATTTTATTATTTTAGCCAAATTATTTTTCCCCATGTATTAAATTGCAAAATGTCTATTTTACCAGTTACACTGCTCAGTATTCTCAGTAAACAGTCTATATTATAAACACGCTTATGCGATTTCTCCTCTTCCTTTTAGGCAGATGTGATAATAATAATGCTTAGATAATATTTAATACATACAATTTACTGCCAAATAATAATAATAATTTTAACTTATTGCATGTAAACTAGGAGTTATACATTTATATTTAGTGCACTCTTAACACTTCTAACTAATGCAATATGCAACAAAACCACTGTTCACATCCACATCTAATCTACACCTACTCTACACTCATTCAAAAGGGCGCCGCACCCCACAGTACAGACTTCCTGTCAACATCTGTTCGGGACCCCGCAATCCTCACTACCAGTCAGACCACCCTTAGGACCCAAACAAACCTCACTTCCAGTCAATGTCCTCGCTAGACCCACTAATCGGCCAGCTCCATACGCCAAATGTGCTGCGCACCCTTTTTAAAAATAATATACAACAAGACAAACAACACCATAAAGATAAAACGGATCCTGGTACCTCTCTTAGGTCATCCAGGCTAAATCCAATCTCAAAGAAAGAGAGCCTGCAGGTTAATTCCCTGCCAAAGGGTCCCAGCACAGGCCTAACACATAACAAACAGTCATACAGCAAACCAATTACAGAACGCGCTCTGAGTTCCACACAATTACTCACAGTAAGTTGTTGCATGTGCAGTGTTAGTGGTTAGTAGTTACATAACAATTCTGCAGATTCTGTCCCTCTCCTTTTAATCTCCCCAATTTTGTGTCTAGATTCTTTGAGCGAAAAGGTCACTTGTCTCCAGTGCTCCAGATCAGGGCTGGGACAACACAAAACAGCACCTCCACTTATCTATCTGAGCAAGATAATTAATGCAAATTAATTAAATTGCTCACCTTATCCTTAGTTTGCTGGCAGCTTAGGGTGTGTGTGTTCCTCGCACTACAGTTCCGTGAAAAAGTATTTGCCCCCTTCCTGATTTCTTTCTTTTTTGCATATTTTTCACACTTAAATGTTTCAGATCATCAAACAAATTTTAATATAAGAAAAAGATAACCCGAGTAAATACAAAATGCAGTTTTTAAATGATGATTTCACTTAGTAAGGGGAAAAAGCTATCCAAACCTACCTGGCCCAATGTGAAAAATTAATTGCCCCCCCCCTTGTTAAATCATGAATGAACTGTGATTAACCACATTTTTGAGTCCAGTTTCACTAGCCACACCCAGGCCGGATTACTGCCAGACCTGCTGAATCAAGAAATCACTTCAATAGAACCTGTCTGACAAAGGTACGTAGGCTTAAAGATCTCAAAAAGCAACATGTCATGCCGCGATCTAAAGAAATTCAAGAACAGAGGAGAAACAAAGAAATTGACATTTATCAGTCTGGAAAGGGTTGCAAAGCCATTTCTACGGTGAGAGCCATTATCCACAAATGGAGAAAACTTGGAACAGTGGTGAACCTTCCCAGGAGTGGCCGGCCTACCAAAATTACTCCGAGAGCGCATCAACTACTCATCCAGGAAGTCACAAAAAAAACCCATAACAACATCTGAAGAACTGCAGGCTTTACTTGCCTCAGTTAAAGTCAGTGTTCATGGTTCAACAATAAGACAGAGACTGGACAAAAAATGGCATCCATGGGAGAGTTCCAAGGCAAAAACCACTGCTGACCAAAAAGAAAACGAAGGCTCATCTCACATTTGCCAAAATACATCTTGATGATCCCCAAGACTTTTAGGAAAATATTCTGTGGAATAACGAGACATAAGTTGAACTTTTTGGAAGGTGTGCATCCCATTACATCAGGTGTAAAACTAACCTAGCATTTCATAAAAAGAACATCATACCAAAAGTCAAACATGGTGGTGGTAGTGTGATGGTTTGGGGCTGCTTTGCTGCTTCAGGACCTGGACGACTTGTCATAAATGATGGAACTATGAATTCTGCACTCTACCGGAAAATCCTGAAGGAGAATGTCCAACCCTCAGATTGCGATCTCAAGCTCAAGTGCACTTGGGTTAAGCAGCAGGACAATGATCTGAAATACACCAGCAAGTCCACCTCTGAATGGCTTAAAAAAAACAAAATGAAGGTTTTGGAGTGGCCTAGTCAAAGTCTGGGCTTAAATCCTATTGAGATGCAGTGGCATGACCTTAAACAGGCCGTTCATGCTCAAAACCCCTCCAATGTGGCTGAATTAAAAGAACTGACATTTTATTTTCACACTCTGTTTTTATACCTTCATCACAGGAAATATCTTCCAAATATGGTCGTTCCACCTTCTCATTCTCAAGCTACAACAGGACGGGCAAACCAAAACACTGCCAACTGCCCTTGAGAATTACAACCAAAAGATAAGTATGCACATCACTAAAAAGGATCGAAAAATTTAGGGATGGGACAATTCTGAATCGATTCTTTTTTAAGGCGTACTACCACTGCCTGCTGCCATGGGGCGAACATCCGAGCTTTCCCTTTTCCTTTATTAAACCCAACGCAGGTTGAACGAAAGTGCCAAACATCAAAGGGCATTTGAAATGCTTCCGGAAAAAAAACTTGACTGACATCAGTATTTTTCGGCGACATGCGGCATGGAGCCAAGTAAAGGACTACAGAATCGTCTCCTGTTAACCAATTAGGCTACTCTAAGAAAAGCAACCTGTTCCAGTTTACTTGCTTGATTAGCAATCAAACGGTGGATGCGTTTACTCTCTGAGTTGAATGAGTAGAGCTGTTTATTAAGACAGCATGTTTGATTGCTGCATTTTGAAATTTAAATGGCCATAGAACAGCACGACATGAACACGATTGCCATTGCCACGGCATTTCGTGCGACTGTGATAATTTATATCTCACATTCACGTTTCATCCGCTTTACAGAATGTTTTCCACCTTGTGTATTTTTTAGACGCTTGAAATCCAGGAAATGGAGGAAAATGCACAGTCAGGGCTTATTAGCCCCAGCCATTGTGACAATTCCCATGTCATCAGCAGAACTGGGTGGAGTGACTTTAGACCGTGTTACAATATGCAATTTTTTATTTTTTAATTCAAAAACATGGGTAAATTTTCAACTGTGATACAATTTTTTCATCGGGATCCCAGCACGTAAAGGTGAACAATCATTCCAAATTTGGTCAGCTCAGTCCGTTTCTGTTATTTGAACACTGAAGACTTAAGTTGCCGTCACTGTCACAGTTCCCGTCTTTCTCACTGCTTGTGTCCGGAGGAAAAGACTTTGTCAGCCTAATCAAAAATAAATTTAGAATGGGAATACGTGATTACATTATTAGTCAACTTTTTCAATTATATGGTGGCCCACCTTTTGAATTTAGTTAGTCTTAGTCTTGTGTTAATACTCCAAATTGGATTTCCCCAATTTTATTTTTGAAGGTAAACTTTTAAGTTGCCACCCCGCAGCTGAATCCTGAGCTGGCCAGTTTATCATTTTCACTCAAGGTTATTTTAATCTCCTCTCTTCTGGAGTGCGCACTCTGTGGAAAAGTTCCAAGAGAATGAGTTAGATGCACACAACAGTGAACAAAAACTCAATCATCTTAATTTTGCTGCTTTTCCTCTCGCTTGGGCTTGGATCTTGTCCTGTAAAAGTTAAATAAACAGGGGAAACGTTATTAGCCACTCTGTCTCTTTGCCATGCAGAACCACTGGTTGACACTTAGTTCCTGTTCAAAACAGAGAAAAGATCTTTTCATCATTCAATGAATTTCTTTGGTCAGGAAAGCTTTCAGTCATTTTTTTTTTAAATCAGAATGCCTCATTTGTTATAAAATTTGACCATTCACATTACTCCACTTCTGTTCTCTGACAGCATTGTAGACCTTTCACCTATCTGTGTTCCCTGATCTGCTTTTGGTACCTGATTCCTCCAGTTGCGGTATTGTTTTGACCCTGAGCACTAAAAAAATCCATCCAGTCTCCAATCCCACAATAGCTCATTTGATTTTTATTCTTTTATAAATCTAATATGTACTATTAAATTTTATACTGTTATGACTTGAAAATCACAACAAAGAAAACCAGCAATGGCAACTTAAACAAATTTATTCTTCACTGATTTGGCCCAAAAGTTTCTACAAATAATCCACTTTATGATCTTATAATAACACTCTAATGCCACTATGCAACTCTGATGCAAAAACAAAAAGTCTTTTTCTTTTATTCAACTGAGCAGAATCACAGCATTTATAAAGACTAGGATTATTCTGGAAAGATCTACAGGAGTCCTGGGTGATCCGGCCCCCTCCAGGCAAGAAGAGGCCAGAAACTTCTAGAAAGCACTGGTCTATTTCATCACAAACAAGTGGTATTGCATCAGATCATGTTTTGCGACAGACACACCACCAGAGGGAGGTAAATGATGAACAAAATAAACAAATAGCTGACCAGTAAGGCAGCACAAATAAATCTCCATTTACAGATGATATACAGTGCTTTACATAAAACACTCATACATAACACCTACCCTCTTTAAGAAAAGAAAGCTTTGCTAAAAGCTTTCTTTTGTTGAAGGGGACCTATTTTGCTGATCCTTCTTTTAATACATATTAGTCATGTTATAATGTTGGTTGTCCATGCTCAACCTCTGAAAAGTTTCTATACATAAGATACAGGGGTTTTGCCGTAATCCAAGAACGTGATTTCGTGAGCATGATTTCCTCTCTGAACAGCTCCTCCCGAGATCTTCACGAGATCTGGGCAAAACCTGACGTCAGGTTGTGCCGTCCAATTAGTACAGACCTAGCCAGAGCCAACCACTGCGCTGGACCTGCCCACACCAGAAACTATTCTAGCAGGCACTAACAACGGCAGATCATACTATGCCTTAGTAGCGTCGACACTTTTGGAAATACAAAAGAAGAACCGCAGATCATTTGAGGTGCAATTTTGTCAGTATCTCTCCCAAAGCTGCTTGTCCGTTTACTTTTGGACGCGAAGAAAAACAACTATTTCTCTTCCAAAAGACGACGTCACCCGAAATCAGTGGGTAGCTTTTTTTGTTTGCTGGCAGCAAACAGCCACGGCCAAAGGGAACGTTAGCTGATTGTGCTCAGCATTTCACCAAAGACAGCTTTGTTAATAAAGGATAATTCGACACAGGATAAGCGTTTCAGCTGCTTCTCAAACCTGAAGTAGTTGCATCAATGAAGCGCTCGGAGCCACAAGCTGTAAGTAACGATATAACAGCAAATAATGTAAGTGAAGCTAACGTGTTACGGGTGGCTACTGGCTAGCAGGACCGCTAACGATAGTTAGCACTAACAACTGGCCTCAAGCGCAGGCTTTCTAAAATATCTGAAGATAAAGCCTGGATCTGTCGCGACTGTCCGTGACTCACAGACACGGAAGCTGCAAGTTGCTTTTACTGCATAAGCCAACCTGACGTGATAGCCAGTTGATTGTGGCTGTCGCACTGCGGCTAACGTAGCCAAGTTACTGTTGCTAATTTTTGTGTCCAAGATATGCAAGAGTGATATCAGAGGAAATTCTACAGAAGGTGTTTGAACATAAACCTCATTTGAAGCTAACTTTTTATACTTGTTTGTAATTTGGATGCTTGGTACAACTGTCCACGGTAACGGAACTTGCTGTCTGTAAAACCTGTATTGCAAGGGTTTGTCTCTGTGGTTGTTATGACCGCTCAGTTACCAGCTACTGCATGTTAGTTCGCATGCCGTGCTAATTAAAAATTCTCCTGGTTAACTTATATGCAGTAATTCTGATCGGTATGCTTGTGTGACTTCGCTAAGCATAAATGTGGCAGTTTCATCATAACCTTGCCCAATTGTAGCCACCACGATTGAAGCTAACTGAAGAGGTGCTGTATGTGTCCGCAAAGTTGGGCTGAAAAGCACAGTTAGACCAGACGTTGGTTTTGCAGAGCTTGGGATACGTGTTTGGGTTTGTTTACGGCTGCTTGTGATCGCTTCACTTATCCAAGACCGGGATCAGCTGGATGCCTCACAAATGTCTGGGCAAGCTCTCTAGTGCTACCGAGAAAGCAATGCAAAACGCAGAAGCTCTACCGTGTCTGGTATAACAAACGATTTCTCTGCACTACCGTGACATAATTTCATCCCCCTTTAGAAGTTGTTGTGGCTAATGAAAAGCCGAAAAAGGCAGAGATTAAATAGGAAATTCTTTCCTGTTGAAGTGATCGATTTGCTAGCTCCACATAAGCCACTTGTCCGCGCTAACGGAACTTACGGTCTGAAAGACCTGTATTATGTTCATAACATAACCGAGCTCTCTCTAGCTGTCGAGTACTATCCAAGAAGCTGCTTTCACATTGGACGCGAAACAAATTTTTCACGGGACGGATTAGCCTACATTCAAAGTCAATGCAAAGACGCGAATACACGCGTTGTGGGCGCGTTAAGCTGCTTTCACACCGAACACGAAACTAATTTTTCGTGCGGCAGGTTACATTCAAAGTCAATGCAAAGAGGCGAATACACGCGTTATGGGCGCGTTAAGCAGCTTTCACACCGGACGCGAAACTAATTTTTCGTGCAACAGATTACATTCAAAGTGTAATGAAAAAAAAGCCACTAGATGGCAGTATTGACTTTTTTTTTTTTTTGTTAAGCCCAGTCTGGAGCTAGGTTTTGGGGCATGTCCTGGGCATGCCTCAGAGGGGGCTGGAAAAGAGTATATAAGGAGAAAAATTGAGAGAGTGAAAGTTAGTAGGAGAAATTGCAAGGAGAAATTGTGGAAGGATACATTTGACCAGACCTGTCACTCATTTCAAGACCTGTGAAGCTTTTTATGGATTTTTGCCTGTGTTGGAGCATTTTCCTGTCTCAGGACATCGCAACATAGCAGCCCCATCTCAATTACCCAGGGACTGTAAATATCTCATTTTTTTATTTCAATCTTGGTCAGTAGAGTAGATTGTAGATTAGTTCAAAGTGTTTGTTTAATTAAATCTGTTAAAGTTTTAAAATTTTTTCTGTCACCCCTTGCTGTGCACTACGCCATAACAAATTGGGGCCAGAACAAATTGACGCCAAAACAAATTGGGGCCATAACGAATTTGGGGCTCGTCCGGGATCGACCATTGTGTGAGTCATTTATTGAAAATCTAAAATTTGAAATTGTGAAATTGTTTTTTTGAATTTTCCTAGATATATATTGACAGATCAACAGCAATGGATGATTTCTTGGCATCACCAACCGAAGAGGTTTTGAAGTCTTTTAAAAAGACAGAACTGCTAGAAATATGCAGACAGTTAGAGCTGACAGATGTAAAACCAGCCATGCGAAAAGCAAGACTGGTTAGAGAGATTGTTGAATATTACATTGGTGTAAATGTGTTTGCACCAGGAGATCTGGAACAGTTTCCAGTGGAAAATCCAAATGTAGAAATGGAACTTAAATTAAAAATGCTAGAGATTGAAAGAGAGGAAGAGCATTCGAGAGCAGAAAGAGAGAAAGAAAGGCAGTTTGAGTTAGAAAAATTAGCAAGAGAAGAGAAAAAAGAAAGGGAGGAAAAAGAAAAACAACGAGAGTTTGAGAGAAAGAGAAAAGAAAGGGAAGAAAAAGAAAAACAGAATTTGAGAGAGAGAAAGAGGAAAGGGCAGAAAGAGAGAGACAGACAGAGAGATTTTGATTTAGAAAAATTAGATAGAGAAGAAAGGCTCCAAATGGAGCAACTAAAAATCAAAATGGAAGCTGAAAACAAATTTCATGCTAGCCAGGAGGTAAAGCTGGTGCCTCCATTCTCGGAAAAGGAGGTTGATAAGTATTTCCAGTGCTTCGAGAAGGTAGCTAAGAGTTGTCAGTGGCCAAAGGAACACTGGCCTCTGATGTTGCAAACTGTCCTCAAGGGTAAAGCTGAACAAGCCTATTCGGCTTTGTCTGCAGATGATTCCTCTGATTATGAGGTTGTCAAAAAGGTTATTTTGACAGCTTATGAGTTGTTTCCAGAGGCTTACCGACAGAAATTCAGAGGTCCGAAGAAATCTGACAATCAGACTTATGTGGAATTTGCTAACGAGAAGAAGGTTTGCTTTGAGCGCTGGTGTACTTCTATGGAGGTCAAGGATGATTTCAACTCACTAAAAGAGATGGTGTTAGTTGAAGAACTCAAGAACTGTGTCAAGGATGATATTAAGACCTACCTTAATGAGAAGCAAGCACTGAATTTGCAATCAGCTGCCAAGTTTGCAGACGAATATGTTCTCACACATGAGTCCAAATTTCAGTCTAGCAGTAGCAATAGATGGTCCCAATTTCAGAAGAAAGGTAACGGTGATACCCAAGATTCCTCACCCAAAGACAAAGGCAAATCTGGTGATGGTGCTCAGAAATCCAGTCAAAGATCTGATCACAGTGTGAAAGCTGACAGTGACAAAAGTGTTCTAGTTTGCAATTATTGCAAGAAATCTGGTCATGTTACAACTAACTGTTGGTTCCTTAAAGTTAAGAAAGAAAAAAAAAGGATACCAAACCCAATGCCTTTGTGAAGACAAGGTTAGAAACCCCTGTAGTAGATGACCGATCTGCGAAATTGCCTGCTCCTTGTGAGGCTAAGAAGCCTGATACTGCTGACTTTGTGAGGGAGGAATTTCTTCCATTTGTGTCAAAGGGATTAGTGGCTCTGAATGAGCATTCTCCTCCTGTCCCCATATATATCCTAAGGGATACCGGAGCTTCTCAGTCACTTTTGTTGATGGACTCCTTGGAGTTACGTGATGAGACCGCTTCTGGGGATTTCATACTTGTACAAGGTATTGAAGGGAGGACTGTTTCTGTACCCCTGCGCTCTGTGTTCTTGAAGTCAGATTTAGTTACAGGACAGATAAAGGTGGGACTTATGTCAAGTCTACCTATCAAGGGTGTTTCTCTGTTGCTAGGCAATGACCTAGCTGGGGGCAATGTAGTTCCCCCTGTTCATCTTACTTCACAGCCGAGCACTGAAGATGGCGATGAAGACCCATCTCTGTATCCTTCCTGTGCAGTGACCCGTGCTATGGCTAAGAAGGCTCAAGAAGAAGATGATGTGGTGCCGTCCAGCACATTGAATAGTCATGACTCAGGTGGTTCGCCTCATGATTCTGTTCAGCCTACTATGGTTTCTCCGTTTGAGGACTTATCAGACACTTTTATCAGTTCTCTCTTCAGCCAGCCAGATGGGTCTGGTGATTCTGATGTGTCTGGAGACTTGTCTCTGTCCAGAAAGCAGATGATTCAGGAGCAAACCAATGATCCTGAAATTTGTGTACTAAAGGAGAGAGCCCTTCCTGATGAAGAAATAGACGCAGTTCCAGTTGGGTATTATCTCAAGGATGGAGTGTTGATGCGGAAGTGGCGCCCTCCTGATATCCCTGCCAATGCAGATTGGGCAGTGGTCAAGCAAATTGTTGTTCCGAAGGTCTACAGGAATGAGATCTTAACAATGGCTCATAGTTTGCCTTTAGGAGGTCATCTTGGTGTTAACAAGACTGTTGACAAGATCATGAAACACTTCTTCTGGCCTGGACTTTGGAAAGATGTTTCCAACTTTTGCAAAACCTGTCACACTTGTCAAGTAGTTGGAAAACACCAGTTAGACCCACCTGTAGCTCCTTTGCAGCCTATCCCAGCATTTGGGGAGCCCTTCTCCAAGGTCATTGTTGATTGTGTTAGTCCATTACCCAAGACTAGATCTGGAAATCAGTACTTGTTGACAATCATGTGTGCATCTACCAGATTCCCCGAAGCCATCCCTCAACGCAACATCAAGGCAACTGCAGTCTCGAAGGCTTTGATAAAGTTCTTCACGTTGTTTGGCCTTCCCAGGGAAATTCAGTCAAATCAAGGTAGCAATTTCATTTCCGGATTGTTTCAGCAGGTTGTGTATGAACTAGGTGCGAAGCAGATTCTTTCCAGTGCCTATCATCCAGAGAGTCAGGGTGCCTTAGAACGGTTTCATTCCACTCTCAAGACAATGATGAGGACTTATTGTTATGACCATGAGAAAGACTGGGATGAAGGTGTTCATTTGCTGTTGTTTGCAGCTAGAGAAGCAGTGCAGGACACTACTGGATTCAATCCGTTTGAGCTAGTGTTTGGCCATGAAGTGAGAGGACCTTTGCTATTGTTGAGTGAACAATGGCAAGAGAAAGAGCTGCATATCAGTCTGTTAGACTATGTTAGCAAGTTCAAGGAAAGACTGCGTGCAGCTTGTGACCTAGCCAAAGAGAACTTGAAATCAAGTCAGGGAAAAATGAAAACTTGGTATGATCATAAGGCTAGAAGCCGTGAATTTAAACCAGGATACAAGGTCCTTGTGTTGTTTCCCTTGCAGTCCAATCCATTGCAGGCTAGATTTCATGGTCCTTATGAAATTCTGACAAAACTCAATGATCTCAATTACATTGTGAAGACTCCAGATAGGAGAAAGCCAAAACAGTTGTGTCACATTAACATGCTGAAGCCTTATCATGATAGGAATGCTAGGGTTGCAGCTGTCACTTCAGATCCTCCGATGGCCGAGACTTGTGAAGATGAGGGGGAGTTTCAAGATGATGAACCTAGAATTAAAGCTGAAGTTCTTTCATGTAAATTGTCAAATTCTGAAGTGGTGCAAAATCTTGATGTAAAGCTCCAGCACTTAGAACCCTCACAGAAAGATCAGTTTGAGAGGTTGATCAAGAAATATAAAGATCTATTTCCTGATGTTCCAAAGAGAGTTTCTATAGCCTCTCATGATGTAGATGTTGGTGATGCCGAACCAATAAAACAGCATGCGTACCGGATGAATCCTGAAAAGAGAAAGATTGCTGAGAAAGAGGTTGAGTACATGTTAGAACATATTATTATCAGACCCTCTAACTCAGATTGGAGTTCACCCTGTGTTCTAGTTCCAAAACCTGATGGAAGTACTAGATTCTGTACAGATTATCGCAAAGTCAATGCTGTAACTAGAACTGATGTGTTTCCAATACCTAGGATTGATGATTGTATCGATAGAGTAGGGCAAGCAAAGTTTCTGACCAAGATTGATTTATTGAAGGGTTATTGGTGTGTGCCTTTAACTGAGAGGGCCAAGAGCATCTCTGCTTTTGCCACACCATCTGGGTTATACCAGTATGAAGTCCTACCCTTTGGCATGAAAAATGCCCCAGCCACGTTCCAAAGGATGATACAGTCTACAATCGCCAGATTGCCACACAAGAGTGCGTACATCGACGACCTGATCACATGGAGTGACTCCTGGGAAGAACATCTGAAAGATGTAGAGACGTTGTTCCAGCGCTTGACCCAGGTTAACCTGACTGTTAACCTGAACAAGAGTGACTTTGGTTGTGCTACTGTCAGGTATCTTGGCTACGTCATAGGCCAGGGTAAGGTGGCACCCATAAATGCTAAAGTCCAAGCCATCATCGACTTTCCAGTTCCTGACAACAAAAAAGCTTTGCGCCGCTTCCTTGAATGATCGGGTACTACCGCAAGTTCTGCAAGAACTTTGCTGAGATTGCTCTCAGTCTCACCAACCAACTGAAGAAAGGCGTAAAGTTCACTTGGGATGAAGCCTTCGATCACCTGAAGTCTCTGCTGTGTCACTTCCCCGGGCTCAAATCTCCTGACTTCAACAAACTGTTCTTCATGGCGGTTGACGCTAGCGACCAAGCTTGTGGATCTGTGCTCCTTCAGAGAAGTGACTCTGATGACATTGAGCATCCCGTGGCATACTTCTCCAGGAAGTTCAATCGCCACCAAAAGAACTAGTCCACAATTGAGAAGGAGCTGTTGACTCTGGTTCTATCCTTACAACACTTTGAGGTTTATGTTTGTACAGGGCAAAAGCCAATGATTGTATATACTGACCACAATTCGTTAATATTTTTGAGTAAGATGAAAAACAAGAATCGGAGATTGTTGATTTGGAGTTTGATTTTCCAGGAGTTTGACTTGGAAATTAAGCATGTAAAGGGTACTGACAATGTAATTGCTGATTGCTTATCCCGTGTTTGAGTATGTGTATATATATCACATGTGTTTATTAGCATATTGTATTATATGTGTATATATACAGGTGTCTACTTAACCATTTTTGTATTGAAAAGAAAAATTTTGCCTTTATGAGCCAAAATTTTTCCCTTTTGGAATGGAGGTGTAATGAAAAAAAAGCCACTAGATGGCAGTATTGACATTTTTTTTTTGTTAAGCCCAGTCTGGAGCTAGGTTTTGGGGCATGTCCTGGGCATGCCTCAGAGGGGGCTGGAAAAGAGTATGTAAGGAGAAAAATTGAGAGAGTGAATGGTAGTAGGAGAAATTGCAAGGAGAAATTGTGGAAGGATACATTTGACCAGACCTGTCACTCTTTTCAAGACCTGTGAAGCTTTTTGTGGATTTTTGCCTGTGTCGGAGCATTTTCCTGTCCCAGGACATCGCAACGTAGCAGCCCCATCTCAATTACCCAGGGACTGTAAATATCTCATATTTTTTTTATTTCAATCTTGGTCAGTAGAGTAGATTGTAGATTAGTTCAAAGTGTTTGTTTAATTAAATCTGTTAAAGTTTTAAAATTTTGTCTGTCATCCCTTGCTGTCCGCTACGCCATAACAAATTGGGGGTTTTAACAAATGGACGCCATAACAAATTGGGGCCATCATAAAAGTCAATGCAAAGACGCGAATACGGGCACGTCAAGCCGCTTTCACACCGGACACGGAATGAATTTTTCGCGGGACAGATTACATTCAAAGTCATGACCGCTTATCAGCTACTGCATGTTAGTTCCCGTGCTCTGCTAATAAAAAATGCTCCTGGTTAACTTATATGCAGCGATTCTGATCGGTATGCTTGTGTTACTTCGGTAAGCATCAATGTGGCAGTTTCATCATAACATTGCCTGATTGTAGCCACTGCAGTTGAAGCTAACCGGAGAGGTGCAGTTAGACCTGACGTAGGTTTTGCAAAGCTTGGGGTGCGTTTTTGGGTGCTTGTGAAACGATCGCTTTACTTATCCATGACCGGGGTCAGCCTGATACTTCTCCAATGTCTGGGCATGCTCTCTGATGCTACCGGTGAAAGCAATAGGAAAAGCACAGGGTATAACGTGTCTGGTATCACAAACGATTTCTCTGCTTTACTATCAATTGAATATTAAATTGGCGACTGAATATGAAATTCTTTCCTGTAAAAGTGATCGATTCGCTTGCTCCTCATAAGCAACGGTTCACGCAAACGGAACTTACGGTCTGTAAAACCTGTATTATGCTCATAACATAACCGGAGCTCTAGCTAGCTCTCGCACACTATCCATAACGCGCCCATTCTCCGCGAGGAAACGCTTGTCATTCCGATGCAATAAGTAAACCATTACCACGGACAATTTCCGAAAAGGTCGTTTAGCTTGGAGCTTTCGCCCCTCCGTCATAGCTGTTCGTTTATCCACACTAACGACACACCACAGTTATGCACACGAACCAGCAGGTCCTTATAATACACACCGAAGCAGTCCATAAGCTGTTGGTCCACTTTTAGCTGCTCCTCACTGTCTATGTTTCCCTCTAAACTCAGACCCACCGGATTTCTACGGTCTCCGGTCTACACGTGGGTATGTCGACCCGTTCTTCAAATGTGTCTATATGGGGTGGATTCTAGCTTTCCCTGCATCCTAGCTATAAAGTAGAAAAACCGCTGTACTCACCACTGTCGCCGTAGCAAACTGTAGCCAATAGCAAATTTGAGCTTGAGCTGCCAGATTTTCGCACTGCGTCCTCCACTTTCGCGCTGCGTTTGTTAGAACAAGTTCATTTCATTAGATCTATATTCAAGTATAACATTCGATTGCGGAATTTACCCGCCGCTTCCTTATCAGATTGCAGACGTGTCTCGTGTTTCACTCTGGGGAGCCAGACCCGGAAAACTGCGTTCTGCAGCCTCGTCCCGCCCAACTCCGCCCTCCACAGAGCTGGCCAGTCAGAAGAAAGTGGGTACACGGGGAGTGGGGGCCATAGCGGAAGAGCCACCCCAATTAGGCGTTTCAGGCAGAGACTACAATGGACTACAAATGGGGTTTTTTGAGGATGGTAGTATGAGCTAAATAAGGACCCTGTTTGGGCTTTGAACGATCAGGATTACTCTAGGGGAGTCCAAGATCAAAATATAACCTTGGAAATATAGCATAATAGGTCCCCTTTAAAATTAACGCGGTTTTATAATCAGTATAATCTTGAACTTTACACATAAAGTATCATTAATCATTATAACAATCACATACCTAATAACCACTGCAATTTTCACAATCAAATAAAGAAGTAAAATTTACATGCGTGAAAGTGCATCTGGAATAACATTATCTTTTCCCCTGATGTGAGAAATTTCTAAATCATACTCTTGCAAAAGTAAACTCCATCTCAGTAATCTTTGATTCTTGTTTTTGAGCTTATGCAAGAATGTGAGGGGATTGTGATCACTGAAGACCTTGATGGAAGTAGCTGAACAAGTCAAATAGACTTCAAAATAGAAGTAGGATGGTCGAAGGTGCACTAGGCTGAGCAGAACGCTGTGCTAATTTTCCCTATTATGCCTACTTAATTTAATGTGATCTGCAATCAACAAGTATACCTTCAATCTGGAGTCCTTTGCCCACGAAACCATTGAAGAATTGGAGTCTTATATTGACGCGTACTTCTATAATATGCCCGGGAGGAGCAAACGCAAACGCCCAGTGAAACAGCTGGGGCTGCAGGACGCTAGTGGCGGTGACTCTACAGATGGTTTGTTTTCAATTGATTTACTAGTACGAGACTCCATAAAACAAATTAAGACCCAGATGGAGAAGCTGGAACTGTTGACCCAGTTATCTCAAGATGTTAAAGATTTAGGAGCGTCAATTGAGTTTAGCCAGGCCACAATTGATGTTCTTAAAAAAGATAATACATCGCTGAGGATTGACGTAAACCGCCTCAAACAACAAGTGACTGATCTCCAGTATGACAATTACCATCTGTCGAAAGATGTCCTGGATATGCAATGCCGTAGCATGAGGGACAATGTAATCATTCATGGGATACCTGAAAAAGGTAAGGAAACTTACATGGAGACTGAACAACTGGTCAAATCTTTCCTGAAAGACAGCCTTAAGTTCGAGGAGCAAGAGGTGGAGGCAATCCACTTCTCCAGGGCGCACCGCATCGGGAAACCCAGACCTGGGATGTTGAGGCCCCGTCCCGTTGTTGCCAAACTTACTGATTCGAAGATGAAGCTTGCCATCATGGGGAAGGGGAAAACGCTGAAGGATACTCCGTTTTCTATCTCCGATCAATTCTTACCCAAGATTCTGCGCAGACGGAGGCTCCTCTACCCAGTGATGCGCAATGCCCGGAACGCGATGAAAAGAACTCGCCTGTCTGTCGACAAATTGTACATTGATGGGAAACTGTTCAGAAATCCCAACATCACATACCGGCTATCTGGCGGTGACGAGAACCAGGGGCCAGAACAGACAGTGGTGCAGCCATCGCTACAGGATGCTCCGTCCACAGTTAACCTGTCTCCAGCTTGCGCCTCGTCCCCCAACATCCTGCCATCAAATCCTACGGCGTGATGAACTCATTTGCCTGAACTGAACTCCACTGGGAACTGTAGGCACATACCCACATCCGATTCGAACTGTTTTGTTTTGTGACTGCCTAAATTTGTTGGATTTACCCTTCTATGTCTAACGCTCCTGTGCTGCGCTTGCATGTAAATAATGTCGCATGCTGATGATGTCATCAGTGCGCTTTGCGTCCTTTTCCATGGCAGCACCGTAGTCACATGACTCATGCCCAAATCGGACTTCTGCCCACTGTAGGCCTATAGTAACCTTATCTGATTATATTGCAGATCACTTTATGTATCATTTACTCCGCTCTGGTGGACCTATTCATTCAGTGGCATGGGACTATTGGTTTTTGTCTATTTTGTCATTCTGCTCCTGCCTGATAATCAAGGAGGATGTTGCTCTGTGCTTTTTATGTTGTCTGTTTGTCTGTTTTCCTGCTATGTCTGTATGCTTGCCTATCTACTGTTTCCAGCACACTGAACATGACCTCTCCAGCACTAAGTTCTGATTTGTCTTATTTTAAAGGATCCATTAAATCACAGTCTTCAATCTCCAGATCCACCCTATTTGCTGATTATGGATAATGTTAAAGGTTTAAAAATTATTCTTGCTAATGTTAGGAGCCTTGCTCCAAAAATGGATCTATTCAAAGCATGGGTGGCTGATCATAGACCCTCTATAATCACACTTTCGGAAACATGGCTGCACAGCAACATTCATAATGATGAAATCCACATAGACAACTGTCTATTATATAGAGCTGATAGACCCAGTAGAGCAGGTGGTGTAGCTACCTATGTTGCCTCTCACCTGGTTTCTGAGCGTCTAACACCGGAAGTTGATCCCATTCAGTTTGAAAGTCTTTTTGTTAAGATCACTTTACATGAAAATAAACAATTGATGATAGGAAACATCTATAGGCCCCCTCTGCCCCGTCTGAGTCTATCAATAGTGTATTAGCTACAATTAACTCACTTAACTGCAGAAATGAGCTGATCATTTTAGGTGATTTTAATAGCAACTGGCTTGATTGTTCATCCACTAAGGACCGAACTCTGCTTGGCAGCAGCAATCTCACCCAACTCATTAAGGAGCCAACTAGAATAGATCAGAGGTCGACATCTCTTCTTGACTGGATTCTGGTTTCCAACCCTGACAGGATTACTAAATCAGGTGTCTTATCTGACTGCTTCAGCGATCATTGTGTAATTTTCTGTGTTTGGAAAATTAGAATACCAAGGTCTCCTCCAAAATACATTAGAATGAGATAATGCAGAAACATCAATGTTGATCGTTTTATTCAGGATGTACTTAATATCAATCGGGACCGCTTTGAACTTATTCCTTATGCTGAGGATGCATGGAACTTTTTGTATACTGAGTTTATGAATATTGTTGATTTACATGCTCCATGGAAGACAATTAGGGTTAAAGGTCATCACTTACCCTGGATTAACCCAGAGCTAATTACTCTTTTTAAAATGAGAGACAGGGCCTGGGCAAAATACAGAGCCACAAGAGACCCTATGGACTGGGAATCCTACAGATCTCTAAGGAATTTATCTAAGACCAAAACAAAGTTAGCTAAATCTAACTATTACAAGGACTGTCTCTCTCAGGATTTTCAAAATCCTAGAAAATTCTGGAAACATATTAACAATATTCTCAACAGGTCTCATAAGGGTTCCATAAACTCAATCAAAATGAAATTGTAAATGATACCTCAATCATCTCTAACTCACTCAGTAAGCATTTCTCAACCATTGGAAGCTCCTCATTTGTTGACTTCTCATATGCTTCTTCTCACACTCCTACAAATACTAATGCTGAGAGCTCTTTTTCCTTTCACAATATTTCACCAATGGAAGTTTACCGTGTAATCTGTGAACTGAAGGAAGGTGGTGCTGGTCCTGATGGAATAGAGGCTAGGTTTATCAAGCTTGCTTCTCACATATTAATGTATCCTCTCGCTTATCTATTCAATTTGTCTTTATTTACATGTTCTCTCCCCTTCATCTGGAAATGTGCCAAAATAACCTCACTGCACAAAGGTGGTGATCCCCTAGAGGTCAACAACTACAGGCCGATTTCCATTATTAGCTCAGTGGCTAAAATTCTTGAGAAACTCATATTCAATCAATTATCACAGTACATTAACGCATCCAATATTCTGTGTCAATCTCAATCTGGTTTCAGACCAAGCTTCTCCACCACTACCGTACTTCTCAAATTTACGAACAATATATTCTCTTCCCTTAACAAAGGCCAATTAACTGGTTCCATCTTTATAGATCTGACAAAGGCCTTTGACATGGTAGATCGCTACCTACTGCTTGATAAGCTCTATTCCATTGGACTATCAAGGCTTGCATTATTATGGTTTAATGCTAATTTACATAACAGACATCATTGTGTTGCACTCAATGGTAATCAATCAGACTGCTTGGTTATGGAAAAGGGTGTTCCACAAGGTTCCTCTTTGGGCCCATTACTCTCCTCAATATTCATAAATGACCTTCCACAAATTCTTTCTAGTTGTTAAACCCATTTATATGCTGACGACACGGTGATCTATGCATCCCACTCCGACATATCGCATATACAAAGCTCACTGCAATAAGACTTTGTGTCAGTGCAAAACTGGTTTCATAATAACAAACTGCTACTAAATAAAACCAAATCCTGCTGTATGGTGTTTGGGACCAGACATAACCTCAATGCATGCAGTGAGCTGACTATTAACTGTCTTGATAGATCACAACTAACAGACGTGGACACCTTTAAATACCTGGGTGTCTGGTTGGATAAGGAATTATCCTTTAGATCACACATTGACTCTGTAATTAAAAAAGTTAACTGCAACCTAGGTCAATTGTACCGGTCAGCAAACTGTTTCACCCTACCAGTAAGGAAAAGAATAATCACGCAACTAGTTCTACCAATCGTAGATTATGCTGATTTTGTTTATCAAAATACCTCTGATACCAACCTAAGTCCTCTGTATGTCACTTTTAACAGCTTATGCAGGTTCATCCTGCAATGTCCATATCGCACCCATCATTGTATCCTGTATGAATCACTTGACTGACTGCCCCATAATGCGAGAAAGCACTCTCAGTGGTTACAGTTCATCTTTAAATGCATTTTTCTGACCTGTCCACCCGATCTTAAACAATACTTTGTTCCGTCCTCATCATCATACTCGCTTAGACAAACATAATATCCCTCCTTTATTGTACCTAGAACCTCCAGAGTCATTGGGCGAAGAGCTTTTAAATTCAAAGCACCGTTAGACTGGAACAACTTGCCAAACTCCCTTCGCTCCATATCTTCTTTACATATCTTTAAGACAGAGTTACTTAATCATCTAAAAACACAATCCTCGTGCTTTTAGTGAGCGAAATTTGTCTGGTCTTGATATTGCCGGATGTACATGTGTAATCTATGTTTTACCTGTGCTTTTTGTTGATGTGACACATTTGTTTTTGTTTCCTCCTTCCAGGGGTTAAAATTACGTAATTTAGATCACTGACCTTTTCGAGGACAGTGTAAGGGCCGAAATATCGGGCTCTAAGAGGGTTCCCAGGAACTGGCAAAAGTGCAAGGACTTTGTCACCAGCTTTAAAACTTCTATCTTGGGAATGAAGGTCATATTTCGCTTTCATTTTGCCCTGAGCCTCTTTGAGATTAGACTTAGCAAAGTCACAAGCCTTAGAGAGACAATTACGGAAGTCAGAGACATACTGAAGCAAGTTCATTGGGACATCATCTTCGACTTGCAACTTTTCCTTCAGAGGCTTCAGAGGTCCACGGACTGTATGCCCAAAAACAAGCTCAAAAGGACTGAACCCAAGAGACTCCTGAACAGTGTCACAGGCAGCAAACAGAAGAAGATGGACACCTTCATCCTAGTCTTTCTCTGTGTCAAGGCAGTAGGTCCTTATCATGTTCTTCGGGGTTTGATGGAACCTCTCCAAAGCACCTTGACTCTCAGGATGGTAAGCTGATGACCTGTATTGTTTAATACCAAGCTCATGCATAACTTGTTGAAATATGCCATGACATGAAATTTGACCCTTGATCAGACTGAATAGACTTAGGAAGACTAAGAAAGCAGCCATTCCGTTCGGCCATTCCTCTTCCCCCCTCAAGAGAAACTCCAGTCCCTTAAGCCACCTCTCACATGCAAGGAACTCTTCAGCACTTAGACCTCTGGATGCCCCATCTGCAGGATTCAGTCTTGTTCCTATATGTCTCCACAGTGCAACCTCAGTCTCCTCTCTAATCACAGCCACCCTATTGGCCACAAAAGTATGGAACCTCCTACTCTCATTAGCAATATACTTTAACACAGTTGTGCTGTCTACCCAAAACAGTGATGGGCCCAGGTCCAGCTGCAACTTCCTCTTCAACATCTTGTCCACGCGAACAGCCAGGACAGTGGCAGTCAGCTCAAGCCTAGGAATAGTTGTTTGCTTTAAAGGAGCGACCCTGGACTTGCCCAATATAAGGGAAACACTAACTTAATTTCTCTCATTTTCCATCCGCATGTATGACGCAGTTCCGTAGCTATACTCGCTGGCGTCAGAGAAGTGATGCAACTGCAGGTGAGTAAGTTTTCCGAAATCCATTAGCTTTATGCATCTGTCCACTTGGAACTCTGTGATGTGATGGTGGTTAGACAGCCACTTGGACCACTGCTGGGAAAAGGTGTGTGGTATCTGAGCATCCCAGCCGATGTTCAGTCAGCACATCTCCTGCAGCATCCTCTTCACAGCAAAGTGAACAGTGCAAGAAAACCTAAAGGGTCACAGATGGACGACACCACAGACAATATGCCATGTCTTGTATGTGGGTGCTCTTCTATGGCTTGCCTGAAGGTCAGAATATCTGTGTCTATGCACTAATGAAGCCCAAGAACAGTCTCTACAGGGTTGATACCTTGATCCAGGTTAAGCCCTCTAGTAGTCTTAGTGCGCTGTTCCTCAGCGATGTTAGCCAAGACAGCACTGCTGTTGCTCGTCCACTTCCAGAGATGGAACCCTCCTTTGGCACAGGCTGCAGTCAGATCATCCACCATTTTTATGGCCTCTGTCTCCGATGACACAGACTTCAGGCAGTCATCCATATAAAAATGTTGGAGTATTGTGTTCAGCACCCTAGGCTCAAAATGATCTTGATAGTCCTGCACAATTCTCCTCAGTGCGTAATTCGCACAACTTGGCGAAGACACCGCGCAAAAGAGGTGGACCTTCATCCTATATTCCATAGGAGTGCGTGTCACATCACCATCAGGATACCACAAGAAGCGTAAAAAGTCTGTGTACTCTGGAGACACTCTCATCTGATGGAACATAGCTTGAATGTCTGCCATCAGCGCCACCTGTCTTAACCTGGTAAGTACGCCAAGTAAGGTGCTGGTGAGGTAGGGACCCTGCAGAAGCTGCGCATTCAGTGAGGTTCCTTTAAAGACAGCACCACAATCAAAAACAACTCTAAGGGTTTTCTTTTTAGGATGACATACCCCATGATGGGGAATATACCATTCCTTGCCGTCTGCTCGATTCAACTGCTCGCATGGCACCAGTTCAGCATAGCCCTTTCCAATGACTTCAGAGAGGGTAACTGTGTACTCTTGATGGTATTCTTTATTCCTTCTGAACTTTCTTTGAAGACCTAGGAGACGCTGCTCTGCGATGCTGCGGTTGTTTGGCAGGATGACATTGGCAACCTTAAAGGGTAGATCAATGCAGTAGTGCCCCTCATTGAGATGAACTGAAGATTCCATAATCTGCATAAACCTTTGGTCTTCTCTGGACATGCACACCTCCTCAGATGATCTCTCATTGAAGTCCTGATTATACTGGGCAATCAACAAGTCCTGTAGCTTTAGCGACTGAGATCCTATTGGCAGTGACAACAGGGAGACCTTTACTCTGCCTACCCCCTTTCAGAGGACCATTCACGACCCACCCCAGTAGAGTCCTGACAGCATACGGTCCTTTGCCTTGGCTATTAATTACTTCCCATGGTTCCATGAGCTTTGGTGCATTGGTGCCTATTAACAACTCCACTTCTGCCTCAAGACTGGGAAAGTTGATGCCTTCAAGATATGTCCGACCCTTTAGATTCTGTTGAGTGAGAATATTATTTCTGCTCACAAGCATTGTTCTCTCTGTGTAGACTCCTGGCAAGTCCATGAAGTTTTCCTCACTCAGACTAGAAATCTCAAGACCACTGGGTAAGAAAGTATCAACAGACTTCTCCTGACCAAGAGTACGAAGAAGAATGTTGGTCTTGACTCCTGAGAGATTCAGCCTTCTCATAAGATGTTTGGAGCAGAAAGTAGCTGAGCTCCTGGGGTCTAAGAAAGCATAGGTGTTCACAGTCTTGCTCCCGGACTTGGCCTTCACCTGTACAGACACAATAGAAAGCACATAATCATCTTGACCGGCCGCAGTATGACCACGTCTCCAATGACACAAGGGCATTATGGACTGCCACTTCCGTTGTTCTTTCCTTATGCTCAATGTGTAAAACAGTGGGATATTTCTGCTCGCAAACATCACAGGTAAAAGGCTTATTACATTCCCTACTCATGTGGCCTGCCCTCAACCAGCTGAAACAAACTCTTCCAGCTTTAAGAACATCCATTTTTTTCCCTGTGTGACATCTTACAAAGCTGTGAACAATTCTCAACTAAATGTTGATTCTTACATACGCAGCACACGGGGTTACCTCTCTGTGACGCTGGCCCTTTGCGATGTGTTTGCAAAGCTAGTGATGGATTTCGCTCTGCAGTGGTGACAGCTGCAACTGTAGCCTGGCCCCTTCCAGTGTGTCTGGGCTTGGCTTTAGAGGGAGGAGTGGGTTTTGAGCCCTGTATATCACTAAACAGGGGATCTAAAAGAAATTTCACTTGACGCTCCACAAAAGCCACAAAGTCTGGAAACATGGCTCTGTGACTATGGCACTCCTGCAGCTCACAAGCCACAGTCCTCCATGTCTCCCTCAGCTCATATAGCAACTTCATCATCATCAAGCGAAGGTTAGATGGAACGTTCATCTCCTCCAAGTGTTCTAGGTCTTCCATAACATTACAGCAGTCCCTTAGAAAGATGGAAAAAGACTGTAAAGCATTTGTATCTTCCAGTTTCATTGCTGACCACGTCTTAATTTCATTGCTGACCTTTTCTATATAAGCTGCAGCAACCTTCATCTCATTCCCAAAATGCTCTTTCAACAGATTCTTTGCATGGTCATAACCCTGACCTGCAGCCATGTTTTAGCAACTCCGAACCGACTCCCTTGGTTGCCCTCTGGTGTATTGTTCTAGGTAATAAAGACGTTCTTGTTTGTCAATAGTTTTCTTTTCAATAGCTTGTTCAAAGGCTCTGATAAATGAAGCATATTTGAGAGGATCTCCGTCAAACTCCGCTATAGCTCGTGGAGGAAGAGAGACTAGAGCTTGGTTGTGCACTAACTGAGCAGTGATGTTCTTCTGCTGTTGCATAAGGTCACACAGAGTGAACTGTTGAGTGTTACCAAGAGGATGGTGAGTCAGCTGTGATTGCATATTACCAACAGGAGCATGATGACTTGGCTTGTGTGTGAGCACTTCTCTGTGAAGACGGCATCTGAGACACCGCTGGCTGAGGCCCAGCTGGTGGAGGGTTGGGGCATCTGGGTCCAAGGACATCTCCACGCACTTCAGACCTATGAGATGGTGATGCCTGTGAACTTGGAGGTGCAATGTTAATGGAACTGTGTAAAGATGGAACTTGTGGGACACGCAATCTTTCTTTAGGCCGTACAACCAATGATGCAGACATATCAGGTTGGAAAGAAACATTTGCTGGAGGTTGCAAGACAGAGCTGGTGTTTAATGCTTGTGACTTCATCTGAGCATGGAGGTGGGCATTCATGGCATCCTCTCCATCGTCTTCATCCTCATCACAGACTGCATTTTCAAACACAATTTAGCTGTAGCAACTACCAACTTTGCTTCAGTCTCCAACTGTTCCTTTTTCCTTTTCAGCCTTGCCTTTTCCAATTGAAGTGCCTCTTCCTCATCATCAATATCATGCATTTTTCTTAAAGCAACTGCAGACTGTAATAGTGCTGCCCTTTCAGCTTTAGCCTTTAAGCGCACAGAAGATATACTGGAAGAATTTGAATGGACTGAAGAATGGCCTTTATGTTTAGGCCTAGACCCTTTGCTTGAAACATTAGAAATGCAATCCTCAGGTCTTATATCTGTGTTTGTTATAGACAGCACATCAAGATCATCATCATTCTTAGATACACCAGCATCAGTTAACCATTGCTTCACATCATTTTCAAATGTATTCATTTCCCTTATTTTCTGTTCAAGCCAACTTTGCTGTTTTTTACATTCAGTGTCTGGCATAGGCATTTCCAGCAATGTAATTTGATTTTCTATTGCCTCTTTGCACAGCGCAGAATATTTCTTTAAATACTTCTTTACTCCACTCACAGTTTGAGATGTTATTTTCACAGAAAGCAACTCATTTGACCTTCGTTTAAATTTATTTGCTTGCATAAGTTTCGATTTCCGATTTTTTTTTCCTGCAGGTTTTCAAAGAGCTTTGTAATTCCTTTTGCTGTTAATTTTCTTTTGCGCTTTGCAGTTTCATCCACAGAAGAATTTGCCTGGCCATTAGTCTGGTAAATTTCTCCCATAGCTGCATCAGCGGCCTTAACTTCAGAAGACAATTTTCCTTTCTCTACACTCATGTTGCACCCACAAACTTAATCAATTTCGGGAGGTTCTTTTCTTCAGCAACACTGTTGTGCTCACAAGCGCGCAGCGCTCAAACAGCGTTTAATAGTAAACAGCACCATAAACTTGTGTGGAGGCAACTAACAGCACGCACAGCATTGCATTGACGTCGGTCAATCTATCATGAACAGCAC
This sequence comes from Gymnothorax javanicus, assembly GCA_029692085.1. NCBI lineage: Eukaryota > Metazoa > Chordata > Actinopteri > Anguilliformes > Muraenidae > Gymnothorax > Gymnothorax javanicus. The sequence continues at coordinate 6,226,736 of CM056210.1, read as the reverse complement.
AGCAGACGCCGCTCCAACCGACACCTCAGCACAGCATTCAGTCCTTTGGAGCAATCCCCAAACTATTGATCCGCAAATCCAACAGCCACAGAAGAAAGTAAAGTTTACCCACCAAGGTTGCCTGCGGTCCCCCACCGCTCCCATCAGAGGCCAATGAGCCAGGTGCACTGATTGAAGCTGTGCGGCTCCGCAAAGGTAAGCAATCCATTTTCCAATCACTGCTACTCACTTCCAATTCATGCAGGCCTCAAAGAAGAATCCCCAAACTGTTCCAGTGGGTTAGGCAATTCTTCCAATATCCAATGGTTATCCTCCAAATAAATCCCTTTGTTCGTCAAACATCCAACTTATAAGGAAAGGTTCTTACGATGTGGAGGCCAGCCTATAAGCCTCGGTGTGAAAGGCATGGAATGTTGTCAACGCGTAGCTCTCCAACACACAGCTGTCTAAACAATAATTGGGTGGTGTTCCCGTTTATTCTCAAAGATTTCTTTTCCATAAAATTAGACCTATATGTTACCTTACTCCCGTGTGGTTATGTGTTGTGATATGATATTAAAATAAAATTGTGCTGTGCTGGCGGCAAACTCGGCTACGGTAAGAACCGTGTGATCCCCACCTTCCGCACTTTGTCCTAATTAGTAGGCACACCTGTACATATACTTACCTGAAACACCATGTGACTGACACCCAATGCAATACACCCCCAAGTGGCTAAATAAAGAGAGACAAGATAAATCAGACTAATAAACCTAAAGACTGACTATAAATGGCTCCTACACTTAGGAAGACCAACAAAGCAGAAAAACTTGGTAAGGGCCTTGATGATAGTCTTCGCCTTGATGTTACGAATTGGAATTGCCTCAGGAAACCGGGTGGAAGCACGCATGATAGTTAGTAGGTACTCACAACCAGAGCTAGTCTTCGGCAATGGTCCAACACAGTCAATGATGATCTGACTGAAAGGTTCTTCAAAAGCGGGAATGGGCGAAAGTCGAACGTTTGGAATATTCTGGTTCGGCTTCCCAACCATTTGACAAGTATGACAGGATTTGCAGTACTCCTGTACATCGGACCTCATGGAAGCCCAGAAGAAATGATTGCTGACACGTTGAAGGGCCTTCTTGATACCCAAATGACCTGACATAGGATTGTCATGGGCCAGACCAAGAGTTTCTTGATGATAAGACTTTGGAAGAACAATTTGATGGGTGATCATCCACTCTTCATCTGCAGAAACATCAAGAGGACGCCACTTTCTCATTAGCACACCATTTTTGTAGTAAAAACAGACAGGAACTTGAGTAGCCTCTTGTTCACTTGTAGCCTGTGATAGAAGATGCGCTAGATCACCAGCTTGTTGTTGCTCTTGAATAAGTTGTGTCCGAGACAGAATGTCATTAGAATGACCTGACAAGGACAAGTCTGAAGATTTCCCAGACATCCCAGGACTGGAAAGTTCCTGATGAAAAGACTGCCCAATGAAGATGTCAGCCAGGTTGAAGTCCAAGTCAGCATCATCTTGAATAGCCTTTTTGGCCATAGAATGAGAAACTACACATGAAGGATAGAGGTCTGGAATTTCCTCTTCTATAGATTCAGATTCTTGATCAATCAAAGGAGTGTCAGTTACAACAGGGTAGAGAACAACATTATCCACAGCAAGATCATTACCAAGAAGCAAATGAACACCTTTGAAAGGAAGAGAAGACCTAACATCAACAGTAACAGGTCCAGAGACCAAGTCTGATTTGAGATGAACATTATGGAGAGGTACACATGTAAAACCACATTCTACTCCTTGAATGAGGAAAAATCATGTGAAAGTGAGACAAAACCATAGGTGATGCTCAAAACCCTCCATAACAGAATCAGACACAGAAGGTAGAGGATCAGGCGAAGTGACCTTTGATACAAGAGATTCTCTCCTAGTGAAAGCAGTTGGCTTGGTTTCTTCTCGTTGTTGTTTTTTCTTGAGAGCATAACACTCAGAAATAAGGTGACCTTGCTTTTTGCAGTATTGGCAAGACACAGAAGGTAAAGAATCAGAGGATTGCTTCTCACTGGAAGGCTTCCTCTCAGAAGTGGCCTTGGAATCATCAGAAGTGTTATTAGAAGAAGTCTTGGACTGAGACTTGCCTTGAAATTGAGAAAAAATTGATTTTTGGACAAAAGAAGACTTATGAGTCAAAGCATAATTATCAGCCAGGGTGGAAACATCTTGCAAAGTATTGGCTTGTTTCTCCTCAAGGAAAGTCTTGAAATCAGGCTGGATACACCTTTTGAATTCCTCAACCAGAATAAGTTGCCTCATTTTGCCAAAATCTTTCTCAACTTTCATGGAATTACACCACTGATCAAACAACTGTTCCTTCAACCTGCCAATTGAGTTTGACTGGCTTCCTTGTGAGAATTCCTAAATTTTTGCCTGTAAGCCTCAGGCACCAATTCATAACCCTTCAGAATGGCAGATTTGACAAAATCATAATTAGAACACTGTTGGACAGATAACTGGTTATAGATTTTCCTAGCTTTACCAGTAAGAACACTTTGTAACATCATTGTCCAATGCTCTTTTGGCCATTTCAAATTTTCAGCAGTTTTTTCAAAATAGGTAAAGTATTGGTCTACATCATTTTCTAGGAAGGGAGGAACAAGTCTGATGTGTTTAACCACATCAAAATGATCAGAAAGTCCAAAAGATTTTGTCACAATACCTGATTCTATTTTCTTCATTTCCAGTTCATACTGCATCCTTTTTTCTTCCAGTTCTAGTTGTTTCTCTTTCTCCAACTTTCTTCCTTCTCCAACCTTGTTTCTTCTAGTTCTTTCTGCAACCTTCTTTCTTCCAGTTCTAGTTGTTTCAGGCATAGCTGCATCTCAAGTCTTTGCAGCTCTGTTGCAGACACTTCCACATCTTTAATTAATTCTGCTGCTTCTTCCCCAAAGATATCTTCATCGATGAAATGTTGCACCAAAATGTTCAATATTTCTTGTATCTTCATTGATTATTTCACATCACATAATCCAAGGGTTGAGGCTATTTGCAGCAAGTCCTTCCTCTTTGCCAGCACAATTGATTCCTGGGTTGGAGTTTTCAGAAAATTTTCAACATCAAAAGTCATGATTGCTGGTTTTTCAAATAGTCACAAGATTTAAAAATGATAGATCAGCTTTAATCTTTGGCGAATCCAATGGTTGATCCAATGAATGGTTTATCTCGGTAGAACCTCCAATTTGTTATGACTTGAAAATCACAACAAAGAAAACCAGCAATTACAACTTAAACAAATTTATTCCTCACTGATTAGGTCCAAAAATTTCTCACTCTATTCACTCTAATGCCACTATGTAACTCTGATGCCAAAACAAAAACCTCTAACTGACCAAAATCACAGCATTTATATAGACTAGGAACATTCTGGAAAGATCTACGGGATTCCTGAGTAATCCGGCCCTCTCCAGGCAAGAAGATGCCAGAAACCTCTGGAAAGCGCTCGTCTATTTCATCACAAACAAGTGGTATTGCATCAGATCATGTTTTGTTACAGCCATACCACCAGAGGGTGGTAATTGATGAACAAAATAAACAAATAGCTGACCAGTAAGGCAGCACAAATAAATCTCCATTTATAAATGATATACAGTGCTGTACATAAAATACTCATACATAACAACAGCAATTGCATTTGGCTTGTCAGATGCCAGTGTCATGTGTTGGTTTTACCCCCCTCATTTTATTTATTTATTTTTTTTTTACCCCCCAGTAAAAGTAATATATGTTCTTATTACCCCCACCCCGGTAAAAATAACATATGCTCGTTACACCCTCGGGGTACACCTGGCATATGTTAGGTTTACCCCTGCCATGTTAGATTTACCCCCTTTCGAACTCTACTCAAGCAGGTACTTATCACCTGTTTTAGAACAATTCCACATCTACTCTATGCAGGGACGTCACTAGGATTTAAAGACCGGCGGGAATTAGCCCCCAGGATAAGCATGTGAGCAAGCACAACATTTTCAGGGGTGCTCAGAGATTTTTTTAAAAATAAGGAAATTCTACATGGAAGGATATAAAAATAAGGAAGCATTGACATCATGGGCCAAAGGGCCATGCCTTTCTTGGGGTCCGGGGACATGCCCCCCCAGAAAATTTTTTATTTCTAGGCTCTAAATGGTGCATTCTGAGCACTAAAATAACAATTTATAATACATCGCCATTTTGAAATTTTTCAGGCACAAAAGCCAACAAAATCACACAACTTGAACTTGTGTACTAAGAAACTAGGAAATATTTATTTCAAATAATATATATATACAGTTGCAAGAAAAAGTATGTGAACCCTTTGGAATTACCTTGATTTCTGCATAAATTGGTCATAAAATGTGATCTGATCTTCATCTAAGTCACAACAATAGACAAACACAGTCTTCTTAAACTAATACCTCACAAACAATTATGTTTTTATTGAAAACAACATGTAAATATTCACAGTGCAAGGTGGAAAAAGTACAACCCCAATTCCGAAATAGTTGGGACAAAGTGTAAACTGTGAATAAAATCAAAATGCAATGACTTTCAGATACACGAGCCAATATGTTATTTACAATAAAACATGGATAACATTTCAAATGTTGAAACAGAAATTTTACATTTTTATCCACAAAATGAGCTCATTTCAAATTTTCTGGCTGCAACAGATCTCAAAAAAGTTGGGACACAGGCAAAAAAAAAGGGCTGAAAAAGCAATCAATATCTAAGAGAATCAGCTGAAAGAACATTTAGCAAGTAATTACATTAACTGGCATCAGGTGTGTAACATGATTGGCTATAAAAGGGACGTCCTAGAGAGGCTGAGTCTCTCAGAAGTAAAGATGGCCAGAGGCTCTCCAACCTGTGAAGGCTTGCGTAAAAAAAATTGTGGAATACTTTGATAACAATGTTCCTCAACGTCAAATTGCAAAGGCTTTGAAGGTCTCATCATCGACGGTGCATAACATCATCAAAAGATCCAGAGAAACTGGAAAAATCTCTGTGCGTAAGGGACAAGACTGAAGACCTTTACTGGATATCCGTGATCTTCATCTATCCATTAGATAAGCTGCAGGTCTAAAGAATGTAATTTAACGACACTAATTACTGCACTGTAGATTGTTTCAATCAAGTGTGATTTCACTGTGTCGTTTTTCTGTTATGCAATATAAGTAGAATAAGCCAACAAGGAATTTAAAGGTTACAGTGAAATCTGACAGCATAAATATGAACTTTGCTCAAAAAACTTAATTTATTCAGGCAAAATGAGGATACAGTGTCCATGCAAAAATCAACAACGAAAAGACAGAAAGGCTTACAGAAATTTTTCTTTCTAAACTATATTCTGTCTTCAGACTACGATGCTATAATCCTAAAACTCCATGTATACTCTTCCATCAGTATGTTTATTCAGAAAATAAAGACAGAAATTGCTTTTCAACTAAACGGGCTAGATTTTCCCTTTCTTTCTTTAAATTTGTGTACACATTTAATTTGTGTATTTTCAGATTATACCTTCATAAAAAAATACTGATTTAAATTGCTTACAATATAGTAATACAAAATAGAACCCCAAAATATTTTGGGTCAGGCTTATTTGACTCGTATACATCTCTTGGCGCCCTCCACTTTTTAATCTCGCCTCTTCCTCCTAAATACAAGTGATCAAATAACCCTGATATGATACATCTTGCCTGAATACTCCAACTGATTTCCATAAAATTCTGATAAGCTTGTCTGCATCACTCTATACTGTCAAATCCTTTTGACTCACCTCAGCAATGGAGGTCTCTCCCCTCTCCCTCTCCCTCTCCCTCTCCCTCTCCCTGTGCTCTGGCCCTGACTCAGTCTGTGCCTGGATGTCAACAGGGGTGGCGGTGGACTGATTATTAGCGTATCATTCTTTTCCATCAGTAATAATGATAACAAGCCAGTGAACGAGCTGATCTCCCTTTGTTTTCAGTGCTGATACAAGAGACAGAAATCAAATCATGCTAACACTTTGCAGGTCAAGCCAAATTCAGCAAATATTCAATTTGACAAAACGGGGAGCACCTGGTTAGTTGATACATATGACTCGCTGCTGTTAGTTAATTAATTACTACAACCAGCTGTGAAGCTGACTTACTTTACTCTTCAAAAATTTCCTGATGTCCATGATGCAGTAGCCAGTGCTGTGCCTCTGAAATAATTTTGTGTCCCCTTTTAAAATTGCTCTGGCAAATAAAAAGGCGAAAAGAGTGGACGGTGACCATGGAACGGTTTCCGCAAAGGATGTTGGTATTGCGTTTCTAGGTCTGTTGAAGGATACTGCACTAATGTTACTAGCCACCTAGCTTGTTATGGACGTACATTAAAACCGCATGAAAAAGATAGATTTTCACAAAGCTCCGCCGCAACCTTGCTCATATCGGCAGACGATTTCTCCCGAGGGGGGTATATGGTGACGAAGCTGGCTTTGTGATTAAGCCTGACTATAAGCTGAAGCTTAAGGAAAAGCACTTTTTACATTAGTCCATGTTCAAGATTTGAAGAGTTTCCCATTTACTAAGCGCTGTAGTCTGGCGTAATCACAAAGCCAGCTGTATAGTATACCCCCCGGGCGTAGTTTGTTAGTGAATCCGGAAAGAATAGTACTGTTGTTCTTGGTATCACCGCTGACAAACTTATAACATACCGTGGATTCACTAACACACTACGCCAGGGAGAAATCGTCTCCTGCTCCTATCAGCTAGCTTGCTAACTTCAAGCTAACGATTAACATAAAAATTATTAGCTTATCCAGTCAAGCCTTTTTTTAACTTACATACACTGCTCATTGCTCACAACATTTGCTAGCAACATTTTGAATGCAGTCTCATACCAACTACAAAAAAAAAATCCCTCAAAATGATTTCTGTTTGAGTTGTTTTGGTTAATTTTTTTTTCAGACAATGTGTGGTTAGGCTATAATGCCTAAAATTTGCTCCTGAAATGTTGTGTGGAGTGTAGTTTGTCTGGGATGTCCACCAGAGCGGGCTGCATGCAGTTCCTTGAAGCAGAGCACATTCCAGTTCTGGACTGGCCTGCGTATTTGCGGACATGTCGCCCATAGAGCATCTTTTGGGATGTTCTGGATCGACGTGTTCAAGTGCATCCGTGATAATGTGCGCCAGCTCGCGTGGCCCCTCCAGGAAGAATGGAATAACATTCCACAGGCCACGATAGACAACCTGATCAACTCCATGCGAAGGAGATGTATTTGCTCAGAGAGATGCAAATGGTGGACACACAAGATATTGAACATTCAGTTTCTTCAACCTGACCCCCAACGTGTTCAAAGGATTGTCACTCCTTTGCAGATGCCAATATCAAGATGTAATGGACGGTGATCTGAAGATTAGTCATTGACAAAAAATGAATTTTGATTTGCTTCATATATTGCATAACCCTAATGTTAATAAAAACTGAAAAAATTTGACATGGGGCATTCATATTTTGTTCAGTGTCTGTTATTTTTACCCTGGGGGTGAATCGGACATATGTTCCATTTTGGGGGGGTAAAAGTAATTCATTAGACCGGGCCAGGGTCTGGTTCATCCAGTCGCAGTCTCTGAGATGCAGGAACACCATGTTGGTTTGCCCCATTGTGCAGCGTGCTGCATGCCAGCACAATGCCACACACCTTCTGTGGTGTGTACAACAGGATCCTCCAGAGCTGTCCAGACAAAGCGCCACCGCCCTGAGCTGCCCCATGGCACGCTTCAATAACAGGCCGTGCTCGAGCATGGATGTCATTGTATTGCTGCTCTTATGCTATCTGGGGGTTGGTGAGCGGCACGAGAAGCCAGGTTCTCAGCGGGTAACCACGGTCAACTTTGGCACAGTAATTACAACCCCAATTCTGAAATAGTTGGGACAAAGTGTAAATTGTGAATAAAATCAAAATGCAATAAATTTCAAATCACACCAGCCAGTATTTTATTCACAATAGAATGGAGATTACATAGCAAGTGTTGAAACTGAGATATTTTACAATTTTATCCACAAAATGAGCTCATTTCAAATTTGATGGCTGCTACAGGTCTCAAAAAGTAGGGACAGGGGCCTGTTTACCATGGTGTAGCATCCTCTTCTTTATAACACAGAGTGCAGGCGTCTAGGCATTGAGGAGACAAGTTTCTTGAGTTTAGCCATTGGAATTTGATCCCACTCTTGTATAATACAGGCTTCAGCTGCTGGAGAGTTTTGGGTCTCCTTTGATGGACTTTCGTTTATTTATGCACCTAATGATCTCAATCGGTGAAAAAGACCAGGACTGCAGGCAGGCCAGTTCAGCACACGGACTCTTCTTACTACGGGCCATGCTGTTGTAATAGCTGCAGTATGTGGTTTTGTATTGTCCTGCTGAAATACACAAGGCCTTCCCTGGAATAGATGTTGTTTGGAGGGGAGTATATGTGTCACTCTAAAACCTTT